>JALGBA010004098.1:105000-705000 GCA_023970755.1 Azemiops feae | reverse complement strand
TTTCCCTCCTTCAGAATGCCTTAATGTGACAACCTGACAGAACACTTCTCAAAGAACAGCCTTATTTAAGAGATAGGTAAAATCTAATTATTACTGTTATTGTTCTGAAGAGAAGGGAAATTACCCAGATTGCAAAGATTAATGTGATGTAGTATGATTTGTAATGAATCTTAAGAGCCCTGATGGCGCAATGGTTAGAATGCAGTACTGCTGGCTATTTCTGCTGACTGCCGGCTGCCAGCAGTTTGGCAGTTCGAGTCTCACTGGCTCAAAGTTGACTCAGCCTTCCATCCTTCCAAGGTGAGTAAAATGAGGATCCAGATTATTGGGGGCAATATGCTGACTCTGTAAACCACTTAGAGAGGGCTGTAAAGTACTGTGAAGTGGTATATAAGTCTAAGTCCTATTGCTATTGCTACAGGAATAAATATACAGAGGCTACAGTGAGCTGTGTTAGAAGCCTCATTTCAGAAAAATAAGCTATATTTTATAGTGGTATGTACTCTAAAACATTATTCATTTTATTATTAACCTCAATCCTGAGAAATATAAGAATTTTGGTTTAGATAAACCCCATATTCAGCACTGAAGATCATGGAGGAGGGGTATAACCTCTAGAAGATATTAAACATATATTTAATTAACGGCTGATATTTACCAACTCATCTCAGAGGAATATATGGCTTAGCATAAATGTTAAAGAAGTGCAATCATTCTTTATTAGTTGAACTGCCTTTGTGAACATGTTAAATGCTATGCAATATTTAATTAACCTAAGATATGCAAGCAGAAAAGCTTACAAATAAATCACTCAATCAATCCATTTTGGGGAATTTGAAATGTACTACCTTTTTACCTCAGGATCAAGCAGGCATTTTAGTAGCATTATTTTCAACATGTCTATTATCAAATCCTGAATTAATTATTAATTACATTTATAAATGACATTGAAATTTAACTCAGAGCTCATTGAGCAGACCAGCTTAACAACTGATAGTGGATCTTTTAAATAAGTTTCTATTAGGTTTATGTCCATTTTAAGTCATCCTGCTATAAGCTGCAAGTGAAGGTTGGATAAATTATTTCTGATTAAAAAAAAAGAAATGGATATGCTTAAGCTCCTGAGTTCCATGAGGTTTCCTTTTTGAGTCCTTGGTTTCTCCTCTAGCATTGATTACTGAAACTGTAATCAAATTTCATGTTACTTTGAATGGGAAATGAATGAAAACAGCAGTCACAGACCTAACATAGGAATAGCATCAATAATAATAATAATAAAACCCCACAAATAAAATTTTCTCTGAAACATAAACATTTCAGACCTCCTAGCAAAATATGGGATATCACCCAAATTAGGTTCGGTGCTAAAGGACTGGAAGGAAGTTAATGTGACAGTTCTAGAAAGTTACATGCCAGTCAGTTTAATCAAACACATCTGTAAGCAAGAGTCAAAACCTGGAACACATTGGGCATGGAGTAGTGAACATAACTCTGTCACTTTTGTGTGTATTTCTGTCTTGATGTCAAAAATATATACAGAAGGACAGGGTTTGGGTTGTAATCTGCCCCTACCATCTTGCACATTTTAACATGAATATCTCTGAATGTAATATTTATTCCAGGCAAGCTGGTAGAAAAGAAAAATAGTGAAGTGCATCAAAGAACAAGCTTCTTAGATGAAAACATCTGTGATAATTCTGCAAAATAACATTGTCCCTCTAATCTAGAGATGTTTGAAAGCATCAAAAAGTATTTGGATAGAAATGATTCTATTAACATTATGATAGGATTTCAAAAAAACTTTAAATAAACATAGTGGTCATGGATGGACATGTCCCTTTTGAACTGTTAACAAATAGTGATATGCAACATTTGGATCCTAACAGTTATTGGTTTCAAAAATTCAACAATTACTTCTAGGTTGGATGTAGTGTGCCTCCAAATTCTAGTTGCAGAGGAACAATGATGGAATATCTCCTACTTGTCAGTATTGCAAAGACAACTAGTTGACCACTGTATATGAACAGAATTTTGAACAAAGAATGTGCTCAGGAAAATAGAAATTCTAGCACATTTTATTGTTCTCTTGCAAATTCTACATACAGGTCAAGACGTCACTGTCTAGAAGGAGCATGGTGAAACAAATTGGCTCCAAATTGTTAAAGGAGTCCAGGACCATTTACTTTATCTTATTTATTCAACCAATATGGTGAATATATATTGATGGAAGCTGGCTTATAAAAATATGAGGGTGGTTTCAGAATCTATGATATGCTGATTTTAGGTCTAATAGCTAAAATGCAAATGATCTGTAAGTTCTAATGATGAAAGTCAAGGAGCAAGTAAAAAAGTGATTCTAAGATTAAATATAAATATAAAGAAGACCAAAGTAATGCTAGCAGGAATAGCAACTTTTCCTAGAACTCATAATGAAGATATTCAAGGTATCATTTGCCTTAGCTATTAACTGTAAAGAAATCAGCAAACAAGACATACACTATGCCATAGAGTAGCACTTGGTAGAGTAACAATTAAACCTTTGGAAAAGATCTTCAGTTGCCATGATATATCTACACTTACAAAGATCAGAATTATGAGGGAATCATTTCTATACTGATGTTTTGTGAAAGAGAAAGTTGTATTTTGAACAAACAAGACAGTGATGGCATTTTTAAATGCTGGTATTGGAGAAAATTCCTGAGAATAGCACTGATAGCCAAGAAAACAAATAGATCATAGAACAAATAAATTCTCAAGAGTTCTTACTTGAGGCACAAGTGATGCTCAACTTATCATACTTTGGACATATCATACAAAGACCTAACTCTCTTGAGAAGTCTAAGAAGTCTAAAATGGAAAGGAAGAGAAACACAGAAAACTGATGGAAGAAAAAGACCTAGTGGTCCACTGAGTCTCCCCTTTGAGTTTATTTTATTTTATTTTATTTTTTTGTCGGATGATGGACATGACTGTATTCCAAGAATATTTAAACTCAGTTACTGATGATCGATCCATTCTCTCCACTGGAAGTTGGTTCCAAGCTTCCACTACTCTTTCTATGAAGCAATACTTTCTAACATTACTGTTGAATTCCCATCTGTCAGTTTATGCCCCCAGGTTCTTGATTTTTGCTTAATATAATGCCATATATTATTCACACCCTTAATATATTTAAAGATTTCAAACATGTCCCCCTTTCCCTTCTGTCCTCCAGGCTGTATATATTCATTCCCTCAAATATCTCCTGAAATGTTTTGTCCATCATACCTTGCACGATTTTTGTTGCCTGTCTCTGGACTCGCTTAATCTTATCAATATTTTTTTTAAATGAGGTCTCCAAAATTAGACAGTATTCCAAATGGGGTCTGATAGTGGGATTAGGATCTCCTTTTCCTGCTGGTGATCCCTCTAGCAATGCATCCCATAATTTTGTTTACTCATTTTGCAGTCATCTGCTATGAGCACACCTAAATCCATTTCTTCTCTTGTTTTATCTAACACTGTACCCACATAACAGTTCTGCTCTTATCCCCTAAATGCATGATTTTACATTTAGAAATGTTGAAGTGCAGTTTCCACATTTTTGACTAATTTTCCAGCAATGCCAAATTGTTTTCCACATTATGAATACACCCAGGACCATTAACTCAATTGCATACCTTTACATCATCAGCAAAAATACAGATTTACCTAGCAATCCTTCTGTTATACCACTCACACACACATTGAACAGAATAGGACCTAGGACTGAGCCTTGTGATACACCATTTGTAACAGTATCCCATTAACACTCAAACATTAGGATCCATCCCAAGCCAGCTTCCTATCCACTGAACTACCCAGTGGTTAAGCCCTAGAATGTACAATCCAGATAGTCTATGTCCACTGTAACATCTTTATCCAAAACATTTTGGTCAATATAAAATCAAGGATCAATATAAAAGGAAAAAAATAACGACATTGCCATAAGTGTATACTATGGCATAGAGCCATGGTAGCACAATGATTAGAATGCAGTAGTGCAGGCTAACTCACTGCTCACTCCAGGAATGGCTCAAGGTTGACTCATCCTTCCATCCTTCCAAGGTCGGTAAAATGAGGAACCAGATTGTTGGAGGCAATATACTGACTCTAAAACTACTTAGAGAGGGCTGTAAAGCACTGTGAAGCAGTGTATAAGTCTAAGTTCTATTGCTATCACTACTACAGGCCACCCAACCAAGCAGAAGGAATAGATGAACTTTTTGCTAACCAGTTAACAAATGTATGTAGGAAAAACACCACAGTAGTAATGGTAGACTTTAATTACCCTGACATCAACTGGGAGACAAACTCTGCATCAAGTGGGAGATTGAACAGCTTCCAGACCCCCTAGCTGACAACATTGTCATCCAAAAAGTAGAGGAGGGAAATAGAAAGACAGCTATAGAGGACCTGATTCTTACAAACAAAGAAGAAGTGAAGAGGGGGTTGAAGTTGCAGGAACTTTGGGGGAAAGTGACTACATCATATTGGAATTCAATATAATGCAAACACAAACAATAGAACAATCAAACCAGTGTCTCAGACTTTAAGAGAGCTGATTTTAACAAACTTAGAGAGAGTTTGGGAAAGACTCCATGGGTGAAAATCTTTTCTTTTTTTAAAAGTATTTTATTAATTTTATATTATTACAATTTCATTAGTGCTTAATGAACCTGTTGTCTGGGTTAATTTTTTGCTTAGTAATAGAAGTTAAGTTCTTACTCTCTATCTCATTTTTCCAGCCATTGATAAAATAAGTTCCATGTTTGAAAATATTCTGTCTTCTTTTTCTTTGATTCTCAATGTAAGTCTACCCATTTCAGCACAGTCCAGTATTTTCTTGATTATCTTTTCATCCAATGGTGTTTTTTCATTTTTTCAGTGCTGTGCAAATACAATCCTTGCTGCGGTTAATACATGTAATGTTAAATATACATTTGTTTATCAATTGTTTCTGGAATTATACCTAATAAAAAAAGTTCGGGTTTAAAATCTGCATATTTCCCTAACATCTTTTCTAACCAAGTATGTATTTTTGTCCAAAATTATTTTGCTTTAATACATGTCCACCACAGGTGATAATATGTACCAGGATTTTGATTACATTTCCAGCATTTACTAGACATATTTTTAAACATTTTTGCTAATCTGATAGGTGGAAGATGCCATCTATAAAACATTTTATATAAGTTTTCTTTATACAAAGTTTTCTTTATACAAAGTTGCCATTGTCAATTTATAGTTTCTTTCCCAAAGATTTTGCCATTTCTCTAATTCTATATTCTATATTGTATCCATATTATCATTGTTTGCAATGAGGTATTACTAGACTAGAGGCTAAATTACCAAACACATGGACAGAAGCAAATACCAAAAGAGAACTCAGGTTTGACATAGATAAAAAATTATAGACCAATTTCACTATGAAACGTGGATTACAAAATCTTTGCTTCAATAATAGTAGAGAGACTGAAAAGATTTTTGATTGAATTTATTCATCCAGACCAAAATGGATTTTTACCAAAAAGACAAATAAAAAATAACTTAAGGATTATTTTAGATACATTGCAATACTATGAAATACACCCAGGAAAACAAATGGCACTAATTTTCTTAGATGCTGAAAAAGCTTTTGACAACGTAAGTTAGCAATTTATGATACAACAACTAAACTGGATGGACTTTGGAGAAAAGTTTATAAAGATCATTAAGACAATATATGATAAACAGTAAAAGTAATTGTCAAGGGGACTATACAGAGAACTTTAATATAAAGAAAGGCACAAGACAAGGATGTCCACTACCACCACTGCTATTTAATACTAACTTTGGAAGTTCTCAACAGAAATATCAGACAAGATCCAAAAATCAAAGGAATGGAGATAAAAGATGAAAGCTATAAACTACAAGCATTTACAGATGACCTGGTATTCATTTTAGAAGAACCGTTGGAGACAACTCTTAAATTATTGAAAAGGATAGAAGAATTTGGAGAAACAGCAGGATTGAAAATAAACAGAGAAAAAAACAAAGTTATAGTTAAAAACCTTACAGATATGCAAAAAAAAGAAAAACCCTCAGAAAAAATAGACTTACAAATGGTTAAGAAAGTTAGATATTTGGGAATATACTTAACAGTAAGAGTGCAATGATAAAATAAGATAATTATATAAAATTACTAAATCAAACAAAATTAGAGTTGGAAAAATGGAAAAACTTACAACTATCAGTGTTAGGAAGAATAGCTACTGTGAAAATGAATATTTTACCAAAATTCCTTTTTTTATTTCAAACAACACCTATAAAAATAGAGAAAAAGTTTTTTTGATGATTTGAATACATTGATCTCGAAATTTATTTGTCAAGGAAGGAAAGCCAGAATTAAACTGAAAATGCTACAAGAAGCTAAAGAAAACAGAGGATTTGGACTACCAGATTGGGTCTTATACTACCAAGCATGTGCTCTAAAATGGTTAAAAGAATGGATAACCCTTAGAAATAAAAGGTTGTTATATTTAGAAGGACATGATTTGCAACTTGGATGGCACGCATTTTTATGGTATGAAAAGAATAAAACCCATAGATATTTCCAAAACCACTACATAAGAAAAGATAAAACCAAAAATCTATATGAAAATCCCAGGATGGTATCAATGATGGAAGCATTCGTTCACCCAAACTTAGTTACATTTGAAAAAATTCTAACATATAAGGATATTCTGAATACAGATGGGAAATTAAAATCTAAACAAGAGTTAGAAGATCAGGGTATTGACTTATTATGGTGGCCTGGACTGCAAATGCAATTGAGATATGATAAAGATGTTAAAATATATGGTTTTTATAAAGACCAGACAATGTTTGATCAGGTGTTGTTGACTTCTGATGAAAAACTGATTATAACTTTTTATTTAATTTGAAAATGGAAGATGAACAAATGAAAGGAAAAAAATCCATGGATGAAAATATTAAAGGGGAAAACTCAACAAGATTGGGAAATTCTGAAAAATATTATTATAAAAGACCAGTTGGACTCAATGCCACTGAAAAAGAAAAACAAGAAATCCAAGAAGGAACCATCAGGTTACACAAAGAACTCTGATAAACTGAAATACAAAAATAATAAGTACAAAAAATGGAAAGAGAGACACATAACTAAGGCAGAATATCAACAAATAGCCAAAAATTGCAAAGATGAAGAGAGGAAAGCCAAGGCTCAGAATGAAGTAAAACTTGAAATAAATGTCAAAAATAATTTAAAAAGTTTCTTTCAACATATAAAAAATAAGAAAAAAAATCAAGGAAACAATTGATCCATTAATGAGAGAAGATGGCAAGGAAGTAATGGGCAGTAGAGAGAAAGCAGAGCTACTTAATCCATTCTTAATTCATTCTGCGAACAACTAGAAGCAAACAAACATATAACTGGCAGCTAGCATGGGTTTGTTAAAAACAGATTATGCCAAACCAATCTTATTCCATTCTTTGATAAAGTGACCAAATTAGTAGACCAGTGAAACGCTGTGGACAGAGTATACTTAGATTTCAGTAAGGCATTTGACAAAGTAGATCACAATCTACTGTTTGGTAAGCTAGAAAAAGGTGGAATAGACAACATCACCACCAGATGAATTTGTAGCTGGCTGACAAACCATATTCAACGAGTAGTCCTCAATGGTACTACATTACATACAGAGAAATAAGCAGTGGGGTACCAAGAGGCTCCATCTTAGGCCCAGTACTCTTCAATATCTTCATCAATAACTTACATGAGGAATAGAAGGGGAACTCATCAAATTTGCAGATGACACTAAACTGGCAGGAATAGCCAACACCCCAGAAGACAAGCTCAGGATTCAAAAAGATCTTGACAAACTAGAACAATGGGCCCTATCCAACAAAATGAGTTTTAATGTGGAGAAAAGCAAAATTTTACATTTAGGCAGGAAAAATCAAAGATATAAGTACAGATTAGGTGAGACCTGGCTCAAAAACAATAACTGTGAGAGGGACCTTGGAGTCCTAGTGGACGATCATTTAAACATGAGCCAGCAGTGTGCGGCAGCAGCCAAAAAAGCTAATACAATCCTTGGTTGCATAAACAGAGACATAGAAGTTCAGAGAAGAGCAACTAAGATGACCCAAGGCCTCGAGACTAAAACATATGAAGAACGGCTGCAGGACTTGGGTTTGGCTAGTCTAAAGAAAAGAAGAAATAGGCGTGACATGATAGCAGTATTCCTATATTTGAGAGGCTGCCACAAAGAAGAGGGAGTCAAATTATTCTCCAAAGCACCAGAGAGCAAGACAAGAAATAATGGTTGGAAACTGATCAAAGAGAGAAGCAACCTGGAATTAAGGAGAAAGTTCCTAACAGTGAGGACAATTAACCAGTGGAACAGCTTGCCTTCAGATATTATGGGTGCTCCATCACTGGAGATTTTTAAGAAGAGACTGGACAGTCACTTGTCTGAGATACTATAGGTTCTCCTGCTTGAGCAGGGGGCTGGACTAGAAGACCTCCAAGGTCTTATTCTATTCTATTCTATTCTATTCTATTCTATTCTATTCTATTCTATTCTATTCTATTCTATTCTATTCTATTCTATTCTATTCTATTCTATTCTATTCTATTCTATTCTATTCTATTCTATTCAAAACAACTGTAAAAGACAAACTAGGAATACAAATTAAAATAATCAAGAAAATGATAAGAGAACACTATCTGATCTTGACGAATATAAATCACTGGGACCTGATGGATTACATCCCAGAATTCTGAAGGAGCTGGCAGATGTGATCTCGAAACCATTGTACCATATCTATCAAAGATCCTGGAGCAGGGAATTGCCAGAGGACTGGAAAAGAGCTGATGTGATTCCTATTTTTTTTAAAACACACACACACACACACACACCAGATGCAGGAAACTACAGACCAATCAGCCTGACATCAATACCTGGGAAGATCCTGGAAAAAATAATCAAGCAACAGATCTGTAAACACCTAGAACCAAACACAATTATAACCAAAAGCCAACATGAGTTTATCAAAAACAGATCATGCCAAACAAATTTTATTTATTCTTTGACAAAGTGACTAAATTAGTGGACCAACAAAATACAGTGGACATAGTATACTTGGATTTCAATAAGGCATTTGACAAAGTAGACCACAACCTATTTCTTGGTAAGCTAAAAAAATGTGAGATAAACAGCATCTCCACCAGAGGAATTCATAACTGGCTGACAAATCACATTCAATGTGTGGTCCTCAATGGAACTACGTCTACATGGAAGTAAGCAAACAGTGGGGTACCCCAAGAGTCTGTTTTATGTCCAACATCTTCATGAATGATTTAGATTAGGGAACAGAAGGAAAACTCATTAAATTTGCAAATGACACTAAACTGGCAGAAATAGCCAACACTCCAGAAGACTTGAACACTGGGCCCTCATATCTAACAAAATGAAATTCAATGTAGAGAAAAGTAAGGTTTTACATTTAGGAAAGAAAAATCAAATATACAGGTAAGTTTAGGCGAAACCTGGCTTAATAGCAGTAATTGTACGTGGGATCTTGGAGTCCTAGTGTACAATCACTTAAATATGAGCCAGCAGAGTGTGGCAGCAGTAAAAAAAAGCCAATGGAATCCTAGGTTGCATTAATAGAGGGATAGAATCAAGATCACGTGAAGTGTTAGTATAGCATTATTATTTTTTTTTATAAATATTTTATTAAGTTTTATAAAGGTAAGGAAAGGATGGGACCAGTATGGGTATTAGGTAGGGTAGGGTTCAGGAATGGGGTTGGGGTAAGGGTAGGTACAAAAATGGGGTTACCCCCAATAATAATTCCACACTTTAGCAAGCAGACTGTCGTCCGGATACAGATATTAAATAACAGTAATTAATGTAATGGTAAATAACTATAATCAATAACAATAGGAATAATCATAAAAAATAATTAGTCAGTAGATATCATTCATCCACTTAAATTTCATAGTCCTTTCTCACTAAATCGTGTTGCTAACCATTGATAAAAATTTTCCCATGTTTTGAAATAAACTGAGTCTTCTTTCTCTTTAAACTCTAAGGTTAAATATCCATTTCTGCACATTCTAAAATTTTTGTAATTATAATCTGGTCAGATGGTAAGTTTTCATTTTTCCAAAATTGGGCAAATGCAATTCTAGCAGCTGTCAATACATGTAATATTAAATATTCATTCTCTTTTCCATAATTAAGTCCTAGTATTCCCAACAAGAACAGTTCTGGCTTAAATTCTATCTGTATTTTAGTCATCTTTTCCAGCCATATATGAATCTTACAATTGGGTAATTTATAGAGTTTCTTAATCAAATTTTCATCTGTTTTCAAAAGTATTTTATCAAGTTGTATCTGTTCTTTATAAAATCCCATTGACTTTGCATCTTTTTCATATCTTGTTTGAATTTGCAAATAGGGCCACCATGCTAAGTCAATACCTTGTTGTTGGAGGTCTTGCCTGTCTTTAAGTTTTCCGTCCTTATCCAAAATGTCTTTATAGGTAACAAGTTTATCATAATTGATTAGATTTGGGTAAGCGAACGCTTCCATTGTTGAAAGCCACTCAGGTATTTTAGTATAAGTGTTTTGTTTAATTCTCTCCCATTCTAGCAAAAGTACATTCCTTATAGCATGATTTTGAAAATATTTGTGTACTTTATTTTTCCCATACCACAGAAAAGCATGCCAAGCCAATTGTAAGTCATGTCCCTCTAAGTAGAGAAGTCTTTTATTTCTCAATGTTATCCATTCTTTAATCCAGAGCAAAATGGCTGCTTGGTAATAGAGTCTCCAGTCCGGGAGTTAAAATCCTCCACTATCTTTAGCTTCTTGTAACATTTTAATTTTAATTCGTGCTTTTTTCCCTTGCCATATAAATCTCAGTATTGTTGCGTTTAAGTCATCAAAAAATTTTTTCCCCAATTTTACAGGAACAATTGAAATAGAAAAAGTAGTTTCAGTAAGATACTCATCTTCACTGTCGCTATTCTTCCTAACAATGACAATTGAAGATTTTTTCCACTTTTCCAAGTCTATTTTGATTTGTTTCAATAATCTTTCATAATTATCTTCTTTTAATGTTGTATATTTTGATGTTAAGTAGATACCTAGGTGTTTGACTTTTTTAACTACTTGGAGATTTGTCTTTTTTACAAATTGGGTTTTCTGTTTATCTGTTAGGTTTTTTGTTAGTATCTTAGTCTTTTCCCTGTTTATTTTCAACCCGGCCACTTCTCCGAATTTCTCTATTTTCTGAAGAAGTTTAGTAGATGTTTCTAGTGGCTCCTCCAAAATGAAAACCAGGTCATCTGCAAAAGCTTGTAGTTTGTATTTCTGTTCTTTTATCTCCAATCCTTTGATTTCCATATTCTGCCTAATATTTCTAGCCAGAACTTCCAATGTGAGGATAAATAACAGGGGAGACAGTGGACATCCCTGTCTTGTGCCTTTTTTAATGTCAAAGCTTTCTGTGTAGTCTCCATTTAAAAGTATCCTTGCTGCTTGTTTATTATAGATTGCTTGGATTGTATTTATAAAATTTTCGCCGAAGTCCATTTCCGTCAACTGTTGGAACATAAATTGCCAGTTTAAGTTATCAAAAGCTTTTTGTGCATCAAGAAATATCAGTGCCATCTGTTTCCCTGGGTGGTTTTCATAGTATCCCAAAACATTTAAAATGATCCTTAAATTGTTCTTTGTCTTTTAGGCAAAAAGCCATTTTGATCTGTATGGATAAATTCAGTCAGAAATTTCTTCATTCTTTCTGCCATTATTGAAGCAAAGATTTTATAGTCCACATTTAATAACGATATCAGTCTATAGTTTTTTATTTGTGTGGAATCAGTATCTTCTTTAGGTATCAAGGTGATATTAGCTTCAGTCCACGAGTTTGGTATTTTTATCTCTGAGATTTCTGGTGATGTCGCTGAAGCTAGACCCAGGGAAATGACTCTCCGTCCCCTGGGTCCGATATTCTTCTGATGGTGGGTCCGTTTGGGCCGAATGCCACCCCGGAGAGGTGGCCGCTGAAGGGTGAACCTTTGAGGAACGTGGGCCGGTGGCAGCCGGCCCGCTGAACTCAAAGCAGCCCATGGACTCAACGGAAGAAAGGCAAACCGCATTCATGCGAGCTGCCATTAACAGCTGATTGTCGGAGACGAAGAAACAGCTGAATTTGACAGCAAGCAGCTGAGCCGGGTGAGAAAATGCTCTTCTTTCCTGCTGATGGTGGATTTGACTTGAAATAGCCTGTTTTTACTTGGAGTGTGAAGCTAAGGGAGGAGGTGGGGTTTCTTCAACCCCCCGTACAAGCGGCGGTTTAAGCTCCTTCTCAAAAAATAAAAATAAACTTTTACTACAGTAAAGCTTTTTAAGTTTTAATCGATATGGGAAGCTTGCTCTTTTTTTTCTTGAAGATATTGTTTTTTTTTCTAACTTGGAAAAGCCATTCTAACTATGCATTCTCTATTAAAACTTTAGACTTTTTTTTTCTTCACTCTGAATAGTCTTTTTTTTCACTTAAGCATTTGGAAGAGTTACATTGTATCTCCTGTGGTCACATGGGAAAGCTTTTTTTTCTCTTTCCTTTGTCTGATGTTTATTCAGACTAGGAACTTGGCTCCATGCCCAGACACTTGGCTGAACGCCCAGACATTCTTATCTGACCTTGAGACTAGCTCAAAGAGATTTTTTTTTTTTGGTTTTTTTTCTTTTGCTTTGCTCTGGCTGTACAACATAGACTTTTCCCAAGAAGAATTGAATAATAAGGAATAATAAGGAACTCTGTTTGTTTTTTTGCCTTCTTCCCTGTTGTTGAACAGAATTTGGTGGATTATAATTTGGATATTTTTCTCTACAGTTTTTTTTTCTTGCTTCTGGCATATTACTTTTCTCTCCTTTTTTGCTTTTGTGCTTCCTCTTTTTTTCCCTTTTTGGACTTCTTTTTTTTAATATCCTGTTAGTGGGGGTGTTTTCTGCCTCTCCCTATTTTTTCTACTATTATTGACTTTGTTCTCCTCTGGTTGGCCTTTATTTATCTTGGATGGGGTTTTTTTTTATCCCCCTATTGGAATTATTTTCTCTTTTTTAAATTTTGTCTGATCTTCCCTCCTAGCAATAGGAGTTTTTTTCTTTGGATTACAACTGGCCATCGGGCCACCTGGTGGATTATAATATAACACAGCAATTGGAAGATGAGTGCCTCAAATTTGTCTAAGTCAGGGAGGAAAGGATCCTCTGCTCCTGCCTCGACCTCAGCGAGCCCAGTTCCTCAAAAATCTATTACTACACTCCTACAACAAGAAAAAGTGGAAGTTCAACAAAAGGATATCCAGGAGATACTACAAGCAATTGCAGCCCAGGCGGCATCCTCGAATAAAAACCATGAAGACCTAAAAAAAGGACCTTGATAAAAACTACGAAGATTTGAAAAATGATCTCGTTAAAATGAATCAAAAAATGGAAACCTTCCAACAGACAATTACAGACAACCAACAAAGAATACAAAAAAATAGAAGACAAGTCAGTGGAAGTTGACCAGAAATTAGGATCCCTACAAGACGAGAATCAAAGATTGGCGCAAACAAATGCGGAATTGGAAGATAGTTTGGCTGTGATTGAGATGGAAAGAGCATAATATTTCTTAAGATTTCAAAATGTAATAGAAGATAAGGATGAGAAGCTGTTAGACTTGATGATTGAGTTACTTGCAGAGCTACTTGGAATGGAAAAGCCCCAAATGAATGGAGAAATAGATCAGGTCTTTAGAGTTAATTCTAGCTATGCCAGAAGAAACAGAGTTCCTAGGGAAGTCCACGTGAGATTCCTCAAAAGATCTACATGAGATGAGATTTTGAGAATAATAAGAGACCAACCACTAAAATACAAAGAAAAAGAATTAGTAGTGCTTAAACAAATTCCTAGAAGGATAAGAGAAGCTCGAAGAGATTACCAATTCTTAACAAGGAAATTGTTCGACAAAGGAGTGAATGTTAGATGGTTGGTTCCAGAAGGGTTATTAATTTTTTGGGATTCCAAAAGATACAGATTGGATACCCCACTTAAAGCAGAGGAATTTTTCAACAACCACAGAGCTTTTTTGGAAAAAGGTGATTTTGAACCTAAGAAACAAGAGGAAGCGAGCGTTGCAGGAGCGCCTAAACAAGTGGAGGAGGAAGAACTTAAAAAGACCTATCCAGAGGAAGGAGCAAGACCGAGAGAGCAGAGACAGATAACTTTCCCTAGAAGACTGAGGTCCAGATATAATTGAAGTCATGGAGGAGGTTGGAATCTTTTCAATAAATATAAATGGTTTGAACTCTCCTTCAAAGAGGAGAAAAACTTTTACTAGACTACAAAAGTTAAAAATGGACATAATTTGTCTCCAAGAGACACACATCAAGAGACAACATTCTAGAATCTTAGATCAACCAAAAATGGATAAGCTTTACTTCTCCCTGACACTTCAAAAGAAAAGAGGTATAGCTCTTTATATAAAAGAAAAGATGAACCCAAAACATGTTTATGTAGATGAAGAAGGGAGAATATTAATGGTGGAAATTACGTTGAATCAAAAACAGATATTGATGGTCGCAATATATGCACCTAATGATAAGCAAGACCAGTTTTATCAGCAATTACATAATAAAATAGTGGACTTAAACTACCAAAACCTTTGTATACTGGGAGATTTTAATGCAATAGTTGATGCAACTCAGGACTATAAAAGCCATAAACAAGGCTAAAAAGGGGGAAACACTTTACCTAAGGCCTTTTTAAAAATGAAAGAAGAATTGTCCATTCAAGATATATGGAGAGAGATGAACCCAGGAAAATTACAATATACATTCTATTCAAATAGGCACAAATCTTGGTCAAGAATTGATATGATATGGACATCTTATGATTTGAAAACTATAATACAAGAGGTTGAAATAGAAACTAATATTTGGGCAGACCACAATCCAATTAAAATGACCTGGAAAGGAACTAGGGAAAAATTAAGATGGTCGCTGAATAAATCTATACTGAAAGAAAAAGAATTCCTACAATTAGCAACAAAGGAAATGGAATTTTTCTTTAAAATAAATAAGAAAGGAGAAACCTCCCTCCAAAATGTGTGGGATACGGCCAAAGCATATTTTAGAGGTTTGGCCATAACTTATATTGCTAAAAAGAATAAACAAAAGAAACAATTACAGCTACAGTTGAAAGAAGAACTTAATAAATTAGAATCTGAATTACAAATTGACCCACAAAAAAAGATTCTGAAGACACAAATGGAATTGATAAAAGATAAATTAAACCTGAGATGGACAGTTAGATTAAACGATCCAAACAGAACTTTTTTGAAAATACTAATAAACCGGGAAGATGATTAGTATATAGACTGAAGAAAGAAAAAGAAAAAAAGAATGATAAATAAGCTACAAGACTCAAAAGGCGAGTTACACTTCCACAATGAAAAAAATTACCAAGGCTTATTACGAGACACTTTATAAGGCGGAGGTGGTTTCCAAAGAGGGAATACAGGATTATTTAAAAGGAACTGACCTTCCAAAAGTCCCAGAGAACATTCGAAATATATTAAACGAGAAAATATCAATGATGGAGGTTACAGAAGCTATAAAAAGGCAAAAGAAGGATAAGACCCCGGGTCCTGATGGACTTCCTGCAGAATTTTATGTAGCGCTACAAGATACAATAAGTCCGATTTTGAAGGAATTGTTAGTATAGCATTATAAAGCCTCAGTAAGACCATACTTAGAATACTGCATTCAGTTTTGGTTACCCTATTATAAAAAAGATGCAGAGACTCTGGAAAGAGTGCAGAAAAGAGCAACAAAGCAGATTAGGGGGCTGGAGGCTAAAACATGTCAGGAACAGTTGCAGGAATTGGGTTTATCCAGACTAGGGAAAAGAAGGAATAAGCCTGACATGATAGCATTGTTCCAATATTTGAGGGGCTGCCACAAAAAAGAGGGGCTCAACCTATTTTTCAAAGCACTAAAAGGCAAGATAAGAAGCAATGGATGGAAACTAATCAAGGAGAGAAGCAACCTAGAACTAAGGAGAAATTTCCTAATAATGAGAACAATTAACCAGTGGGATGCCTTGTCTTCAGAAGGTGTGGGTCTTCCATCACTGGAGGTTTTTAAGAAGAGATTGGACAGCCACTTGTCTGGTATAAGAGTTCTTGTCAATCAGATTAATTAAAAATGATCTGCCCTCAGTAAAGCACACTTTTGGTCCATCAAGTTGTATGCTTTTAAATTTTCACTAATCCTTTTTTTCAGGAGTTTTTTTCAGGAATTGTTTTCAGAAGAAAATAACCAGCAGCAGACTGGACATATTCAGTTAGAGTGGTAAAGGGTGCACCTTTGGAAGATCTGAAGGACCAGGTTGGGAACAGATTATTCCAGAAAAAATCTATGTTTTTGCTAAAAGTCTACACTGACTTGATGGCAGAAATCATGTTTATCATTTTGTAAGTTAGATTTTAACCTAAAACATATAATTAAGCTTGTACCTTTAATTAAATCATGATTGCCATTAATTAGTTTATTATCTACTAAATTTGTAAGAAAATCTGTTCAAATATATCTGTAAGGGTGCGATTACCAGCACAGCACAGTAATGTGTTTTGCCTTGTTTTCTTCATGTTCTTCACGAAGCTATGATTTTATTGTCTTTCCGACCCAAATCAACATGCAAGGGATGGAGAGACTTGGAGTAGCAAAGTTATTCCACGTTTTCCTGATCTTTTGAAATATATATATTTCATTATAGAATATTTGGACTGATTATGAGAAATCATTAGCCATTGCTTCAAGTTTTCTGGCTTTCTGAAGCTTCAGCCCAAAAGATAAATAACCTGCTCTAAGCTTTCTGTTTTGTGATGTAGAATGCAAGGTTGATAGAAATAGTAGGAAATAATTTTTTTAAAAGGTACTGCTAGTGACAAGGTAAGAGGTACAGAGAAAGGTGTTTTATCATGAGTCAGCGGGGAATTTGCAAATGGTTCTAGATTATTGGGTATATTGGTTTGGTCTGCTGGGAAATAATTGAAATGCATATTTTGTTCAATATTTCTCCTGTTCAAGTAATCAAACAAAACTCAATTTAAACATTTTAAATGATAAATACATTGAAAATCAGTTATTGTAATTGTTTTGAATTTCAAAACATTAGCATGACTGTATAAATGAAGTTAACAAGGTATTAAATCATTGATTAACATACAAATAAAATGTAAGGCAGTAAATTACAGCAATGATTAGATATTATTATACAATCAAATTAGCATTGAAGTAAATATTAAGAGTTATAATCATAATTACAACAATGTCTCCACCAAAACTAGAAGCAATATTTATATAAAATTTTAAAGCACTTCATTTATTCTTGCTATAGTTTCACAAATGTAGGTAGAGAAAATTATGAATGGTATAAATCTATCAGTTATGACATATTTCTTATTATCTGTATCTCATCTCAGACAGAGGATAACACATTGACATACATGATTTGTCAATAGGCTGTAACATAATAATGATAGATAGAGAATGCCATACTTCTAATACACTTTAACACCATTGCAAATAACAACAAATTATAAAGTCAGCTGTGCAACCAAATATACTAATAGAGAAAAGAACAACATCTGCTTATCCCAGGTCCTTGGGAAGGATTCAATGGGTGGATAAAAATGCCAAATCCAGTGTAAACATCTGACTCACTGTGTGACCAACTGTAATAATAACAACAATTTATTTCTATTTTTGCTTGATAAATAGGACATAAATCTGTAAAAAGATTTATATCTTATCTTTAGTTCAGGAACTCATGGTGGCATCTAGGACTCCCTAACACCCTGTGAGGTAGATTGAGTTGAGAGCATGACTGGCCTAATATTACAGCAGTGAACAAGGATTAAAAAACAAATAAATAAAAAACCAAATCACAATATATAACCCATGCAATGTTAAACTAACAGCAACAATCATAGAAAAGCACACCAATAGTAGCAGAACATGGACTTTAGCACCTTGTGAAAGACTAACAAGTCAGGGTCATTTAAATTTCAAGAATGCTTTTTCATAGAGCAGGCACTGTCACAGAGAAAACCAAATCCAAGGTCCAACAAGATAACATTGTTTATTGGAAGAGACCCAGTATATGACCTCTTTGCTGGATCTGGTGGGCTGAGCAAAGGCAATGGACAAAGGCAGTACTGCAACTAGCCTGGTTCTAGGTCAGGCAGACCATTATAGGTACTAACCACCACTTTGAATTGCACATGGAGTAGAGCCTACTCATGGAGCTGCATTTGTTATATGGGTGTAATAAGAAATGCCTTGTTGCCATATTTTGGACCAGCTGAAGCTTCTAAATGCTCTTCAAAGGCAGCCCCCTATACAATGCATTACAGCAGGGCTGTCAAACTCGCAATGTCACATGATGTGTCGCGATGTATCGTGACTTTGTTTCCATTCCCGGCAATGGGGTGGGCGCAGTTTCTCCATGATGCATCTGGCTCACGGGCCGGCAGTTTGACACCCCTGTATTACAGTGATCCGAACAGCAGGTGACTAAACCATGAGTTACTGTGGGTCCAGGTAAGGAAATATCCCTAAAACAATGTCCCAATGGGCCATGTCTAGCAGAAAACAAAAACATTAATTAGACACATGTTAAACAATTTTCTTAGATTTATACAATATCCAATTTACAAAATTTTTGAATATGAAATGAACATTTGAGAGTATAATATTCACCCATATGCCATATTCCAACAAGTAAAAAATGTGGTAAATTATTAGTTTCATATTGTTGAAAGACTAAATTATTATACACTGAAAACACTTCATGTACAAAAAAATTGCCTATTGCCAGTGATGAATGGATGGCATCAACTGAATCACCTGACAAAGTCAATTTTCCAAATTTGTGCTTGTTTTATAAAGTTATTTTGTTATGTAATAAATATGTATTTTATCTGTTTCATATTCTTGCAACAAATAAATTTCTGTGTGTAAATAACTGAAATGAAGTTTATATTACAGGAAAAGTACTCTAATACCAGGTTGCTTTACTTCTATTATCAAGATACCTCTAGCAGTCAATTAAAACTTACATTACAGAATAGCAAAAGATGAAATACCTAAATTATTAAAGGTCAATGAACACAGCAGTATAAAAGGGAAAATTCCACCCCAAGAAAGTCTATGAAAAAAGTAAAAGTGTTGATAACCAGCTATGAAACATTACAGACAGTGCATATCATTCTTATTGAGCTAATTTAGGGCCAAATAAGACATGTTGTGGAAAATCTGTGAATAGGATTTTTCATTATTATCAGCTACCAAAGAGGAGATAAGTGATTTAGAATTAATGTCCAAAACAAAGAGAGGATATAAACTTTTCCTAATAGAATCATCCTCTCCAAAGAAAAATGATAAGAGACTTACAAAATCCCTACAGTTTTTCCTCATCCTAGTAAAAAAAAATTATAGGAGAAAAAAACAGAAACAATTTAGGCAGACAGAGGTAATCCCATAGTCTGTACACTATTTAATCTAGAGCCAGTGCCCACTGCTCTAGCATTTGTTATTACATTAAAATAACTGTAAAGATGGAAGGTTCTAATCACAGATCTCTGTGAAATCTAGGTTCGCTACATATGAGCTATTTAAAGGTAACGGTTTCCCCTATCCAATCATGTTGAATTCTAGGGGGTGCTCATCTCCATTTCTTAGCTAAGGGAGTTAAGGGAGCTAAGGGAGCTAAGCCAAGGGAAGACATTCCATGGTCATGTGGCCACATGATTATATGCCGAAGTGCATGGAATGCTGTGATCTTCTCAGCAAAGTGGTACCTATTTATCTATTCACATTTGCATGCTTTCAAACTAATAGTTTGGCAGGAGCTGAGGCAAGAACAGGAGCTCATCCCATCATGCAGTGCTCAGGTCTTGAACCTGGGACGTTAGCTATCCAGATGACAAGCTCAGTGTCTTTAACCACTGAGCCATTGTACCGCTATGAGCTATAAAGTAATTTTTTCCCACACTGAAAATTAAGAATTATAATAGGATTATAATTTATCATTATCATAATATAATTATAATTTTTATGGAGTTCCAGGGAAGATGAAGCAGATAGAGGAATCAAAGGAATGGCTTACCACAAGGTAGTGTATTGGCTCCAACTCTTTTTAATAGCTGCTCCCTGAAGGTATTAGGGGAACAGAAAGTATAGTCTGCAGACCAAGCAGTCAATCTAGGGATGTATATAGTCTCCCTGGGGCAAAAAACTAACATGTAATTGAGTATCTTACTAAACAACCCCATGGATTACTACCCCTTTCTTCTCCTACATGTGGGGACCAATGACACAACAATGAACAAGAGATTACGAACAGCTAGGGAAGAAAGTTAAAGAATTAGGAGCATGAGTGGTGTTTTCATCTATACTTCCAACAAAAGGCCAACATCCAATGAAGGAGCAAAGGATTTTAGAAATGAACCACCGGCTTAAAAACTAGTGTCATCAACAGAACTTTGGTAATGGTCTGCATTACCTAGATGAAGGGCTACTGACAAGGGATGGACTGCACCTCACAAGAACTGGAAACAATATATTCGGAAAACAACTGGCTCATCAAAACAACTACCTAATTCCAAGCAAAAACCACTAGCTAACCAATCACACAAGGAGGAAGGGAGTAAAAAGAAAAAAGAAATAAAAAACAAAAACACAATGAAATAGAGAATGATGGAAAGGATGTAAATTCCAGTTACAAAGCAGGAGATATAAGAAACATACCCAAGACCAATAAAGGACTCAAATGTCTATACACTAATGCTCAAAGTTTAGGGAACAAACAGGATGAACTTAAAGTATTAATACATGAAGGCAGATATGATATAGTTGCCATTACTGAAACTTGGTTGAATGAAACTCATGACTGGAATGTACTGATGGAAGGATACAAATTATTCAAAAGAAACAGAACTAACAAAAGAGGAGGTGGAATTGCATTATATATAAAAGATCACTACATCTCTACAAAAGGAACAAAAACATGCAACAAAAGTCAAAGATAATTTTAAAAAGTTTCTTTCAACATACAAATAACAAGAAAAAAATATCAAGCAAACAGTCAATCCACTAAAGAAAGAAGATGGCAACGAAGTAACAGGCAGTAGAGAGAAAGCCTAGCTGCTTAACTCATTCTTTGCATCAGTCTTCACTATAGCCCAACCTACCAAAAACATAACTGTAAAAGATAGACTAGAAATAAAAATTAAAATAAGCAAGAAAATGGTAAGAGAATACCTATCTGACCTTGATGAATATAAATCACCAGAACCTGATGGATTACACTCCAGAATTCTGAAGGAGCTGGCAGATGTTACTTCAGAATAATTGTATCATGTCTTTAAAAAAATCTTGGAGCACTAGGGAACTATCAGAGGATTGGAAAAGAGCTGATGTGGTTCCCCAAAAAGAAAAAAAAACAGATCCAAACTCTAGACCAATCAGCCTAGCATCAATACCTGAGAAGATACTGGAAAAAAATAATAAAAAAACAGATCTGTGAACATCTAGAAACAAACAAAATTATAACTAGAAACCAGCATGGGTTTGTTAAAAACATATCATATAAAACCAATCTTATTTCATTCTTTGACAAAGAGACTAAATTAGTAGACCAGCAAAATGCTGTGGACATAGTATACTTACACTTCAGTGAGGCATTTGACAAAGTAGACCACAACCTACTTCTTGATAAGCTAGAAAAATATGGGATAGACACCGTCACCACCATGGTGACAGTATCACCATGGATTTGTAACTGGCTGACAAAATGTACTCAACAAGTAGTCCTTAATCATATCACATCTACATGGAGGTAAGTAAGCAGCAGGGTACCACAAGGTTCTGTCTTAGCCCCAGTAATCTTCAATATCTTCATAAATGACTTAGATGAGGGAATAGAAGGGGAACTCATCAAATTTGCAGATGAAACTAAGCTGACAGGAATAGCGAACAACCCAGAAGACAAGCTCTGGATCCAAAAAGATCTTGACAGAAAGAACAATGGACCCTACCCAACAGAATGAAATTTAATGTGGAGAAAAGCAATATTTTAAACTTAGGCAGGAAAAACCAAAGGTGCAAGTAAAGGTTAGGTGAAATCTGGTTCAAAAACAGTAACTGTGAGAGGGACCTTGGAGTCCTAGTGGATGATCACTTAAAGATGGGCCAGCAATGTGCGGCAGCAGCCAAAAAAGCTCATACAATCCTTGGTTGTATAAACAGAGGCGTAGAATCAAGATCACATGAAGTATTAGTACTGCTTTATAAAACCTTAGTAAGACCATACGTGGAATACCGCATCCAGTTTTGGTCACCACATTACAGAAAAGATGTTGAGACTTTGGAAAAAGTACAAAGAAGAGCAAGTAAGATGATTAAAGGCTTGGAGACTAAAACATAGGAAGAATGGTTTCAGGATTTGGGTTTGGCTAGTCTAGAAAAAAGAAGGACAAGGGGGGGCATGATAGTAGTATTCTAGTATTTGCAAGCTGCCACAAAGAACAGGGGGTCAACTTATTTTCCAAAGCACAAAAGGGCAGGATAAGAAACAATGGATGCAGATGTCATGGCGATACGGTCAAAGGAAAGTGGAGCTCCACCTACCATGGCCCGTTACGTCCTGCTAGGGAGCCCCAAGAGGCTGAAAGTTGCCCCGGAGAGGCGACGTTAAAGGTGAGAACCCTGTTGATCACGAGCGGATGGCGGTTGGCTCATTTGATCATCGGAAAACCCTCCAAACCAGCAGGAGAAAGGCAAGCCACATTCTTGCAGTGAATCTGAAGCCACTGACAACTGGGGAAGAAAGCTGGCAGCACTGTTTAGCGCCAATTAGCAGATCGTTAACACTGTGTCCTGGATCTGGGTGATTTTATTTCATGTCAGCACAACAAAAGAAAAGGGGGGTAGCTTTATATATCAAAGAGACAATAGACTCTAAACAGGTCTATACAGATGAAGAATGAAGAATTCTTTTTTTAAATAAATATTTTATTAAGTTTTACAAAGGTAAGGAAAGGATGGGATCATATGGGTATTGGGTAGGGTTCAGGAGTGGGGTTGGGGTAAGGGTAGGTACAAAAATGGGGTTGCCCCAACAATAATTCCATGCTTTAGCAAGCAGACTGTCATCCGGATACAGATATTAAATAACAGTAATTAATGTAATGGTAAGTAACTATAATCAATAACAATAGCGATAATCATAAAAATAATAACTAGTCAGTAGATATCATTCATCCACTTAAATTCATAGTCCTTTCTCACTAGATCATGTTGCTAACCATTGATAAATTTTTCCCCATGTTTTGAAATAAACTGAGTCTTCTTTCTCTTTAATCTCTAAGGTTAATCTATCCATTTCTGCACATTCTAAAATTTTTGTAATTATAATCTGGTCAGATGGTAAGTTTTCATTTTTCCAGAATTGGGCAAATGCTATTCTAGCAGCTGTCAATACATGTAATATTAAATATTCATTCTCTTTTCCATAATTAAGTCCTAGTATTCCCAACAAAAGCAGTTCTGTAGAATGAAGAATTCTAATGATGGAAATAATGATAAATTAAAAAAAGATATTGATAATAGCAATATATGCACCAAAAAATAAACAAGAAAAAAATTATCAAAAACTAAGGAAAATATTGGAAATGGAATATCAAAATATTTGTTTATTAGGAGATTTTAATGCAATTGTGGATGAAAAATTAGATTACAACAGTAGTAAAATAGGAAAAAAAGAAGAAAGAGATTACCTAAGGCATTTTTTTTTAAATGGCAGAAGAAATTTGCGTACAGGATGTCTGGAGAGAAATGAACCCAAAAAGAACTCAGTATACATATTATTTGAATAGACACAAATCATGGTTTAGAATTGATATGATATGGATGTCCCCTGAATTAAGAACTAATATACATGAAGTTGAGATAGAACCCAATATTTGGGCTGACCACAATCCGATAAAGCTGATCTGGAGAGGAGTAAACCATACTCAACGAGTAGTTCTCAATGGTACTACATCCACGTGGAGAGAAGTAAGGAGTGGGTTACCACAAGGCTCCGTCTTACCCAGTACTCTTCAATATCTTCATCAATGACTTAGATGAGGGAGTAGAACGGGAACATATCAAATTTACAGATGACACTAAACTGGCAGGAATAGCCCTAGAAGATAAGCTCAGGATTCAAAAAGATCTTGACAAACTGGAACAATGGGCCCTATCCAACAAAAAGAGTTTTAATGTGGAGAAAAGCAAAGTTTTACATTTAGGCAGAAAAAATCAAAGATATAAGTACAGATTAGGTGAGACCTAGCTCAAAAACAGTAACTGTGAGAGGGACCTTGGAGTCCTAGTGGATGATCATTTAAATATGAGCCAGCAGTGTGTGGCAGCAGCCAAAAAAGCTAATACAATCCTTGGTTGCATAAACAGAGGCATAGAATCAAGATCACGCGAAGTATTAGTACCGCTTTAAAAAACCCTAGTGAGACGACACCTAGAATACTGCAACTAAATTTAGTCAGCATACTACAAAAAAGATGTTGAGACCTTGGAAAGAGTTCAGAGAAGAGCAACTAAGGTGATCCAAGGCCTGGAGACTAAAACATATGAAGAACGGCTGCAGGACTTGGGTTTGGCTAGTCTAAAGAAAAGAAGAAATAGGGGTGACGTGATAGCAGTATTCCAGTAGTTGAGAGGCTGCCACAAAGAAGAGGGAGTCAAATTATTCTCCAAAGCACCAGAGAGCAAGACAAGAAACAATGGTTGGAAATTGATCAAAGAGAGAAGCAACCTGGAATTAAGGAGAAACTTCCTAACAGTGAGGACAATTAACCAGTGGAACAGCTTGCCTTCAGATATTGTGGGTGCTCCATCACTGGAGGTTTTTAAGAAGAGACTGGACAGTCACATGTCTGAGATAGTATAGGTTCTCCTGCTTGAGCTGGGGGCTAGACTAGAAGACTCCAAGGTCCCTTCCAGCCCTATCCTATCCTATCCTATCCTATCCTATCCTATCCTATCCTATCCTATTCTATCCTATTCTATTCTATTCTATTCTATTCTATTCTATTCTATTCTATTCTATTCTATTCTATTCTATTCTATTCTATTCTATTCTATTCTATTCTATTCTATTCTATTCTATTCTTCTTTATGGAAAACTATATGATATAGGAAAAAAAATTCTGGAAAAAACACAATATATGGAAGAGGCCAAACTACCAAAAATTCCAGAAAACTTTAAAAATATGCTAAATGAAAAAATAACAATGATGAACCTTATGAAAGCTATAAAAAGACAAAAAAAATGATAAAACCCCAGGACCAGATGAGCTACCTGCAGAGTTCTATAAATGTTTTCAAGATACATTAAGCTCCCCAATGAAGGAAGTTTGTAATGAGGTATTATCAGAGGTTAAATTACCAAATACATGGACGGAAGCAAATACCTTAATACCAAAAGAGGACTCATATCTGTTATAGATAAAAAATTATACACCAATATTATTATTGAATGTTGGTTACAAATTTTTTCCTTCAATAATAGCAGAGTGATTGAAAAGATTTTTGATTGAATTTATTCATCCAGACCAAAATGGATTTTTACCAAAAAGACAAATAAAACACAACTTAAGGATTATTTTAGATACATTAGAATACTATTAAATGCACTCAGGAAAACAAATGGCACTATTTTTTTAGATGCTTAAAAAGCCTTTGATAATGTAAGCTGGCAATTTATGACACAACAATTAAACTGCATGGATTTTGGAGAAAAGTTTATAAATGTAATCAAGAAAATATATCATAAACAATCAGCAAAAGTAATTGTAAATGGGGACTACACAGAAAACTTTAATATAAAGAAAGGTAAAAGACAAGGATGTCCGCTATCCCCATTGCTATTCATATTGACTTTGGAAGTTTTGAACAGTAATATCAAACAAGATCCAGAAATTAAAGGAATGGAGATAAAAGATGAAAGCTATAAACTACAAGCATTTGCAGATGAATTGGGATTTATTATAGAAGAACAGTTGGAGACAACTCCTAAACTATTGAAAAGGATTGAGGAATTCGGAGAAGTAGCATGATTGAAGATAAACAAAGAAAAAAACAAAAGTTACAGTTAAAAACCTTAGATCAAAGCAAAAAGAACAATTGTCAGAAAAAATGGATTTTCAAATAGTTAGGAAAGTTAAATATTTGGGAATATACCTAACAGCAAGATGTGCAATGATAAAAGAAGATAATTACATAAAATTACTCAATCAAATAAAATTAGATTTAGAAAAATGGAAAAACTTACAACTATCAGTGTTAGGAAGAATAGCTACTGTGAAAATAAATATATTACCAAAACTGCTTTTCTTGTTTGAAAAAGTACCTATAAAAATAGAGAAGAAATTTTTTGATGATTTGAATACATTGATTTTGAAATTTATTTGGCAAGGAAAGAAAGCTAGAATCAAACTGAAAATGCTACAAGAATCCAAAGAAAATGGAGGATTTGGATTACCAGACTGGGTCTTATACTATACACCATGTGTCTTAACATGACTAAAAGAATGGATAATTCTCAGACATAAAAGACTGTTATATCTAGAAGGACATGATCTGCAACTTGGATGGCATGCATTTCTATGGTATGAGAAGAATAAAACTCATAGATACTTTCAAAACCACAATGTAAGAAATTCACTACTTTTTGTGTGGGAAAAGATAAAAGTTAAAATCTACTTGAAAATCCCAGGATGGCTTTCAACGATGGAAGAGTTTGTTCATCCGAACCTAGAGCAATATGAATTTTTTTTGACATATAAAGACATTTTGGATACTGAAGGGAAACTAAAATCTAAACAACAACTTTCAGACCAGGGTATTGAATTATCATGGTGGCCTCAATTGCAAATTCAATCAAGATATGAAAAAGATGTGAAAATATATGGCTTTTATAAAGAACAGGCAATATTTGATCAGATATTGTTGACCTCTGATGAAAAACTGATTAAGAAACTATATAACTTTTTATTAAATTTGAAAATTTGAGGATGAACAAGTGAAAGATACAATAATAAAATGGGCAAAAAACTTTGGATATAATATAGAATTAGGGAAATGACAAAATCTTTGGGAAAGAAATTATAAATTGACAATGGCAACTTCTTATAAAGAAAACTTATATGTTTTATAGATGGCACTTACCACCTGCTATATTAGCAAAAATGATTAAAATTATGTCTAGTAAATGTTGTAAATATAACCAAAAACTAGCACATATTACCATTTGTGGTGGACTTGCAGTAAAGCAAGAAAAGTTTGGACAAAAATACACACTCAGTTAGAAAAGATGTTAGGAAAACATGTAGATTTTAAACCTGAACTTTTCTTATTAGGTATAATACCATAAAAATTTGATAAGCAAACTGTACATTTAACATTGCATGTACTAACAGCAGTGAGGATTGTATTTGCTCAGCACTGGAAGAATGAAGAAACACCACTAGATGAAGAGATAATCAAGAAGATATTGGACTGTGCTGAAATGGCAGACTTATATTGAGGATCAAAGAGAAAGAAGATAGAGAATATTTTCAAACATGGAATTTATTTTATCAATGGTTGGAAAAAAGGGGTAGACACTAAGAATGTAACTTGTATTATTAAGCAAACAAATTAACCCAGACAATACAATGTTTATTAAGCACTAATCAAATGCAATAATAGAAAATTAATTTAAAAAAAATTAATTTAAAAAAAAAGAAGAAAAGAAATGACGAATGGAAACTAATCAAGTAGAAAAGCAATCTGGAATTAAGGAGAAATTTCCTAACAGCAAGGACAATTAACTAGTGGAACAGCTTGCCTTCAGACGTTGTGGGTGCTTTATCATGGGAGGTTTTTAAGAAGAGACTGCACAGTCACTAGTCTGAAATGGTATAGGATCTCCTGCTTGAGCAGGGGGCTGGACTAGAAGACAGACAGGTCAGACAGGTATGTGGAATTTAGAATGGGGTGAAATAGTTGGTTACAGCATGAATAAGTTAAATAAGAATCATATCGGTATTTAGACAGCACATGGTTAAAAGAAAATGAAATAAACTGAACAAGTAACTCTTCTGTGAACATATTTTATATTTGTAGAGGGCACCTCTACAAACACAAGCTTATAAAGATTCTGTTATGTCAGAATGTACCACAATTGATATTCAGGTTAATCTGTAGACAATGTAAGTCTATGGAACCTAAGGTTGAAGAGAAAGGGTCAGATTTGCTGGGTTTTTTTTTCTCATTTTAATTCTCTATGAGAGCAGTGACTACTGTGAAGAAGAATATCTTAATTTTTTAAGTGCCCATGGTGCTAGCTTGTGAAATGAAAGACTTCACCTACCTAATATCTAGATGTGGCAGATAACTTGGTAGAATGCTGTATGGGCTATGTTCAAATTAAACCTCATCCAGCTTCTTTCAATTTAGTTTTTCACTTCAGTTTCATTTGGGCCTATCCATTAATCCTTTATTCATACTTCCTCTTTTGTTGATAAGGCTTTTTCTAACACTTCTATAGAGAGTAAGTTAGATGTGGAGGTTAAGGCATCAGGCTAGAAAGTGACAGATTGTAAGTTTTAGTCCCACTTTTGACATGAAAACATCTGAATGACCTTGGGCTCTAGAAAATAGGTAATGGCAAAACACTTGCCTGGAAAACTGCAGGAACTTATTCAGGCAATTTCTAGGTCAACAGGCACAAAAATGAACAAATAGTTTCCCCAAACTATTTACTTTTTTGTACTATTAATAAACCATAATTACTATTTTAAACATATATTACTGGTGTCAGTTTGTATTTTGGGCTTCAAATCGGGTAGCATCTTTTGAAAGCCCATGCTTCCCCAGATGGAGAAGATGAACTTGTATCCTTCTGCTAGCAAAAGGGAGGAGACATTTTTTTTATTTTGGCCTTGTTCCTGTAACACTAGTTGAAAAAAAGGAAAAAAAAATGGTGATGGCAGCAAATATCAGCTAAAGGCAATAACTGCTGTATCACCCTGGACTGTCCTGGTAGGATGGGGCAGACCCATGTTAAAGAAACCTTAACAACATTAAACTACTCTACTGTGGCAGTCCTAAAGCAAAAACAATGTGGTGCAGGAAGTTAATGTAATGTTCAATAGTCATAAATTCATTCATCTTGCCTTAAGTATAACTACAGTACATCTTATCCAAACCTGTTCTATGAGGCAAGAGATGTCACCTTGATAAAAGTCAAACACCAGCTATTTGCTGTCTTGAATATAAGAAAAATGTATATATCTTTTGTTACCTAAAGTAGCTTTGGGTTTACGCACAAAATAAACATAGTTTGAGTTTTGTAGTTTATCACAATTTATTGAGGACTTTACTTACTTTATTTTAAAATGTTTGCCAATTGCATATTTATAATTTCAAAAGGTGATATTTAATTATTTATTTATTCACTAGGGGTTATATGCTGCTGTAATCAGTAACAATAGCATTTACAGTAATGACATACTTTTACTATCTCACAAATGACTCATTGCAAATACAATATGTCCTGAGTGTGCCTTGAAAAACATTCTCTTATGTTTTTATGCAGGTTTTTATCTGAATCTCCAATAGAGCTACTTTATGAAAGTGAAAGTTGGACTTGAAAAATGCAGGAAAGGAAGAGAATGGATGCCTTTTAACTTTGATGTTGGAGAAGACTCCTGAATATACTGTGGACAGGCAAGAAAATAAACCAATGGATCATCAAATATATCAAATCATAGTTCTCACTGGAGGTACAAATGACCAGGCTCAAATTACCATACTTTGGGCACATTATACAAAGACTCAGTTCTCTGAAAAGGGCTCCAGTGCTTGAAAAGATAGAAGAAAAAAGAAGATAATGACCATCAGCAAAATGGCTAAGATGAAGTTATATTAGCAATAATTGCACCATTAGAAGACTTCAAAGAGTAGATTAGAGATAGAATGTCTTGGAGAAAACATGTGGTCACTAAAAGAGAAAAATGTGATGGTACATAATCAATCAATCAATCAATCTCTTGTAACTAGAGTAAGTTACAGGGTCAGTTTTCTTACAATGAAAAGTATTCTGGTTTTCTTGATGACAAGCCAACCAGAAGATGCTTCTGCCAGGAATGTGACTTGATTTAACAGAATAACAGGAAAATAGAGTTGGAAGGGACCTTGGAGATCTTCTAGTCCAACCCCCTGCTCAAGCAGGAAATTCTATAACATTTCAGACAAATAGTTGTTCAGTCTCTGTTTTAAAAATTACTATTATTATGGATCATGCAGACAACCAGATGTTTAGATTGGATTTGGCATTTTTATCTACTTATCAAGTCCTTCCCAAGGACTGGTATAGGCAGAAATTGATGTTGATGGTGTTAAAAGGAATCATTGCAGAATATAAGCTGTTCCATGTCAATCTGCCTTTTGCAATTGACTGATGGTGATTTTGTCAATGCCAATGTGTTCAAGTGTTCCAGATGATTTGGATTCCACCCAAAACATCTATTACTATTGGTACTTTCTTTGTGTTTTTTTTTGCCACCGTTGTTCTAATTCTATTTGCAGAATCTTTGTATTTTGTTCTTTATCTTCAATTTTGCTGTTTCCAGGTACTACAAGAACCACTATCCCAACTTTTTTGTCTTTCTAATCGACAATTATTAAGTCTGGCAGGTGAATTCTAAAGTCCCAGAGCAATTTAACTTCTTCATTTTCTATGACTTTCTCTGTTTTATGGTACCACCAGTTCTTGTTTGCAGGAAAATATTTCTTGCTGATCTTCCAATGCACATTGTTGCTACTTTGTAATATTTGTAGTCAGTTTGTGTGATCTTCTTGCAGGAGCTTACCAGGTGGTCCACTGTTTCTTCAGCTTCTTGCATAGGCGGCATTTACTATATGTTGCTGTCTTCTCAATTCTGGCTTTGTATGCATTTGTTCTTAAAGCTTGGTCTTTCTTCAGTTCCTGTTCTTAGCCATTGCCAGGTCTTCTTATTATCTCCTTTCCCTGCTATTTTTTAATGTACTTTGTGCTTTGTCTTCCCATGCCTCCCTTCTGTTCTTCATTTGGATTTCTTGTAGGCCAGTTTGGTCTTTCCAGTAGTCAGTAAGCCTTCCTGGCATACTAACTTCAGTGCATCTTCTTCACTGTCCTTCAGATATTCGACCCCCCCATGCCAGAAACCGCAAACTGCTGCCGTTCACCTGCCATGTCCCCCTGACAGTCCCTGCAATCTCCTATTGCATGCTGGCAGTCAGAATCCTAAAGCTCCCATTCTGTCTCCTCCACGCTCAGGAAGGAAGCTGCCGGCCATGGCTTTCCCAGTCGGGGGTGGGGCGATCCCAGTGAAAGAAAAGCCTTGCAGGCTGTGAGACCAGGCCGGTGAGTGGGGCATGGAGGCACTAGTGCGGAGGAAGGCGAGCAGCAGCCCCAGCGGCAAGAAGGGCCGCCAAAAAGAGCAGATTCTGTATGTTCGCCTGCTACAAGCTCACCCATAAGCCTTTGCTTTCCATCCCTCAGATCAGCTGTAGTGTGCTGTGGAGAGCTTGGCTGACATGGGCAAGGCAGGCGCGCACACAGACTCTGCTGTTTTCAGCGGCGCTTTAGTGCCTGGCCCAGCAAAGTGGAGCCAGGCATGGTAAGCTGAAGCCCGGCAAAGCAGAGCCAGACAAGGAGAGGCCCAGTAAAACGGGGCATGGCCGGGCATGACGGGCAAGGCTGGGAGGGGTGGGGCAAGGCCGGGAGGGGTGGGGCCGGATGAGGCAAATGAGCTGCAGCTCCTGCGCACCACCAGCCTCCCAGTGCTCACCAATTCCTGTGCGTGTACCGGGAGGTCGCCCAGCCGGGTTGGGGTGGGCCAGGGCTGGGGCAGCAGGGGCCAGTCCCTTGCCATTTCTGGAACAGCTCCAGGGACCAAATTTGGGCCCTTGGTGGCCCGCATCCAGCCCGCAGGCCTTGTGTTTGACATGTCTGTTATAAAGTATAGTCTGCTATGATTAGGCTCCCAGCTATCCAAGGATTAACTTGTTAAGATCTGTATTTAACAAGCAATTTGTTCACAGTTAGGTATTCTTGCTCAAATGCTATAGGAGGGGATCCTATTTCTAAAGCCTTACATTATTGCCTTTAATAGTCTAATAAGCTAATGACCTAGTCATAATCTTTCCCCTGGAAAACTGACATTTACAATTGTAAGGTTATATAGAGAATTCCTGGAAGCTTGCCAAATCAGCCATCAATAGAGTCATAGACATAAAGAAACATTTTCATACCATTCAAAAGAGACAATAAAAAGCTAAGTAGGAAACAAAAAAGTCAGAACATATTCTCTCCATCAGCCTACACCCAGACAAACAGGGATTAACACCAGACAAACAAGCAAGCAATAAAGAATTCCCTGAACAAGGAACTACCAAGGAATAATGGGAATAACATTGGCAGGACAAGCCACTCTGTATAAACAGGGAGCAAACTCCACACTCACTTGCACTGATGATGTTACCTAGTAATAAAACATCTTCAAACAAACAGCCAAGCTCAGAGAGCACTAAGGTCTCCAAGATTACATAAAACATGCAATAAAAGAGAAGAGGTACTGTAATTTACAGAAAAGCCTTATGGATAGACCCAAAGGTGCTTCTTCAAGAGACAGTGGGATTCCTTGTTTTTATTTTAAAGATGTTTCACTTCTCATCCAAGAAGCTTCTTCAGCTCTGAAGAAGCTTCTTGGATAAGAAGTGAAACATCTTCAAAGAAAAAGCAAGAAAGTCTAGTTGCCTCTTGAAGAAGCATTTTTGGGACAACCATGACCGAGAATCTCTATAGACAATTTAGCTATGCTCTTATGGGTAGAGATTTTTGTCTTATGACAATATCTTAATTGTCATGAATGATGATGATGAAGATAAAGATGCAGATACCTGTCGATCTCATCTTTTTTATTTTGATTATTTTATTTTGATAATGGGGAAGAAAGCAAACAAATAGTTAAAAAAGTGATGGATTTGGATTACAAATATATCTACACTTTTTCAATAGCTGAATATTTCAGCCTTCAAGGTTTTTCACCATGTTTTGAAATTTCTGAAATACACTGAAAGCAACAACACAATAGCAACAACACAATGGCTTCTGTTGTGAAAATTATTTTATTTTGACTACATTGACCTTTCCTAGCTGTATTCTGACATAAAAATTACTTTGAATTAAATAAAATGAAATCAAGTATATTGATGCTATTCAATTATATATCTCATCCCTGTTAAATTAAGCAGTGCTGTGAATGTCTTATCCCAGTATCTAGATGCTGTGAGAGTCTAGATGGGTAACAACAGGCTACAGCTGAACTCTGGCAAGACTAAGTGGCTCTGGATTTTGAGGCCCACTGGTTCCAAGACTACGCTGCCTTTGATATTGGATGGAGTTGCATTGCCCCAAACAGAAATAGTGGATAATCTTTGGGTCGTCCTAGAGTTATGACTCCTAATGGATGAGCAAGTGGCAGTCTTGGCTAGAAGGATTTGCACAAGTGATTGGGTATCAGTTGTGGCTGTTGGCAGCATTGGCAGGCCCTCATGCCCTAGTTACCTGTGGATTGGATTACTACAATACATTCTACATAAGACTGCCCTTGAGGAGTATCCGGAAATTTGAAGTACTATAACTACAGTGACATGGTAAATAGTGTGCTTCTAACTGCATTGGTTGCCAGTTTGCTTCTGGGTACAATTCAAGGAGCTGTCTGTCTGTCTGTCTGTCTGTCTGTCTATCTATCTATTGCATTTCTAAACCACACATCTCCCTCAAAGATCCCCCTTTAAAGCCCTTCATGGCATGGTACCAGACTATCTGAGAGAGCACCTCTCCCCAGTAATTTCAGTCTGCCCCATTAGATCTGGCAGAGAGGGCATGGTGCCGATACCGTCAACTAGGGATCTACATTCAGTAGGTTCCAGGAGACATGCCTTCTTTGCTGTGATAACCACCTACTGGAACATTCTCTCTCCCTCCCCTCCAAATTAAATTAACTCTATTCCATTTGTCATTTTATGATCTGGTTTATTATCAGGCTTGGGGGGCCCAGGGAACAGGAGTTTACTTAGATAACTCCATTGTTGTGAATAGCATTTTTTATCCTCTCTTCACTAAGCGATTGGTACATGTTTTTATACTATTTATTTCTTAATGTAGATTTCTATATTTTTTATATCTGTTGTTTTTTATTTGTGGTTTTTATCTGATTATTGTATGCACCCAGAGTTGTTTCTGGTGAAATGAGCAGCTATATAAATTTGATTAATAAATAAAATAAATAAATAAAAATGTTTCTAGCTAGTTTATGGGATAGAAATGTATATCCTGTGGGTCTGATACCTGTAGCTCACCTTATGTTCCTAATCATTTTCTGAGGCTCAGGCCAATTTCTACCTGTGAAAATCTCCAATTTCTTTTTCTTTCTCCTACTGCTTTTAGCAAAGTGCTTTGCCACTTTCAGGAACATTAAGAAACAGGACAATAAAATATGTATCTAATCATAGAACAAAGTAAAATATAAGTCTGGCTAAAAGATTTTAACAATGAATAATTGGCTAATATCAATGCAGAATGAAAGACAGTTGGATTTTTTAATTCACTTCCTGATTTACTTTTAGAGTTATCATTGACAAACCTAATGGTGGATTAGAGACTGCTGGTAGAAATGATATTGCTCTTGTTTTAAGGTTTGCTTTTTTTTTAGCTAAAAGAATTTCCAAGAGAGGCCGAAATTTGGTCAAATTCTTAAAGTTTTCATAGGGGGCAATGTACTTTCAAATTTATTATGAGGTTGTTCTAGGTGGTTCCTTTTCCCCCTCTGTTATTCATTTTCTAAATAAAGATATAGTTACTGGTTTAATTAAATGAAAGTTATTTGGTATAGATTGATCTTGTCAGTCCTTTGAAGTAATCCAGACAAGACTCACAAACCAGGAGTACCAACACTACCTTTATTGCAGTGATATAGTAACACAATCTTGCAAGTCAGAAAGTACACTTCTCCCCCCTGAGCTTTATGGTGCAAGAAAAGGGATGGTCACTTCTGAGATGTTCGGCATGTCCCCATTTTCTAGTGGGATAAGCTATCTCTTATGTGACCGTTGCCTGGTGTACAGCTCCTCCTTTTCCTCCTATTCTGCTTCTTCCTGTCTCTGAGGACATTCTCACAGACTATTACATATCTCCAGGATTACTATTGAAATCCTATGCTTTCAACTCTCTTTTGTTTTTCATATAGGATTAGTTAGTTTTCCATTTATCTTTTTTTCCCATTTATCCATTGGTAGGATAAAGTGAAATGGGCCTTAGGAAATCTGAGCAACAACAAAGCTAGTGGAGGTGATAGTATTCCAGCTGAGCTATTCAAAATCTTAAAAGACGATGCAGTAAAAGTGCTACACTCAATTTGCCAGCAAATTTGGAAAACTCAACAGTGGCCACAGGATTGGAAAAGGTCAGTTTACATTCCAATTCCAAAGAAAGTCAATGCCAAAGAATGTTCAAACTATTGCACCATTGCACTCATTTCACATGCAAGTAAAGTTATGCTTAAAATCCTACAAGCTAGACTCCAGCAGTATGTGGATCGAGAACTTCCAGAAGTACAGGCAGGATTTCGAAGAGGCAGAGGAACTAGAGATCAAATTGCCAACATACGCTGGATCATGGAGAAAGCTAGGGAGTTCCAGAAAAACATCTACTTCTGCTTCATTGACTATGCTAAAGCCTTTGATTGTGTGGATCACAACAAATTGTGGCAAGTTCTTAAAGAGATGGGAATACCAGACCATCTTATTTGTCTCTTGAGAAACCTATATGCAGGTCAAGAAGCAACAGTGAGAACTGGACACGGAACCACTGATTGGTTCAAAATTGGGAAAGGAGTCCGGCAAGACTGTATTCTGTCGCCCTGCCTATTTAACTTATATGCAGAGCACATCATGAGAAAGGCAGGGCTAGAATTGGAATTAAGATTGCCGGGAGAAATATCAACAACCTAAGATATGCAAATGATACCACTCTAATGGCAGAAAGTGAAGACGAACTAAAGAGCCTCTTGATGCGGGTGAAGAAGGAGAGTGCAAAAGTTGGCTTGAAACTCAACATTAAGAAAACCAAGATCATGGCATCCAGCCCTCTCAATTCCTGGCAAATAGATGGGGAAGAAATGGAGGTAGTGACAGATTTTATCTTCCTGGGCTCCAAGATCACCGCAGATGGGGACTGCAGCCAAGAAATTAAAAGACGCTTGCTCCTGGGGAGGAAAGCTATGGCAAATCTAGACAGCATACTAAAAAGCAGAGACATCACCGTGCCAACAAAAGTGCGTATAGTCAAGGCCATGGTTTTCCCTGTTGCAATGTATGGCTGTGAAAGCTGGACCATAAGAAAGGCTGAGCGCCAAAGAATTGAGGCCTTTGAACTATGGTGCTGGAGAAGACTCCTGCGAGTCCCTTGGACTGCAAGGCGTTCAAACCGGTCAGTCCTAGAAGAGATCAACCCCGACTGCTCTTTAGAAGGCCAGATCCTGAAGTTGAAACTCAAGTACTTTGGCCACCTAATGAGAAGGAAGGACTCACTGGAGAAGAGCCTAATGCTGGGAAAGATTGAGGGCAATAGAAGAAGGAGACGACAGAGAATTAGGTGGCTGGATGGAGTCACTGAAGCAGTAGGCGTGAGCTTAAATGGACTCCAGAAGATGGTAGAGGACAGGAAGACCTGGAGGAACGTTGTCCATGGGGTCGCGATGGGTCGGACACGACTTCGCAACTAACAACAACAAAGATAAAATATTTGGGGGGGACATATTTGAATTAGAGGGTCTGCCCTTTTCAGTCCCTCAAACATGGGTATTTACCAGTCTTTGGCTTCATTTTTCACCTTTTATGAGAATATATGACAAAACTAAGCACTAAGCAGGAATGGGAGGTGAAAGAACAGGCACTTTAGATCAGCCATAATTTAAACCAATTCCATGACACAAACTACTAATAAATGTATCTGATGCTTGGGGGGGGGGGAGAAAGTATTTTTATATTGCTTGATAATAATTGTTCTGATTTTCTAAAAAAAATCCTACATTCTAAACATTGGTTTACTAAAAGCAGGAAAATCTTAGTTTGGCTCTGATTGGATATTTCCTTTCCTTTTCTCCAAGTGTTTTGGTGTAATGAAAAGCAAAAAATCCTGTACATGTTCTCTCAGAAGAAAGTTCTAAATGAGTTCCCACTCACTGTGTTAGTTTTACAGCCAAAGTTTTTTAATTTCTTCAATTAATATTGTGATAGATAAGCTCTTTGATATCATACATTTACTTCTCTTACTTATATAATAGTTTTAAAAGCATATTAATGTTCACTATATGCTGCTTTTCTATACAGCGCATATAAGAAACACATACCAGTATCAAACTATATATATCAGTAAAATAAAAAACCTGATAAAAGTTTAATAAACTTTTAAACATTTCTTTCAGAATAATTCTTAATTGTTATTAAATAATACCAGGGTGATCTTGTGTTTCTTTTTCTTTTTAGTTCAAATGCATACAAAAAACTACTCCTTGAATCCAATAAGGAATATGTTGATGAAATGAAGAGGGATTTAATGAAAGGAAGGATAAGGCAAGGGCAGGTTAAGTGAAGGATGTAAAATAATAGCCAACCCAAGGTCGAATGTTTAGGAATAGGTATACCTGAGCTAAGAATTTGGTTTCAGGTAATGTCAGCAACTAATAAAAGTTACATACTGGTTGAGAGAACATCCAGTAAATTGAACAAAAATGGTTAGAAATTATTCATTCCTACAGAAATTACAGAAGTGTACCACATGAATCAGTGACTCAGATATTTCATTCCCACAGGGCCAGAAATGACCGCCAAATCAGTTGTTCCAAAACCACCCAGGGAGAGAACTAATTCTGGCTTCAGAGAAGCTATTACATTTGAAGATAATGAAATTATTCAGTTAGTTGGTACAGTCTTTGTTGCCAAAGGGCAGGGCAACAGAAGTTGGATAAGCTATGCTCCAGGCAGTTGTATGAAAGGAAAGTACATCAATATTCCTAATCTGAAGATCAAAGATAAACTTTACTAGATGGCAATCCTGCCAGGATAAGGTTTTTAGTAAGAGATTTAACAGCAGCAAATTTATTACAGCAGTCACTGTAATAGTGAAAGAAATCTAGAAGTTTAGATGACTTTTATTTAGTATTTACTGATATCCATATATATGTGGATATAAACACAAACAAGCACAAATATTTAATATTTAGTTGAATGAAATCCTTTATTAAAAGTTATTTTTCTATTTGAAGAAAATGACAATACTCATTAGGCTGAATCAAAATATATGTTATTCAAAAGATCTATTTTTTCCATAAATATAAATAAAATTGTCTACTATGTAAAATTATAGTGCATAAGATTTCTTCACTACAGTTTGTTTTCATTACTTCATCACATGTGAAATCAATTTTGGTTACATAGCACATCAAGAAAATCTTTCAGCACTTCTGCTCTTCTTTGGATTCCTTTTCATGAGATGCCACATAACCAAATGGGATTAGTTGTCAGGCAATGTCAAATAGCTAGAATTTCTTCAGGAAGAATTCAACATTAATCTACCTTTCACTCCAAATCTTTATAGGATAAAGAGCAGTTTGAACACAATGCTTTGAAAAGGAGAAAACCTAGATGTCAGAATAAACTTTTGTACTTAAATATGAAACTGTCACATTACATCTTCATCTTACTCAAAAGTGTCTAATTGCTATATGTCTTTAAGGTAGAGGCAGTGCTTTTTTTTGTCATAGAACTCTGGAACAGAGTTCCGGCACTTTTTTTTGACAGATTTTCCAAGTTTTAAAAGTAACTTTTGAAAATTTGATGTTTGGTCCATGTGGACTTGAATCGCCCTATCGAGCATAGCAGGTCGGTGGCAAAATCATTAAAATGGTGCATGCAGGCTGCTTGTGTGTCGAGTCCAATGCATGTGTACTTCGTCCGGCTACTCGGCTTGTGGCACTGCTTGCTTGTGATTGGTCGTGTGGTTGCATGCTGAGTGCTTACTGTAGGCGATGACCGCTATGTTTCGTTACACAACTGACATGTGTGGGTGTGTGTCCAGTGATTGACTACGTGTGAAAGATAAATAAAAGATTAACAAGATGTGAGTTCCGGCACCTTTTTTCTTACAAAAAAAGCACTTGGTAGAGGCATTTGCTATCTGTACGCTTTCTAATTGCAGATGCTTCATAAATTTAGTAGTACACATCATCTGAATTTATAGTTATTTTTTTTACCTTATATTCCCAAGTGTATTATTTCTTTCTTTCTTTAGCCCTCTAAGTCATCCCAAGCAGCCAGATAATGATTATAATTCTTACATAAAGTAATTAAGTCTGAAGCTATCCAACAATCAATTTATATCTATCTATCTATCTATCTATCTATCTATCTATCTATCTATCTATCTATCTATCTATCTATCTATCTATCTATCTATCTATAGATATAGATATAGAGATATAGATATAGATATAGATAGATATAGATATAGATATAGATATAGATAGATAGATAGATAGATAGATAGATAGATAGATATAGATAGATAGATATATAGATATAGATAGATATATAGATATATAGATATATAGTTTTCTGAGGTTTTCACGGGTGTTTGTATGTAGGTCTTTGGTAATTCGGGTTTTCTCCCGCGTAAAATTGGAAGTGTCTTGGCGACGTTTCGACGAAGTCTCATTCGTCATCTTCAGGCTGGTGTTTCTTCGGCCTCGTGCTTCTAGGAGTAAGAAGCACGAGGCCGAAGAAACACCAGCCTGAAGATGATGAATGAGACTTCGTCGAAACGTCGCCAAGACACTTCCAATTTTACGCGGGAGAAAACCCGAATTACCAAAGACCTACATAGATATATAGATATATATATATAATTGATTTCTTATTAATGTGTAGACATGTATTTTTGTTTATTCAGACTAAGAGAAAACATTGTACCCAAATTCAGTTGCCATATGTGAAGAACCTGGAGAATTATGTTTGTGAAGGTTGTGGTGGTGAGTAATTGAGATGCAATTCAGGGTTAGAAAAGATTCATTAGCTTGCTATGACTGTTGTTTTGAATATTCACTAGTCTTCTTGCTTCAGATAACTAACCAATTGATTGTTCCTTTTTGTTGTATTTTTTAAAAGACACATTTGTTTCAGCTAGCCTTTGTCTAATTCTTTCTGGCCTTCTCCAGCTCTCTTATTAAATTTTTCCCCAGAACTTTATCTAAATTAGATTCTAAGCCCATTAGATAAAGCATGTCTCTTTTTGGGGTTTTAAAGTCCACTGTGTTTTTTAACATTATTATTTAAGGTGCTGTGTAAATAAACAATGTCTCTCTTTTATGAAATTAGGTAACCACAGAAGCTTTTCCCCCCAGAATTACTACAATCATGGCCTCTTTTATTTGATTAGAAGCATTTGTTTAATGTCTAAAAGACATATGATTCTACAGGATGTTCAATTAAACAATTGTTGCCTCCATGGTTAAGGTTTAGTTTTTTTTATATAGATTTCAGAAATTGAGTGACTGGAAACATGAAACACTTTTGAAATCTATTTTTCTTGGTATATGAAATCCATATATAATATGCTTTTTCACAACAAAATATATTTTACCTGCTAGAGTTGTTCAGCATTTTGGATTTGATTACAAAAGCTGCAGGCACACAATGCAGAGGGTTTAAGGAGTTGCGAACAGGTGTTACTTTCATGCCTTGCTTCCTCTGAAACACTTCTTGAAAATCAAATTAGAAGCATTGTACAGCTTTATTAACTAGAACTTTCACAGAGGTTTAACACTGTAGTTATTTATTTCTACGCAGAAGTAAGGCCCATTAAGTAAGGCCCATGACTTTAGCTCCAGGGAATTTAAAACAGATATTATTGTATTCTGTCCAATTATTTTGTTGCTTATAAGAATGTCACTTTGTTCAAGGACATTTAATAATTTATTTATTTGTTTCTTAAAATAAATGCTTGCAGATAATCTATAACCAAAAATATCAGTGCTCTAGTATCTTTTCCTCATTTTCTCCTTCCCTTTCTAAAGTAAAATAATAAAAAAGAACGAAACCAGTTGTAATTTTGGTGTTATTTAATGAGATAATAATCAGTAGTATTTAAAAGAACAGTAAAATTACCATAAAAGTACATTGGGGGCAAATGAAACTACATTGTATCTGGTCAGATTATATGTCCATAGAATGCCAAATTTGCCTAGAATGAATCTCAGAACAATCTGAAAACCATTTTCATTAACTATGACACTGAAATCATGAGCATGTAACATAGCAATAAACTTCAAACAACAATCTGGACGACTTACCTTTATTACAGTTGTTAACTAATACTTCTCCAGGAAACTTCTCCATGCTTTGCAACAGACAGGCCCTTATTTGGTGGCTGTCAGGGTTTGTTTGTTTTTTGCATTTTTTTCTTCATACAACTGAAAATTCAGGGTTCCTGCCTGTATATCCAATTAAAGTGCCACCAAATATGCACATTATACTTTCCTTTCAATTTTAAGAACTTGCTGCTTTTTTGGACACTTTGTAGTCAGAAGAAAGCAAAGGGGAACAGATAACAATATTTTGCACAAATGCTTTGTAGGTGTGGTTTCTTCTGTCACATTCTTTTGTCAGTATGTAGCATGATAACTTCCAACTGTTTTCAGCTGATGTGTCTGTTAAATTTCCATTTTGTTGTGATTGTTTGCAAAGAAGATTTTTGCTGCTGAATGTGACTTAGGTGATATTTCTGGGAGACATATCTATGAAAACACAAATGATAACTGTGCTGCCAAAATAAGTCTTTGATAAAAAGCTTAACACTTCAGATAAGAATTCTGATGATACAGTTTTGGAGTAATAAGATGGTTGTAGTAACTGAATTACAAGATTGAGCTAGAGTTTCCTGCTAAATGATAGATTTACATTATTTAGGAAAGCATGCACATATAATATAAAATATGACCATAAAGAAAATGAAGGTCATAAGAGGCAAGGACTAGTACTTTAAATGCGGTAGACACAATGAATCTTTATAAGTGATATATTAATGTTTCAAGCCAGGATTGGCATCCTATGCTTTCGGCACTGTCATTTGAGTGGATAGCCGTATACATTCCAAATGAAATAATCAGATTTAATTGCTAATGAAATGGGCAGAAGACTAAATTTGTTCCATACATAAGGCTAGCCTAGTATATTGACAGGACTTACCCAGGCAGGCATGGGGTTTTTAAACCATTAATGCTATAAATCATAGTCCAGAAAACCCAATTCCAGTTTTTTGATCAAATATTGTTGCTTGGCTGCCAGCTGCTGTAACATACAGATAGTTTGATTTATTACACTAGATTTATTTTTAATTATGGCATTTATTGTCCAAAGAGATGCATGAGAGCATTTCTAATGTGCCTGACATGGATCTAAAGTTTATCCTATTAGTGTTGAAATCTGAACCAATGGGCCAGGACATTTAAAGTCCTTCTGTTAATTTTCTTAAACTCATTTTAATTCTTGAAGTTTTCGAATTAGTGCTGTGTATGTTTTTTGCATGTATATACATGTGTGAGCATACACACATATGCCCAAACATATATCATAGTGCCAAGTCCAATGAATGGATGCACATAATGGAAGAAGGGAGGGGGGAGGGACAGGGGAAGGAAGGAAGGAAGGAAGGAAGGAAGGAAGGAAGGAAGGAAGGAAGGAAGGAAGGAAGGAAGGAAGGAAGGAAGGAAGGAAGGAAGGAAGGAAGGAATTTTGCATGTTGTAACTCAATAATTACAGGCTTTTGCTGAAGGAAAAATGGGGGGAAAGGAGACACTGAAGAATAGGAGGTAGGAAAATAGATTCTTAAAGAATAGAAAAATGCAATTATGTTCTATAAGAAGATAAATAGAAGATTTGTGGTATTTGGGAATTCGCTACTATGAGGAACTAAAACAAACATATGTCAGCCAGAGTCATTTTTTCATGGACTGTGTTGTTTGCCAAGAAAAAGAATCAAGTATGTGACAGAACAGCTTCCATTACTTATAAAGTCCACTGAGAAACGTCTCTCTGGGCTAATATATTTTGGGGCACATAATATTGCAAAAAAGCCAAGACTGTACTAACCAGACACTGAAGATCTTAGGAGAAAGCTCAAGATTCTGGAACCCAGATAGTATTCTTATCCTTTTTCCAGTCGGTTGCAAAGAAAAGAATATTGAAAACTGATTTATTTGCTATGTAATTGGTATTGATGGGAGAGATTTGATTTTGTGGTCTGAAGTATCTGGAGGAGGGATTGCTGGCACCCTATGGATTTTACTTCACAGAGAAAGGTTAAAAGGTGTTTGACCAATTCATGGCAAGATATATCAGAAAGGCTATGAACAGAATCCTAAAGTAAAGGCCTCCTATAAGATTTGTACACTGTAGAAAGCAATGGTGTTGCTGAACTTACTAAAAATAAAACAAAGAACATTGCTTATACACGAATGCTCAAAGTATGGGAATAAAAATGAACTTGAGCTGTTAGAGAAAATGTAATTGTTGTGATTTCTCACCTGCAAGCGGATCCAGCACCTGAATCTGAGGAATCGGATGATGATGATGAGGTGTCTGGGTTCACATTGGAGTCTGTGGAAGGCTCTGAGGAGCAAGAAGACTCAGAGCCAGATGCGGAGCCCAGCCCATCTACTCACGCTCAGGGAGAGACATAGCTGTTTTGGGGGCCGGAATTAAGCGATGAGGAGGAACAGCTGGGGCCAGTCCCAGATGCACAGATACGCAGAGAGGAGAGGAGAGCAAGACAACAGAGGGTGGTGGAGCAGCTCCATAGGCAAAGTAAGAGTCACTAAGAAGCCAAGCCCTGGCTGGACTATAAAGAGGAGAGGTGTGGGAGGTGCTGGTTGCTGAAGGCAACCGTTCATGCTATGGCTTTGTGCTTCTGTTGTTGGATTTCTTGCATCAGGATTCTTGGACATTTAACCAGGTTTGTTGGATTTCTGTGTGTTTGAGTGAGTTGAACCTTGAGCATTCCAGCTGAGAACTCAGAGCTGATCTTGTTTGTTTCAACAGCTAAAGGACTGGTTGGAATTTATTCCATAAAAGCTGTGTCAAAATAAAAGGGTTTTTTCTTATAAAGTCCTGCCTTGTTCAATGAAAAGGGGTTTTCCTTGGGAGTAAGCGGTTGAGCAGTACTTGGGTAGGCTGGGACAGAACAATAATTTATGGAGAAGGCCTACTGGAGGAAGATGAAATAACAGGAATGTTAGGAGAAAGCAATCACATAATACTGGAATTCATAATCTTATGGGAAACTAAACCTAGGTTTAATCACTTATTTAGGCTTTAAAACAATAAAACAAACAATTGGGAAAATGATCAGTAGGTTTCCATTGCTGGAGAAGGACTTGGAAATACAGATCAAAATGTGTGTGAGTTTCTAAAGGAGCAATTAAAAGTTAAATTGTGTACAATTCCAAGTAGAGAAAAAAATGGAGGACAACAAAAAAAAGTGACTATACAAAAAGAAATTCTAAAACAAAAAGTATACATACAGGAAACGGTTGTGGGATAGATCAAGAGAAGTTTAGTTTCCAAACATGAGAAGTCTTATCCACATTTTATAGATTTCTGGGACATCAAAATGAGATTGGCACAAGAAGCAGTTCCTGAAAGAATAAGGGTACTGACTTTCTTTTATAATAACATTCTAACAGAATAACAGAATTGGAAGGGACCATGGAGGTCTTCCACTCCAACCCCATGCTCAAGCAGGAGATCTTATACCATTTCAGACAAATGGTTGTCCAATATCTTCTTAAAAACCTAAAGTGTTGGAGCACCCACTACTTCTGGATGCAAGTCGTTCACTGATTAATTGTTCTGTTGTTGAGTTGCCTGCAGTTTATCCTTTTATGCTCAAGATTTCATGTAGGTGATGTCATATTGTTCCCTCACTTTCATAACTACACTCCACAGAACTATTTACCTCCTGTTTACTATTTTCTGTTCGTAGGTTATTCAAGTAATATAAGACAACACAGTATTACTGCTGAGTTAGCAATTCTCTCTAATTGTCTTCATGCAATTGATAGAATCATGTGACTCAGCATTTGAGTCATCAGAGGTCTATTTGAGTGGTAGGCCATCTTGATATAGATTACTTTTTAGCCAATTCCTTTCTTTTTTCAGAATGGCATTGTCTCCCTAAATATTTCTGATGTTGCCAATTGGGTTTAGGTTCATAGGATTCAGACTAAATAATACCCTAAATAACAATTTGATTGAAAAGAAAAAAGTTATCTTACACCAATACACCAACAGATGCATCCTGGGAGCATTGAAGGTCTGTGGCAAACCGCAGTTCTTAACCACAGATAGATCTGAATTTACAACTCCATTCACAATTTATAGTTTGCAAGAAAGTACATTATTAAGACATTAATAATAAGCTAATAAGCTCCAGAAGATATATACAAAGAAGCTACAATGCTGGAAGAGATAGAGACAAGTTATTCCTTCAACATATACAAGCATATTACACCTTAATCAGTTCCAGCTGCTATTTAGTTAAGGGTTATGCTCTTATCACTAAAGAAATCCTTTGTTATTTTAGTTAATATTGTTCTTCTTTCCTCTACATACATATATGAAATAAATTCTTAGAACATTCTTGCATGATCTGTATGTCATCTCCTATCCTCTTTTTTTCAGCTTTCAGAACCCTTCCCCAAAGATTATACCACTGAATTATACCATCATAATCTTATGTCTTTATTTAAAAGAAACTTATGTCAGGTGTAATGTATCTATTGTGCTATAAATAAATAAGTTACAAAATAATCTCTTCAAAAATAAAAAAAAGAGGAAAGGAAAGGAGGAAAGAAAAAGGTTGAAAAGTTTGGCTTAGTCCTGTATAGTGATGTCATAGCATCATTTCTCTTAAAAATATGCAGCTTTACAGTCACCTGTTACTTTGTAGAACATCTTACAGGATGATGCTGTCAATGGCTATTATCTGGAAAGCAGGATGTTGCCTCCAGTATCGGGGGCTTTTCTTTCTGTTTCTGGTTTTGAACTAACATCTGATCAGCCTCTGTGATTAATAGATGATGAGTTTGCTGAGCACTTAGGTATGATCCAGTACAACTCTTTTCGTATTCTTTAAAATGTTCCTGCTTTGTAAAATGTGTCAAAGAGCAGCAATATAAATGATCACATCTATGCTGACAGCATTCTATGATGGCCATGGCTCAGTCCTAGTTACAGACTTGCTTTGTTGCTAAGGATTGATTTCCCACCCCCTTCTGGTACTGCAGTTTGTCACTACTTGCTGATTATTTGCTTAGGAAAGTAGATAGTCAATATGCTTCCACAATCTTTAAGAGTTTGTTCATGTTAATAATTGTATTGCTTCAGAAAATTTGGTAAATATTTGAGGATTCACTTCCTTCAAGGATATATGTCTACTCTCAAAAAATTAAAATCTTCTTACATTGTTTTTCAACCTCTAAAGTCTATGCAGTATTATTTTTGTGTCTGTAAAACTATATATTTTGTGGTTGGTTTTTTTTTTTAAAAAAAAATTACATTGGGTATGTAATCAATATACTGTACTGTATGCATAAGCACATGCACATCTTTCTATAAGGACAATATGGCACTGTAAAATTCTCCTTATCTCCAACTAATGATGTTTTGTTTGATATATTATATTCTTATCATGCAATGTTTAATAATATTGCTGCACTATGCAACAAAAAGGTGAATAAAATAAAATAACATTCTCTTTATCCTTTGTGACCAAAATCATCATAAATTTATACCACACAGCTCAAGAAATAGAATAGTAACTGGAAATTTCATTAAGGATTCTTGCTATTTAAACAACCACAACAACCACAACAACAAGAGGCACACACAACTTCCACTGAATATTTTAAAATTACTTCATCTTTCAACCCATAGACATTTCTTGGAATAAAAGCTTGCAATTTACATAGAAAATATCAAAGGAAAAGGATGAACGTAGTTCTTTAAAACAATTTTAACAATGAAGTTATAGTGTAGTAATGCAATCAGGCAAATCCCTAGAATATATTGTCTTATGCTTTCTTCTCCCACCATTTTAGTTGTCTGTAGGAAGTGCAAAATTAAGATTATCCCTATTGCTGCTTTATGCTTTTAAATACCAGACATAAGCAAAATATAAGAAATAGTTTGTTACCTGTTCTTTTTTTTAAAAAAAGAATATATAATGATAAACCAGTGCAAGGCTGCAAACAGGTGTTTCACCTTGACAAACATTCAAATAAAGTATCTTTTTCAAAGCTGCAGCATGGAACAATATGTTTTTTTAATTCTTGATTTCATTTTGCGTTGCTTCTAGTCATGAAATTGGTAAGGCAACACGTTGGCATTTTAAAGTTCATCCTGCACTTTCTACATTGTCATTTAGTTTGGATTCCATAGAACATGTAAAAAAAAGCCTCTGGTGAATCACTTCAGGATTGTGCATTGTACTGAAGGTCAGGTGACTTCAGCAAATTAAGTTGCCAGCTGGAAAAGACTTATCATGAACAAAAAGTCTTCCAGATTTCATTATCTTCCTGCACACTAAACTTTGCCTTACTGTCCTAACCAATTGAGGTCACTAAATTGCCTCATCAAGATAAATCACAGCTCTTATTCAACCTGATGAAACAAATCATGTCACCATTACAGCATGATCTGTTAATCAAAGCAGATCTGGGTCACTTTACATGGGCCTGTTGAATAATAGCATTGCCCCGAAAACATTAGTAGTTTTACTAGGTAATCTATATCTGTGGGTTTTTTTTTTAGCATTGCTGGAAGACAAAAAGGTTAAGATGTTGAATTCTGTTATTTCTGCTGGAGCATAATAAGAAGCAGCAGATTTGTTTCCCAATTTGTGCCCTGTTGAGGGAAAAGGCTTCCCAGTTATATCACAGGCTACATAGCACAGCACCTGTATAACAAAAGTGTTTTTCGTGCTTGAAGGAACAAAGGAATTAAAAACACAGCTGTGTTGTCTCAGATGTTATGTAAGCCTTCTAATTAATTCCTCCTAATGTCATCTGATCTACAGTTTTGATATGACCCCAACTCATTAACTTCTGAAAAAGTGCTTAAGGCCCACCAGACTTAAGTAGTCACTTATATCAGGGCTTTTCAACCGGTGGTATGTGTACCACCGGTGGTACTTTGGCACCTGGCAGGTGGTACGCAACCATCCTAGAGGAGTGGTAGCAGGGAAGGGGAGACAAATGAGCTGAAGCGGAGGCAGCACTGCACAAGCCTGAGGGAGAGACAGCTGGAGCTGCAGAGCTGTCGGGGCTCAGCAGAAGCCCCAGGATCAGCACTGGGCTCCAGCTGATTGGTGCTTCTGAAAGCAGTGTGTAGCTGGAGGTGCATGGAAAAGGAGGGGGGGAGGAAAGGATATAAAACGAGGAGGTTTTGGCGGGAAAGGACCAGCCAGGGGCTGCCCCTGCCCCACCCCCTGGGCATGCGCACAGGAGTCAGTGAGCGCCCGGTGGCCCTGCTGACCATCCCTGCTGACCACTCAGAAAGCAAAGAGGCCACCCCAGGCTGACCGGGTGCTGATTTACAACCTCGTAGCTACCAACAAAGCCAGAATGCACTCAGCCTTAGATCCATGGAGGAGCCCTGGAATCAGCGATGGGCCACCTCACCACCTCAGCCCCACCCCTGCTCTGTGGGCACATGCGCATGCGCAGGAGATGGTGAGCGAAGGTGCAGGGCCTGGCGTCCCTGGGAGCTGTGGTCTGAGTGCTTCACAGGTTTATTTTTTAAAACTGCCTGAGGCTCCGGTCAGGTGGCTTCCTATTTTGACCCCTCCCCCCATTGTTGCCTCTGTGCCTGAAGGGCCTCTGCATGCCTCTCAGCTCACCTCTCCCATACCCATGCACAGGTTTGTGTGTGTGTGCATGGGGGGGGGTCTCACTTCTTGCAGCCCCACACTGACATTGGGGAGGAAAAGAGAGACAAGAGAAACTGCGATGGGAGCTTCTTGCAGCCTTCCATGAGGCTGGGGGGCGGGAGCTGAGGGGGGCAGGGCGCCATGTGATCGGCGGCACATTGAGAAAAAGAAACAAGTACTCCAAAAAACAGCTTTCATTAGTTTGCAGCCTGCCATCGCAGAAGGTCTCTGTTGAGAGTGCGGGGCTGCAAAGGGTGAGATCCTCCCCCACGCACATGCGCACGCACACACACACACACACACACACATGCGTGGGTCTGGGAGAGGTAAGCTGACAGCAACGCAAAGGCAACAGTGGGGGAGGGGTCAAAATGGGAAGCCTCTGCCCACCGCTGCCTGCCTGTTGCCACCTTTGCTCGGAGCCTCTGGCAGTTTAAAAAAAAGGGGGTGGAAGGAAGGAAGGAAGGAAGGAAGGAAGGAAGGAAGGAAGGAAGGAAGGAAGGAAGGAAGGAGAGGCAACTTGATTGGAAATGCCCCAGTTCAAAGGAGAAAGCAATTTTCTGTTCTGTTTTGTCACAGACAGGAGTTTGTTGGCAATCCAACTTGTGAGTTCTTAGGAAAGTAACCCCTCCTTGTGTGTTGTTAACAGCCATTTCTAGTGGGGAAAACAGGACAAAGCAGAGTCGGGAAAATATTTTCCTTTGCTATATTTCCAGACCTCTTTTAAGGATTATGTATTAATAGAAAAGCAACTAAATGCTAAAGCTGTTGCACATAAAAAACAGAGGAGCTCTGATCAACTATCACAGCCACAATTTTGACAGTTTTGCTGTACTGTTGTCTGTGGACATCCCCACTAAATGCAAGCACAGGATAAACTGAGCCTGATTTTTCTCAATCTTTTAAGTGGCCACAAACTACTAGCAAAAATGACATTTGATCACAAGGCAAGGAGGCATTGAGAAATGTTTCCCCTTTTGCATTTGAGCATCCAAGAAGGGACAGGAAAGGAGAAAGGGAAAGAGGAAAGACAAAGAAGGAAAAAGGGGAAGAGAGCAAGAAAGGAAAAAGAAGGAAAGAGGGGAAGGAAGAAGAAAGAAAGGAAATTGAAGAGGGAACGAAAAAAAGAAAAGGGAAGAAGGAAGAAAAGGAAGGAAGGAAGGAAGGAAAGAAAGAAAGAAAGAAAGAAAGAAAGAAAGAAAGAAAGAAAGAGAAAGAAAGAAAGAAAGAAAGAAAGAAAGAAAAAGAAGGAAGGAAGGAGATTATAATGAGAGGAAGTAAGGCTCTGAGGGAAGTCCTGCCTTAGCACTTAGCCACCAGTACCCCTGTTGCCCTTTTGCCATCCCTTTGCTCCCTCCTCCTGGCCTATCCTACAGTGGTGGGATTCAGCCAGTTCGCACCACTTCGGCAGAACTGGTAGCTAATTTTTTGTTGCCCAGGCCCAGAATGGACTTCCGGAAACGGCATCCACACAGAGAACCAGTTGTTCACATATTTGAATCCCACTACTGCTATCCTGGTGGTCTCCCATCCTATCATGAAGGATGCTTTGGTTACAAAGCCTGGTCTCCTCACATGGAGAGGAAGTGGGCCTCCCTCTGACCCATACACTTTGCCCTCCTGCACCCACCATGAGCAACCTGGCCAAGGAGAGCAAGCACAGCAGCAGCAGCCTCGAGGAGGAGGTAAGCAAAGCCGGGTGCCCCCTCAGGGAAGTGGGGCTGGACTGGGTTGAGCTGCAGGAACCTGGTGCCCCGGGAACTCGAGGGCTGGGCTGAGTGCTTGCCCTCCACTGTCCAGGGCTCCGGGAAGCCCACACCATGCTCTGGAAGTTTCCCACGCAGCCCAAGAGGGACAGTGAGGCTCCTCCGGTGGACCATGCCCTGGTGCCACCCCAGTCCCACCCCCTCCACCTGATCCCTCCGGATCCCCCCACAGTCCCACCTGCCTGCCCCCACAGGAGCCCCCCAACCTGAGCGATGTTGAACTGGCCACGCCTCCCAGCCACTGACTTTGCTTGTCAAAAGGCTGCAAAAGGGGGATCACATGATCCTGCGACACTGTGACCATCATAAATATGAATCAGTTGCCAAGCATCCGAATGTAAATCACGTGATCCTGGGGATGCTGCAACAGTCATAAGTGTGAAAAAGGGTCATAAGTCACATTTTTCAGTGCTGTTGTAACTTCAAACAGTCATTAAGCAAACTGTTGTAAGTCAAGGAGTACCTGTACTTTATCACTTTTTCCTCTTTTTTTTGGTCATCAAGTTTTTGAAACCTTGCTAGGCGACTGGTGGTACTCAAATATTGCCATATCCTAAAAGTGGTACAATCAGTGAAAAGGTTGAAAAGCCCTGACTTATATGACTTCTGGTTTTCTCTTCAATTATATCTGTGTTTTAGAGTGGTCTGTATTAGGGCTCAGGGACCTTTACATAAACAATAAAATAGAGAGCAGAAGAAATAAATGAACAGGATAAAAATGGGACAAATATATATTTTAGGGAATAGCTTGAGACAGAAAATACTTAGTTGTCCTTGGGTCAGCTTGTATATATTGCTTACTTATTAAAAATGTGAGCTTGTCTACCAATGTCCTAATTTCTTTCTGTCCTAAGACCTAAAAATAGCTTTTCCCTAGATAGCTATCCAACAATACTGAATACTCATTTCCTGGGAAAAAAATGAATGTTTGTCTCTCTCTCTCTCTCTCTCTGTGTGTGTGTGTGTGAGAGAGAGAGAGAGACAGAGACAGAGAGATAGAGAGACAGAGACAGAGAGACAGAGATGTGACAACTTTGAACCTGTTTTTGAAAGGAAGCCAAGTAAAAATTTGATATTTGTTCTCTAAATGCTATTTGTTAGCCTCTCAACAATTGGCACTATGTTTTATTTTAAGAGAAATAACTTCTCATAATATAATGTTTATATGCCCATGAGGTGTGTTTATTTCTAAGATCATTATTACTGTAATTTTACATATAGTTTTAAATTGTTTCTTTATTAGAAGAAATAAAATATTTAGAATACATAGATAGTCCTTGGTCATTCAGAAGTTTGGATGGCTCTGAACATGTGGGACTTAGACAAGTTCTGTCTGTAGCAGTGTCCCCATGGTCATATGATCCTGATTCAGTCACTTGGCAACCAACTCGTATTTACAATGGTTATCATAACAGCACATAGTGATCATGTGATCACCATTTGTAAACTTCCCTGTCAGTTTCCCACAACTGAAGTAAATGGGGAATGCATGTTCCAAAACTGAAACATCATTGAAAAAATTATATACAAGGGCCCTGCACTATGAGTTGAACAGCCTATTGGATCATAAGAAGGGTTTCCCCAAATGATCTTAGTACATCGATCAGAGTATTAGAACAGATAGTCTATTAATATCTGGGTCTAAGCTGTTTAGTACTTTTCTAATATTCCTGGATGAAATGATTCCATTCCAGAATGCTGCAAGAGAGGTCTTATGCTTTCTTAATGCTTTAGCCAGAGAATCACCTATTTATAGTCCCTCTGTCTTATGTTTGTGTTTCTAAGTCCCCATCTATCACTGGTTCCAATATGAAAAAATGAATTCTCCCAAAGCTAGAATTATACAACAGATAGACTTTTATATACCAGAATCATCACAAATCCCATGCCAAGGAGAAAATAGTTGCAAGGATAAGATATGTTTCTAATTCTGGGGTAACTGCTACTATTAGAGGATAAGATACTGTATAAATTAACTTTTAATATAATAACCATGATGACTTTATAAGGAAACCAAGATGAATATGATTAGTGTCTATTTCTAAAGATAGAGAATGTTTAGATATGCCAAGTGTGTTCTTATTCTTGCTGCTGTGGTTGTCTAATTCTCAGTGTAGAGAATTGAATTCTACTTCAATTCAACATTACATGTTTTAAATCTCTAAAAGTTTGCAGAGCAAATAGATAGGAAATATCAAGGTACCAACCAAATGCATTGACATGCTAAACTGAAGTATATTAACTAAATTGCAACAACTGAAAACGATGATAATAACTCTGCTAATTTCATGTGTTTCTGAGATTTAAACATCATGTTTTGATTACACTTTATGTCAGGATTTGAGATTCTTTTTTTCTGTCATGGATTTCATTCTCTCAGCTGTATGAGGGCAAACTCTTCAGTTTAATGAATGGCCAAACAGGTTGTGGCTTTAAGAAAGCTGATCTGAATGTTCAATATATGGCCAAAATCAAAAGTATTACCCATCAATCTAAAGAAAACCCTAATATAAATTTAACTTTTTCCACCTCTCAGCAGTTTCATAATGAGTTTCCTAAAACAATTCCTTTGTTGAAAAGGGGTATTTTTGTTTTTGATTAGCAATAGTTTTGTGGACGACTGAAACATTTATCCACTTTTTTCTGAATTCTGATGTTTCCTACCATAGATTTGTATTCACTTATTCTCTATCTTGCATAGACAATAGAAAGTAGTGCTGGCATGCAACATCATTTATTGGACACAGAAACTCCTAGGTTAAACCTATGAGCGTTTTTTATAAAACAGTCTTATTGTTGAATATTAAGCTAATGTAATAAGTTATATTCAAATATAAATGAGAAAAAGACATTTCAATCAGCCTTAAAATCATTGTTGTTGTTGTTAGTTGCGAAGTCGTGTCCGACCCATCGCGACCCCATGGACAACGTTCCTCCAGGCCTTCCTGTCCTCTACCATCTTCTGGAGTCCATTTAAGCTCACGCCTACTGCTTCAGTGACTCCATCCAGCCACCTCATTCTCTGTCGTCCCCTTCTTCTACTGCCCTCAATCTTTCCCAGCATTAGGCTCTTCTCCAGTGAGTCCTTCCTTCTCATTAGGTGGCCAAAGTACTTGAGTTTCAACTTCAGTATCTGGCTTTCTAAGGAGCAGTCAGGGTTGATCTCCTCTAGGACTGACCGGTTTGATCGCCTTGCAGTCCAAGGGACTCACAGGAGTCTTCTCCAGCACCATAGTTCAAAGGCCTCAATTCTTTTGCGTTCAGCCTTTCTTATGGTCCAACTTTCACAGCCATACATTGCAACTGGGGAAACCATGGCCTTGACTATACGTACTTTTGTTGGCAGGGTGATGTCTCTGCTTTTTAGTATGCTGTCTAAATTTGCCATAGCTTTCCTCCCCAGGAGCAAGCGTCTTTTAATTTCTTGGCTGCAGTCTCCATCTGTGGTGATCTTAGAGCCCAGGAAGATAAAATCTGTCACTACCTCCATTTCTTCCCCATCTATTTGCCAGGAATTGAGAGGGCCAGATTGCATTAAAATCATAATGCAACATAAATGAAGAACTTTGAAGCATAACTTATTTAAAACCATTTCCTCCATTAACAGCTTACTTTAATTTTTCAGGAATTATTTAAATATCACAGGCTGCCGTTTTTTAAAAGTGCTTATCATTTCAACAGTTCTCATGGTAGTAGGCCAAAATAGCACTCGTTACAGAAAATCACAGCATGGAAATTGTGAAAAGTGCTTATAACTTTATCAGGTCTCATAGCAAATCACATATAATAAATAATTATCCAATCAATGTGTCTAGGATGAAAGAAGTAGGCTGAACTATTTGCAAGTGTCACTAAATTGTGCAGCATTCAACATCTTTTTAAGCACTGTATAATTACTGCAAGGTTATGTTCACACTGTTTTTTTTTAAAATTTAAAGATGCTAAATATAGCAATATATGAAAAGCGATACATTTTAATATCTCAGATGTTTTTGCACATTTCACGTTACATTGCTATTGATTCTACCAGTAGTGCTACTAAACTGGAACCAGGAGTTTAATCTTAATCGTAATAGTATTGATGCAACAAGTGAGGTTGCCATGGTTGCTGCTGCACAATAGCAATGTTATGGATGCCACCAGAGAGGCTTCCATGTTCTTTCATGGATCCATTTCTCATCCTTTCTCCCATCTGCTCACCGACTTGCCAGAGAACAGATGGGCAAGGAGCAATGGGAATAAGAAGGAACGGAGTAACAGATGTAACAGCAGCAGGCAATCTCTCCTGCTGCTATATCATAACTATATTTCTATTTATATGAAACACCTTCTTTATTTTCCATTGGAAAATAATCATATTATTGTTAAGTTATAGTTTGCTCAGTTATTGTTGTGACTGGTGTCCAACCTAGCAGGTGTGTAATTTGAATAGCTTAGATATGTTATTTATGTGCATTAGGATCTGCTGTATAAGATCATCAAAGTTGAACTCAGTTGGCCATATTCTTTGCATTTGTGATCATAACTTAATCATGAGGCAAGTAAAATTACATTTTAAGGTAGAATTAAAAACATCACTCAGGTTTATATTGGTAGGATATTTAGAAATGGTGTATGTATGTATGTAGGATTTGAGTGACCTTATATTCAAATAACATATGAAGGATTTCAGGACTTTGTGATTTTGCCCTGTGTCTCTCCACAGTCACAGTCAGTCTCTTTCTGCTGTACATATCTTTCTGCATGCACTGGAATAGATTGTATGTTTATTGAGATACATTAATTGATTATAAAAGAGTAGTACATCTGGTGTATGTATTTGCATACATTTCTACTATTCTGAGTAACTGTATCTGAGTAACTGTATCTTTGGATAGGAATTCTTAAGAATCAGTTGGGTGTATTGAAAATTTTTATTTCAAAAAAGCAAATCTGTGAGATTAAAAAAACTTGCACCAAAATCTGATCAGAGATCAAGTCTAAGTATCCAAACAAAAACCCCACTTGTTTGAATCCATAGCAATCCCTCTTCATTTAGAATCATACCCAAACTCTTGACTCCATTTTCCTAATATATGAGAAGTACAGTGGTTCTCGTTTAGCAACCATACTTTAATGATCACTCACAGTTACAATGGTCATAAAAAAGTAACTTTGCAACCACTCTGCATTTACAACCTTCACAAATCTGTAAAGGAAAGGAAAGGTGAAGTAAGATGATAATCACAGTTGTGGTTTCACTTAGCAACTGCTTTGCTTAATGACCAAGGTGCCAGTTCCAATTGTGGTGACTAAATGAGGACTATCTGTACTTATTTCACACAACCAGGGTATAAGGTCCACCAATGTCAGTGATTTATTACACAATTTTGCTCAGATTTTCTCCCCTCATTGGGTTATTCTTCTCATTGTCCCAATTCTTCCTCTTGTACTTTTATAGCTCTTTCCACTTAAATTCAAGCCTTTACTCAGACTGTGGGGTTGCTCTCATCCCTACCCAAATGTTCCAACTTTCTGGTGCCAGTTTATCAGATCCCTCCATCATTTTTCTGATTTTTTTATTACTAAATTCAACAAGCTAAAACCAATATGATTTTCCCTTCTTCCCTTCCTTTGTTTGGAAAACTTCAATTTAAAATACTTATTTTCAACTGCAAGACCATCTTCCTAAGATTATATCTACATCCATGGGGAGTTTAGTGAGGTTCAGAGAATAAATATAGAAGATAACTGGAGACCAGTGCTTCCATAATAATTTTTTCTAATTAAAACCAACACAAACATGTAGCTATCAGCAAAGGATTACATATATACATATATAAGGAAATTATGAGTCACTAGATCCCAAATATTCACAATGTCAATTATTTTCAATAGGATTATTTACCCAATAGTTGTCCCAATACTTTTTTTTACTACTGAACCAAACAGCCCATGGGATGCATTAATGTAGTGTATTTATGGGTATACAACATGACAAATAGTGTTGAATTGTTGAATACTAGATCAGCTGTCCTCAATAGATAGTTCTGTAATTCTTTTACTCACTGATGGCCAGTTGATGCAAGTGTTACAAATCTCCTGGGAAATATTCTTTATGTAAGTGCAATTCATACATAATTTAACATTAAAATTACGGGAATACAAAATGTTCCAAACTATAAATGCTCTTTTTCCCTTCAAATTTTCCCTATTTCAAGTTTGAAAGAACTTGTTCCATCTACTGCAGAAGTTTCAAGCTTGAAATGGCCTTGTTTTAAACTCAAAACATGTGTTTTGTATTTGAAACTGACTTATCTTGCTTGGAATAGTGACTGACACTATTGCTTGGAATAGTGAAGTTGAACGACCTCATACCCTGATAATATATAAATGCAGCTTATGCCTTAGAGCATGGGACTTGGGATGTAATATTATAGATAGATTTTTATGAATTTAGGCACGTGGAAGTTTATTTTGAGATTCAGACTATATATATATATATATTCAGGCTTTTGTACAAAAATCCTTAATAGATTTGCTGTCAACTCTACAATGAGCATTTTTCTTCTCATTCTAGGTTGTCACATAGAACGGAGGGAGGGGGGTTGCCCAGGTGCTTCGTTAGTCAAAATAATCTTCTGTCCCATGGGAACCAAGGTCATCTGCTGCTCCCACAACCAGGGACTGGGCGTTGCATAAAAAGCCTGCCAAATAAATATATTGGGGAACGTAGCTGCTTGCGTGGTTTTATGGGTGGGACATTTAACTTTGTAGTTTGGCAATTGTTACTTGTGTATTCAGACTTGGTGTCACTTTTGACTGTGCCGATACTTTGTAATTAATAAACATGTTCTTTGAGGAATTTTCAAGCCTCAGAGTTCTGCTTTATTTGTCTCTGTCTGTCGGAACCATGACATTTGCTTTCTATAAATATTTGGAAGAATCAGTTTTTAATTTAGAACAGTTTGCATACTGCTGTTCAAATGTAGTACAGGAGTGCATAAAATAAGTCTCAGCTCCAAGGCCTTTTACAAATCTGGAAAACTCTTCAGAATCCATCCATACTGTGCACTAAATTGTAATTTTAAAAGATAGGGAAATTCATAGGAAGTAGCTATAATTTTAAGCTTAATTTAATTTTAAATGTGTACAATTTTGGTTACACCCAACTTGGGAATTGTATCCATTCTCACACTAATCAAAGATTTAAATATAGACTTTGATCTCAGAAAGTATTAATATTCCTGAACATATCTCTGATATAATCTCTTCATTTTAAACATATATTTAACACAAGGGAGGCTACTTTTTAAAATTAGGGAAAAGGATTAATTCTGCAGCAGTATGTAGAAAAGTATGGGAATACTCCCAGTGGAAGGAAAAAAGTTAATTATAAAAAAGTTCAAGAAACAAAGTTAGGGAGAATTCATTGTTCATTGAATTTCCCTATTGTATTCAGTTCAAATGTGAAAAGTGAAGATCTTTTTTTTTAGCCAAATGGCAAATTCTTCTTTAAATGCAACCGCTGTTTTTTAACCTATACTCCACAGAAATTATGTTTAAAAACATCTCTTGATGTCTTTACATTCACATAGTTGATAAAAGAAGGTTAGAACATTTAGATGAAATGTTCACTTCACTTACTAGATACTGGAATATGTGTTTTAGGAAACACATTTAACACATGTACACATACATATAATAGCAAGAGAAGATATTTTTTGTTGATTTATTTATGCATGATTATTGGAAATAATGTCAAATGCATGATCTTATCTTGTAAATGTTGCATCAGATGTAATTATATGAACATAGTATTTGTGTGACATTAATGCATGCCTATTGCCATTCTGACAGCACCTCAGTTTCTTTCGGATGCTGATGAAACATGTGAAGACGTTTCTTATACAGTGAGCTACTATTTGCTATGTATCACAATCTTTACTTGTTGTATCAGTATGGTGATGTAGTGGAAAGCTACTGAATGGCAAGCTACTGATTCCCTGGCCATAACTAGTTGTGTTATAAATATCTTCTTTTTACTAGATGACACCAAATGTGACAATAGACCTTCAGTTTTCCTCTCGGGATGTGTAGATATTGAAGAGAGATGGAGTGAGGCTGATTCTCTTCTCACTTTCAGCTTCCTGCATATTAGAGTAAATGTCTGAAAAATGGTTAAGAGGCTGCTGAATACACATATGAAGTTAATCTTATTTTTATTCTTCCTAAAATAAATAATGGGGAGTAATTTCTATTCTGTTTTGACCATTTGGAAAATTGTGTCTAGTTCTGAGCACAATAGTCTAAAAAGACATCTAGAAACTGGAGAAATTTTAGAGTAAGGATATAAAAATGGTGAAGGATTGTAATTCAAGTCTTACTTTTGTTATTAGTTTTATTCATTTTTAATATAAAATGTGAAAATACAAAAGCAAATAGTAGGGGATAACAATAGAGAAAGGGAAAACAAAAAAAGTGTGAAGGAGAGAGGGGAAGAAACAAAGGGCATTGACTCTCTCTGTTGCAGTAAAATCAGACATTAAAATCAAATCGCAACTTTTTACATTTCTATAGTAGTATGCACTAGCCACTTCTGTATCGGCAAATCAGTCTAATTGGTAAAACCTAAAATCATAATATCATTTTTTTGCACCTCAAGCACAAAGTCCAGAAGCGGTTTCCAAGTAGAAACAAAGGTACTTATGTTCTTTTCTTTTATCAGCACAGTCAATTTGGCCATCTCTGCTAATTCCATCAGCTTTTGTAACCATTCATCCATGGTAGGAATCGAGGCATTCTTCCACTTTTGTGCAATAGAGCAATCTTGCTGCCATCACCATATATAAAATCAGAGTTCCAAATTTTTTTTCCAGTTCTCTTTCCATTAGACCCAGAAGGAAAGTTTCTGGTTTAATCTTTATGTTCACTTTAAGAATGTTCTGCATTAATGTATGAATCCTACTCCAATATTCTTTGCCTTATCACATGTCCACCACAAATAATAAAAAGTCCCAACATTCATTTGAAATGCCTTTTGTAAGGACCCACCTCAATTTACATCTTAAGAAGACAGAACTCTTGGAACGGGTTTTCCAACAGGAATCTTTATTAAGAAAAACTGACTGAAGGCGTGCTAGACAGGATCTGGGGGACCCCCCTGATCATTCAATGTTTTAAAGTGTTCCCAAGCAGTCCCACCCCACATTCCTTCCGGTCAATCCAAATTGGCAGATGGCTGGGTGTTAAATCCATCGGATCCCAAACGTTGCAATCTTCCCCCCCTTTTCCCTTGCTGCCGGTAAAAGGAAGCTTCATAGGGAGTGAGATCAAAGGCTGATTGCCGTATTGTTATGGTTAGTACTCCAGAGAGGGAATCCACAGAGGATGTTTCTTTGTAGTTGATAGGAGGAATGCCAGTCATAAACACCCGTGTTTACTCCCCCCCCCCTTTGTAGTATGACAGAATCCAAAAGAGAGTAAGAATTGGGTTTTCCCAGAGTAGATTAGTTAGAAATAAAATATAATTGGATTCTGACATCCGGCTCCCCTTAAAAATAAGAGAGGTCCACCTGTAGAGAAAACAAAACAGGTATAAAAGTTAGTCTGGCTTGTTAGGATACTCTGTATGAAACTTCTTTAAAAGCTTCGGGGCTTTGACATGATGTTTATGGACCCACTCGTTGTGAGAGGCGGGGAGGTGCTTCCATGCTACTAGGTATTGAGTTGACCCATGATATTTTCTAGAGTCCAGGATTTCCCTTATTTCGAAGTGTTGTTCGCCTTCTATCATGATTGGTGTTGGTGGGGGGGGGATTTTTGGCCGTAAGGGTGACTGTTGTTCTCTTTTCAGCAAACTGCAGTGGAAAATTGGGTGTATTTGCCTAAGATTCTTGGGTAATTCTAATTCTACTGTTACTGGGTTTATGATTCTTTTAATTGGAAAAGGCCCTATATATTTTGGTCCAAGTTTTTTACAGGGTTGTATGGATTTTAAGTATTTTGTAGACAGATAAACCATTTCTCCTATAATGAATGGTGTGGGCTCCACCCTTTTCTTATCTGCTTGTGCTTTGTATGCTTGCCTAGCTTCCTCTAGAGCTTTTCTAACTATTGGCCAGGTGTTTCGTAATTGTTCCATCCATTCTTTCAGTGATGGGATTGCCGGTTCGTTTGGGGTTAGTTCTGGCATGGGGTTGAAACTTTGGCCGGTAGCTATTTGAAAAGGAGTGTAACCTGTGCTGGAGTGGACTGCATTATTGTAGGCAACCTCTGCAAAAGGCAACAGGTCCGTCCAATCTGACTGCTGGAAATTTAGAAAACATCTTAAATATTGCTCAAGTACTCCGTTACATTTTTCTGATTGACCATTTCCCTGAGGATGATGGCTAGACGTCAGTCCCTGGGTGGTCCCTAAAAGAGATAGAAATTCCTTCCAAAATGCCGATGTAAATTGCACTCCCCTATCAGATATGATGCGTTGGGGTGCCCCATGCAATCTGTAAATATGTTGCACGAAAAGTTTTGCTAAAGCTTTTGTGGTGGGGATCTTTTGGCAAGGAATAAAGTGAACCTGTTTGGAAAATAGGTCCGTGACCGTCCAAATGACAGTATTCCCATTGCTTTCTGGTAATTCCACTATAAAATCCATGGCTATTTCCCTCCAGGGGGCTGAGGGATTTGCCACTGTTTGTAACAGTCCTGGTGATTTCCCTTGCAGCCTTTTTGTCATTGCACACTTTGGGCAGCTGGCCACGTAACTTTCTATGTCTTTTTTCATGGAATGGCCACCAAAATTGCCGTTTAATTAAGTGTAATGTTTTTACAAATCCAAAATGCCCTGCTGATTTTGTGTCATGGCAAAGTTGCATGAATGTGATCCTTTGGGTGGTTGGTATATATAACTTCTCCCCCACCCAAGGCAGTCCGTCTTTCATTGTGCACACGTGTTTATTTTTCTGGAACCATTCATCTGTTTCCAAACTTTTCCAGAATTCAATTCTGGTCTGGCTATCCAGCTGTGGTTTTAATTTAACTTGGGCTCTGGTAGTCACTGGTGCTGCCAGTTGTGATTCTCCCATGATCGGTTTAGAGTCAGTGGCTCGCGTGCTGTTATATTGGGGCATGCGAGATAATGCATCTGCCAGAAAGTTCTTTCCCCCCGGCAAATGATTGAGCTTAAAATTGAATTGGTGAAAATGCTGAGACCAGCGGGCTTGCTTGGGGTTGAGTTTTCTGGGTGTTTTCAAGGCTTCCAAATTTTTGTGGTCTGTCCACACCTGGAAAGGGATTTTATTGCCTTCAAGGAATTGGCGCCATGTAAGTAATGACCAACGTATCCCATATGCCTCTTTCTCCCACACGGGCCAGCGCTGTTCCGTTTCAGTGAGTTTCCTGGACGTATACGCGCAGGGTTGCAACATTCCTTCATCATTTTCTTGTAATAGTACAGCCCCCACTGCCACATCACTTGCATCCGTCTGTATTACGAAGGGTTTGTCCATGTCTGGGTGCCCCAGTACTGGTTCGGCAGAAAAAAGCCTCTTTAATCTCTCAAATGCCGCTTGGCAATCCATTGTTCATTTTAGTGGCTGGCTAGGTTTCACTGAGGATTCTCCCTTCATTTTTAGTAAGCTCGTGAGGGGCAGGGCTATCTGGGCAAATGAGGGGATGAATTGGCGGTAAAAGTTTGCGAAACCCAGGAAACTTTGCAGTTGCTTTCTTGTGCGAGGTGGTGCCCATTCTAATACTGCCCTGACCTTTTCTGGGTCCATTTCAATGCCTTGTGGGGATATGCGGTAACCTAGGTAGTCTATTCTTTCCTGGTGAAATTCGCATTTTGATAATTTGGCATATAGGTGGGTGGCTCGCAGTTTCTTTGAAACCGCCCTGACTAGGTTGACATGTTCCTCTTTTGATTCGGTGAAGATAAGGATGTCGTCTAGATAAACCAGGACCCCCTTAAATAGGTGCTCCCTTAGTACCTCATTGATTAATTGCATAAATACTGCGGGGGGCCCTTGTAATCCAAAAGGCAAAACTTTGAATTTGTAGCACCCCATTGGGCAATTAAATGCAGTTTTCCATTCATCTCCTTCCCTAATTCTCACGTGGTAATACGCTTCCCTTAGATCTAGTTTAGTAAAAATCTTTCCTTTCGAGAGGTGTGATAACATGTCCTTCATGAGGGGTAGGGGGTATAGGTTGCTTTCACTGATCGCATTCAGGAGCCTATAATCCACGCATAAACGTAAAGAGCCGTCCTTCTTCTCTCTAAAGAGGACCGGAGCGGCCACCTTAGGTTTGGCTGGTTTAATGAACCCCCTTTCTAGGTTTTTCTTTATAAATCTCTCCATTTCCTCCTTCTCCTTTGGGCTCATGGAGTATAATCTGGGCTTTGGGAGTTTTGCCCCGGGCTTTGCCTCTATGGCACAGTCCGTGGGTTGGTGGGGGGGAAGCTCATCCGCCCTCTCCTCGCTGAAAACTTCAGCCAGGTCTCTGTATTCCTCTGGTATTTCTGGTAGCCCCTTTTCTTCACCATGGACGCTATTTCCGTTTTTAATTTTGATAGATCTCCTTGGGGTTTTAAGTCTGTAGGGTCCTCTTTCAGGAAATTGATTTCTTTTGTCCTCCAATTTACCCAGGGGTTCCATTTTGTTAACCATTCCAGCCCTAGGATCATCGGGCATTCCATGCCTGGGGTCACTACAAATGTTATGTCTTCCTCATGATTTCCCAGAGATAGGTGGATTGGTAACGTGGCTAGAGTAGCTGGCACCTCCCCTGCTATGGACCCATCTAACTGGCCAAATGAAATTGGTTGTTCCAGCCTCCTCACTGGGATGCCCAGATTTCCCACTAGGGTCGGGCTAATTAGGCAGCGGGTGCAGCCAGAGTCTATTAAGGCTTTCACTTTGACAGCTTCGGGCATGGAGGGGGCTAATATAGTCACTGCCTTGAGGATGGGTGGGATGGATCCACTTACCAGTGGTTCGCCCTCCGAGCTGGCATCTGGGGCGTCCACCGGCCCTGCGGTGTAGGCTGGGGCTCTTTCCCCACGATGGGCGGAGGTAGGGGATTCCACAGCCTCTATTCCTCTCATGGCAGATTCTTTTGACTTAGCTGGGGACTTCCCAGATTTGCTGGCCGGTGATCTGTCTGGGTTGTGCTGGGGGGCTTTCGAGCGGCATTCTACAGCCTGATGCCCCTCTCTCCCGCATTTGAAACAGCCCATTGGTTTCTTGGCCATAGCCGATGGCTTCGCTGGTTCGTGCGTTGGTTCAGGCAGTGAGCGGCTCCATTGTTTTCCTTGGCGGTGCCTCTTCAGTAGGTCAATCTCTGCTTCCTCTGCCAGGACGTACCATTCGTCGAGTTGGTGTGGGTCCCTCCAGGGCAGGCAAGCGTCATATAGGTTGTAATTCAGACCGTCTTTGAAATGGCTAAGGAGGATGTCTTCTGGCCAGTTCAGCTTGCTGGCAATGGTTCGGAATTCTTGCGTATATTCGGCAACTGGCCGTCTGCCTTGCCTCATCGTTTTGATTCTTTCGCATGCTTTGCGATCAGCCAGGTGGTCTTCAAATCGCCTTCTCAGAGAGGACATGAAATGGTTGAAGTCGTTGAGCTCTGGGGCATTGGAATCATGCAAATTCACCACCCAATCGGTGGCCGGTCCATCCAGAGCAGATTGCATGATCTGAATACAGGCTTTGTCGCTAGGGATGTGTCGCCCGTGTTCCTCCATGTAGCCAAGGACTTGGGTTAGGAAAAACCCCAAGCGTGTCGGCTCCCCCTTGAATTTCGCGTCCAATGGCGGAAGTCTTTGAATGGATCGGTGCCTTCTTCGTCGGTATTGTCTTCCATCCAGATTGCCATCTGCAGGTCGGCGGGGGATGGGGACTACTGGATCAGCGGATGTCCCCGAGGCTGCAGGTTCCAATTCCCCCTCAGTGTCTCTCCAGTTGCGGCTCCAGGAGTTGGTGCGGCCGTGGGGCTCAGGATTCTCCTCTCCTAGGGAGCTGAGGGTCTTCTTCATCAAGTCGATAGCTTTCTCTAAGATCCAGTTCGAGTGCTGTGCCCAGCTTCCTTCATCTTCGCTTGTGTGCAGGGATCTCTCCATCTCCTGCTTCCATCCTGGTTGGTTGCCCCCCCATCTCAGGGTCACCTTTCTTGATTTCTTTTCCCACTTGCCTTTCTTTCCAATGCCCATTGACCACCGAGGCTTGTGGTTACGCGTCTCCACCACCTCTTCTCCTGAGGAATCTGACCCTTCAGATCCAGATATTTGGCAGGTTTCCAGTCGGGGCAACGGCTCCCTCTCTGGGGGGCTTTCCCCCTTCCCTGCTTCATCGTCTGACATGGTAATTTTTGCAAAGTCCCCCGGCAAGGTTCTTCCTTCCAGGTTGACTAATTTTGCAGATCCTGTCTAATGTAAGGACCCACCTCAATTTACATCTTAAGAAGACAGAACTCTTGGAACGGGTTTTCCAACAGGAATCTTTATTAAGAAAAACTGACTGAAGGCGTGCTAGACAGGATCTGGGGGACCCCCCTGATCATTCAATGTTTTAAAGTGTTCCCAAGCAGTCCCACCCCACATTCCTTCCGGTCAATCCAAATTGGCAGATGGCTGGGTGTTAAATCCATCGGATCCCAAACGTTGCAATCTTTCCCCCCTTTTCCCTTGCTGCTGGTAAAAGGAAGCTCCATAGGGAGTGAGATCAAAGGCTGATTGCCGTATTGTTATGGTTAGTACTCCAGAGAGGGAATCCACAGAGGATGTTTCTTTGGAGGAATGCCAGTCATAAACACCCGTGTTTACTCCCCCCCCCTTTGTAGTATGACAGAATCCAAAAGAGAGTAAGAATTGGGTTTTCCCAGAGTAGATTAGTTAGAAATAAAATATAATTGGATTCTGACACCTTTATATATTCTAGATAACTTATCTGGTATTAAATACCAGTGATACATAATTTTGTAAAAATTTTCTTTTAGGTTATAATTTAATGTGAATTTTAAGCCTTTTATCCACATATTCTCCCATTGTTCAAGCATCACATTATACCCAAAATGCCGTGCCCAGTGGATCATACAGTGTTTTACATGTTCATTTTCCAAATTCAATTTTAATAATGTTTTATAGACTTTGGCAGTTATATGATTGTCACTATCACATAGCAGGATTTCCAATTTATTTTTAGCAAACTCAAAACCATGGCCTTTTTGTCTAGTTTAAATCTTTTCTTCATTTGTTGATATGTAAACCAGTGTGACGAGTGTGACCTTCTAATTCTAATTCTTCCCTAGACTTGAGGATGGGGTCTCCAGAACTGAAAAATACTATTTTACCATGCGTCCAGTCCAGCTTCATCACCATTTCTTTTCTAAAAAAAGCTTTTTGGGGGAGACACCCATAGGGGCAGTTTCGTAAAAAAACGTGTTTTATATTTGTTCCAAACTCTTAATATGGCACATCTAATAAAATGATTATTAAAATCAACATTTACTTTAACTCTATTGTACCATAAATACCCATGCCATCCAAATCTTAATTCATGGCTGTAATTCAAGTCTATATGTTGAGCTGAGAAAACTGAGGCATAATATCTAACGAGTTATCATACAGAGGAGGGAGTACGCATGTTTTTTATGACTTGAAAAGGACAGGAAAAGAACTAGTGGCTTGAAACTGCAGGGAAGTAGATTCAGGTTTGATATTAGGTACGATTTCTTGAGTCATAAATCAATGTAATGTCTGATATTTCCCCCAGAGGTCTTCAAACAGGTTGGATATCCATCTATCCCAAAACTGAGCTCTGAAATTTCTTATAAGTTATAATTCCATGAAATAGAAGCAAAAAGAAAAAAAGTCATATCATAAGTAAAAAAAGATTATGATATTTTATAGCACATATTAACAGTAATTCAAATGTTATTTTATACAAGTTATCAATTTCATCATTAAATGCAGAATATAAAAATAAATTTCTAGCATAGTTCAAGGACAAAGTTTTTGATTACACTTTTCAATGTTATCAAAAGGATAAAAATAATGCATAGCGACATTATGAGAAATAAAAATTGCTGACACCTTCTTTATCAATAAGGTTTTATAATAGATAATACAATTTTATAAAATCAAGATCTGAAATCTCTAATAAAGCACATTTAACTGGCAGATCTAAAAAATATGGACACATATTATTTTCCAATGTCAGATGTCATAACAGTAGAAGAAACAAAACAAATGGTAAATATAATATTTTGATACACATTCTGATAATAATGTGAATATTTATTAGAACAACATTTTATTAATGTTTAAGGCTATAAGTAAAACATTAAGAAAAGGATATTAGAAACACAAGAAAACAATAAAGCACAAAATACATTGAGGAAAGGTTATATTTGAAATACCAGAATATGTAATACATTTATATTAATTCAGTTACTGAGAACAATTTATATCTGTCAACCGCCCCATTTGGCACATTCAACCAAAGAAACTCTCAGCTCTTTTAAATTACCAAGAGTGTAGCTTTATTGAAAGAGCCATCTAGGTACAGTAGAAGCAAAGTCAGTTCTGGAATTTTCCCAGTGAAAACCCACATAGGTAAAACCCCTTTTCCCCTTCCGGGCCACCCACAGTTCATAGTTCACCAACTGAGTTCAGTTCTCTTGTTTTGAGAAAAGACTGTCAGTGCCACTCAAACATTTCATAACTTCACCTTGGTGTCTAACGTCTTGCTGGCAACAGAAGGCACTCTTGCATTCTGGAGCTTCCCTCCCTCCTTAGGAATTCACCCACCCCCCTTCCCTTGCTGTTTGGCAAACTGCAAGTGACAGCAGGTGCAACTATTGAGTCGAGTCAGGATTGACAATAACTTTATTTCAATTGTTATCATGTTATTATTGATGGTTGCATGATTCTGGAAAAGAAGATGCCATAAACTATTGATACGGTTCCATAAGCCATAGAAGGAGAGTTCTACAAATTATAGAAAATAATTGCCAAACATTTAAAACAGGTGAACATTCAACACTTTTATTTATTTTTAAATATAAGAATTTATATAAAATTCATGTGAAGACATGAAGATACACACACAGACACACACACCACAGAGACACACACGACATTTCAAAAGAAGCTCTTGAGATTTAACCAGAGGCTGTTGTGTTGCTTTATACTTTTAATTGTTTTAATCCATGCGTTTGGATTTTGTGAGCCACTAGAATCTGCTGGAGTGGGCAACTATAACAACAATAGCAATCCCAAAACATCTGGAGCACTACTTGAACACCATTGTCATTCACAAAATCACCACCAGACAATTACAAAATGTAGCTTTACTTGAAACAGCTTATATCCTGTTAAAATCAAAAATACTTTTAACAACTTCAACAACTTCTGTCTATCCCTGGTCCTTAGAAAGGACTCAATAGGTGTAAAAAATGCCAAATCCAGTCTAAACATCTGGCTGTCTATGCAATTATTACTTCCTTGTGATTACTTCCTTGATGTGGTTGTGGAGCTTATGTATTCAGATGAAGAGAAGAGCTATGTCACAGGTTCAACCATACTGGACAGGTCTAATCAGAGAAGCCATAGGAACTGTATTTCTCCCATAAACAAATTAGACATAATTTACAGAATACAGATAACAGATCACTCATTGCCTGCATCAACAGTTAACAGATCACTCATTGCCTGCATCAACTATCCTACATGTTGGATTTCCAGGAAATCTGATGACAAATGGATTATAGGTCTCAGGACTACTGGCTGAGTAACCAAAGCCAGGAGCTGCAGGATTACTGGAAGAAAAGTTGTTACCAATAAAGGAGTAAAGATGTTAAGCCATCAAAAATATACAAAGATTAAAAATAAAGAAATAATAGCAAAAGCACTTAGACTTATATACCGCTCCATAGTGCTTTACAGCACTCTCAACATATTACCCCCAACAATCTGGCTCCTCATTTTACTGACCTCAGATGGATGGAAGGCTGAGTCAACCTCAAGCCGGTCAGGATTGACCTCCAGGCTGTGGGCAGAGTTAGCCTGCAATACTGCATTCTAACCACCACCCCACAAATCAAGCACAATGAGAAGAGGATATCTAAAAAGAATGCACCAGTTCTGGAAAGAACACATCCAAATTCAGTAGTAATACAACAAAGGCTAGCAGATCAATACAAATTAAAGTATTCACAGAAGCAGAATTGGAAGAACTGCAAAGGTTTACCCAGGGCAAGGAAATCGAAGCTTTGCCAGAAATAGCTCAGATTATTGAGGCAAACCAGGAGTAGAGGAAGTCAACATGGATATTGAAACATTTTCATTCCCGAACACAGTGGTGGGATTCAGATATGTGAACAACCGGTTATCTGTGTGGATGCTGCTTCCGGAAGTCCATTCTGGGCCTGGGCAACAAAAAATTAGCTACCAGTTCTGCTGAACTGGTGCAAACTGACTGAATCCCACCACTGCCCGAACAGGTACCCCATCCTTTGCCTTCTCCTTAGAAAAAACAAAGACTTCTAACTAAATAAAGAAAATAATTGAAGTAAAGAATAACTGAGTAGCTAGAACAGGTTTTTTTTGTAGCTAGAGAGCTTTGTCCTTTTGGAGGGGAAGGCAGAGGAGACAGTGCCTGGTTTGGGAATATGAAAAGACAGAAGAGTATACTCCAACAATATAATCCAACAGTTTCGAGCTGACCAATTAGATTAAATACCGTAGTAACACTAAACAATTAATAATTTCAAGCAATTGAACATAGTTATATAACACACACACCCCATTATCAGTTCACAACAATGTGACATCACAGCTGCCATTTCTTTAGCTTGTGTTGATCTTCATACACACTGAGTTCTTCCCTATTTAATATGTTCTAGAACACAATTTCATTACTGTATGGGACAGGGGCAGAAACAGAAGTAGATGAATTAACTTTTGCAAAGATGTGGCTGTTGACTAAAGACCCAGTTTTAAGACTTCTGTCAACTCTGCCTGGATATATATGTCCTGGTGAGCCTCCCTTTTGTTGACCATCAAACTCTCTTTTAACTTTGCAAATGATTAACCATCCAGCTCCCTGTCCTTCAGCATTCTAGGAGAATAGCCAGGTTAGCTTGGCCATGTGCTATGTTAAAAGTATTATACTATCTTCTTTCTTAGCTTAATGGCAGCATTTACAACCACCTTTTTACTTCTAATATATGTATTTTTTAAAAAAGAAAAGAAAAACAAAGTCCAATAATAATGTTTATGATAACCTCTGTCTTACACCATCCATGTATAAACTATTTAGTTTTCCCCAATGAGGAAAAAGTATTTGATCTCTTATTAAACATTTTATGGAAAAGTCTAAAGTGCTTTCAATTATTTATCTGAATTGAAATCTAGGCCTTGGAAACTGCTGGCATCACACACACATGCATATACACACATATAATATTAGCAGCAGCCCACTGAGTACCATTAGGTCATAAAATGCTGCTGTAGCAACATTTCTGTTACAGCTGCTAGTGCTCATGCAACTTTTACTACAGTTATAACACCATTTATTACATTTTCTTTATGATGCTAATGCATTGCATTCTGTTATTTTATTATTCCCTCTCTGATAAAGACTGAAATGTATAATATTATGAACAAAATACAAGTCTAATAACATAGCCTTCTGCATTAAAAATATCTTAGCTAAGCTTTAGAGACTCATAAAAACATTAACATAGGATACCAAAAGGGAAACATTTGGTTGGACATTTTCTTTCATTTGGTTTATTGCTCCCAATAGAGAAGATTTTTCTTTTGTTTTGTTTAATTATGCTTTGTCAAAATGCACAAGGGATTATATGAATTTGTGGCTTTTTTCCTTAATTATAAGCCATCATTGTGGGAGATGATAATTTGCAATTCAGTACTAGAAAGATGTCTATATAATATCAAAATAATTATTTGATCCAGAGCAATGTTGTTTTAAAAAAAACTCATTTCACTATACCCAATAGGATAAAGTAATTGATAATTACATTTTTACAGATTAACTAAATTTAACTTACTTTGCGGTATAAGTCTGCATTAAAAATAGTGCTTATTTCTACTGAGGAAAATCAATTAATTTAATTAACTGCTACCTGGTGCTAAGTTTACTTAAACATGAACTCAACTATATAAGCATAACTTGCTTTAAAATTCTTCACTGTGTGGAGATAGCCTTAAAATATTCTCAGACCGTTCTTATTGGCTTTTTCTTAATTGCATGGACAAGATTTAATAAGGTATTTTAAGCATGAATCAAATCAGCATAATAAGAGGAATTTATTGGAGGAGCAGATACAAAAACATCAACCCTCTTCTGACAATCACAGTGGACATCAGGGAGAGAGATAGCAGTCAAGAGATTATCTCTTTATTCTTCTCTTTGCCTCTATTCTGCTTTCCTCAATTGAAAGGCTTTTTCCCTTTGGCCTGATTCCCTTGGAAGAGTATTTCCTTTCTTCTCCTTGCCCACTTCTTCAGAACAAAAAGTTAAGAGAACAAGGCTTCCTGGTGAGATCTCTATTTTTTAAAAAATAACTCTTTCCCATTCTTTAGGACTAAGCATTTATTGTTCAGGACCCTGCTTGGTCCTGCTAACACATGAATGTTATGCTAAACAAGGGCCTCTTAAATGAATTGGAGGATTTCAATTAGGATTAGCTCAAAGTTTTCCTTGTGCTATTTGGCATTGAAATTTAAAAGCAACTGGAGATCTCTAACCAAATACAGAACTGTCCCAAAAGTTAGGATTAAGAATTAGAAACAGAAGCAGAATAACAGACCTTTGAGGTCTTCTAATCCAACCTCCTGCTCAAGCAGGAATCCCTATACCATTCCAGACAATTGGTTGTCCAGCAATCTAGGATTCTGTTGGCTTTTTTTGACTTCCGCCACACTGCTGGCTCATATTTAAGTGATTGTACACTAGAACTCCAAGATCCCTCTCACAGTTATTAAGACAGGTTTCACCTCATCTGTACCTGTATATTTGATTTTTCTTGCTTAAGTGTAAAACCTTACTTTTCTCTACCCTGAATTTCATTTTGTTAGATAGAGCCCAGTGTTCAAATCTGTCGAGATCCATCTGGATCTTGAGCCTATCTTCTGAAGTGTTGGCTATTCCTGCCACTTTATTATTGTCTGAAAATGTGATGAATTCCCCTTCTGTTCCCTAATCTAAATCATTCATGAAGATGTTGCACCTAAAACAGAATCTTTGGGTACCCCACTGCTTAGTTACTTCCATATAGTTCCATTGAGAACCATACATTGAATGTGATTTTCCAGCCAGTTATGAATTCCTCTGGTGGTGATGCTGTCTATCCCACTTTTTTTTTTGTTGCTTACCAAGAAGTAGGTTGTGATCTACTTTGTCAAATGCCTTACTAAAACCCAAGTATACTATGGCCACTGCATTTCACTGGTCCACTAATTTAGTCACTTTGTCAAAGAATGAAATAAGATTTGTTTGGTATGATCTGTTTTTTGACAAACCCATGTTGACTGGTTATAACTGGTCTGGTTATAACTTTGCTTTCTTCTAGGTGTTTACAGGTCTGGTGCTTGATTATCTTTTCCAGGATCTTCCCAGATGTCAAACTGATTGGTCTATAGTTTTCTGGATTGGATCTGGTTTTTTTTCTTTTTTGAAGATGGGAATCATATCAACTCTTTTCTGTCCTCTGGTAGTTCCGCAATGTTCCAGGACCTTTGAAAGATAGAGTTCAATAGTTCTGAGATCACATCTGCCAGCTCCTTCAGAACTCTGGGATATAAAATGTCAGGTCCCGATGATTTGAACTCATCTAGAAAGGACAGGTGTTCTCTTACCATTTTCTTACTTATTTTAATTTTTATTCCTAGTCTCTTTTACCATTATGTTTTTGGTAGGTTGGGCTGTATTAACTTTTTGTGTAAAGACATATGCAAAGAATGAATTAAGTAGCTCTGCTTTCTCTCTACTGCCTGTTACTTCCTTGCCATCTTCTCTAGGACTGAGCCTTGTGGTACACTGCTTATGACTGGTCTCTGTTCAGACAGTGCCCCATTAACAAACACATACTGAGATCTATCCCTGAGCCAACTTCCTATCCACTGAACTAACCACTAGCCTGTACAACTTTTTAATGAGCTTATTGTGTAAAACTGTATCAATATTTTGCTATAATCCAGATAGGCTATGTCCATAGCACCACCTTCATCCAAAACATTTAGACATAATTTAAAAAGTTAATCAGATTAGTTTGGCATCAGCACCACCTTCATCCAAAACATTTAGACATAATTTAAAAAGTTAATCAGATTAGTTTGGCATCATCTGCCCTCAATAAAGTCATGCTGCTTTGGGTCCATCAAGTTGTGCACTTTTAAATGTTCGTTAATCCTTTTTTTTCAGGAGTGATTCCTCATTGCTAAGTTCACTGACCTATAGTGTCCAGCTTCTTCCTTAGCCCCATTGTTTAGGATGGGTACAATATTAGCTGTGCACCAATCCTGGGAAACTTCACTTGTTAGAAGAGACTAGTTAAACAGATTAGTTAGTGGTCCAGGAAGCACATTTAGAAGTTCCCTCAGAACTCTGGGATGAATACCACCCAGATCCATTGCTTTATTAAGCTTTAAGCAGGCTAGCTCACTTGCCACCTCCACTTCTAAAAACTGGAAAAAATGAACATGGACTGCCAGCACTAGTATGATCCACCCTGTTTTGCCACCAGCATCTACTTCTGAGAAGACTGTGCAGAAGTATTTGTTTAGATAATATGCTGTAGCCAGATCTCCCTTAACATAAGAGTTGTTTATATTTTCAATTTTGGTGATTGCACTGTTTTTTCTCTCTCCTTGCGTTGCTAATGTACCTGAAAAAAGATTTTATCCCATTTTTAATGGCTTTGCCACATCCTCCTCTTTTGATGCTTATTTATTTATAATGTATTTATATTTACCCTTTAAAGTATGTGAGGTGCATGTCTTAAAAAAAGCATTCAAGGCAGACCTCACTTTCAAATGTTTAACTTTGTCATTATTAGGTACTGAGTGCAGATTAATGAGCCTGTAGAATCAGGCTGCAGCGTAACAAAATTGACAAAAGTGAAGGGGGTCTGAATATTTTCTGAATACACTGTAAGTATATTAAGTCATCAGAGCCTCTGAATGTTATTTTCAAGTTTATGGTTATTGTAATAGGAATAACTTCAGAAAAAAACAAGTCTCAGCCAAGGTTATTAACCTGCAAATCCTCCATAGAAGTTTCATTTCAAATGAAATCTTATTCTTTTAGAGATGATCATTAGTTCTATCCTGATACTGTGACTGATGAAAGAATTTGCTTAGATTTTCCATTTAATCTTCTGATGAATTCCCTTCCTGATGCCTTGTGAGGAAAATTTGCAAAAGTACAGCAAACAGATTTTGGAAGCTTTAGCTGTAGACATCCCAACTTAGTCATTTTACTAGCTGTGAATTCTAAGACTTATATTTTCAACAGGTCTGGAAGGCAGCTGGTTGGGATAAGCAACCTTATATGGAAAAATATAATCTAATTCTATTCAATGATGAATTATGAACATGGAATCACAAGAAGTTTAAAAAGAGCTTGGATTCAAAATTATTTGGTCTCATGTGTCCTGTGGGTGTTAAAATAATTTATTTCTGATTTCTCAGGTATTTTAGATATCTCTCTCTATTTCAGTTTTCATTATATGAAACTGAATGGTTCTACATCATGGGTTTCTATTTTTTATTAAAGTTTATAATTTTAGTTAAATGGATTCTAGACTAACATAAAGATTCCAAGCTGGACAGAACATCTGAGGAATTTCAAGAGCACCTGAAACATGTTGATAAAACAAGATTTCTGCTTTATATTTCATCCATCTAGCCATCTATCTAGAGAACTGCATAAAGCATAAAATCATGATTCTGCTATTCACTGACCATAATTTATTAATAAAAATAAACAATCATAGGAAATAGGATGTGTGCGACCTCACATTTGTTTTTTCATATTCATTTTGTTTTGGTCTTTAATTTTTGATTTCTCCTCCTCCCCACTCAATTGATATAGTAATGAATTGAGGTGAACTCCTAACATCTACTAAAGTATAGCAAATAAGGAGACATTTGGGCATCAGGTCAAAGGACATTCAAAATTTAGAAATATGCTATTTTTAAAAATTAAATATATTAAAAATATGCTTTGTGGTGATACTTCATCTTCTTTCCATGTTTTATTTTTTAATTACAGCTTACAGACTCAAAAGCAAAAAATATGCTGGATATCTGCAAAGGTCCAGCCTTTATCAGGAATTGGTTTGCCTGCCCATTGCTAAAAATATGTCTGTTAATTACCCTAACTTCTAGTTGAATGTCTAGTTTTCCTTCAGCAGCCATTCAACCCTATAAAGGATTCAGTCCACTCTTCCTCCTTCACTGAAGAACTTCCTGCAGTGTCTTCCTGTTTCTTGTTTCAGGACAATTTCCCACTCCCTTTCAACTAAAAAGTTTTACTTCTTGATATTTATTACAAAAGGGTGGAAATTACCGAAACAATGAGCCTGGTCAATCAAAATCCCAACCCAAGCTGATTGGGAAGGACATCATACAATATGTGCTCACCAACATAATTAGACAGAGAGTGCATTTTATTGCTTTTCCTTGCCCTTTCACAATTATCCTGCATTGAACAGATTGAAAAGCAGCAGCATAGTCTCTATTAAGACTTTATTCTTCCATGCAGCAAGCTTGGACTCTAGATAGAAATGCAGGCATGGACTTCCAATGCAAATGTGGGAATGCTCGAGCATAATGGGGTTTTTTAGAACACCTTCCATCTGGAAGATTGTTCTTTGTGGGGTCCTGGTTGAAATAAATTATGTTGTAATGCAATCCTTAGGCGGGGATGGAGGGGTCTGCCTTCTTCAATTGTTATTTTCAGACAGGCATAAAATATAGTTTGAAAAGGAGATAATATATTTCTCTGGAACCTAAACTGTTTTAAATGGCTCTCTACCAAACTATTCTACTTAAATAACCACTTTGTTTCTTTCTTCCAAAAGCTTGCAATGGCTTGAAGACTTTGCTGATCTTTGCAGGTTATTTCCTCAATAGCCACAAGGAGTTTTTGCCCATAAAAGAGTTAATAGGTTAATAGGTTTATGCATATGTTGTATATAGCATGTTTAAATGTATGTTATGTATATGTACATTTTTAAGAGCAACTAAATTTCATTTTTAAGGTGTGCCAATGTGCCCACAGTAAAAAATGACAATAAAGGTTATCTAATAGGACTAGGTCCAATCAAAGTGTGACTAAATCTGGATATAGCAAAGAATATACTTTATCTAACCTACAAGGATGTGGTTATTCTTTTTATTACCATATTTTGTTGACTGCATGATTGTTTCAAACTATAAACAGCCTTTGTATTTTAATAATCTGGTCACCTGAATTATATATCATGCACCTTGATATGCATTTCATAAGAATGAAAATGAATTTTCAGACACATAGTATTTTTGTGGCCCTAGAAAAGTGATTTAAAAAAAAAACTTTCCTGCCATTTGGAAAATTAGCACTTGTAAATGAGATATAGAAGAGCTGACATGAGTCATTAAGAAAACTAATCACAATCACCCCTTAGTTTTTAAAAGAAAAAAGAAAAAGAGGGAGGACTCACGTCATTTTAGCATTGTATAGATGAACATTATACCAATACTGAAGTCCCTGGTATGAAACTAATTTCACAAGCAGATGGCACTACACAACGTTGATGGCCCTTCAGTTTCTTTATTGCAAATAAAATACTTGCTAGCTTTAGTAAAACAAAAGTCATGCACAGCTGTCTTATTTGTATATATTTTGACTAGGGGGGTATAATCAGTCTTTAAATGATGTGACACAGCCCATTCTCCCCCCCTTTCTCATTTGTCATTCAGAGTCATTACTGAGCATATGTGACCAAATGGGAAGGCATCAGGTATCTTGCACTCAAGGGGCTATTCATCAAAGGAAAATAAATGTAAGCTGCAGTATATCTTCTAATAAGAAAGAGGGGAGGATATGTTGTTACTTTACAAGCCTAAAGCAATATGGCATAATCAGAGTTCTAATTAATCACCAAGAGCCTATATAGCAAAGCACTCTCTCTTAAAAGAAAACTTGATCAGTGTATAATCAGATTCTCCAGAATGGGATGCAACATATAACAATCTTAGATTGGCAGAGTCATCACACCTGCAGGTAATTGTGTTCATAGATTTACAATACTTTTTTTTCTTTAGGAGTGATTTGTCAATTTTCACTTAATTTCAGTGGTTTTCAATTAAATCAAACTAGAATTTAGTCTCTGAACTTGATCCTAAATAAAAGGCTATAAGATTGTGTCCTAAATAAATAAAATCTCTTTGCTTCAAAAAAAGAGGGAGGAATAAGTAAGCTAAGAATAGTACTGTCATATTATATATAAAAACAAATAATCCACTAAGGAATGTTTTTGAACATCTTGTTTCATAAATTATCATTTCTTTTTTAATATATATATTATTATTTTTTTTACAGTATTTAATAAGCAACACACTGCGTTTATATGTTTAACATTATTAATAATACAATTTCCATTCCTACCCTTTATTCTGTTTTTCTAACCATTTATAAAAAATTTCCCATGTTTGAAAGTATTCTGAATCTTGCTTCCCCTTCATTTTCAATGTGAGCCTATCCATTTCTGCATAGTCCAAAATTTTCTTAATTATGTCTTCTTCAGATGGTATTTCTTTGTTTTTCCAGTATTGAGCAAATGTAATTCTCACTGCTGTTAATATATGTAATATTAAAATACACATTTCTTATCATAATTTTCTGAAATTATGCCTAAAAGAAATAATTCCGGTGTATAGTCTACATGTGCTCCAATCATCTTTTTTAGCCACCTATGTATTTTTGACCAATAGTTCTTTGCTTTAGGGCATGTCCACCAAAGATGATAATACGTGCCTGGATTTTGTCTGCATTTCCAACAATTGCTAGACATATTTTTAAACATTTTTGCTAGTCTTGCAGGTGGTAAGTGCCATCTATAGAACATTTTAATTAAATTTTCTTTATAAGTAGCTGCCCTTGTTATTTTGTAGTTTCTTTCCCATAAGTTATGCCATTTTTCTAACTCTACATTGTGCCCAAATTTTTTTGCCCAAGTTATCATTGTTTTTTTAACTTGTTCATCTTCCATCTTTAAATTTAACAGAAAGCTGTACAGTTTCTTAATCAATTTGTCATCTGATGACAATAGTATCTGTCTAACGTTGTCTGGTCTTTGTAAAAACCATATATTTTTGCATCTTTCTCATATCTCATCTGCATTTGCAGATGTGGCCACCATGATAGCTCAATTCCCTGTTCTTCCAATTCTTGTCTAGTTTGTAGTTTCCCATCAGTATTCAAAATATCTTTATAAGTCACAAGTTTTTCATAATTAATTAATGGGTGTACGAACACCTCCATTGTTGAAATCCACCCTGGTATTTTCATGTAAGTTCTTGATTTTACCTTTTCCCATGTCAAAAGCAGTGCATTTCTTACATAGTGGTTTTGAAAGTATTTGTGAATTTTGTTCTTCCCATACCATAGGAAAGCATGCCATCGAAGTTGTAGGTCATGCCCTTCTAGATATAATAGTCTTTTATTTCTAAGAGTTATCCATTCTTTTAACCATGTTAGTGCGGCTACTTGATAGTACAAGACCCGGTCTGGTAGCCTAAAGCCTCCATTTTCATTTGCTTCTTGTAAAATTTTCAGTCTGATTCTAGCTTTTTTCCCTTGCCAAATAAATTTCAATATCAATTATTTAATTCATCAAAAAAAAAATGTCAATTTTTATCAGTATTGTTTGAAATAAAAAGAGTAGTTTTGGTAAAATGTACATTTTCACAGTCGCTATTGTTCCCAGGATTGATAGTTGTAGATTTTTCCATTTTTCCAGGTCTAGTTTTATTTGTTTTAATAATTTTACATAATTATCTTCTTTTATTGTTGTACACTGTGCTGTTAAATATATCTCCAAGTGTTTAACTTTCTCAACTACTTGAAGGTCTGTTTTTACTGATAATTGGTTTTTTTGTTTATCTGTGAGGTTTTTGGTTATAACTTTAGTTTTTTCTCTATTGATTTTCAGTCCTGCTACTTCTCCAAATTCTTCAATCTTTGCTAATAATTTAGGATTTGTCTCTAACGGATCCTCCAATATTAATACCAGGTCATCTGTGAACGCTTGTAGTTTGTACTTTTCATCTTTTATCTCCATTCCTTTGATTTCTGGATCCTGTCTAACATTCCTGTTCAACACTTCCAGAGTTAAGATAAATAATAGTGGGGATAATGGACATCCTTGTCTTGTGCCTTTTTAAATATTGAAACTCTTCATGAAATCTCCATTCACAATTATTTTAGCCATTTGTCTATGATAAATTGTTTGAATTATATTCATAAAATTTTCTCCAAAATCCATATGGTTTAGTTGTTGAACCATAAATTGCCAATTGACATTGTCTGTGCATCTAAAAAAATCAAAGCCATTGTTTCCCTGGGTGCATTTTGTAATATTCCAATGTGTCTAAAATCATTCTTAAATCATTCTGTATTTGTTTCTTTGGTAAAAATCCATTTTGGTCTGAATGTATAAATTCAATCAAGAATTTCTTTAGTCTTTCTGCTATTATTGAAGCAAAAATTTTAAAATCCACATTTAGTAGAGATATTGGTCTTTAGTTCTTTATCAGGGTCAAGTCTGAGTCTTCTTTGGGTATTAGCATAATATTGGCATCCATCCATGTTATTTGGTAATTTGGCTTTTAGTAATACCTCATCACATAAATTATCATTTCTATATTAAAGCTTAGGGCCTTTTCTTCACCTTGCTCTTTTACTCTTTTCAGCTGAAAACTGAACTAGTATCTATGTTTAGTGAAAAGCTATTGTATGAAAAACAGTATTTAGAAAACTTGTAATCTTGTTATCTTTCATACAATATCCTCAAAATCCTACAACAATCTGAGTCAACAAGCATATTTTGTATATAGATGCATCTATAGGATAAAAGATAAACTGAAGAAAAAGATAAATGAAATATAGATACTTAAGAAAAAAAAGTAAGAATGAATAAAAATTCAGTGTCATTAGGTCTCCAGGTTACTGAATGGAGGACTTGATTACAAATTACAAAGTGTTCGACTGTATTATAAAAGTGCTTTTCTACTGGGAAACCATTTTATTCATCACTGTCTCAATAAAGTTTTTTTATATTCTACAATAGGTTTTCTTTGGTCACTTGATAGATTTTTCTTTCTTGCACTGTATTGGGAACATTTAAATCTTTACTTAAAACCATAGCTTTATTTCAAAATAATTCTTGAATTTTTAAGATGGAACAACTTTTTAATCAAATAGCTCTTATCTTTTAAAAAATCCTTACCTGCATAATAATGTCAAGATTAGAATAATGCCACTTTTGAATTTTGAAAGGTAACAAATGTTGAATAGTGAAAAAGCTAAAGCTAAAACAGACAGCATAAAGAAGGATTGGTTGTAAATTTAAAAAAAAAATAGTAAAAAAGTAGAAAACCCCCCAAACCCCAGACCCTTGAGTTACAATCTATTCTACAATTTCCCCATCTCTAGGATAAGAAAACTATATTCGATATCCAACAATCATGGTTTATTTCCTGCATATATATATGAGTAACTTAAACAATTAGTAATTCTACTAATTCCATCATTCATTACATTTCCAAATGAATCAATTTCCATAATTTCAGTAAAATGTTTCCCTGAAAACTGAGCTTCACACATGTTCATCGTTGTTTAATAACAACAAGATGACTAGAATAGATATATCTAGCAGATCAATTTTACTGTTTCTTAGTTTTCGCTGCTTAAATTTATTCTGTCCAAATCAGTTTGTACCGTAAAAGCTATGTACTTTATCTGTGTGTAATCCATTTCTTTCTGGGAACTTCTGATTTGCAAATACAAGCTTGCCAATTCTAGGTTATGAAATGTTATGAAAGCAGTAAACAATAGCCTAATCAAGGAACTACCAAAGAAAAAACAATACCACCACCACAACAGTCATAGGGCAAGCTACTGCAGCTATAAACAGAGAGCATACTCTTTATAGTAGGGGTCCCCAACCCATGGGCCATGGAGCAGTACTGGGCCATGGCATGCCAGCAACCGGGCCGCACAAACAAGCAAAGCCCCATCCGCGAGATGCAGGCAGCACACAAAATCACACACCCTCCGGTCCATGGAAAAACCTCTCTCCACAGAACCGGTCCCTGGGGCCCAAAAGGCCGGAGACCTCTGCTTTATAGCACTGAAGATGTTACAAAATGTCTGCAAGCAAACAACTAAGCTCAGAGAGCACCAAGGATTCCATACTGAGCTACTGTATAAATATCTCTTCTATTGGTATGAAACAGGCACTGGGCCATCAATTTTATAAGTGTAAAGAAATATAATTATTTAATCTAGCAGTTGAAATTAAAGTAGAACACACCTCACTGCAGTATTGTAACTCCTATTGCTTTCATTTTGTACTTTCATATATGGAAGAGTTATCATGTTGTACTTTAATGTCACACTATAATTTTTCTGAATCTGGATAAGCCAGGATAGACTCTTAAACTGAAATGAAGTAGGTTGGATTACTCTGAAAAGCATGTTTCACAGCCTGCATGACAGAAATAATGAGCAGTTAGATGGAATGGAAGACATTTGAGCATATGCAGTATTGATATAGTCTAGATTTACTGTAATTACCACTGCCCTGGTGACATTCCTTCCTATATGAACTTTTATGAAAATATCAAAACTCAAGTATAAATTACTTTTACATTTTATTCCATTGTTATTTTCCTATCAATATCATTAGATACTTTCAGGATTCTTTAAATTCTGTTAATCCCTCCTTCTCTCCTAAGCAAATCTTCCAGCTGAAAGTCAAGAAAGAGTGGAATGACTCCTGGCCCTCCATTATTTATTATGGAAATATCTTTAGGGCATTTTGAATACCAAGCTTAAATCTTCAATAGATTCATTTCTATATATATATTAGTAGAATGCAATACACTTCATCATAAACTTGAACTATAGATTGTGATAGCAATAAATACAAACTAAATGTGAGAGATAACAAAAAGAAATGTGTCATCTTTGCTACTACAATACAAACAGAAACAATGTTAAAAATCAAGAACTGAGGTTTTGATCCTGAAATGACTCTTTTCTTTTGTTCTGTCTTTTTTGTAACTTCCAAACAGATATTAAATCCATAGATATGTAGTCAATACATTAAAATACGATGCCATTGTCCAAAGCTTGCTCAAGTACTATATTATTTCATTTTCATAACTGAGAACTAGGAATATTAAAGCAGAAATAAGCTTGCACTGGTTGAATAATAACTAGTAAATAATACTGAAGACATTAGACCATGACTAATGAAGATCATTAGACAGGATGACTAACAAGGACAAAAGGGCAATTTGTTATGGAATTAGTAAAAATTTGTGATGCAAAATATATTTTACAATCTAGGATTGCTTTATTTTTGTTTTAAAAAATTATCATTTTGAATGGCTTGATAATGGAAGGAACAGTAAGAAAAGCTGAAGGAACGACACTAGAGTGTTATGATTGACTAAAACCTAATTGAAAATTATACATGTATCTCACTTCACATAGTTTTCTTCATATTTGAAGTGGATTTAGATCAATGTTTGCATATGTGATAGCAACAATTAATACTGAATCAAATAATAATGCTGAATCTGTGGGTAAAATCTCAATTAATATTGAAGTTCCCTAATGTATTTCCTTTGGGGAATAGCATATTAGGATTTAAATCAAGTCAAATTTATGTAACAAATAAGTTTTTCTTATACAGAAAGATTTGGGCAAATTTAAGATTCTAATTTGCTAATAATATAAAGGACACAAAAGTAAAATGCAGAAGCAAATGCCGGAATAGTTACGTTTTCTCTGTTTTTGCTGATACCTGAATGCATATTCTCATCCCTAGATAGTGTGACAATTCCTCTGATAATTGAAGAACAAATATTTGTAAAAGAAGCAAATATACAAACATGAGCTCTGCCTATATTGGCTCAGTTTAGGATTGATCTTTGCAAAACATCCTTAGTAAAATTGGTCTACCTATCCTCACCTGTCTCCAATGTGCATTGTTTTCTCCATTGAAGTCCAAAACATCCAGCTGCTCAGATGTACAGGCTAGAAGCAAGGTGGGAGAGCAGCAGTGTGGGACCATTTTACCACGGTGAGTCTGGCCGCAGATACTATCTTGTTTTCTTCAAAAAATACCCCCAAAACAAAACAAAAACTTTGTCTCTGAGTTGCTCTTTCAATGGAAAGTTGAAAAGGATAAAGTTATAGTAACTTCCTGCAAAGCTAATTAACTTATTGAAATCATATTTAATTCCTTTGCTGATAGTTTTTCAACAGCACTGAACATATGAAACTATTTTGCTGTTTTCAAATCTAGCTGGTTTGAAACTACAGTATTTCTGTGCTTTCAGCAAAACAATGCTATTGCTCCATAAGTGAACATTGTATTCAAAATATTTTGTCAAGACTGGCTAGGAAGGAAAAAAAAGAAGGAACATATTTTGCTGTCTTCCTGGCATTGTTCTCAGGTAGTAAAATAAAACAAAATAAATTGGACACTGGAAGGCCACAGGGGTATCAAAATAAGAACCCTGCCACTGCTTTCCCTCTCCTTACATAAGGTAAACTTTAGAAAAGGGAAGAAACAATAGCATAGTGATGCTGGCTGGCCAGCAATGGTAATGCTGATAAGAAAAGAAAAATGAATAGAATTTTTTTTGTGTCTCAATATATTCTAAAGACAGAAATGTTTAAATTGTTATTAAAATCCTTTCTGTGAATCAGACATGGTTCTCTGCATGATCCAATTCTAAATATTAAAAAAAATCCATTATAATTCCAGAACCTGTCTTTTCTTTCTTTCCAACAGAATTTCATTAACTGAAATGACAGAACCTACAATGGTTTGAACTTAATTTGCATTCCCATCTCAATAAATTTGTTTGGTTTCACTGTTATCCTAATTAAGGTACAGACCAATATTCATAAAAAGCAAAAAAGCTAGTGATGCAGAGCTGTAAGCCAGTGATCATTGATGCATGTGACATGAAGCTGAAGGCACTAGCCTAGGACAGGAGAGAGACAGTTTTATGCAATTGCCTAAACTCCAGGGAGCCATAATCTTCTAGAGAACATTAGGAAGCCACTGTGGGCTCAAAATCACTTGAGAATTACAGATGGATGGGCTAACAGATAAAGAAGCAAGAAATGCATATGATGGCTAGTGTGAGAATATTGATAGTTGGGGCCCATTAGATTAAAACCCAAAAATTGACATTCAGTGGAGCAGAAGCAGCAGCTGAAATTGTATAGGATAGCAGGTGAGCTTTTCAGAAGCTTGATTAGTAGAGTACAAACGTTCTCTACCTGAATGGCTTGGTTAAAGCAAATGGTGAAACTGAAATATCACTCAAAGTAGCTAAAAACTTAGAATGTGTCCTCTGCAATAGGGTTCGGGGGATAACCCGGGACGGGGAAACTTGGTTTTATTTCTATAAGAGGATTTGGTGTGTTCAACAAGGTGTTGTTAAGTATTCAGATAACACAATCTATAATGTGAGATAGTTATAAGAAATCCATAAGTTTTGTCAAGCTTCTTCTCTACACGTCTCAGAAAGCTAGCACTCAATATTTTATTTATGTGTCTTGACAGGCTAGAGCACCTTTCCTTTCAGAATGATACCATTCTGAAAATTGGCATTGTTTACTCATTTCTACTGTTCAGCCAAAGAGAAATGAAATATTCATTCTTTAGAGAAGAAGTAGAACTGTAGACTCTCCTGGAAAATAACTTTACCTAGGTTGCTTTTTCCTCAAATAACTCTAGAGCACGGGTGTCAAACTCGCCATATAACGTGTCATGACGTATCGCAACTTTTTTTGCATTGCCAGGGCTGGGGTGGGCACGGCCTCCATATGATGTTACCGGCCCGTGGGCTGGCAGTTTAACACCCCTGCTCTAGAAAGCTTGCATTACATCATACGTTCAATTCTTAACTCCTGGCATCATAATGGGAATATAGGAGTTTCCTTCTGCTGACTTGTAATAATCAGTCTGGGTTTGATTGCCTTTTAGATTTTTAAAATCAGAATCCTCCTACTCCTAAGGAATATGATAACATAGTGTGTAAGTGCAAAAGCTAAACACAGAGAAATAATTCACAGCCAAGGTATCAGAAAACCTCTTACAAGATTTCCTTGAAACTATTTTTATTAATTGTACAACTTGGGCCACAAAACATGGCTACAAAAGGAACTAAAACATATGTGCATATGTGTATGAAAGCACTAGAAATGAAATAGCTTATGCAGACCATCAAATATAGTGATGTTGCTGTATGATATTCAGTTGTACATTAGTAAAGCAGTATAATATAACCTGTCTACTACTGGACCAACCACTGTTCTTCCTACAAATGACTTACTATCACTTTCAGGACTTTTCTACTGAGATTGTTTCTGGGCTTGAATGGAAATTTCATCTTGGAAAGTTTGTATGTAAACTGTGGGTTTTATCACTGTGAATTGCATTGGTTAAGATCAGTTATAGATAGAAACTCTATATTGCTCAAGAAATGTATAAAATTATTGAGAAATTTAAATAATATAAATAAGAAAACAATTCCCTTCTTAGAACTAAGTCCCCCAAATTTTTTCCTTGCCAAAAAGAAAAAAAAGTATTGTTCACCTTAACAAGGAAAGTTACATTGACTACAGGCAGTGGAGATTCTCTGTGCAATTTTCTAAAGCAATCCAATAAGAATCAGCAATAATATAACTGGGCAAAACTACAGATGTTCCATAGTCAATTAAGGGCATGTGCCTAATCCCATCAGTGTTCATTTGCTCATTAACAAAAGATAGTGGCTAATTCCATCACTGCTGCTGTCTATTCACAGCATAGTTTTCTTTAACAATAAACAACTTTCCCTACATAAGCAAACTTAAGCATTTATCATCCCTATATTGATGGATTTGTTGGTGTCAAGAAGTCAGGATTACATAGTCACTATGTGGCTCAACAGTTTAGTGCAGGGGTGTCAAACTGCCGGCCCACGGACCGGATACGTCATGCTGAAACTGTGCCCACCCCAGCTCCGGCAATGGGGAAAAAGTTGCGATACATCACAGCACATCACGTGACGTGGCGAGTTTGACACCCCTGGTTTAGTGTATGGAAGAAACCTATGTCCAGAATGGAGGATACTCCACTCTACCTATGCAGTCAGATGTTAGCATTCCAGGAAGTGAAGAATACCTTTTCAACACAGAACTCACTCTCACTGGTTATGGCCTTCCTTCCTTCCTTCCTTCCTTCCTTCCTTCCTTCCTTCCTTCCTTCCTTCCTTCCTTCCTTCCTTCCTTCCTTCCTTCCTTCCTTCCTTCCTTCCTTCCTTCCTCTATTAGAGGGTGCATGACTGAGGAAGCAACTATTTGACTGGGGAAACAACTACTTTTAGCCAACCTATATATATATATTTTAAAGAAATGACAATATATGACAATATAACTTTAGAGGTCAAGGTTCCAGTGTTCCTTGCAGCCAATTCTGTACTGTGTGAGAGGTACATAGCCAAGTGACTAAATGGAAGGAAGTTTTTTTTGCCAGTGTAACATGGAAAACATTTATCCCACACTGGATTACCTAAACCTGATTTGAGCTGCCTTAAGAACTGGCTGCCAGTGAGTCAGAAGTGATTGTCATAAGCACAAACGCTAAATGGACATCTTTATGCTAGAAGGGTATATGGATGGTCCTACACTATGGTACATTGGATAAAACAATATCTCTCCATCTTTCTTTGAAATAGTTCAGACATTAAGATAAGATCAGATCTTAATATCTGATTTTTTGAATGGCATAGCATAAATATGGCACCTATTTTGTTTTTTTCCTGTCAAATCGGTCAAGATATAGAATTTTATTTTATGAGCTTGGCTTTTCTTACGGTCTCAAATTTGTTCCAAAGGGGCTCAAAGCTTGTACACAAGGAAGATCAGGAAATGAAAGGCAAATATAAAAAATACATTATATTTTATAATCTCATAGTCTTACACTGAGCCAATGAGTTTGAAGTATTGCCTAATGACTTTTAACATGTGGTAACATGGTGCTTTGTTACTCCAGCTGGTTGGCAACATTCATTGGCAAAGAGGACCTTCTCATGCTCACTATGTAAAATTGTAGCAATTCTTTCCGAAACTGGAAAATCACCCAAAGTCCAGACACAAATTTACATGGTCCTTTTGCCACCAAAGAAATGCAATTAATTAACTAGCAGTGGCCTGGCACACAAATAGGATGTAAAAGGAAGTTATTGTGATGATAATAATTCTCATCTCATTCCATCAGTATTCATATTCAGGATCGTTCACATTGAGTAGCAGAATCTTCTGAAGCTAAAATGCTTTCCCAAGTTATATATTTCTAGTTAGAGATTTTATGAACATATACAGTATACTCTATCTCTAAACAAATGAACATATCTATTTCATTAAATTCCTAAAAAATAATTTTGGATTAAGAATCTAATAGAGCTTTCCCTAATTTGTGCTATTATGGGAACTGAAGTCCATTGCATCACTCTATTTTCTGTGGTTTGTTTCCAACCACAATTGCTAAAAAAAATGGACCATAGGTTTTCATAATTTCATACAGTATAATGTAATTGCTAAAAAACGGCTTAGCATACATACAATACATTCACTCTCAGGGTAACCAATATTAAATAAGCGCAAAAAGGTATTAATGAGTACACTGAAGGGTGAGGTAGGAAAACATCATTTTCCTACATACATACATACATGTACATGTACATGTACGTATACGTATACATATATGTATACATATATATCCAGTTTACACCATTGTCATTCAATAAATATAATTATCTGTTCATGAAAATTATACTTGAATTCATACATCATTTCATAAATTATCCTTCATTCTTAGAACTTCTCACCTTTTACTCATCAGTGACATTCAATAACAACTTTCACTGTTTGACTATTCATCCATTTATTTTTCCTTTATTTATTTGTTTTCTAATTCAGTTATCATTCACTGTTACTAACTAGTTCAACATACCTTTGTACTTCCATCTTTGTAGTCAATCCATATTGATTATCATCCTTTAATTTTGGACTGTACCTTTTCTTCTTTTACTGCACATACCTGTTAAGCAACTCATGCGTACTTCATTCCTTTTATATTTCTCCTGACATATTCAGCTTTCATTTTCACATAACAAAATTGAAATTTATTGTTATACAAAGTTTATTTTTCATATTGAGACAGTCCATTTCTTCGGTCATATCAAAATGTATGCCTCCTGGATGTCCAGCATGTATGAGCTTGGGAGCATAAAAATCTGCAGTATGATGGTTCGCATCTCTAACTCATGTTTATATACCCCAAAGTCCCTTTTTTTTGCCATCAGAATTTCAAGAATCATCTGAGATGCTTTTGTAAATACAAGTAGTCCTTGACTTACAACAGTTCACTTAGTGACCATTCGAACTTACAACATCACTGGAAAAAATGACTTATGACTGTTTTTCACACTTATGACTACTGCAGCATCCCCATGGTCGCATTATCAAAATTCAGACACTTGGCAATTGACTCATATTTATGACAATTGCATTGTTCCATGGACATGTGATTACCTTCTGCATCCTTCTGACAAGCAAAATCAATGGGAAGCCAGATTCACTTAATAATCATATTACTAATTTAACAACTACAGTGATTCACTTAACAATGGTAGCAAGAAAAATTATAAAATGGGGTAAAATTTATTTATTCTGCTTAGCAGCAGAAATTTTGGGCTCAGTTGTAGTCTTAGGTTGAGGACTACCTGTAGTACTCTTGAGACAAGCAATAACCATTTTACAAATAAGGTCACCATTCACATGACAAAATAGGCCAAGATGACAGCACTGTGACACTGAAAAGTCTGCAAAATATACAGTTATTTTTACACTTTCCTAACATCACTAAGAGAACCCAGTGTATTGCTGAATATGTAGAAATTACAAACAACCCTGAAAAATGTCAGTTGTATAATATGTATTATGATTTAGATGTTAGCAAAGGAGCCATTGTTCCTCTAAAACAAATGAAGTGTTTGTAGGTATCCTTTTCATACAATTGTACACAATACAAATAATAAAGATGCTGAATATTAATTTCATATTAGATTGCAAAGGTAGCTGCCCATACATTTAGTATCAAGGATCTATGGGCACAGTATTGCAAAAAAGTTGGATAAAAGAAATCATACAATCCCAAATATATGACCATCCATCCTTTGAATACATTACACTAATTCTTGCTAATTAAGGCTTTATATGTGTGCTCTTGAATAAAAGAGATGCAGGAAATATCCAATTGCACATAGAATTTTACTAGTATAGGTAGAAGGTTTGCACCCAAGCTCATTTACATACTAACAAGATCCAGTGGACTATTGTTAATTCTTGACAAATGCAAAAATTAGTCAGGCTTGACATATTACCTTCAACTGTTATTAAAGGTTCATGATATTCATTTTAAAATGCTTAAGTCTGAATGTTTTCCTCTTGTGACTCTTTTATAAAAGAGGATGCAGGCTATATTTCACTATATTATACTTTCAATATAGATCTATGAGCCATTTTACTCACTCCTGCCAGATTTCTTATCCATGATCCAAAGATGAATTATTTTTTTACACTATATTATAGCCTTAATATAATTTTGCTCATCCCTTTTAGTGACTTTTCTATTTTATGTTTATTTTATTATTTTTAATGTCTTAGATTAAATTAGAAATGTAAAATTGGAAGGAACACAAAGATCACTGAGTCCAATCCACTGCAATGTGCAGGTTGTTTATGTTGTATTTGTTCATTCTATATGTATACATAAATGTATATATAAATATCGATGTATAATAACTAGACATAAAATTCTATAACCATTACTCAGCTTTTGCTATTTTTGTGGGATGTGTTTGTGTGTTGGAAACTATTTTTGCGGGATTTTTTTTTTTACACAAACAAGTTATTATTTTCATTCTTGGTTGTAATCTAGTGTGATGTGCATCATGTGAAGCTATCCTATGGAGTGAGAAAGTAGTACTGACATCTGCCAAAGGGGAACAAGAGCTCAAGTGATGAAATGTGTTTTGGGAAGTAAGCATAAAAGGGTACAGCTTGCATAATGATGTTGGAATATTGTTCCATCATTCTGGCAGCACTGTGGCTCAGGGTAGACATGTAAGATGAGTAGAAAGAATGTTTAACTGTTGAATATAGATTAAATATTGCTTATCTTTATATATATTTTTAATTATTACCCTTCTAATATATGTATGTATCCATGTCTATTTATGTATGCATATTGCATCTACTCTCATCCAATACTTTTAGTTTTGTTGATTTAAAAAAGGAACAATTTTAGATATAAATAAAATGCTTCTACAAGTAAAATTATTCATGTATGACAAGATGTAGTATTTGAAACGGGCTTATACAAATAAAACCTACATTAAATTTATATGAAAATAAAATGCATAAAGTTCAATAGTTACCATGTAATAGATACATTGAAAATTGCAACAAATCATTCTCAAAACATGCCATATTATGTATTTTCTGTGCTTACTTACAATATCATAACAGTATACTGTATATTTAAAAATATGCCAATTAAATGGCAAATATAAACTCTTTAATATGTTATGTTTCCACTTCTGATAAAAAATTCAATGTCACTATAAACTATTAACCAAACAGAGATTCTCTTCTATTTTTCTCATATGTAATAAACATATCAAAGTGCTAACATTTGATATGTCTGGTTGAAATAATCAATTTGGACTTCAGAACGAAAAAGCTGGCTGTTGCATTATACAAAACCTACTAGATGCAAACTTCCATATCTATGAGGTTTTATTTATATTGACAATATGAATAATCAACACTGTTTTATTGGTGTATGCAAAATACCTAAACCTGGCAGAAAGAAGATTTAAAGCTTGATCCATCAAGCATGGAATGAACTGATCAAGTCCAATTCTTCATAATTGGATTTGTGCATCAGTTTTAAATATATATGGTGCGATGCACAATTTCTGTGCATTCCCCTGTCCCTACATCACAATATTATCCCACTAAGTTTGATAAGAAGAAAGTAAAAATCTTCTAGCTTTACATTTGAGTTTACTTCCCTCACTATGATGAAGAAATTGAAACAAGTTGTTACCAAAAAATGCAAACCAATTTCAATTCTTTTTCAGTCCTAGGACTGAGACCAGCAGTTCTACAGGTACTCCTTACTTATGACAATTCATTTACTGACTGTTCAAAGTTACAACTGCACTGAAAAAAACCACTTCCAACTGAGCTTCACACTTACAATAATAATAATAATAATAAAGTTGGAAGGGACCTTGGAGGTCATCGAGTCCAACCCCCTGCTCAGGCAGGAAACCCTATACCATTTCAGACAAATGGCTGTCCAGTCTCTTCTTAAAAACTTCTAGTGTTGGAGCATTCACCACTTCTGGAGGCAGGTTGTTCCACTGGTTAATTGTTCTAACTGTCAGGAAGTTTCTCCTCAGTTCCAGGTTGCTTCTTTCCTTGACTAGGTTTCGACCATACTTCTTGTCACTGCCCTCAGGCGCCCGTGCTGGGAATAGCTGGACTCCCTCTTTCTTTGTGGCAACCCCTGAGATATGGGTAATTACTGACTATCATGTCACCCCCCTTAGTCCTTATTGTCATTAAACTAGACATACCCAATTCCAGCAAAAGTTCTGATATGCTTAGGCCTCCGTCCCTAATCATGCTTTGTTGCCTTTCTTGCACTCTTTCTCGAGTCTCAACATCTTTTTAACACGTGGTGACCAAAATGGATGCAGTATTCCAAGTGTGGCCTTACCAAGGCATTTTAAAGTGGTATTAATACTTCACGTGATCTTGATTCTATCCCTCTGTTAATGCAGCCTAGCACTGTGTTGGCCTTTTTGGCAGCTGCAGCACAGTGCTGGCTCATATTTAAGGGATTGTCCACTAGGACTCTGAGGTCCCTCTCACAGTTACTGCTATTGAGCAAGGTACCCCCTATACTATACCTGTACATTTGGTTTTTCTTGCCTAAATGTAGAACCTTGCTTTTTTCACCATTGAATTTCATTTTGTTAGATAGCGCCCAATGTTCAAGTCTGTCCAGGTCCTCCTGTATCTTAAGCCTGTCTTCTGGAGTGTTGGCTATTCCTGCCAGCTTGGTGTCATCCGCAAATTTGATGAGTTCCCCATCTATCCCCTTGTCCAAATCATTGATGAAGATGTTGAAGAGCACTGGCCCCAGAACAGAGCCCTGGGGCACCCCACTGCACACTTCCCTCCATGTAGATGCGGTTCCATTGAGGACCACACGCTGAGTACGGCCGGTCAGCCAGCTACGATCCATCTGGTGGTGATGCTGTCTAACCCACATTTTTCTATCTTATCAAGTAGTAGGTTGTGATCTACTTTATCAAATGCCTTACTGAAGTCCAAGTAAATTATATCCACAGCATTCCTCTGATCCACTAATTTTGTCACTTGGTCAAAGAATGCAATAAGGTTTGTCTGGCATGATCTGTTTTTGACAAACCCATGTTGGCTTTTAGTAATGACTTTGTTTGCCTCTAGGTGTTCGCTGATTCGTTGTTTGATTATCTTTTCCAGAATCTTGTCCCAGGTATTGAGGTCAGGCTGATAGGTCTGTAGTTTGCTGGATCTATTTTTTCCCCTTTTTTGAAGATGGGAACTACATCAGCTCTTTTCCAGTCCTCTGGTAGTTCCCCAGTGCTCCAGGATCTTTGGAAAATATAGTTCAGTGGTTCTGAGATCACATCTGCCAGTTCCTTGAGAACCTGGGGTGTAATCCATCTGGTCCTGGTGATTTGAACTCGTCTAGGCTGGACAGGTGCTCACTTACCATTTTCTTGCCTATCTTAACTTGCATTTCTATTCTGTTTTTTATGGCACTATTTTTGTAGGTTGGTCTGTTTTTTCCCTTTGTGTAAAGACAGATGCAAAAAATGAGTTAAATAGTTCTGCTTTCTCCCTGTTGCTTGTCACCTTTTTGCCACTTTCACCCACTAGTGGACCAATCATTTCCTTCACTTTTTTCTTGTTTTTTACATGTTGAAAGAAGCTTTTTTTGTTATTTTTGACTTTGGTCGCAAGCTTTAGTTCATTATGAGCCTTAGCTTTCCTCACTTCATCTTTGCAGGCTCGGGCTATTTGCTGATATTCTGCCTTAGTTATGTGCCCCTCTTTCCACTTTCTATACTTGTCCCTTTTATCTTTCAATTTATCAGAGAGTTCTTTATGCAGCCATGCTGGTTTCTTTTGAGAGCTGTAATTTTTCCTCTTTGTTGGTATTGTGCTAGACTGGGCTTTTATTATCTCACTTTTCAAAATTTCCCAAGCTTCTTGAGTTGTTTTCCCCTTGAGGATTCTCATCCATGGAATCCTTCCCAAACCCTCTCTAAGTTTATTGAAATTAGCTCTCTTAAAGTCCAAGACTCTAGTTTGACTGTGTTCTATTGCTTGTGCTTCCATAATGTTGAATTCCAATATTGCATGATCACTTCCTCCCAAGGTTCCTGTGGCTTCAACACCTTCTATCATTTCAATCATGGCAGCATCCCCACAGTGACATGATTGTCATCCAGACACTTGTCAACTGGTTCACATTTACAGCTGTTGCTTTCAGGCACAAAGATTCAGGACCATACGTTAAGTTCCAGTTAAGAAGATTTATTGCTCACACCTGTTCAGAAGAATATAGCCAACTAATTGTCAACACTAAATTGATGCTAGATAAGAAGCAGGGGATTCAAGGAGGCTGGACTTGGAGCATTTGTGGACAAATAATGATTTTAGGCTGAGTCCTCTCTTGAGTCTGTCTCCAGACTCTGTGTTTTCTTCTCCTACAGTTGTAGCATCATGTGGTCACATGACAATGATATGTGACCTTGCCAGCTGGTTTCTAATAAAGCAAAGTTAATGGAACACCAGCAGGTCACAAAATGCAATCATGTGATGGCACCTGCAGCAGAAAAGGTCATAAAATTGGACACATTGCTTCAACAATCACATGCTCAACAATGAATTTTCTGGCCCAATTGTGATTATAAGTTGAGGACTACTTATATTTCTTAAAATATCAAGTTACTTATGTTTACTATTAAATTTACTAGTAGTACTAGTAAATTTACTAATAAACTAATGGTTTATTAAATAAACTATTTAAAAATAGTTATGGAAAGTTCAGATAGTTAAACATGGTTTAAAAAAAGATAGAGCAACAAACAGACGAAATAAGCTCTTCTACTTCATGTATTGTGAACATATATTTCTACTTACTAGGAGGTCTCATGGAATTCAGTATGGCTAATGCGGGTACAGATTGGAAAGTTATATCTACTTTTTTGGATGAGGCTCCATTGAACCCAATATTAAGTATATATGGGTATTATATAGCCTTATGTGTTAAAACTGATCATAATAAAATCATAATTGAGAAGACAAAACTTTTGAAATTATATAAGGAGTCTAAATTATTGTAGACAAATGCTGTCATCTCTTTTCAGTAAAAATGTCTATTGGAAATAAACAGAAATGTGAGATAAAGGGTATGCTAATTCATATTTTATATTAAATTAATTGTCCAATCAAAAATCATTACAACAAATTGGATTGTTCTTAGATTTTATAAAAATTTGAAACATAATATGTTGATTTCTCTGGGGAAGATTCATATATAATTAGTCTTAGTCATATACAATCTGACTAAGACAATAAAGCATATAAAAAGGAAAATTAAACTTGACACAACCTATAAGAAAAATGCCTGTGGAAAGCCTTCATTAATTTGGAAGATAAAAAAGCTAGACTCTGTTCAATGTATAATCCCAGGATCAACAGCAGAATTTTTAAAAATATAAATCAGTGTCCAGTTGGTTGATACTAAATGAAAACCAAATAAACACATAAAATTACTTTAAAAGAAAAAAGGTTAATGCAAATAGTAATAATAGCTGCTTATATTTTTAGAATTATTAAGCTCCCATTAGTCATATACTGGGAATCTAATTGAAGATTACCCACAGATAGCAATAATAAATTGAATAATATTGTAATTTAGAATCCCAATAATTGTGGCTTCCGGTTCTGTATCGCGACACCTTTGGAGGTGCGAGGAGAGCTCTCTCTCTGCCGTTTGGTTTCCCTTCGTCGGAAGACCCTGGAAAGGGTCGAAAGTCGCCCTGGAGGGGTGACCACCATTGGGGAGGACCCTTGCTAGATCGTGGAAGGGCAGCAGCCCTTCCATTTGATCTGAGGCAGCTCCTCAGGACCGACAAAGAAAAGATTGGCCATCAACATGGCCAATCATCAAGTCGCACCAGCCGAAAGCCAAAATAACAACTAAGCACAACAAAGCACCGTGGAGGATTTGGGCGAGACCCTTCTTTACCTTTCTCTTTCCCTAACTACCTTCCTGTGAAAGCTCTTCGAATCTTTCTTCCCTGCTCTCAATACAGCGGTGTTTGCATACTTGGGAATTTAAATTTTGGAAACAAAAGAAAAGAAAAGAACAACTAACCTCAACAACTAAATAGCTGGATTTTTGCTCTATGGATACCTTGGGGTCCCAAAACTTTCTACTATAGAGACTTAACATTTTCTTTAACTATTAACTTTGGAAAATATTTGTTTTTTTTCTGTTTTTTAACTGAATAAAAGGCTATTTGGCTTCTGGGAAAAGATTTTGTGGTCTGCTGGGGACATCCTGTAGCGAAACCTGGCATAGCAACTGAGGTTTTTTTTTTCAATTGTGCTTGTTGACTCCCTTGATTTGCCCTTCATATTATCAAAAAAGATAAGTGGAAACAGCTGGGTGGTGACAATTATTTTTACAAAGTGTGGAGGTGGACAATGGCTGACTCTCACTAAACATAGCCTCCACTAAAGGATCATCTTTAATCACCATGGAAATGGAGGAACCCTATCCACAACTTAATTATAAACTTATCCTTGAAAAAATCCTTGAAGCTACTGAGCCAATGAACTCAGGAGTGAAAGCCAAGGACATTTTCACAAAACTACAAATTGAACCCCAGACTCAAACCGATCAACCTACAAGCCAAAAAATAACAGAAGAGGAACAATTTAACATCAAAGAGGATTTTACACAACTGAGAACTTTGATATTCAAACACTGACTTTAATTATAGTACCTGTAACTCCAAAAGCAACAGGAATTGATCAACAAACACGCTACATTGAGAATTTAGACAATTTAGATAACCAAACAACAATTACAACACCGGATATGACCATTTATTTTACTCAGACGAAACTGCAAGAAGAAGAAGAGGACCAGACTGAACCGATGATAAACATTTCAAACCAAACATGGAGACTTGAACTATTAGGGCAACAACCTAATAACTACAAAGGGGCCAGTTCTTTTGAAAGACTGATAACTGGATGTTCTCCCTTGATTCAAACAACAGGTGTGGGAATGAAGGGAGACACATCCGAAGTCTTAAAGGCACTGGCATGGAAACCTGCCTGGCACAAAAAGAAAGCTAGAGTTAGATTTAAAAATGGGATTTAGAAATCCACCTAATGGGTTAAGCAGCTTTTTAGAGACACCTAATGGGTTAAGCAGCTTTTTAGAGACAATGATTGCTTTAATATTTAGGATTTAGATTTATAATGGGAATTAAAACTAACTGTTAGATTATAACTTTAATTGTTATATGGAAATAGATTTGTGACAATGAAAGATATTTTGTTACTAAATGAGGAGTTACTAGATGAGAAACAGAATATATCTGTCAATAAAGTAAGAAGGTAAATTCTGGAATAATATGTGCATTTTAGTTACGTTAATTATCTTATAATGAAATGAGGGAAATTAAGGTTATCTGAAGCTTAAACATTGGTTATAAAAGGCTAAATTGGAATATGCTAATTGGAATTAAATAAAACCTAAAAACAGGACTTGGATATGTATAACCAAAATGTTATTCACAAATGTATTGATTGAGCTTTAGCTAAAAATCTATTAATATGAATATGATATAATATTTGTGGAAAATAGAGAGGGAACCTTTATTGATGTAACCTGAGATATACATGAATGATTTTGTTATTGGACTATTGACTACCCTATCACCATGCTGCTTCCTAAGTACTTGGATGTAAACATTTGAAAAATTAATAAAACTTGTTTTTTAAAAAAAGAATCCCAATAATTGTGAGTTAAATCAAAGGTGCATTTAATACAAGCTGAATGCATAATCTGTTCACTAAAGTTGTTTGTACACATTAGAGTATTCATGGATAATTTCCTGGCATTGGCAACTCTACTTTTAATTTATATTGTCTCATTGGGCTGTAGGGGCATAGTTAATGATCTATCATCACTGGAATGAGTGAGACCTTTTGAGAGTTGGAGATGGTTAAAGGACAAAATAGCATCTTAGATCTTTGGCTAGGAGGTTTTAAAAGAATTATCTGAGTGCCTTATGTCTAATCAAGAGCTCTAGGTATGTTATTCTTTTCTTAACCACAGGCAAATATTTTGACTCCATTTACTTTGTTCTTCAGAGCTGTGAAAACATGTGAGCTACAAGTTGCCAGTTCCTATCCTAGACCATTGTGACATAAAAGTTCAACCTAAATGTATTTGTATTGGTCATTTATTCTACCTTTGTAAAGTTTATATCTTACCATTTTTCAAGAAGCTCAAGAAAGCATATGTTGCACTCTTTCCTCCTATTTTTCCCCACAACAGCCATGCTTTTTTTGGTGCTGAAAGAAAAAGACTGCCACAGAGTCACCCATACAACGTCTGTTTCTGGTTATCTCCAATTCCACTCTAACAAATTAACCGTTACCACACTGATTCTGCATAGTGCTTTCATAACTTATTGCAAAAATGTGAGAATGAAAGCTGCACAGTAATCTTTTAAATGCTTATGTTAGAAGGGCAACTAGCTTGCAAAGAAATTTATTTGTTTGCTGAGGAAATCCACTGTTTGCTGTGCTATGAAAAGAATCGGAAGCATCTCTCCTTTTGCAAAAGCCATAGCTTCTACTGTATGCTAGGTGCAGAGAAGGAATGAGTTATTTTTCAATAGCTTAACATCATCCCTAAAATTTCAACCCAAACTCCCTTCACCTCATATCTCATCATTTATCTATTGGCAAATAATATTTCAAATTTAATCCACAAAAATCCATTAAAAGCTACCAGAAATAACACTTTCCCCCTTTCTCTGTATACATTCTTTAAAGAAGTAACTCAATTTAATAATTATTTCCTGTACTTTACACAATGCATTGTCATTTTCTCTAAAACTCTTCTTCCCATATCTTATCCCATATCTATTACCAAACCTTTACAACTCATAATTCAAATTTAATCAAGAAAAATTCCATTAAGTGCTACTTGAAACAACAAATTGAAAATATGAATCTTTAATCCCTTCAAATGATGTCCCACAAATTAATTTCTTATCATCTTCTCTTCATCTCGTCTCAATTGTAATAGCATCACTTATCACTTTCTCTAACAACACAACAAAACTATCTTCTTCATACATCTTACTCATAAACAAATCTTAAAAGCCTATCATTCAGTCAAGAAAAACCTATTAAAAGCTGTTAATAAAAGAAAAGATCATATACAGTCTAACCTTGATCATATAGGCCCACTTTGTAAACCTTAATTTTAATTTTAAGGTTCTTGATTATTCCATTTAGGTAATGTTCCTTTCCTCAGGAATTCCTTCATAAGTATAGCACATCTCTTTTGTAGATCCAAAGTAAGAGAATTATCCAAATCATTTTTCTGAGTTAAGATCTGTGTCACGGTCCCAGTGACCAACCCAGATTGGATTCTGCAACATTATCCTGGACACATATATTCACCTTCATTGATAAGGTCTGTGTATCCAAATCACTTTTCTTGTTTATTTTAACTATTGAAACCTCAGCCAGTTTCATCATATATACATCTTCTTCCACTGCGGGTTGGAGGAAAATAGCCTGCTCTGGAGGTTCTTGTTGTTCAAAAAGCAATTTATAAGCTATTTGAAAGAAACCTTGGAGGTCTTCTAGTCCAACCCCCTGCTCAGGCAGAAAACCCTATACCATTTCAGACAAATGGTTGTCCAATCTCTTCTTTCAGTGTTGGAGCACCCACAATAAAAAGTAATTAAGAGGGAAGGTGGCAAATCCACTGTCCTTATCCAAATCCAGACTGTGACTTGGGCAAAACTATTTCTCCTGACTCACAGAGTTCTAAAACCTGCTTGAGACAGCCTCTTTGCAATCCTGACATGGGGAACATCTGTAAAGTACCCTTTGGGTGATCCCACATCCTCTCCTTCTGGCAGCTAGTTCCTTCACATTCTCCATTTTCATTGCAACTGTCAGCTGTGTGAAAAGCAAATTCATCTTAATCCATTACTCCCTGTAATGTACTCTCTTGACACACACACATATATATCCTTACCTGCAATTGTTTGCATAACGAACCAGTTTGGTGTAGTGGTTAAGACATCAGGTTAGAAATTGGAAAGCAGAGTTTTTGTCCTGCCTTAGGCATAAAACCAACCAGCCTTGGCCAGTCACTCTCTCTCACCCTAGAAGGGAGGCAGTGGTAAGCCACGACCAAATAATCTTGTCAATATAACTGCAGAGAATAGTCCAGGCAGTTGCCAGGAGCACAAAACTGATTTGAAGCTCTCCCACAAAAAAACTTTGCATATATCAATTTTAGATGAGCATTCACATTGACTTGCTATAGCAACTGGTGCTGAACTGGCTTCTGTTCTATGGTAATTTTCATTTCACTTGGTGATTGTTTATATCCAACCCATTTATTGGAATTAATAAATCATAGTACCCTGAATAACTAGATTTTTAAAAGATCTGACAGTCTAGAACTAGATGTCTTTTATAAACAAGAAGTAACAAGAAGTAGATATCTTTTATAATCAAGAAGTAATACTCTCTATATGACTGTGATTTTGTCATCTAAATAGTTTTTAATTGTGCCCAGATATATGTTAACCAAAACCCACAAATACAATATCCAAGAATGACTTAACTTTAGAAAGTTGATTTATATCTGAAGTCTTTATTAAACATATCAACTTCCCTTCTTTTCTGGAACCATTTAGTCCTTGTTATATATTGGGTTTTTATTTTTTTTAAGCTGCCCAGAGTCAGTTGAGAGTGAGTGGGTGGCCATATTAATTTTTTAAATAAATAAAAATAAATGAATAAATAAACAATGAGTACTTTTTAAACAACTTTATAACAGACTCTTTAAAATTTACAGTGAAGCAGAAGTTCAAATTGTAAACATGAACTTGTCATAGAAGCTGAAATTGCTGAAGCTGAATTAATATCAGAAAAAAAATCAATTTATTTTTATTTAGAATATTTCTCTCACATAGCCATATAGCTAGAGTTGCTTTGGATTTCAAAAGTAGAACTTCTGAATTTTGTTATGCTGCTAAAATAAAGCATAAAAATATAATGGGAATTCAGGTATCACAAGGGTCATCATCAGTATTTTTAGATACACAACAAAATACTAAAATCTTTCAATGAGTACAATCCATAGGACCATGATAGATGTGACCTTTAGTGAACAATAGGAGATACAGCTTTCAGAATGATTTTATTCTTTCAGAAGCATAGAATTCAGTCTGAATTCCTCTGTTGATTGAACTGTGCTCATAGGCAAACTGGATGAACTTCCTGACATACTAAAATAATGCAAGAATGTGTCACATGGTAGCATAGATTAGGCCTTCTACTAACATGCATAACAATCATGAAGGCCATGTACACTACAACTGTGAGAAAGGATCCTATGCATGTATTGCTGTAATCACAAAAAGAGAACATTCTGATCAGCTCAGATTGTCTTTTTTTTGGGGGGGGGAAACCATTGTATCACTATAACAATATAGATACATGTGTAAAAATCCCTGTTTTTCCTTGGGAGCAAATGCACAATATCAATATCTGAAATTGTCTTTTCTGCATTGAAATTATTAACTCTCTTCCAGATTTCTAACTGTCCTTTGTATTATTCTTGCAAGTCAATGTTCGCTTTTGTCTCACTTATCAATCTGATTTATTTTATGTATTTGTCTGTCTGTATACATAGTTGTCACTTTTTCTGTCTTCTACCTGTAGCATTTAGCATGTTGTAAATCTGAACTCTGTGATTTGTTTCATAACATTATTGAAAATAAATTGCAGAATATTCTGAAAGGTCTAGATTAAAATAATGTGGTTATTCAATCACTTAGTAATGGAAAATATATTTATATGTATAAGTGCAATAGTGAAATATTTTGTCTGGATAAAGATTGGCTGTCAATTATGTTCTGCATGCCAAAATAAAAGACATCTATTAATGTATTATTTAAACAATAATGTTTTAACATTAAATGTTTTATTTTGAATTATTTTAAGATATACTCTAATTGTATATTTGCAAAAAAGTATTAATATAAGTATTAACAGACTGCATATAGAAGACATATTTTACATATTTGCAACATCACCTTACAAAGCATAGAAGGTGGAGTTGACACAGAGCAATAGCCTCTTGGGGAAGGTGTGTATTTTGTACAAATTTGTTACTTGTGGAGTATCCAGTCCTTGGAGAGCAAAGAACCCCCAGAGTCCTCGGATTGCATGTACCCCTCAATCTAATTTAAGAAATCATTGCAATCAATCCATTCACACTCTGGCAAAAGTGATCTGTCCTCTCTAGCATCCTAATGTGTAAGAAGGAAGAGAAAAGAGTGTGTCTCTAGCAGAATATTCTTGCAAAGGGCACAACCACAAAGGAAAAATACCCAAATCCAAAATTATTATCATAATCTGTATGGGACAGAAAATTCACATCTTGTAATACTTTTTTAAGAATGGAAAGGATCTGCATTCTGCATCAAGTAAACTTTAAAGAAAGTTAAACAGTATGGCAACGAAAATCCAGCATGGGAAAAAAAAAACCTGTTTTTTTTAGATGCCAGACTAGCGTCCATTCACATGCCTCCAATCCCCTTGCTTGCTGCAAAGCCAGATTGGAGTCCTCTGACCGCTCCTTCCAGCCCATTTTAGAGCCAGTCCAAAAGCGAAGGGAATGGTTCCCACCCAGTGATGGGATTCAAATATGTGAACAACTGGTTCTCTGTGTGGATGCCACTTCCGAGAGTCCATTCTGGGACTGGGCAACAAAAAATTAGCTACCAGTTCTGCCAAAGTGGTGTGAACTGTCTGAATCCCACCAGTGTTCCCATCCCACCCAATTGCTGTGGGGCTTCATTTCCAAAGACCTTCTGCACAGGCTCCAGATTAACTGAGATCCGGGACTGAAAAAGCAGCAATGGGAGTGAAGGGCTGTTCAAAGGAGGAGGAAGAAGGAGAAAGTGGGAAAATCCCAAGCAAGACCTGCTCCGTCACCCTGCAAGCACTGACTGAAGCTGAGGCCATGATCCATACCCAAGGGAGACCTCCTGCATCACCCTGCAAGTGGAGGCAGGGGGTGAGGGAAGGCAGACAATCCGGATGTGCTGCACGGCGGCAGCAAGCAGAGGCGGGAGAAAGCATTCCCCTGCCTGCCTCCACTTGCTGCCACCGTGCAGCATGTCCAGATCGCCTGTCTTCCTCCCCTTCTGCCTCCTCTTGCAGGGTGATGGAGGAGGTCTCCCTTGGGCATGGAACAGGGTGTCAGCTTCAGTCAGTGCTTTGGAGAACCTCCTCCATCACCCTGAGGAGTGTGAGAGTGGCAAGACCCGAATGGCTGAAGGGAGGAGGCGAGTGAGAAAACCTCAGCATCAGGAGCGGAAGAGTGGCGTGGCAACCTCCAATGCAGCTAGTCAATGTGCCTGCGGAGCACACGACCGTCTTCCAGGACCACTTTGTATGAGAGTGGCCCTGACACCTTGCAAACCACAGCTACCACCCACAGTGCCCCTTGTCCATAGTTGCGCGCCCAAACCGGGTCACCTACTTGCAAGTGCCTCAGTGCCTTAGGCTGTGGCACTTGTGAAGCAACCCTGTCTGGGTGCAAGCGATCCAGCTTTGTGATCAGGCGTCTCCCCCATCTTAACTCAGCTGGGCTTTTGCCTGTAGAAGTGCAGGGCATTGTGCGTTGGCAGAGTAGGAAATCTGCCAACCTGTGATGCCAATTGCCAGTTGTGATCCTCTTCAGGGATTCCTTGGTCGTTCTGACCATGCGCTCCGCTTGGCCGTTAGAGGCCGGGTGAAAAGGAGCTGAAGTGGCATGCCTAATCATATTTGCCCTTAAAAAGGACTGAAATTCTGCAGACATAAATTGAGCCCCATTGTCTGAGACTATGACATCTGGGAGCCCATGCGTTGCAAAGATGCTGCGCAGAACCTGGATGGTCCTGGCAGTAGTCATAGTGGACACTGGAATGACCTCTAGCTACTTGAAGTGACTGTCCACAACAATGAGGAAGAGTTGCCCCTGAAAGGGGCCAGCAAAATCAATATGAATCCTCGACCAAGGGGCTTGTGTGGTCTCCCATCTATGTACAGGAGCATGTAGAATTTCTGGCCTTGACTGCTGGCAAATGAGGCACTTGTGGACCTGGGCCTCAATATCTTTATTGAGCCCAGGCCACCAAAGGTAGCTGCGCGTGAGTGCCTTCATCCAGACTATTCCCGGATGTCCCTCATGCAGAGAATCAAGGATTCTAGTCCTTAGTGAGGTCGGGATTACTACCCTACTGCCCCACAGAATACAACCCTTAAAGGTGGATAACTCATGCTTCCTTTTCCAGAAACTCTGGAAGTTAGGGCCAGGACACGTGTCGGGCCATCCTGTGAGCACACAGTTTAACACGCGGCTCAACGTGCTATCAGAAACTGTTTCTGCAGCAACATCCCCTGCATTAAGGGGAGACTCCGGCAAATCCTGGATAGCCAGGATGTGGTTTGCTGGAGCAGGATCTGACTCTAATAGCTGTAGAGGCAACCTACTAAGGCCGTCTGCGTGGCCCATTTCTTTACCCGGTTTGTGAACCAGACAATAATCATAAGCAGATAGGAATATTGACCACCTCAACATTCTAGGAGATATGATCTGGGGTGTCTGCTTGTTCATGGTGAACAACCCCAAGAGTGGCTTATGGTCAGTGAAGACCGTGAAATGGCGGCCATACAAAAAGTCATGAAACTTTTTTATACCAGCCACTATGGCCAACGCCTCCCTATCTATTTGCGCGTAATTCCGTTCCACTGAAGAGAGGGTTCTAGAATAATAGGCTATGGGAACTTGTGTCCCATCAGCCTTAAGATGGCTTAACACAGCTCCGATTCCATATGGAGATGCATCACAGGCAATGCTGATTGGAAGCTGCTCGTTAAAATGAGTCAACACTGCATTAGATGACAGCAATGCTTTAACTGCTGCAAAACTCCTCTCGTGGACACTCGTCCACTTCCATGGGGCCTTCTTGTCCAAGAGCCGGTGTAATGGCTCTGCCACTGCAGCCTTGTGGGGGAGGAAAGCATGATAGAAGTTAAGGAGTCCCAGGAAGGTCTGAAGCTCTCCGTTTGTCTTGGGACTGGGTGCCTGCTGAATTGCTTTGAGCTTGGATTCAGCAGGATGAATGCCTTCGGCATCTATATGAAACCCCAGGAATTCTGTGGAAGTGACTCCAATTTTGCATTTCTCCTGTTTGAGGTTCAGCCCCGCTTTGCAGAAACACCGCAAGATGGCCCGGAACCTGTCAGCGAGGTTTTTGACTGATTCCCCTGCGATGAGGACATCATCAAAATATGGGCATACACCCGGAATATTGCAGAGCGTGCGCTCCATTATGCTCTGGAAGATGCCAGGGGCTACATTAACCCCGAACTGTAACCGTCGCACCTTGAAGGCTCCCCGGTGGGTCACAATGGTTTGGGCCTCCGCTGTAGCGTCATCCACCGGCAGCTGCTGGTAGGCCTGGGCCAAATCTAATTTGGTGAAAATGCGACCTCCCTGTAGAGATGCCAAAATGTGGCTGACTACAGGCACCGGATAAGAGTGCTGCTGGAGAGCTTTGTTTAACGTGCATTTATAGTCGGCACAAATGTGGACTTCTCTGTTGGCCTTAAGTGGCATGACAATGGGGGTTTCCCATGGACTGCTATCAACTGGTTCTAAAATGCCTTGCTGCAACAGCTTGTCCAGCTCTGCATTGATTCTCTGCTTTAGGGCAAAAGGCACCCGACAAGGCTTAATCCTTATCGGTTCTATTGAAGGATCTAACCATAGTGCAATTGGAGGCCCCTTGTATGCCCCTAACTCTGAGCTGAAGCAAACTCTTTACACACCGCCAAGAGGCTCGATGTTTGCAAGCTATTTAACCCAGTCACTTGAATTCCCAAAGCATCAAACCAATTGAGTCCAATTAAGCTAGTGCGGTTGCCCTCAACAACTACAACTTCCAAGGGACCCTCGAAATTCCTGAACTGCACTCCCAGTGTGGCCTCCCCCTTGACGTTTACCCGGGAATTTTGGAAGTCGGTTAAAATGAGGTTCGAGGGCCTGAGCTTAATGCGCTTGCCGCTTTACCTACAAATCTGCTGAAGGGTCCTTTGGGAGATTATCAATAGAGCTGAACCCGTGTCCAACTCCATGTCAGAAGGAACCCCGTACAACTTGACTTTGAGGTGTAATTTCTCCTTGAGTGGGCGATGGGCGCCTGTCCTAAACATGCTTCTTCTACTCACGCAAAAGCCCACCCTGTTTTGACTGGGGACCCCGGTACCTTTCCGAGGCAACTCTTCTGAGGAATGTTCTTTCCTGTGACCCAAACAAATGGCGGCGATGTGGTCTTGCTTGCCACACGCCTGGTAAGTTGCTGTGCAGAACCGACAGTCAGCCCTTTTGTGACGGCCTCCACACCCGATGCACCGAGAGAAAGAAACTGCCTTGTCAAGTTGCCGTTGAGGCCTTCTTTCCAGAGGTTGCTGCAACCGATCGACTTCGTGGTCCGATTCAGAGTCTTCAACTCTCTCGATGTCCTCGTGGTGGATGGCCTCCATGCCAGGAGGGTTCTTGGAGAGCCGCAAGGCCTTAACAGCTCTGCCGGCTGCTTCTTCGGCTGTTATCTCCCTCAACGCATCTTGAAATGAGATAGTCTCTTTAGTAAAGATCTTCTGTTGCAGTTCTCAGCTCCTTAGACCACAAACTAAGCAGTCCCACAGCCTCTCTTCAAGATCTTTAAATTCACATGGCCGTGCAGCTTGGCGAAGAGCGGCTATGAAGTCGGCGGTGGACTCTCTGGGACGCTGGTCTTGCTGTTCAAAAGCGTGCCGCCAAGCGATGACCGAAAGCTTGGGCTCAAAATGTTCTTTGAACATCTTCTTAAGTTCTGCGTACGCGATGGACTCAAGCGGCACTGGTGCAACCAAGTTCTCCGCGATATCGAAAGTTGGTTGACCGCAAACACACAGGAGCATCGCGGCCTTCAACCTGTCGTCTTGAACTTGGTTTCCCGCAGGTAATTTTCAACTTTCGCGACGTAGGAGCTCCAACTCTCTGGATGAGCGATGTCGAATTCGGAGAGTTTCCTGATCTTCGCCATGGTGAGTCTTTTGCGGCCTTTTCAATGCCTCGTGCTGCGTAGGCTTCCATGGGACTTCCAGGGCATCTTGGAAGCACTCTCCTCCAGCATTTCTGTACTGGCAGGATAGAGTGAGGGGGGGCTGGAATGCCGTTCCAACCAAGTGCTTGCTAGGCCTTTCCCCTGTAGTGACTCAGCTGTTTGAATTGCGGCAGCACGATCCCACCTTTGTTGCCAATGTTCTGTTTTCTGCTTGGTTCAGCATTGAAGAGGCAGCAATAGAAACAAGTACTTCTTTATTGAAGGTCAAGACAGAAACTAACAAACATTGCTCCACCCCTATTTATACATTCAGCTCTGGGCAGTGTCAGCCAATGAATGCACAGTATTCTCCCGCTCAAATGCATGCTAACAATCTTGTAGACAGGAAGTCTAGCTGGCAGGCTACGTGGTCTGCTAACCGTTCCTGCACAATCCCAGCCACCTGCTTCATAAATTTAACTCAATACATTACAGTTTTCCTATAGTGCAATTTCCCCTGGGAAGTAGGTTCTTTAGCTTCATATTTCCTTGCTTTCTCTTGGGTACAGTTTGAGAATTATTTGTCAATGTATTCTGTGTTGTTTCATTGCAAAGCCTGATCAAGTAAGGAAAGATGGAGAGAAAAAGAAAACTTTCATTAAACTATCTGCACTCTGAACACACATTTTTCATCCCAATATTAACATCTGGCTATTGTACAAAGATAAATTCTTGATAAGGTTTGCAGAAATATTGTGCCAATCTACAGTTACCTTATTTATTTAATGCTTTATAGAAGTTTGATAACTAATTGATATTACTGATACCTTTGTAAATGTTTGCACAGAAGGGTGCACAGCCTGGGCCTAGCCTCAAAATTTCTTGAATACAGATCCCAAGCCCATTTGAAACCCAATCCTAATTTGTACAAATTTATATGACAGATAAGAAAAATAATTTAATATACAATTCATAGCTAATAATATTAGCTCAATTTCATTTCAGCATTACCTTTTGTTCATTATTGCAGTATGGCCTCCACAGTATGCTACGTAAAAGTTAACGGAGTTCCATAGTCCAGAAAAATTTGCACATTTCTGCTGCTGAGAACATAAGACAGTCCTTGAACATATAACTGTGAAGTACAAGGAGAGAAAAAAAAGATTAGGGAGGGAAAAGGAAATTAGTTATGTGTATCCCTAATGGTTCCATCCAACCATTTCTCAGTTAATATTTTGCTTGTCACAATATTCTTCCTTAGGGTCCATGATGCTTTTCTTGAAATGCAGAGTAATCTGTCAGTGTCATGACCCAGGCTCAGGAATCAGATTCTGAATATGAAGAAGCTGCTCCAGGTAAACCTATGGAATGGCCTCCTCAGGTGACACAAAGCTAAAAGCCACATCAGGCTGATCAAAACCAGGCACCACATAGGTTTGATGATGTAAGTAGAGAGTAGGGCAGAGCAGAAATGTTCTATGAGTCTGCTTGCCAAGCAAGGTAGTAAAACTCTTGATTGTGACAATTGGCTGCAGCTTGATTTAAATGAACCCCTGACCCATATTCCTATTGCTGGAAACAACATCTGAATTCCTGTCCTTGCATGATATTCCTGTGAATTCTATTTGTGTAAGAAACCTTTGAATCCATGATCTCTGGATTGGCTGACAACCCTGACCAAGTCTTGGAATGTTGGACGGATTCTGGACTATTTTTCCTTGCATTCCTATTTAAAACCTCAGAGTAACCTAAAACCACGAGATGGGTGGCATATAAATATAATAAATAAATAATGATAATAAAAGCCAATCATTCAGGCAAATGTCTGAGAGTCTGCTTGGTTTGCATGCTTGTGCTGTTATTATTTCTTGATCTTAACTAAACTGTGAATTACCATAGCAGCTGTGTAGGAGTCAGTAGTTGAAACCAGAAGCAGGCCAGTTAGTGGCTCTTGGTCATCACATGTAAGGTCAAATATTTCACTCAGAATTGTATCTGTGACAGATGCTGGCACAGTTTTTTTTTATAAGTATGGTACAGCTGAATGTGCATTATAGGGCAGGAGAAAACATCCTTTTTCTTTCTTCTGAATATATGTCAGAATGTCAAAGCTTTACAATCAGAAAAACTCTTAGCAATCCTGGTTCTAGATTTCATGAAGTCATAACTCTATGTTTTTATGCTTGAGTGAATTGGAAAGGAAACATCATCTTAAAATATTAATGAGTAAAAATAATCATAGAAAACCTGATGGTTAAACAGAGAAGCCTTATCTGGAAGCACTGATTCGCAAAGATGGTAGCTTTGCAAAAGCACTGCCAATGTCTGAGGGACTTGCAGACTGATGTGTTCAGGGAAGCGCAGTGGTCTTTGTTTCTTGAAAAATGTAGACACTATTACCATTCAGGTGATGTATTATTTTATATTGGTTTTAGACATCCCAAAACTGAAAAATCTGAAGGGCAAAAATACCTCTATCCTGGACTAGCACAACTATCAAGACCCTTCTTTAAACAATGGCAACATTTCAAATGATATTTCACTACTGATTTGATTATAGTTAGAGATAATGTTACAAAAAGATAGGGATAATATAGAGGAAAAGCACCTGTGCATATAATTTCTTTTTGGTTTTAGATCCCACATAAGATTTTACTTTAGTTTATGGATTTCTTTTCTCTACTGACAGCGTGAGCTGTTCTATTAATAACCTGTGCTTGCACTGCCACTGGCAAACCAACAAACTAAGTGATATGGTGGCACAGTGGAAGCATGAGCTTTTAATCACACTAGCATCTTATCTGGGGGGAAAGGGAAGAGAGGCCATGTCAGATGTGCCGAGGAATAAAAGAAGGGATAGAGAAAGCCCACGGAGGCTTTTATAAATTGAAGCTTATTTTCAAACTGGAGTCTGAAATTAATGAGGAGCCAGAGGAGTTGTCTGACAATTGGGGTGATATGTGTGTACACATACACACGCAAAAACACCCCACACCAAAGGACTTTGGGGAGCTATTTTGAAGCAAAATAGATTGAGCTGTTCTTTGTTGTTTTCTTTAGCTGACCCAACTCAAATAATTCAAATACTTCATCATAAAGAATAATCAAGTTGTTTTCATTCACTATGTCTGGCCTGCCTGCATCTCTGCTGCTCAGTTGCATTGGAAACGTTAAGACTTGCATTTTCTATGTTTCCCTTTCAGTTAAATGGTTTGTCTGTTCCCAGGACACATGTTAGATTTATCTATATTTTTTCTATCCTTTCTATTATCTTCCATCTACTTTAGGTGCTGGCACTTTTTTTCAACTATTTTATAGAGGAAAAATTAGCATTAGGACAGTTCTCTTAAAATGATATTCTGAATGCATTTATAGGCAACCTATCAGAGACAATGGAGAGGTATTATTTGGAGAAAGGTTATTTATGCAATATTGCTTATATCGACCTCAGGAAACAGGACATACAGTAACTGGTTTCATCCTGTATGGGTCTTATTTCACATTGCTATTGTATTGGTGTGTATGTACAGTACAAATATACACAGAGACAAACTATCGCACACAGATTTGTGTATATGTGTGTGTGTATGTATGTATGTATAATTATACTACATTTATGTAGTAATTTTGGCAAAAATTTATTTGCTCTATCTTTTGGGGCTTTTTTTATACCAAAGACTATGCACACAGGTTAATGCAAAATAAATAAATAAAATAAAATAAAATAAAATAAATGGCAGAATCAACATAATACAGACAGAACCCATAATCAAGGACAATTTGTTTAATTTGAAAGTGAAAAAAAACCCTAAACTGATGCAGATGCTTCTAGGATGATGGTGATTGTATGTTGAAACAGTTACGTGACAAGGTGTTTTACTATTAATGTTTGCAACCTACATTAAAAAGATTGCTTCTAACAGAAAATAAAAGATAAAAATATTTAAAACTGAAAATTTGCCAATATTGTCCCCTTTTTTCTATTTTTATAAGTTGGTATATCTACAGTTAGAAACAAAATGGAAAACAATATACAAACATGATTTCTTGATAAAAATTGAGTTAATTAACTTTCTGGTTGCGTATATTGTTGTAGTATATGATAGTATACAAATTGAGTACAGTTTATATAAAATTATTGTGATTCATGGATTGCTTTTAAACAAAAATGATTGAAGTCTATATATCAAAATAGGTTAGGAAAAATATTAAGTGGATAGCAACGCATAGTGGGCAACTATATAAAAACAACACAGGACTGAGCAAACTCAAAGGTATATCTGCCAAACTGATTTTCCACAGCAAATTGCAATTAGGTGTTAAATCTACTGAAAATTTTCAATTTGAAAAGAAAAGGAAAGAAAGAAAAAATCTACCAAAGTATTTGTATGGTTTCATGTATGTAAGGTGTTTATTTAAAAAAAAAAGAAGAAGTCTGAAGTGAAAGAAGCCAACAAAAATGTGCCTATTTGGTGTTTAGAAAACAAAAGCAGCATTCCAGCCCTACAGGGCTTAAAGAATGATAAATCTTTGGTGCAAAGAAGGGCCTTTTAATTTAATTTTCTTTGCAACCTAGGGCTTTATTTGATTTATATTATCTTGCCTCAAGCAAAGGTCTTAATTATTTCTGATTTATTTCCTTCATTCCTTGAAAAAGGGTTTCTTTTATCATTATTTCACTTACTTCTCTTTTTCTCTAGGCAGACTCGTATTTTCACCTTGTATTTCTACTTTTAACTTCTTATAACATTTCCTCCTTTAAGATAAAAAAAAATGTGAATAGCAATAGCAGAGAAATATCATAGATTTCAATAGGAAACGTTTCCAAAATAGATGATTTGGATCAGTCAAGTTTTGTTTCTTCTAATCTAATTTTTCCCTGGTTCTATTAAAGACCTTATTTTACTGTAATTAATATGAAATGTTTCAGTATTAAAAAGCAAAGTATTATTCATGATTAATATAATCTAAATTATTTTATTTAATATATATTTTAAATATATTTTTCACAGCACTAAAGATTGAGATTTAATTTTCCAGGATCCAGCCATTAATAATTTTGTTTTTAATTAGGGCAGAGACCAATAAGACTTTTAAAATATGGATTCTTCATTTTGATAGGTATGAATGCCATTATAATTATTTCTGCTTTTAATAAGATTGTCTGATTTAAAGAGAAAGACATAAAAGCTGAATGTCTTGTAAGAGTTTAGATGTTTATTTTTTAAAAAGCACATGGTATAACTTTTTTGGATTTTGGACTCAAAATTAAGTCTGAATTTTCATGCAGAAAAATGACTGTAAGAATAACCATTATATCAGAAACAAAACTAGTTTTCTCATACTATCATTGAAGAGGGAAGATACTCCACCTGTTTTTAAAGGCAGAATTCCATAACTCTTAATTTTCTTCCTTTACCCTTTTGTTTCATGTACATACAAGATGGATTTATACCTTATCCAGGTCTACTCTATTTAAAATCTCTTTTTTCTGTTTTCTTAACTTCTCTTGCTTTTCCTCTTTTTATACCACTTCCTTCCTATCCTTGGTGACATTTAAATAATTTGGTCATCATGAGCTACCAGTCAGCTATTGTCATATGGATATGTTTGCAATGAACATACACCTGAGCCTTGGCGTCTGCAAATTATGTCATGAAAAAGCATCTAGCCTTAGGGTTCGGCCAGCCTGACAAAATCATTGCTTGAAATGAATCTGCAATGGTCCATGCGTCACATGGTTAAAGGATGACAATGAGATTGGGTTCACTCATGAAAGTGATCCGGGATTTATTTAATCATAGTTTGTTGAATCAATTATAGTTGGTTTAATTACATGACACACAAAGCCATAAGGCAAAGTTTATTTATTTAACATATTTAACAGAATATCAGAGTTGGAAGGGACCTCGGAGGTATTCTAGTCCAACCCCTTACTCAAGCAGAAGACCCTATACCATTTCAGACAAATGATTGTCCAATATCTTCTTAAAAACCTTGTTCCATTGATTATTTGTTCTCACTGTCAGGGAATTTCTCCTTATTTCTAGATTGCTTCTCTCCTTGATTAGTTTCCATCTATTGTTTCTTGTCTTACCTTCTGGTGCTTTGGAAAATAAGCTGACCCCTCTTCTTTGTGACAGCCCCTAAAATACTGGAATACTGCTATCATGTCAGCCTAGTCCTTCTTTTCTCTAGACTGGCCATACCCAATTCCTGCAACTGTTCTTCATATGTTTTTGTCTCTAGGCCTTTAATCATCTTAATTACTCTTATTTGCACTTTTTCCAAAATCTCAACATCTTTTTTGTAATGTGGTGACCAAAATTGGATGCAGTATTCCAGGTGCGGCTTTATTAAGAATTTTTAAAATGGTACTAATACTTCACATGTGTTTGATTCTATGCATCTATTTATACAACCAAGGATTGTATTAGCTTTTTTGGCTGCTGCCACACACTGCTGGCTCACTCATGTTTAAATGCTTACCCACTAGAACTCCAAGCTCACTCTCACAGTTACTGTTTTTGAGCCAGGTTTTGCCTAATCTATACTTGTGTCTTTGGTTTTTCCTACCTAAGTGTAAAATCTTGCTTTTCTCCACATTAAATTTCATGTTGTTGGATAGGGCCTATTGTTCAAATCTGTCAAGACCTTTTTAAATCCTGAGCTTGTCTTCTGGGGTGTTGGCTATTCCTGCCAGCTTAGTGTCATATGCAAATTTCTATTCTCTAATCTAACTCATTTATGAAGATTTGGAAGAGTATTGGCCCTACGATAGAACCTTGTGGTACACCACTGCTTCCTTCTCTCCATGTACTTATCCTTTTTGTCATTCATTTTATCAAAGAGATCTTTGTGCAACCATGCTGGTTTCTTCTTAGATTTCTTGTTTTCCTTTTTCAGTGGTATTCTGTTGGACTGGGCTTTTGTGATCATTTTTTAGTGTTTCCCATGCTTCTTGAGTTGTTTTCCCCTTTAGTATTTTTATCCATGAAATTTTACTTAGGCTCTCTGTGACTTTATTAAAATCAGGTCTTTTAAAGTTTAAGTTTATATTCTATTGCTGGTGTTTGCATTATATTAAATTCCAATATGAGATGTTTACTCTCTCCCAAGGTTCCAGCAACTTTAACTCCCTCTATCACTTCTTCTTCTCTATTAGTAAGAATTAGGTCCAACTTAGTTGTCAGCTAAGTTGGTTAGGAATCTGTTCGATCTCCCACTTGCTGCAGAGTTTGTCTACCAGTTGATATCTGTTAAAGTCTCTCATTATTACTGTGGTATGTTTCCTACATACATTTGTTAATTGATTAGTAAAGAGTTCATCTATTTCTTCTACAGTTGGATGGAATGTAGTATACTCCTACAGCAATGTCATTTTTCCCCTTTTATATTGATCCATATGGATTCTAGGAGATTTTCATCCTTGGTTTTGTGTATTTCTGTAGAGATGTAGTGATCTTTTATATATAATGCAATTCCAATTTCCTCATTAGATGTTGGCCTTTTTTGGAAGTATAGATGAAAAACCACTTGTGCTCCTAATTCTTTAACTTTCTTCCCTAGCTGTTTGTAATCTCTTCTTATTGTTTTCAGATTCATTGTTGTGTCACTGGCCTCCTTGTGTAGGAGAAGAAATGGGTAGTAATCCATAGGATTGATTATTTTAGTAAAGTACTCAGTTACATCTTTGATTTTTGCTCCAAGGAGACAATATACCTCCCTAGATTGATTGCCTGGTCTGCAGACTATAGTTTCTGCTCCCCTAAGAACTGAATCTCCTATCACCAATATTCACCTTTTTTTTTCCTAGGGAAGTCTGGAATAATTTTCTTCCTGTTGCAGGAATGCTGGGCTGTCCCTCTTTTCTAGAAACTATTGATGAATGCTCTTTTGTGAGTGTCTGCATATTTTCTTCCAGTTGGAGGCTACAAAAGAAATTGTTCAATTCCAGAGGGGCTTCATTAGAGTGAGCTAGGGTAGATAGTAGGGGCTTTGCTCTTGGTTGTTGTTTTCTTCTAAAAGTAATATGCTTCCATTGGTCTTGCTCTTTACATACTTATGTAGGCTCATTTTTTACAGAAGCTGTTTGTCCTCTATTGTGTTCAGTTTGGGTGTATTGGTTTTGTTCTTTATGTTCATATGCGGGGTCATTGTTTTTGAAGCTGTTTGCTCCCTATTGTGTTATATTTTGGTGTAGTCTTCTTGTTTAGGTTGGGATTTCTCACTTTGTTCATGGGATTTCAGAATGGCTGGAGTTGCCTCTAGACTCTTTACATTTTCTTCTAGTAATTCTAGTAGTTTACATTTGATACATACATAGTTTGTGTTTTCCGTGGGCATAAACTGAAATATATGACACACTTTGCAAGTCACTATGGTGTCAGTCTCTATTTCCATGACTTTTTTTCTTTGTTTGCTAAAAAATTAAAAATTCTAAAAATTAAATATTTTCCCTGTTGTAAAGTTTCAGTTTACAATACTTTACAAGAGTTCTTGACCTTTTGTTCTCTGTCTTGAAAAAATCATCACTATCTTCCCTGTTTTAAGTGTCTGGCTCTTTCCTTATGGTTTTTTTTTTATATAATTTTCCTCTTAGTTCATTAAGAATGTAAAAATTTCTAAAGAATTAAAATAAGGAAACTGTGTTTTTCCAAATGTTTAGGTGAAAAAAGAAATGGAAAAATAGAAAAAATGGAAAAAAGAATTTTATAAAAAAAATTGAAAAAAGAATTTTAAAATTGAAAAAGACTTAAAAAATGAAAAAAGAATTTAAAATTAAAAATGATATTTAAGAGTTAAAAAGAAGTTTAAAATTTAAACAAAGAATTGGTTTGGCTGGTCTGCTGCACTGCTCTCAGCCACTGCTGTGGGTGCCACTGCTCAGTTGGTCCTCTGTGCTGGGTCAACCCAGCAGGGTCAGGCTGGGTTGCTGGGCTGCCTCTCTGTCTCTCAGCTCAGCTGGGCTGCCTCTCTGTCTCTCAGATGGGTTATTAGGCCACTTCTCAGTTGGGCCACTGGGCTGCCTCTCAGCTAGGCCACCTGTCAGCTGGACCACTAGGCCACCTCTTAGCTAGGCCACCTCTCAGCTGGCCAGCTCTCACCTCTTTGCTCTAGGAGTTCAACTTCTTTTTTTGTTCCCCCCTTGATGCTGCCCTCTTAATATAGTTTGTAATTTATGATCTGGCTGTAAAACTTTACAATAGTTGTAAACAACTTTTTAAAATGATTTCTCAGGATCATTCAATATATTTAAAAAATTGTATTCAATTCATTCATCATTATTTAGTAAAGACTGGAATCCTTATATATCCTTATAAATATGCAGAGAAAAAAAAAACATCATTGCAAGCAGATATGCACTTCATTCATTAGAGATAGAGAGGGAAAAAGAACATTCATGCAATCAGATTTGCATGTAATTCATTTTGCAATTATGTCTGTGTAAGTATGCTCTTAATGTTAAAAAGAACTATGCAGTCAATATTGAAGAAAAACAGTTCAGTCTTTATAAAGAAAATTTTCTCAATGCTGAAAAACTTTCTCAATGCTGGTATTTTCTCAATGTCATCAGGAGAACAAAGGAACAAAGGAACTGCAGGCTGATTATGCTACAAAGCAGAACTCACCAGAATAAACTTGCATCCAAATAAATGTTTGATTTCCAAGATTTCTCTTCTCTCCAAGTCCCGTCTTTTCCTCCATTCGCTTTCCCCCCCTGTGGTTGCAATTCTGTCCATGCTTGGGTTTTTTTATTTTAGGTTTTTAATTAGATTATTCAGGAGAGCCCACTTCTGCATGTCTACGCTCTCTCTCTCAGCTGGAAAGGTGGATGTCCCCTAATCATCTTTGTTGCTCTTTTCTGCACACTTTCTAGAATCTCAACATCTTTTTTACATCATGGTGTCCAAAACTGGATGCAATATTCCAAATGTGGTCTAACCAAAGCATTATAAAATGGTACTATCACTTTATAGATCTTGATTCTATACATTTGTTAATGCAACCTAGGATTGCACTGGCTTTTTTAGCAGCTACAGCACACTGCTAGCTCTTATTTAAGTGACTGTCCACTAGAAGCTTGGGAAATTTTGAAAAGCGAGATAATAAAAGCCCAGTCTAGCACAATACCAACAAAGAGGAAAAATAACAGCTCTCAAAAGAGACCAGCATGGCTGCATAAAGAACTCTCTGATAAATTGAAAGATAAAAAGGACAAGTATAGAAAGTGGAAAGAGGGGCACATAACAAAGTCAGAATATCAGCAGATAGCCCGAGCCTGCAAAGATGAAGTAAGGAAAGCTAAGGCTCATAATGAACTAAGGCTTGCGACCAAAGTCAAAAATAACAAAAAAAGCTTCTTTCAACATGTAAAAAATAAGAAAAAAGTGAAGAAAATGATTGGTCCATTAGTGGGTGAAAGTGGCAAGAAGGTGACAAGCAATAGTGAGAAAGCAGAACTATTTAACTTGTTTTTTGCATCTGTCTTTACACAAGGGGGAAAAACAGACCAACCTATCAAAAATAGTGCCATAAAAAACAGAATAGAAACACAAGTTAAAATAGGCAAGAAAATGGTAAGTGAGCATCTGTCCAGCCTAGACGAGTTCAAATCACCGGGACCAGATGGATTACACCCCAAGGTTCTCAAGGAACTGGCAGATGTGATCTCAGAACCACTGAACTATATTTTTCAGAGATCCTGGAGCACTGGGGAACTACCAGAGGACTGGAAAAGAGCTGATGTGGTTCCCATCTTCAAAAAAGGAAAAAAAATGGATCCAGGAAATTACAGACCTATCAGCCTGACCTCAATACCTGGGAAGATTCTGGAAAAGATAATCAAACAACGAATCAGCGAACACCTAGAGGCAAACAAAATCACTACTAAAAGCCAACATGGGTTTGTCAAAAACAGATCATGCCAGACAAACCTTATTGCATTCTTTGACCAAGTGACAAAATTAGTGGATCAGAGGAATGCTGTGGATATAATTTACTTGGACTTCAGTAAGGCATTTGATAAAGTAGATCACAACCTACTACTTGATAAGATAGAAAAATGTGGGTTAGACAGCATCACCACCAGATGGATTCGTAGCTGGCTGACCGGCCGTACTCAGCGTGTGGTCCTCAATGGAACCGCATCTACATGGAGGGAAGTGTGCAGTGGGGTGCCCCAGGGCTCTGTCCTGGGGCCAGTGCTCTTCAACATCTTCATCAACGATTTGGACGAGGGGATAGATGGGGAACTCATCAAATTTGCGGATGACACCAAGCTGGCAGGAATAGCCAACACTCCAGAAGACAGGCTTAAGATACAGGAGGACCTGGACAGACTTGAACATTGGGCGCTATCTAACAAAATGAAATTCAATGGTGAAAAAAGTAAGGTTCTACATTTAGGCAAGAAAAACCAAATGTACAGGTATAGTATAGGGGGTACCTTGCTCAATAGTAGTAACTGTGAGAGGGATCTCGGAGTCCTAGTGGACAATCACTTAAATATGAGCCAGCAGTGTGCTGCAGCTGCCAAAAAGCCAACACAGTGCTGGCTGCATTAACAGAGGGATAGAATCAAGATCACGTGAAGTATTAATACCACTTTACAATGCCTTGGTAAGGCCACACTTGGAATACTGCATCCAGTTTTGGTCACCACGATGTAAAAAAGATGTTGAGACTCTAGAAAGAGTGCAGAGAAGGGCAACAAAGATGATTAGGGGACTGGAGGCTAAAGCATATCAGAACGTTTGCTGGAATTGGGTATGTCTAGTTTAATGAAAAGAAGGACTAGGGGTGACATGATAGCAGTATTCCAATATCTCAGGGGTTGCCACAAAGAAGAGGGAGTCAAGCTATTCTCCAAGGCGCCTGAGGAGGACAAGAAGTAATGGATGGAAACTAGTCAAGGAAGAAGCAACCTGGAACTGAGGAGAAACTTCCTGACAGTTAGAACAATTAACCAGTGAACAACCTGCCTCCAGAAGCGGTGAATGCTCCAACACTGGAAGTTTTTAAGAAGAGACTGGACAGCCATTTGTCTGAAATGGTATAGGGTTTCCTGCCTGAGCAGGGGGTTGGAATAGATGACCTCCAAGGTCCCTTCCAACTTTATTATTATTATTATTATTATTATTATTATTATTATTATTATTATTATTATTATTATTATTATTATTATTATTATTATTATTATTATTATTATTATTATTATTATTATTATTATTATTATTAGAACTCTAAGATCCCTCTTGCAGTTACTATTATTGGGCCAGGTATCACCTATTCCATACCTATGCATTTGGTTTTTCTTGCCTAAATGTAGAACCTTACTTTTCTCACCATTACATTTCATTTTGTTAGGTAGGGCCCAGTGTTTAAATCTGTCAAGATCCTTCTGTACCTTGAGCCTATCTTCTGGAGTATTGACTATTTATAGAATGCCCTCTCTACATAGTCTCAGGGAAACTTTTGCCTGCCTCATGGTAGCAGCATTCTGCTTACAAAGATGATAATTATTCACAAGTTACTTTTTGTTATGACTAAATGTAACACTTTTTAAAATATATTAGTTTCTTATAAATGAATATTGCCTTGAAAAAATTGTTGTCATGATTTGGCAATGGCTATATACTTTACCCTTATAGTCTTTTCACAGTGTTTCATGTTGTAACCTACTATCCATCTAATTTATTTTCCGGTTGTATGTTAGCATTCTTTCTGAGAATGCAGATATAAATACTTTAAAATTTTTCGCCTGAGTGATGTGATCGAACGCACCGCGTCTCTGTTTGGTTTCTGTCGCTCCTCTCTTGGACTGTTGGGGAGGGGTTTTTTTTCCTGCCTGAAAGGAAGTTGAACGAAAACCAGACGTGTTTCAGAAAATACAGATTTATCATAACCGGTGTGCCGAACACAACAAAAAATTAGATATCGGTTCTGCTGAACTGATGCATCCCACCACTGCTTTTTTCCCTCCAATATTTGGAAATGTTTTTTCTTCATATTTTCTATGTATAGAAATTATTTTCCCCATAGTTATTTCTCTTTTTATAAAGCCTCTTCATAGAATATTTTGTGCTTTAGACTGTAATGAAAACTTTATCTTCTTCAAACTATTTCTAAAACATTTTAAAGTTCAAAAATGGAATAAACAGTGTAGGGGGAAATAACATTCTCTGCTATAATCCATTACTACAGTCATTCTAAAAATTTCACCTAAAATTTAACATGCCATATAGATTTTATATTTTTGCATAACACACACACACACACACACACACACACATTATATTCTGTAATTTGCTTTATTTTTATGGAAGGGAAGAGAACTACACAGTAAATATTTCAATATATAAACATCCCATTTCCATATGATCAGAATTCAGGGACTTCACAGCTGGCTTCTGCCAAGAAGAGTTAATGGACAATGAAGTGTACAATTGCAACTTGCAGTCATGTGACATCTTGTTTAATGACCATGATAATTCACTTAATGACTAAATAGGAAGTAATGCCATAAGCTCATCAGTATCATGTGATTTTCCACTTAGCTACCATGAGGCTTAGCAATGGTATTTCTGATCCCTATTGTGATTCTAAACAAGGACTACCTGTTTTTGGTTTAGATGATTTAGAAAGAATACAGTTGAATACAGAATGAATACATTTATGGGCTCCGAACAAAGTAGTGATTGTAGTGCTGACAGACAATATTGCATGATTGTGGGCACATAGACATAAACATATGGCACCAGGTAAGTCCTGCATTCTCCAAGACTGTTTTGTGCGGCTACTTACAAATTTGGGTTCAGTATTAGTACTGATTACTGGGAGTATAAAACAATATAAAATCTGTCTGGATTTTATGGTGCAGATTTGTGAAGAGCACATTGGAGAACATTCAATAGTATATGTTGTCGGTCTTTCTCTGGCAAAAACTCCACACAGTTGTACATTACCCAAGAACCCCTGTCCAGAGTCACTTGTTTGTCTGCCCAGAATCGCTTGTTTGTAAGATGGACAACTGTATAATTGGTTTAATAAATAAAATTTAAATTTACATACTCATGTAGCTATGCAAAACAGGTAGATGATGTTTTTTGGTTATAATCAGTGCTTTTTTTGTAAAAAAAAAAAAAAAAAAAAGGTGCCGGAACTCACACATGTCATACAACCCACTTTGCCTACCCTACAAGGTTCCATCCAAAAAAGGTGCTGGAACTCCGTTCTGAGCGTTCTATGAGAAAAAAAGCCCTGGTTATAATAACATGCTTTACCTCTGGCCATATGAATCCTCTTGTATCAAACAGACATTCTTTTCTCCATTCACAACTTTGTTTTCCCCCCCTGAAACTACTCATCTATCAGGCATGCTCTATGTTTCTTACACCCATGCTGAAAGCTATTAATTGCTATAAACAAAATTAAGAAGTTAGCAAAATCTACTGCCCAAGCAAGGCAGACCAATGCAGACTGCATTGTGGGATTCCCAAAGATTGATTGGGCAAACTATATATGAGATCCACATAAAGTATAATAATGCAGTTTTATTGTTTGCAGTTAAACAATTATTTAATACTTAATACACAATTATTGTCAAATATTCAATTGTTAATACATACTGCATCCTTGATGGTCAATTCCCTATCCATATTCAATTTACAAGCAAAGAACTAAGAGGTCAGCCCAATGAAGGTTTTTTTGCCCAAAGTAAACTTGAACTTGACAGTGAATTGCTATTGGATGTTCTTTCATGGGTTGATCTTTTCCAAACATTGATTCTTCCAGCTTTTTTATCCTTTGTACCTGGGAAAAGAACATATTTTTGCATTCTAAAAGGATTTGCTGCAGGAATCTCCATTTCCTGGTATAGAAACCTTTCTTTATTTTCTTCTGAAGCAAATCTTTGCTATGAGAACTTTTCTCAAGAGAATGTTGTATTTTGTCACTTTTGCCTCAAAACACATCAAAATTATTGTTGCTGACATTTCAGTTTTTCACAATAATCTGAGGCAATATCATATTGACATTTCTGCTATGTTGACATCCCTTGCCCAGCCTTGCTACTTATGTGGTTCCTGTTTGCAGACTTAACCTTGCCCTTGTTATTGACTGCAGCTATTCAGGGACATTTCTGTGATGTTCCCAGCTTGCCTCAGCCATTTTAAAAGTTTCAGTTCTTTTCCTGATCAATATACTAGAATGGTTGCTTAAGTTCAGGGCCATAGAACATATCTGCATTGCACCCATAAGCCACTTCTGTCCTTGCTGATGCCAAGAAAAAGCAACTTTCAAGGGATTCAATCTGGGCTGAAAGCTATAATGGATCCCTAGTAGACAACTCCCTGTTGCTATATCCTCCCAATTTATAAAACAGCATCCTTTGAGATTTTGAACTGAGGACCTTTTGCATTTCAAGCAAGTTTTATCCCCAATACACCAGTGAGAAAGATTTGTAACAAGAGCTGCATTAGATCTTCTTGAGAAAAACTTGGCAAAGTGAAGTGAGAATTATTTTCTGATTCTGCACTGTAGCCAATTAGTGCATGGCTTTTCTTAGAACAAAGTAAAATGCAGCTGGACAATTTTGCTTCAACTGGCACAAGCTGAGAAACACTGCTTTCAACTCAAAACAGACAACATGGGCAGAGGTTACCGTACATTTATATTGGGCTGGGTGTGAATAGAAAATCAAGTTATCCATTCACGTTTTCCAAAAACTGTTGGTGTCCCATGTTCACAACAGAGAACCTGGCAGTGTATATTTACTTTAAAGTCCTTCCAAAATAGAAAAAGTCTTTGATTCAAATTCAGTTCCTTGTAACTGAACCCATGCAGTTTTCTGGACAGAATTATAGACCTGGTTCAGCATTGCTTTTCTTGAGTTTTCTTTAAAAAGCTTGCCATGGAATTTCCATGTAATCCTAAATAGAAATGCTATAAAAGTCTGACCTTGCTTAGCTTCTGAGATCAGCCAGCAGCTACTACTTACCAAGATCCCTAGGATAGCAAAAGTGGCCACAACATTCTTATGCTGATACATTTTATGTGCATGTAGTCTTTTCTACTGATCCACAAGCAAATTTACTCATCCAACAACCAAATGCATATTTCAAGTGTTTCATTATATTACAAAAAACTGCTAACAAAAAAAATCTTGTATGATCTTTAAAAGATGCATAGACACCAGGACTGTGCAATGTGCTTTGGTATCCAATATGCAAATAGTGCTTTGGAGCACATGGAAAATATTGCATTTGGATATAGCTCTGGAGGTAGCTATACTCCTATTTGCTTGAATATAATTACAAGTTATATCTTGTTATCTGAAATTTAGTTCCCTGGATCATGTCAACAAGAATACTCATACTCAGGTGAATACAAGTATACAAGTATTCACCTCACTATATATATGTAGTATAGCAAGAATAGCTCTGGGTTGCATTACAAGAAATTATTAAATTAAATTAAATTAAATTAAATTAAATTAAATTAAATTAAATTAAATTAAATTAAATTAAATTAAATTAAATTAAATTAAATTAAATTAAATTAAATTAAATTAAATTAAATTAAATTAAATTGATGACATATGCATGGTGACATAATGATGCAACCATCATTATATTTTTGTGTTCCAATACTGTGATGTGGATGCTATTATACATCTTGGCACTAACGATCTGTCCCAAAAAGATGTACTCTCTGTGTAGAATGATTTCCAGAGCTTGGGGCAGGAACTTAGCAGGATAGGCTGTAGGCTTACTTTTTCAGAGGTTTTACCAGTGTATAAGGAGCAAAATGGAAAAGGCCAGCGCATAGCAGAATTCAATATGTGGCTAAAGGAGTGGTGTAAAGGGGAAGGCTTTTGTTATATTAGTCACAATGTCTGTTGCTGGTCCAATGAAAAAATGTACAAAAGAGATGGTTTGCATCCATCCAAGAAAGGGACGGAGTTACTTGGCAATAAATTCACAGATTTTCTGGAGGAATATTTAAACTAAACAATGGGGACAGTGAGTTGGTTGATACAGAGCATCCCTGTCCCCAGCAATCTAAAAATTATCAGGTTGTCAGTGCATGTAACATAGATGTGTGTGTGGACAAGAATATCAACCTTGCTGTCAAGCAAAATCAAGCTTTTAATAACGAGTGCCACACAAAGTGCACTAACCAAACAGGGGGTAAGAAAATAGGGGAACTCAGGCACCACACAGGTTATGTAGAAAGTAAACACAGGGTCAGTCATGAAGGACTCAAATGTCTATACACCAATGCACAGAGTATGAACAGTAAAAAGGATGAACTAGAAATTCAGGTAAATGAGGGCAAATATGATATTGTTGCCATTAAGGAAACATGGTGGGATGAAACCCACAAATGGAACACACAGTTAGAGAGATTTAAATTATTTAAAAGAAACAGATTAAACAAAAGAAGAGGTGGAGTTGCTCTCTGTATAAGAAATAACTACATCTCTACAGAAATAGAGCACAACAATGATGAAAACTGTCTTGAATGCATTTGGGTCAATATAAAAGGGCGAAAAATGACATTGCCATAGGTGTATACTATAGGCCGCCCAACCAAACAGAGGAAATAGCTGAACTTTTTGCTAGTCAGCTAACTAAGGTATGTAGGAAGCACATCACAATAGTAATAGGGGACTTTAATTACCCTGACATCAACTGGGAGACAAACTCTGCACCAAGTGGAAGATCAAACAGATTCCTGACAAACCTAGCAGACAACATTGTCTGCCAAAAAAGTAGAGAAGGGAACTAGGGGATTAGCCATATTGGATCTAATCCTCACTAACAGAGATGAAATGATAGATGGTGTTGAAGCCACAGGAACCTTGGGGGGAGTGATCATGCAATATTGGAATTCAACATTAGGGAAGCACAGGCAATAGAACACAGTCAAACTAGAGTCTTGGACTTTAAGAGAGCTAATTTCAATAAACCTAGAGAGAGACTGGGAAGGATTCCATGGATGAGAATCCTCAGGGGGAAAACAACTCAAGAAGCTTGAGAAATTTTGAAAAGTGAGATAATAAAAGCCCAGTCTATCACAATACCAACAAAAAAGAAAAATAACAGCTCTCAAAAGAAACCAGCATGGCTGCATAAAGAACTCTCTGATAAATGAAAAGATAAAAAGGACAAGTATAAAAAGTGAAAAGCGGGGCACATAACTAAGTCAGAATATCAGCAAATAGCCCGAGCCTGCAAAAATGAAGTGAGGAAAGCTAAGGCTCAAAATGAACTAAGGCTTGCGACCAAAGTCAAAAATAACAAAAAAAGCTTCTTTCAACATGTAAAAAGCAAGAAAAAAGTTAAGGAAATGATTGGTCCATTAGTGGGTGAAAGTGGCAAGAAGGTGACAAGCAACAGGGAGAAAGCAGAACTATTTAATTCGTTTTTTGCATCTGTCTTTACACAAAGGGAAAAAACAGTCCAACCTATCAAAAACAGTACCATAAAAAACAGATTAGAACCACAAGTTAAGATAGGCAAGAAAATGGTAAGTGAGCACCTGTCCAGCCTAGATGAGTTCAAATCACCAGGACCAGATGGATTACACCCCAAGGTTCTCAAGGAACTGGCAGATGTGATCTCAGAACCAGTGAACTATATTTTTCAAAGATCCTGGAGCACTGGGGAACTACCGGATGACTGGAAGAGAGCTGATGTAGTTCCCATCTTCAAAAAAGGGGAAAAATTGATCCAGGAAACTACAGACCTATCACCCTTACCTCAATACCTGGGAAGATTCTGGAAAAGATAATCAAACAACGAATCAGCGAACAACTAGAGGCAAACAAAGTCATTACTAAAAGCCAACATGGATTTGTCAAAAACAGATCATGCCAGACAAATCTTATTGCATTCTTTGACCAAGTGACAAAATTAGTGGACCAGAGGAATGCTGTGGATATAATTTACTTGGACTTCATTAAGGCATTTGATAAAGTAGATCACAACTTACTACTTGATAAGATAGAAAAATGTGGGTTAGACAGCATCACCACCAGATGGATTCATAGCTGGCTGACCGGCCGTACTCAGTATGTGGTCCTCAATGGAACTGCATCTACATGGAGAGAAGTGTGTAATGGGATACCCCAGGGCTCTGTTCTAGGCCCAGTGCTCTTCAACATCTTCATCAACGATTTTGATGAGGGGATAGATGGGGAACTCATCAAATTTGCAGATGATACCAAGCTGGCAGGAATAGCCAACACTCCAGAAGATAGGCTTAAGATACAGGAGGATCTGGACAGAACTGAACACTGGGCGCTATCTAACAAAATGAAATTCAATGGTGAAAAAAGTAAGGTTCTACATTTAGGCAAGAAAAACCAAATGTACAGGTATAGTATAGGTGGTACCTTGCTCAATAGTAGTAACTGTGAGAGGGATCTTGGAGTCCTAGTGGACAATCACTTAAATATGAGCCAGCAGTGTGCTGCAGCTGCCAAAAAAGCCAACGCAGTGCTAGGCTGCATTAACAGAAGGAAAGAATCAAGATCATGTGAAGTATTAATATCACTTTACAATGCCTTGGTAAGGCCACACTTGGAATACTGCATCCAGTTTTGGTCACCACGATGTAAAAAAGATGTTGAGATTCTAGAAAGAGTACAGAGAAGAGCAACAAAGATGATTAAGGGACTGGAGGCTAAAACATATAAGGAACGGTTGCTGGAATTGGGAATGTTTAGTCTAATGAAGAGAAGGACGAGGGGGGACATGATAGCAGTATTCCAATATCTCAGGGGTTGTTACAAAGAAGAGAGAGTCAAGCTATTCTCCAAAGCACCTGAAGGCAGGACAAGAAGCAACAGATGGAAACTAATCAAGGAGAGAAGCAACCTAGAATTAAGAAGAAACTTCCTGACAGTTAGAACAATTAACCAGTGGAACAACCTGCCTCCAGAAGCGGTGAATGCTCCAACACTGGAAGTTTTTAAGAAGAGACTGGACAGCCATTTGTCTGAAATGGTATAGGGTTTCCTGCCTGAGCAGGGTGTTGGACTAGATGACCTCCAAGGTCCCTTCCAACTATTATTATTATTATTATTATTATTATTATTATTATTATTATTATTATTATTATTATTATTATTATTATTATTATTATTATTATTATTATTATTATTATTATTATTATTATTATTATTATTATTATTACTACTACTACTACTACTACTACTACTACTACTACTACTACTACTACTACTACTATTACTATTATTTATAAATCTAAGATATGAGGTCATAACATCACAACACATTTTATCACTTTCCCCCTTTACCCACAGCTGTTAGTGGGATGCATGGCCCCATTCTCTATCCACTTTAAAATATTTCACGCATTTCACTGAATACCTGAAAAGAGCTTTCCTATAGGAAAAATCAGGGCATAAAAGGTGCACAAACTATTTCAAAATATTTTAAAATTTTGCACTCCTGAAGATTTAGTGCAGCTAAAGTCTGGGCATCTTCTAAAAATAATGTAAGACATTTTTTTTATAGGACTAACATAATCCAGTCTCATATATCAACATGAAGTTTTTATACTGTAATTTTTCTTTCTGCCAAACTGATGGATATTACTATAACTGTGTCATATTCATTTGTGAATGTACATTTTGACTTGAAATTCTTTGAGGCATGTTGATGATGAACTCTGCTACAAACTTTCAAATACTGACCACATGAACAGATTTTCGTGGTAAGAGGAAATGCATTTTCAAACTTGTTGGAACACATTTGAGACGGAAGCTGTGTAATCAGCATAAGGGGTTTTTTTTAGTGTCATTGTTGTTGCTTAGGTAATCTTGTCTTTACTCTTCAGTACAATCAACCTAGTAACAACAGTGTATATAGCTGAAGAGATTGTCACTTGATGGCATATACATTTTAATAATAATAATAAGGCACTACTTGATCACTATTGGCATTGACAAAAATCACCATCAGTCAATTGTAAATGGCAGTTTTACTCAGAGTAGCTTACATTCTGCATACTATTAACACCATGAAACATCTACATTTGTTTATCCCAGGTCCTTGAGAAGAACTCAATATGTGGATAAAAATGCCAGACAGTTGGAACATCTGGCTGACTGCAACAAACCATAATAATAAAAGTAATAATATTTTTTTTAAAACCCACTAATTTTTAATTTGACTATTAAGAGACAGCATAAGCATTTCATAAACTGAAGAACATCTCTCTGTAAGTGTATGTGTTCATATATGTGTGTATGTATGTAGATAGAGAATTAAAATGTGGCTGATGATAGTGCTATAAATAAAAGATACAGTTAATTTGTTGTTCAAATTACTGGAAATGATCTTGCCAGGGGCACTCTGCATAATTCTTTCCCTGAGTGACAGGGTGTTAATGACAGTCATTGATGCATTTAAATCAAAGACTGTTATTCCTTTATCCTACCTACCAGGATGCTCTCTACCTCCATGGTCTATTCTAAACTATAATTTGTTTTTTATTGACTGAGTTGATGATAATAGCAAATACTGACCATAATGAATCACTCCTCTGGGCTATATTATTTATATATAATCTTTACTGAAGTAATATATAATTCTATGCAAAAAACCTCATTTTCTCATATGTAATAGGATTATAATCATTGGAATATATATTATCAAATCCAGTGGGTCCTACTTCAGCCATTTTTGTTAGTTACTTCATATCCATAAAATGATATATAGATGATAGATGACACAGATATAAGTGATAGAGATAGTTATTTTTTCAGAACTTCTGGAAAAGTTTTACCTATGTTCTAGTTGTTTTTTTCAAAACTTCCAAAAAGGTTTTACCTACTGTGCTATCAAAACCACATCACTTCTTCATGCAACACACTTTAAAAGGGGCTGTGGCTTAACTGCATGTCAAAACAACCATCTTAACTTTTTTCCACCTCTCTCATGCAGATGTTCTGACCTCAGTTTTAGCATCCTCCAATCATCTCTTGCATCTAGTATATTGAGATAGTTACCTACATAAGATAGCTAACAAATGGTGCATGTGCATGAGTGTGCTCATCATAAGATTCAAAATTCTTCCCTATGTGTATGCCCCAAGAGTCAGGCACAATCCTCAGAGAGAATTGAGCTTTTCCAACAGTTTCTTCAGGGTAGAAATGATACTAGTGAACTTTTTCTTCCTTTTCCTTTCATAGTATATTATTTATTTGTTTGCTTGTTTATTTTGTGATTGTTGTTGCTTCTACTGCTTCAGTTAATGAAAACAGCTTGATTACTGTTTCTTTAACATTCCCCATTTCTCTCGATTAAAAATCCTAAAATGTTGCAATCTTTCCTCATAGGGCCACTGTCCCAGCCCCTTGATCATCTTAGCTGCTCTCCTGTGAACATCTCTTGATCTACTACATCATTTTTGTGGTTTAGTGACAAGATCTGAAAACAATATTATAGATATGATTGACCCTTGATTTTTATAAGAGTAATGTGATATTGGCATCTTTATTTTCAATATTGTTTTCTATTATCTCGAAGATGTTGGCCTTTTTTACAGCTTCTGCATATGATGTCAACTCTTTCATTGAACTGGTTACCATTAATTCAAGATATTTTTCTTTTTCAGTCAATGTTACTTTTGAGCCATTAGTTGGTATGAGTATTTAATAATTTTGACACCAATGTGCATCCTTGGTGGATATAAATGCACCTAGAAAAAGAGATGCAGCTATCAAAGAATAATTAATCATTCTTTTTGTTTAATGGGGAATAATTAACACAAATTTTTGAAGAACTAGAATTATTAAGCTATTTTATATTTGCTTTAGTAATCAAGGAAGTTGAGGGTGGCATGCAGTTTGGACTTCAAACTTTACATTAGAACTTCAGAGTAAAAAAATAACTCCTAATAATAATGACAGTAAATTTTAAAATGGCATTTATTAGTCAATAGATCAGGTCAAAATTGTCTTTGAGCTAGTTGTAACAAAAACCAAGCCTATGTTCCCTCCTGTGTCGCCCAGAACACTATGAAATTTGTTCCATTAGTTATTTTAATTCCTTTGGGAGTTTCAGTTTAAAATTGGAGGGTTCCTTTGATCTGTAGATTTCAATGGAGGGCACTCCAAACGTAAAGCACTGTAGAAGGAGTTGTCCAAGGCAACCTCTCAATAATTGTTCAGGCTCGCTTTCAATATGCTTTCACAGTCACTGGGCCACTCTATTTCTTTAAAATTTCCACTTCTATTCAGAGGTGCTTCAAGCAATAATTTATGGAGATTACCTCACAGTCATTTTTGGAATAGCAGACTAAGCAATGCTGTTTTCTAAAATCAAGAATAATGAGCCAATACAATTATTACCATCACCACACTATACCCCATCAAAACCACCTTCACTTTTTGTTTCCTTTAATCAATTAAATAGGAGATATCCTGCTGTCTCTTGACAGTGATATTCCTTATTGCACAACAATTAAGTAGAAGGGAACATAAAACCTTAATAGGGTTTGGTTGCAGCATCTCAGTATTTTCTGATTTTTTCTGAGATGACAGAGAAATTCAGTTTCTACTGGCAGTTAAATATATCTAATCTGAACTGCTAAATCTGTATAGAAGCTACTACCGTATATTCTCATATCTGTATTTATCTTAATTTTGCAGTGCAGTTTGAATCTGAAATTATGCACATAAAATACATATGTAAAAAGGAAAGTACACCCAACTGTTATTTTCAGTGGAAGAAACTTGCAAAGAAATATATATTAAGAAAAATGCATATAAAAATTATGCAGAATCTGGACTAGAAAAAAAATAGAAATAAGAAAGAAAATACAATCAAACTTGATTGATTTGTCTTTCCAAAATTGTGTGTATATCCTGATTACATCAGAGATATCTGTTTATTGATGTTGCACATAGATTTCAGCATTCTGCAAAAGCTTGTCCTCATTAACTAAAGCAAGTTTCTAGCAATTACAGCTATAATGATAATAAGTACCTTGGTTATACTGGATAAATCTCAGAAAGCAACTGTGCAAACATATGTGTGGAGGCATATATGCAAATATCATTTAACTGTACATACTGCACATCTCTAATGTGAGTCTATGGATCATAGAATTCATTTATTTCAATTTAAAGTGCAAAGAATACAGTGCCCTAGTAATTACTCATTAATTTCAAAAAAAGTTTCTTATCTCCAAAGAAAAAGAATGGATATTAAATGATACATGTGCTAAGCTTTAGATACCCCAAAACTCTTTGTGGTTTTCTCTGAAAAAGAATAGGCATCTCTCTATTTTGTTTGTATTTTGCTGAGACAGAAACTTATGTTCAGTAACCAATCTAAGGATATTCAATTTTCATTGGATTAATATTTTGTATTCTAATACAGTAGGCAGGGTTATTACAAATGGAACTATTTCTTTACCCACCAAGATTTTTAATTTGCTTTGGAATCTTTGACCTTTTGGATCCAAGAACTGAAGGGTATTTTAAATTTTAAGAAGGTTGGTACCAAACACATTTTTTTCTTATATGCTGATATTTTATTTCTTATTAATCGTTATCAGTGTTTATCAGTTTTATAGTTACAGTACAATGGTTTGGTAAGTTTTTAGATTACTCAATTAATTGAAACAAGTCTAGCATCTAATGATTTAATTTGAAACATTTTTAAATGAACCTCTCAGTTTGCACTTTTATCTATTAACTTTGTTTGAAATAATTTGGACTAAATATTCCTAGAAAAATTTGTAGAGTTAAATATTTTAATTGTTTATTTCAGGCCAATATTGAAAATGATACAGGATTAAACATCTCTGAATCTTTGCTTAAAAATAAATGTTAAAATGAATGGCATTCCAATACCGGCTAATTGTTTTAGAACAGATTAATAAAATATTTTATCTAAATTATAACTTTCTTATGATGAAGAGTGTGGTGTGAAAACAATCCACTTGAAGAGTCGAAGCATTTGAAAATGGATGCACAAAAATGTATTTATTTATTTAATTTATATGCCGCTCATCTCCCTGATAGGGCAACTCTGGGTAGCTTGTAGAATATAAAAAAGATAAATAGAAAAGCAAGTATAAATTTAAAACTATGCAAAAAACCATAACCAAGGAGACGGACAGTATGGGAATAAGGTCTTCTTATCTCATCAATTACCTCCAGCGCACTCTCCTAGGCCCAAGCCAAGCAGCCAAACTAACTTTTAATATCTTCCAGAAGGCCAAAAGAGTGGGAAAAGTTCTCACCTGTGGTGGCAGAATATTCTACAGGGTTGGGGCCACAGCAGAAAAGGCTGTTATCCTTGACCCCACCTACTAAAATTCTTAGCAGATGGACTCTGTAGTGGCCCTCCTGGTGTGAATCAGGTGTGCTAATCCCATTGGGATGAGACAGCTACTCAGATACACTAGACTCGTGTCATATAGGACTTTAAATGTAATAACCAACACCTTGAATTTACCAGTCTGGAAGCAGACTGGTAACCAATGCAGTTATGCCTATATATGCCGCCCTATGGGCCCCCAGAATTGTGCCCACCACTGCATTCTGTATCAGCTGTAGCTTCTGAATACTCTTCAAGGGTATTCCAATGTAGAATGCATTGCACTAACCCAACAAAGAGATGATTAGGGCATGAATGACTATGCATAGGGTTTCACAATTTAGATAAGAGTGCAACTGGTATACAACACAAAGTTGCACAAAGGCTCTCCTAGCCAAAACTGCCACATAGTCTTTAATAGCAATAGCACTTAGACTTATATACTGCTTCACAGAGCTTTACAATCTTCTATAAGCAGTTTACAGAGTCAGCATATTTTCCCCAACAATATGGGTCCTCATTTTACCAACCTTGAAATGATGGAAGGCTGAGTCAACCTTGATCTAGTCAGAATTGAACTCCTGCAATACTGCATTCTAACCACTGCACCACCATGGCTTTAAGCAGGAGTTGCAAGTCCAGGAGCAACCCCAGGTTGCGCACCTGATCTGTCTGGGGTAGTGCAATCCTATACAGAACTAAAGATGATGAACAACTAGATTTTGAGGTTTCCTGCACCCAGGACCACTCTGTCTTTCCACAGTTCATCTGAAGCTGCTGTCCTCCACAGGCCCCTACAGATTCCCGGCACCTAGACAGGGTAGCCACAGCATTGCTTGGTTCACTGGGGATGGCGATATAAAGCTGTGCCTCATCTACATATTGATAATATCTCATCTCATGGTATTGGATGATCTTGCCAAAGTGTTGGATGATCTTGCCAAGTCGTTTCCTGAAGATGTTAAAAAGAGTGGAGAGAGTACTGACCCCTGTGGCATCCCACAAGGGATGGCCATAGGTTGGATCTCTTGCTCCCTATCAACACTGATTGGGCCTCAAAGAAAGGAGCCAAACCAGTGCAATACTGAATCATCCAGCCCCAAACTCCACAGCCAGCCAAAAGGATACTATAGTCAATGTATTGAAAGCTGCCAAGAGGTCAAGGAGAGCAAAGATGGATTTACTACCACCATCTTGCCTCCCCAGATATCATCTACAACCATGACCAATGCTGTTTCTGTCCCATTACCCAGTTTATAACCCAACTGAAAGGGGTCTAGATAATCTGTTTAATCCAGGACTCTCCGGAGCTGCAAGGCAACTACTTTTTCCACCATCTTTCCTAGAAAGGGGAAGTTAGAAACTGGACAAAAATTGTCCAAACAGTTGGGTCCAATGATGTTTCTTGAGGAGGGGGTGGACCAAAGTCTCCTTAAATGGTATCAAGAACACCCCCTCCTGCAACAATGCATTAATCACTGCCTGAACCTGTGGTCACTGTCATGGAAACTTTCATGAGCAGAAGGGACAAGGATCTAATAAGCAAGTAGTCTGTCCACTTTCTTTCTTTCTTTTTTTTGAACAAGTTTTATTAATTTTTTCAGTTTTTATATCCAGGTGATTTAGGAGCAACGTGGTAATAGGGTAATCAATAGTCCAATAACAGAATCATTCAGTATATGTCAGGTTACAACATTAAAATTCCCTCTCTGTTCCCCTTATAATATCATATACAAATTAATACATTTCTAAATAAAGCTCACTCGATCAATACATTTATCAATAACATTTTAGTTATACATATCCAAATCCTGTTTTAAATTTTATTTGATTCCAATTACCATATTGAAATTTAATCTTTAATAACCATAATATTTAAACTTCGAGTAACCCTAATTTCCCTCATTTCTTTACAAAATAATTATCATATCTAAAGTAAATATATTATTCTAAAAATTACATTCTTACTTTTTCACCAATACATTTCATTTCTCATCCTAGTAGCTCCTAACTAATAGTATATCTTTTATTGTCAGAGACCAAATTCCCTATTACAATTCCAAACCATAATCTAACAATTAATTTTCATTTCCACTATAAACCTAAATCATATATATTAAATCAATCTGTATCTCTAAAAATCTCCGTTATTAAAATTCCTTCTCCAAATCCCTTAATTGTTATATAATATTTAAATTAATAGATTTCTATATAAAGTTCAATTAGTCAATACATTTATCAGTAATATTTTAATTATACCTCCTGTTTTTAAATTTTGATTAATTTCAAATACCATATTACAATTTAGCCTTTAAGATAAGATAGCTTCCATTGTCACAAACCTATTTCCTTATTACAATTCCAAACTATAGTCTAAGAATTACTTTTCATTTCCATTTATAAATCTGGACCCTAAATATTACATCAATCAATATCTCTAAAGGTCTCCTTAACCCATTAAATAACTTTTTAAATCCCATTTTTAAATCTAACTCTAGGTTTCTTTTTCTGCCAAACAGGCTTCCATGCCAGAGCCTTTAAATCCTTAAATAGATCTCCCTTCATTCCTACATCTGCTATTTGAATCAAGGGAGAACATCCAGTTGTCAATTTTTCAAAGGAACTGGCCCATTTATAATTATTAAGTTGTTGTCCCAATAATTCAATCCTCCGTGTTTGTTTTGAAGTAATTATCATCATTTCAATCTGGTCGTCTTCTTCTTGTTCCAGTTTCGTCTGGTTAGTCTTAGGAGTCACATCCAGTGATGTAGTTGTTATTTGGTTGTCTAGGTTGTCTAAGTACTCAATATATTGTATTTGCTGATCAATTCCTGCTAGTTTTGGAGTTACAGGTATTTTAGTTGAAATCAGTGTTTGGTTCTCAAAGACCTCGATATATTGTTGTAAGACATCCTCTTTAGTGTTGATTTGTTTCTCTTCTGTTGTTTTTTTGGCTTATAAGTTGGTCAGTTGTAGTCTGGAGTTCAATTTGTAGCTTCGGGATAACATCTCTAGTTATTGCATTCATTAGCTCAGTGGTTTCAAGAATTTTTTCAAGTATAAGTTTATAATTAAGTTGTGGGAAAAGCTCCTCCATTTCTTTGTAAGATCCCAAGGTATGCAAACGCCGCTGTATTAAAATCAGGGAAGAAGTTTCAGGAAGTTTTTACAGGAAAGTAGTTAGGGTAGAAGGGAGGTAAAAAAAGGCTCTCACCCAAATCTCCCATGATGCTTCTTTGTGCTTAGTTGTGAGTTTGACTTTCGGCTGGTGCGACTTGATGATCGGCCATGTTCCTTTGTCGGTCCTGAGGAGCTGCCTCGGATCAAACGGAAGGGCTACCGCCCTTCCGCGATCTGCCAAGAGTCCTCCCCAGGGTCTTCCGACAAAGACCCTGAAGTCGTCGTAATCCGGAACCGGAAGTCGTCTGTCCACTTTCTCAGGTACATCAGGGTCAAATGGTTTCCACATTGTCAAACTGAGAATGGATTTAAGCAATATTATTCATTTGCATGGCCCTGTAAATTATTCTCTGACTCATCCTTCCCAACGAGGAACTGGGTGACCTTGAACAGGGCCATTGGTGACACTCTGTAGATGTAAGAAGACCAGATAAATAGTGATATTTCATTGCTCTTACTGCCACAATGCAGGCCTTAACAATGGTCTGACTATATCCGGTTGGATTTGTTCTTATATTTCTCCCATAACACTCTAGCCATATTTTGGCTCTTTTCAGCACCCTCAGTAAACCATGGTGAGTTTTGGGAGCAGTGGGCCAGGAGAGTGTGTATGGGTGTGATCCTCAGCTAATCTCTGATTCCAGATTGCAGAGCCTCAGTTAATCTCTGATTCCAGATTGCAACTAAAGTTTTCACAGATCCATGCAGCAGAATCCTTAGGATATCCCCAGCATTATCTGGAACAGTGGTGGCGAACCTATGGCACGGGTGCCAGAGGCGGCACTCAGAGCCCTCTCTGTGGGCACATGCGCCATTGCCCCAGTCCTACGCCTTCAGCTGGGTTTTATAAAACCTTTTCACTTTAGGCCTCCGCCGCCGTGTGCAAAAAAAAAAAAAGGTTCAATCAGTCAATTTCAACTTCTCGCAGGAAAAAAAAGATCTTGCAAAGTTGGAATTGATTGATTGAACTTTTTAGTCCCACCCAGTCTGCCGTTACCACCGCAGCCATGCCCATACAATGGGCCATGCCCACCCAATGGGCCACACCCACCCGGCACTCGACGATGCATAAGTAGATTTTGGGTTGCAGTTTGGGCACTCAGTCTCTAAAAGGTTCGCCATCACTGATCTGGAACCTGAGTGGGTCCATTAGTCATTGAGAGTGGACCGTTGAAATAGTCTACTGGGGACAGTCATTTGTGCTATAGCTCCCAATGTATTTGGTAATTACCATCTAACTCAGGCATGTCAAACTGCCAGCCCGTGGGCCGGATGCGTCATGCTGAAACCGTGCCCACCACATTGCCGGCAATGGGGAAAAGTCACGATACATCGCACAACGTCACTTGACGTTGCAGGTTTGACATGCCTGATCTAACTGAATAGATAATTGCTAGAAAAATACTCCCTTAGATTTTTTCTATAGATAACACCTGATTTACCCTTTGTATGGGGGTAAAAGCAAAGTAAGATCATGCTGAGTTAATATTGAGATGAAAGATCACAAGAAATATTAGGGCTCTAGGCTAGATTAAAAAGTTAAAAAAAAATCCCATAAAAATTGCAGTTGCAGATCAACTCTGCATGGATGTTCCATTGTAACTACCCAAGAATTCAGCTGAATTAATGAGTCTTGTCTCTCAGCTAAGTGGGATTCTGCTTCTGCTTGAAGTTTTAAAGAAGATTTTGAGTGTATATTTCCATTTTTAATTGTAAATAGTACAAAATAAATCAGCCAATTTTACTTAATTGCATGATTCCCAGGGCTGCATGTGAATTACGGATGATGGTTCTTGCGTTAGCCAAATTTTAATGTTTCTTATGTGTCTGTTTATATATTGTGGGGATTTTTAAATCATACAAAGAAAGCAATGCTGAGAATAAGAGAATACAAAAAGAAAAGAAAAAGAACTGTTTCCTTTTTTGATGAATTTAAATTTTAACTTTCCCATTTTATGAAAGTAGATTAAGGCATACAGGTTTTCCAACAACAATAGCCCAACACACAAAAGAAATCTCACCTTTTCAATGGGACTGGTTGTTCTTCTTTGCTGGAAGTCCAATTTCACACTCATTTATAGCAAAACATTTACTCTGTACTGAAGCTTGGTATTCTTTATATTCAGTGGTAGGATTCAAATATGTGAACAGCCGGTTCTCTGTGTGGATGCCACTTCCAGAAGTCCGTTCTGGGCCTGGGCAACAAAAAATTAGCTACCAGTTCTGCTGGAGTGGTGCAAACCGGCTGAATCCCACCGCTGTTTATATTGTTTTCTCAGATTGCTGTCATGCAATCATGTTCCCCATTCTTCTCTCCCAGTGAGCCTGGTCTGAGAAAAAAAAAATAAGCTAGCAAAAAAGAGAAAAGAAAATCTAACATGGAAAAAAAAATAATGTGTTGAATTCCTTTGGGGAGATGAAAAATGATTTGTCTTAAAGGTTAAATATTCCCTAAACTACAGTGGTGCAAGGTTTTACAAAAATGATGCCTCTATATCTTTCTGCAGTATGTAATCAATCCATAGCCATATACAACTAACATTCTTCATTTTTTTATCTGAACTGAACAATATTTGGATGCCAGTTGTCTCTAATGCTTTTATCCTGGAAATTATAAACATTTGCTGCTACAATAATTAAGAGAGAACATCAAAGTGACTAAACTGCTTAGAGACTGGATTCACCGCTCCTTTGTACACACTTAGATTGCAGACGTAATCTAAAATATTCTGAAAATAATTTTGAATCATTCAGTGCAATCTAAGAGTGGCAGTGCTCTATAGTTATGCTGTCTAGTAATTTCTACAATTTTCAGAAGTTGTCTGGTCAATCTCATCTCTACAGAAGAATAATTAGTTAGATGTTTAGTAGAACTGTGTGAAATGGAAATTCTAAACACTTCATTTGATATAGATCAAATGAATAGGATTAAATCAGGCTGCCTTTGAACTTTGGACATAGGAACAGTCAACATTCGAAACATGAAAATGGATGCTCGACTAGAAGAACTGCTGACTGAACTCAACAATATTCATTGGGATATCATTGAATTATGTGAAGCACAATGAAGGTGAAAATTTAGTTGAACTTGATAGAAATGGGCATTTACTAGAGGTACCGAAGATGGACTATGTGGCAGAGTTGGTTTTCTCATCAACCCAAAACTGAAACAATCTATAGTAAAAATTGAGAGTATATCAGACAGAGTAGCCCAATGCATCATTCAGTTGAACAAACAATACAAGCTTCAAATTATCCAAGCTTACACTTACCTTGAACAGGGCCATTGGTGACATTCTGTAGATGTAAGAAGACCAGAGAAATAGTGATATTTTATTGGTCTTACTGCCATAATGCAGGCCTTAATGATGGCTCTGACTATATCCGGTTGGATTTGTTCTTATTATTTCTTCCAAGACACTCTAGCCATCTTTTGGCTCTTTTCAGCACCCTCAGTAAAACACAGTGAGTTTTGGGAGCAATGGGCCAGGAGAGTGTGTATGGATGTGATCCTCAGCTAATTTCTGATTCCAGATTGCAGAGCCTCAGTTAATCTCTGATTCCAGATTGCAATTAAAGTTTTCACAGAGCCATGCAGCAGAATCCTTAGGGCATCCCCAGCTCCATCTGGAACCTGAGTGGTCCATTAGTCATTGAGAGTTGACCATTGAAATAGGCCTGAGTACAGTCTACCGGGGACAGTCACTTGTGCTACATCTTCCAATGTATTTGGTAATTACCACCTAACTCAATAGATAATGGATTCACAGCTCCTTTGTGCAAACTTGGAAAATGAATATGAAATTGCAGACTTAATCTAAAATAATTTTGAAACATTCAGTGCAATCTAAGAGTGGCAGTGCTCTATAGTTTTGCTGTCTAGTAATTTCTACAATTTTCAGAAATTGTCTAGTCAATCTCATCTCTACAGAAGAATAATGTATATCAGACAAAGTAACCCAATGCATCATTCAATTGAACAAACAATGCAAGCTTCAAATCATCCAAGCTTATGCACCAACAATAAGCTATAGATAGAGATGATGAGGTCAAAGAATTTTACAACGATTTGACCCTCCTTCAAGACAAAGAAAAATGTTGATACAAAATACTAATAGGTGGCTTTAATGCAAGAATAGGAAGAACAACACCTGAAGAAAAAGCAACTGGCCCGTATGGAAATGATTGCATTACAATTCAAATGCTGAAAGCCAGTGGCCACAGTTTACACAAGATACTAACAAAACTATACTTAGAGAAGAAAAAGTACTTGATGCATGGAAAAATGCTGAAGTGAAGAAAGGGGCCCAAGATGATTTAAAGAACTATTGCCCAATAATCCTTCTTTCAGTCATCTACAAGGTTTTCACCAAGATAATAGCAAAAAGAATATTGATAACATTAAATGATGCACAATCAAAGAAGCAGGCATGGTTCAAAAGTAGCTTCATATCCACGTTGTTCAGCAAGTCATTGAAAGGCACAACGAGTACACCATGCCTCTGTGCATGGCTTTTATCGACCACAAAAAGGCGTTTGACTCAGTATTCCAGCAAGCAATAATTAAGGCATTGCTCTACCAAGGCATAGACACTGCTTAAATAACTTACTATAATCAATATATGCAGGGCTTTTTTCTAACAGATTTTCAACTTCCACAGAAACACTAGTGAAGGTGGCTCTTCACTCAGCTCACACTGCTTTGGGGGAAAGACCCCTGGCTTCTGCTGCCCCCAACAGGGGAACAGCACGTGGTTAGTCCCGGGGCACGACTTGCGTGCTTGCGCCTGCCAAACTTGGCTGCTTTCTTCTGAGAGGAGGGGGGCATCCCTTGGAGGCAGCACATGCTGCCTGTCCCAGAGAAACACTTGAGGAAAAAAAATTAAGAAAAATAATTCTTCCAATGGCTGAAAGGTGGGAGGCATTTTATCCGCAGCAGCGCGAAAGTGGTCTCCATGTTGTCTGCTCAGAGCTTCGGTGGTGGGAAGTGGCGGTGCCAAGGATGAGGGAGCGCTTCCCGTCTCTGGCCTGAGGAGGAGGAGGAGGAAGAAGAGGCGTGAGGGTGGACAGTGACTCCCTTTCACTGCCAGAGGGCTGCTGTGCATGCCGACTATGCCATACATGAGAAGTGCTACTCCCTCTGTTGGCTTTCGAAAGCCAACAGGAATTGCCTGGACCTGGTCGTTGACAGCTGTCTCTGCACTGCCGAGAGCGCCAAGGGACCCGGCCGGCAAACGCTGTGCATCAAAGTTGTCTGCAGCAGAGGCGAGTTGGCAGAAACTTTGCACCCCTCCATGCTGCCCAACTGCACCATCTTCTTGTGAGTAAGAGAGGACCGGGGGTGGGAGGTGGGGGAGCAGCGCTTAATTCTGCGTAGAGGCTCAGATCAGGTCCCTGGAAATATTACAGGGCAGGGCAGCACTTTGTGCATGTCAGAAGCATATTTTTTTTCTGGGGTCTCCGATATAGCCCTAGCATTTCCTGTAGATTCTGGGTCTAGAAACAGCTGCAAAGGGAACCATCGGGTGGAATCTGCTGTGTTTGCAGGCAAAACATGGATTAAGTGTTATTGGTTTCAGACAAACCCAGTTCCAAGACAGAGGGCTTAAGGGTTGTGTAGCCCTTAATGTTTACACCGCCTTTTGCGGGATTTGTTGGGAGGTAGCCACTGCTGCACTTGTGATTGGTCATTTGGTCGCATGCTGAGTGCTTACTGCAGACGGCGACCATTATGTTTTGCTACACAACTGATGTGTGTGGGTGTGTGTACAGTGATTGACTATGTGCGAAAGGTAAATAATTTCTTTATTTTAAAAAATCATTGGTGAATTGAATTTTTTTTTAAATTTTAGTATAAAAGTGTGATCCCAAATTTAAAAATGAAAAAAAAATATTACTTCTCAATCACCAGTCCTGCTAATAAAAAGGTCAGAATATAAACAGACACAATGACAGAACATACGAAAATAACAATGCCTGCTGATATTTCTGAATCTGATCTTGAGAAGAAAAGCCAAACTAAAAATGACTGGCCAGACTGCTGGATCTATGATAAAAAAAAAAGATTTTTGCTTGAAAAATGAATGGCTCTGTGTTTGCAAAATGAAACTTGGCTGCACGCCTTGTAAAAAAGTTGAAACTCTTGGAGTTGAAACAAAAATGGGAATGAAACTTTCCAAAGAATGGACCAACAATGAGATAACCTATTCTGGCAAAGATAGGAAGCAACAGTTGAGCTCACTTTGAAAAAAAATAATAATCACAGAGAATCTACTGCACATAAAGCAGCATTAAAAATAGTTGCTGAAAGCAAAAAAATGACTCTTGAGAATGTTTTTTTAACGTCATTATCTCGTGAAGAAATAATAACTGTTTCGAACTGCTTATAAAATAGCAAAGGAAAATCAATCATTCCATCATTTTGAAACTGAAATTGATCTGCAAGAACTGAATGGAGTTGAAATGGGTCGTATTCTTCATTCTACAAATGTGTGTATTAACATTGTTAATCATATAAGTAAAGAAATGAGGAAAACTGTGGTTAAAGAAATTGTTCAATCCAATAATAAAATTTCATTGATAATTGATGAATCAACCACAATAAGCAAAAAAACCTACCCTCATATTATATGTTCGATGCTGTATTGAAAGTGTTGAAATGAATTCATCGATAAATTTGTTTTTGGACTTGGTAGAACTTGAAAAAGTAATGGCAAAAGGAGTATTTGATTCTTTACTTCAATGTCTTCACTCTTATGGGATGACAGAAGATTATTTAAAAAGATATTTGGTTTCTCTGGTGTGCGACAGCACTGCTATGATGATAGGGTGTAAAAGTGGAGTGAAAAACTTGCTGTCAGAACGTTTTCCTTCTATTATAGTTTGGCATTGTTCTAATCACAGACTAGAATTATCAGTAGGTGATGCTGTCAAAGAAACTTCAGGAATAAATAGATTCAAATCATTTATTGATAAACTTTATGTCATATACCATCTTCGGCAAAGAATAGTAGAGAGTTGCATTTATGTGCAGAATTACTGGGGCCTGAACTGCTGAAAATTGGAAGAATTTTAAGTACCCGATGGGTGTCATCTAGTTTGCATACAGTTTTGGCTGTGTGGAATAATTTTGAATCCTTTGTGTATCATTTTGAAGAAGCAATGCATGATCCTACAAGAGATAAAAATGATAAATGCACTTATGATGGCTTGAAAAGAAAAATCACATCTACAGAATTTTTATTGGACCTAGGATTGATGTGTGACGCTCTCCAAGAATTATCAGAATTAAGTTTGGACCTACAGGACTGCAACATGGACCTGTACAAGACAAATAAGAAAATAAAAATATTGGTACAAGTTTTTAAAGAAAGAAGACAGAACTTTGGGCCCTATTATAAATGCCCTGTTGCTGTTGTATATGATCTTCGCTTTCGTGGAGTTTTACTTCAGAAAAAAGATTCAAGAAAGGATCCTCCCATTGACCCAAGTACATTTTATACAAAATTGAAAGACTCAATCAAAAAAAGATTGCTTGATAGCAAAGACAATGATTTGGCGTATTGGTCTCGCATACTTGATCAAAAACATTGGCCTGAAGATGTTAATACTCAACTAACATTTGGAGAAGTGGAAATTAGAAACTTGTCAATCAGACTGCAACTAAATGAAAGAGAAATGATTTGTGGATTCCATGAATATATTCTCAAAAAGACATATCCAGAAAAATTGTTTCATTTGATACGGACTCTGAATACCATTCCCATTTCTTCAAGTGAATGTGAACGTGGGTTTTTGCAGATGAATCTAATTGCCACCCCAACAAGAGCTTCGTTGAAGACTAAGACAATTTCAGCACTTTTGTTCATCAAACTTGTCGGACCACCTCTGAGACTTTTTGATCCTTCAAATTAGGTTGATCTGGGGTTACTCAGAGGATGACATTCAGCCATAGATACTAACAGCAAGGAAAGGAGTCGAGAAGATTTGCCGGATGAGAATTGGACAAAACTTTGGAATTTACTATGAACATTTGCCTTAAATACAATAAATTAAATTTATGTTAAGAACTGAATATATAATTTTTTAAATAAAAGATTAACAAGATGTGAGTTCTGGCACCTTTTTTTTTTTTTTTACAAAAAAAGTACTGAATATATGAAAAAACAATGGCGACAATTTTCCTCAATGATCTTAAAGTGGAAATCAACATAGAACAAGGTATAAAACAAGGTCTCACTTATTCTTTTCTCAGCCTGCCTTGAAGAAGTATTTCACAAACTAGACTGGGCAAAAGATAATAAATAAAAATCAATGGCACCTATTTAAATCACTTGAGATAATGTTGTTCTCTTCTCACAAGACCCAGAAGAGCTACAAAGACACATACAAGAGCCAAAGAGAACTACTTGGCTTAAAAATAAACCTGAAAAAGAGCCAAGTTATGTTTAATAAATTCACCAAAGAAAGAACAATTTTTACATCTGGAGGAGAAATAGACGTAATAGATCACTACATATACCTTTGCCAACGGATCTCAATGGAAGGTGATACAATAAAGGAAATTGAACAGCGTGTTAAATGTGGTTGGCAGGCATTCAGCAAGCTAAGCAAAATTTTCAAGAACAACCTTCCCCTATGCCTGAAGAGAAAAGTGTGTGCTGCCTGCTCCAACATATGATGGTGAAACATGGACACTAACATCACAATTGATACAAAAGCTATGAGTGGCCCAAAGAGCCATGGAAAGATACATGCTCAGCATCACAAGACAAGATAGAAAGACCTGCACATGGATTAGAGAACAAACAAAAGTATCAAGAGAGTAAAAGAATTGAAATGGAAATGGTCTGGTCATACAGCAAGAAGAATTGATGGCAGGTGGTCCAAGGCAGTCACAGATTGGATCCCACTTGATAAAAAGTGTCCATGAAAGAGACCTAAAACAAGCCTTCCGGTTTGCCGATGCGGCCGCCATGGACGTCTGGAAGGCGAGCTCCATCTTCCGTGTCCAGTTTCGCTTCGCTGGGGGACCCTGGAAAGGGTCAAAAGTCACCCTGAAGGGGTGACCAGCAAGGAGGGGACCCCTGCTTGATCGCAGGAGGGCAGTAGCCCTTCCGCTTGATCTGGGGCAGCCCTCCAAACTGGCAAACAAAAGACCGACTATAGCAATATGGCCCGTCACTAGGCTGCAGACAGCTGAAATCACACTTACCACCAGGCAATTATAAAGCGGACGAGACTGGGTGAGATCTACCTCTCTTAAATCCTAACTATTTTTCTCCTGCATAAGCTGCTTAAAGTACTTTCCCCCCTGTGGAGAGGGAAGGGAGATTTTATCCTTCCCTCTAGAAACAGCGGCGACTGACTATCCAGGGGAGTTTAAAACATTGCAAGAATAACTTGATCCTAATTGGAATTTTATTTCTTAAAGTTTGTGGACTAAAAGATTTTCTATTCTTACTGAAGATCTGGGTTTTTACTTATAAAAAAGAAGCACAATTGAAAGGATTATAAAAACATTGGATTCAAAAGAAAACTTTAAATTAGGGGTGACATCTTGTGGCTAAACCTGATATCACAATTTGTTATTGCTTAAAAGAGACTTGGCCAGCAGCCCAGACAATAGATAAGACTTATGTAACCTTAAGACATTAGCTATGAGAAGCCCAGCTGTGTTCCATATTCAGTGACAATTTTTTTTTACTGCATTCTCTGATTGTAAAGCTTTTAACCCAATACTCTACTAAGAGAATATGGATGAAGATCAGGAACAGATTCTCTTTATTTTGAAAGCAATTTATCAAACTATTCTAACAGCTACTGATGAAATAAGAGGCTACAGAAAAGAACAAGATGTCAGCCCAGAGATACGAATTCAAACTTTGACTACAATTAAAGAATTAACTACACAGAATATAACAGAAAGAGTGGAACAATTAAATATTATGACAGAAGACTCAACTAATCAACAAATACAATCAATGGAAAATCCAGAAAAGGGACCAACAATATGGAAAAGGGAAAAACTTTCTAAACAAATCAGAAGAAACCTGAGAATCAAGAAGAACAGATTGAAGAGAAGATAAACAGTTCAGGACAACCACGTCAAGATGGAAAAATAGAGAGATGATTTCTTAGTCCTCTCAAAAAAATGGCAACCGGATGGTTCCTTCTACGTCAAACGATATACATAACAACGCAGGGAGATTTATTTGATTATTCAAAAGCACGGACATGGAAGACGATTTGGCAAAGAAAGAAAGCTAGAATAAGACTGAAGAAAATTGGGGTTTTGACTTACTAGTGAGAATTAAAATAGAATATACTCAAATAGATAAGATGTGTATTTTGAATACTAGATATTGTTATGAGTGGAGATAAAGAAAACTTTGATCATTTAAAATTTGGAAGTAGAAATATTAACAGTTGAATTTGAACATTGATTTGCTTATAAAGATTAAATGTAAAGATAATTAAGATATATATAAGCTAAAACTTTATTGATGAATGTGATAAATACATTCTTATTTAGTGGCAAAAAATTATTATAAGCTTAAATATGAGATAGTAGATATTAAGAGAAGAAAAGAGGAAGTATTAAATATTGAAATAAGAGAAATTTTGGTTATTAAATTCAAGATATTTGGAAATTACTAGAAAATAAGAATATTATATTATACTATTAATTGGTTGATGTAAGACGGTGAGAATTCAAATAGATAAGACGTGTATCCTGAACATTAGATCTTGTGATGAATTGTGATAAAGGAAATTGGGATTAATTAAAACTTGGAAATTATAAATACTAAACGTTAAATTTAAATATTAATGGGAAATTAAAAATTGGGAAAAACTAACCAGGACATTGATTGTCTAAAAAGATTGAATGTTAAAACAACTAGGATATGTATAAACAAAAAATATTGATAAATGCAAGAAAGTTATTTTTATTTAATCGATATAGTAAGAATTGTATTAATTTAAATGCGAGACAGTAAATACCAAGGGGAAAAGAGAGGAAATATTTAATGTAATAGTTTGAAATCTGTACTAAAGATATTTGTATGTTAGTGAATTATTGACTAACTCAGCTGCCATGTTCCTTTTCAAATATTTAAATGTGAAATTAGAAAATCAATAAAAAATTAAAAAAGAGACCTAAAAGAAGATGGATAGATGACATCAGCAAATATTGCGGGGCCAATTTGCAAAAGAAAGCTCACGACCATATTGGTAAGAAACATGGGGAAGAGGCCTTCATTCTGCAGTGGATAGACAATGGCTGATATAGATAATTTAATAGAACCAATTATTTAGTAATTAAAATAAATAGCAAAAAACTAGTAAAAAAACTAAACTAAAAAAATACCTATTTACTATCAATATGAGATGAACTTAATCATTAAATTTATTGTTAAACTTAGATAATATAAAAATATTACTTTAACTTCTTATTTTAGCAGTTAAAGACTGATTAAAAATAAATAATAGACTCATATTAATAAACTCATATTAGAATGTTAATACCACTTTATAACTCCTTGGTACGGCCACACTTGGAATACTGCATCCAGTTTTGGTCACCATGATGTAAAAAAGATGTTGAGACTCTAGAAAGAGTACAGAGAAAACCAACAAAGATGATTAGGGGACTGGAGGCTAAAACATATAAAGAATGGTTGCTGGAATTGGGTATGTCTAGTTTAATGAAGAGAAGAACTAGGGGTGACATGATAGCAGTGTTCCAATATCTCAGCGGTTGCCACAAAGAAGAGGGAGTCAAGCTATTCTCCAAAGCACCTGAAGGCAGGACAAGAAGCAACAGATGGAAACTAATCAAGGAGAGAAGCAACCTAGAATTAAGGAGAAATTTCCTGATAGTTAGAACAATTAACCAGTGGAACAACCTGCCTCCAATATTTATGCATGTTAGTGAAATTTCACATTGTGTATATTATTCTCCTGCGTTATGGAAACTGTATATTACTTCAGTTTCCGTAAAATAATCCGAAATTCAATCACTCCCTGTGATGTCTACCTTGGATGATTCCCCACATATTTCCTTGGATGTCAGCTCAGGGGAGGATAAGCCAACTCCTGGCACATCAGGAACTGAGTTCATTGATGTCCGGAAGGGATTTGGCTGAGGCTCCAGCTGGGGAAAGCTTGTAGTGGTGGACGGCCAGCAAAGAGGAGGAGGAACTGCCTTCTGCACCGGATCCAAGAACACATAAGGCAGAGAAAAGGGAGGAGCAGAGAAAATCAGCCAGACTATAAGGAACGGTTGTTGGAATTGGGTATGTCTAGTTTAATGAAGAGAAGGACAAAGGGGGACATGATAGCAGTGTTCCAATATCTCAGGGGCTGCCACAAAGAAGAGGGAGTGAAGCTATTTTCCAAGGCGCCTGAAAGCAGGACAAGAAGCAATGGATGGAAACTAATCAAGGAGAGAAGCAACCTAGAACTAAGGAAAAACTTCCTGACAGTTAGAACAATTAACCAGTGGAACAACCTGCCTCCAGAAGCGGTGAATGCTCCAACACTGGAAGTTTTTAAGAAGAGACTGGACAACCATTTGTCTGAAATGGTATAGGGTTTCCTGCCTGAGCAGGAGATTGGACTAGAAGACCTCCAAGGTCTCTTCCAACTCCATTCTTATTATTATAAATCTTTTATTCATTAGACATGAACCTCAGTCAACTGAACATTCAAATTGGCTGGTGCTGATGGTTGACACAGGTTGCTACCAGCATCCTAGGTGTCAACCAGGTACCTCCTTAAAATATAAGATGTTCCGAGTAGTGCAGTTTTTTGTAACATTGCTGGAGTTATTGCAGGAAGCTGCAGTTTCTTGATGTATTTTGCAAAGTTTTTGGACATAGTTCCCAGTGCCCCGATGACAATGGGTACCACTGTTACACGTTTCATCCATAATCGTGCAGTTTTGATGGCCAGGTCATGATATTTCGTAATTTTTCCTAGTTCTTTTTCTTCGACTCTGGCATCTCCTGGTACAGCGATATCAATCAGCTGTACGCTTCGGTTCTCTACAACTGTGATATCCGGCGTATTGTGTTCCAAATAGCGATCTGTCTGTATTATTATTATTATTATTATTATTATTATTGTTATTATTATTATTATTATTATTATTATTATTATTATTATTATTATTATTATTATTATTATTATTATTATTATTATTATTATTATTATTATTATTATTATTATTGTTATTATTGTTATTATTATTATTATTATTATTATTATTATTATTATTATTATTATTACTGTTGTTGTTGTTATTTTCTATATCCATACCTTAATATCAGGATGATAAGTTTTTTTTCCATTTATGAAAAAATATCTACTTTGCTGAATCCAGGCTTGATAGAGGCAAAGCTTTTCATAAAAGGTCAAATTCCATATTTTAGAAATATAATTTAGCATAATATTTACATCATTATATTTCTTCCTGAAACAGGTTTTGAAACCAAAATGGAATTATGGGCAGACAAGAAGAAAGAGCCCTCAAATTTCTTACAATATAACCACAAAAATGCCTTTTTCAAAACAGTCTGAGCAATCTAATACATGCAAAATATTTTCTGATAAATTAACTTCATTCTTAAATCCAAGAACATTTTATATTTCTTAATGCCCATTGATTTTCCAAGATTGGATATTCCAATTTTTCATTTCAGAGTTCAGGTATACAGAATAACTAATGCTAACCATAGTCTTATTTTTTAATTCCATGTAATGAATTTTTTATTTTTTATTTCAAGTACTGTAATTCTTAGGGCTGCTACCCTGCCCACCTTTCTTTTTCATCATAGTGCCAATGTAAGGACCCACCTCAATTTACATCTTAAGAAGACAGAACTCTTGGAACGTTTCTTCCAACAGGAATCTTTATTAAGAAAAACTGACTGAAGGCATGCTAGACATGATCTGGGGGACCCCCCTGATCATTCAATGTTTTAAAGTGTTCCCAAGGAGTCCCACCCCACATTCCTTCCGGTCAATCCAAATTGGCAGATGGCTGGGTGTTAAATTCATTGGATCCCAAACGTTGCAATTTCCCCCCCCCCCTTTTTCCTTGCTGCCGGTAAAAGGAGGCTTCATAGGGAGTGAGATCAAAGACTGATTGCCGTATTGTTATGGTTAGTACTCTCGAAGGGAATCCACAGAGGATGTTACTTTGTAGTTGATAGGAGGAATGCCAGTCATAAACACCCGTGTTTACTCCCCCCCCCTTTGTAGTATGACAGAATCCAAAAGAGAGTAAGAATTGGGTTTTCCCAGAGTAGATTAGCTAGAAATAAAATATAATTGGATTCTGACAACCAAGTTGGGATGTTTGTGTGGAACAGGGGCTGCTGCTTGCAGGATTTTAATATGTTGTATGGATGGTTGTAGTTATTATGTTTTAAACTAGACAGTGGGGATTAATACTCTACTAGACTGCATTGGAAAGACCTTCTATTTAGTTGCACAGTTTGTGTCCCTTGTATCACTTCTGGTGGCTTAAGACAGAATTGTGCATGGCACCCAGCATTATGTGATGGTATATGAGTGAGAAGAATTAGCTGGAGGTGCTGAGTCCTCTGCAGAAGTGCCTCTGGTCTTAGGGGGCCCTTGGCTCATTGTTGGTTGTGTGGCTAAATTGGAATATGTGGCCTAGGCATGGACAAATGTTGGCAGAAGAAGGCTATAATATTTTGGTGTGATGGGTAGAGAGAGATATGATGAGAGATGGGGCAAGCCACTCCCAGAGACTATGTCACAGGTATATTATTCCTATGGCATGTTCCAGCTATCCAGTCTAATTTCTGTGCTCTGGTTGGCAGACCTAAAGGACCTGGGCTGTTAGCTATTGCTGCTGAACACCAGAGATTTGTAATAAGGCCATTCTAATCTATGACTCGATTCTAGATTAAAAAGGCAATCTGGTATTTAATATTGAAATTTGCCTGGGGACAGAGTGGAGGGGTCCCCTTTTTGATATGTGCCAGGTAGTAGTGGTAGTGGTCTTCTGAGATATCTAGGAGACATCTAGTAACCTTTCTGCCTGAATTCATGGCCAGGTTGGTGGTGAAATTCCCCAGGCTTATGGTCTTGGGGGATTTTAACTTGCCTTTCCTGGGGTGATATCGGTCCAGTCCAGGTGACTGATGGATCTAGTTAGTTTCCAGAGAGAGCTTTGGGTTGCTCCAGGTCGGCTACATGATCTGACCAAAGCCCTAGTGGCCACCTGGAATGAGAAGGCAACTGAGGCTATGGATTGGCTTGCATCTGAGCAGCCTTTCCATGCCCATGAATCATAGATGCTTTACAGATAAGTTAAGGAAAATGAAGCAGGTGAAGAGACACCTAGTGTATTGCTGGTGGACAATGAGCAAACATGGGCCACAGACATGTCTATAGGGTCAGTGGAGGCTATGGGAACTAAGTCTTGCAAGGTTATATGGAAAAAGTTTGATCTTATTGAGCCTGAAGAAGTGAACATGGTTCTTGTTGATATTAGATTGGCTACCTCTATATTAGATTCATGCTCTTCCTGGATGGTCAGGAATGTGATTAGGTGATTAAGAGGGTTAACCTTAACTTTAACTTAACTTTCTTGAAGAATGGTGTGGTTCAAAGAATCATTGTTTCATCCAATCAGTCCTAAAAGACATGACTCTGTGCCTGGACCAAGCCCCTGAGTTTGTTCAGGGACCCATTTTGTATTAATTTAGTCATTGTGGTGATTGTTTTCTTCTTGGCAGTTATGTATTTTAATGTTTGTATTATTTTAATACAAACATTTGTTTTTATTTTTAAAAAAATGTTCACCACTCAGTCTCACTTGGTGAGATGGGCAACCATGTTAAACCAAAAACAAACAAACAAAAACCTGGGCCATACTGTTCTGTCAGTGCATGTTTCAATTGTACATATTGCCAAATAGATGTTATATTTAAATTATATTCAGAATTTTAATCTCCCAAAATTTTAAACTACCCAATTTAAATCAACTTATGTAAGATATTGACCTTTTGCTGAGCCAGACATTCCACCAAAAATGAACACAATCTTCAAATATGGATTATTCCACAGTCAGTTGCTCTTGTGTTTCTTGATCAAAACCAAATGAATAAATAATATTTCTAATGACTTTACAAGGCTGGAAATAAAGAATTCTGTTTCCTATACTTTGAATCTAAAATTGCTTAGATTTCACTATGTTACTTACTGTAATTACACTCTAAAAAGATCCAGATAAGTCAATATTTAGAAAAATTCTCCTTTTACAAGAATATATTGTAAATGTAACATGAAAAAACAATGATAAAGAGAAAAATCTGAATAGTTTAAACTGCCTTCATCATATAGCAACCTTTAATTTAGCCGAAGATGTTTGAGAGATTTTGGCTATCATAAAAATATTTTCATTAACTTGTCTAGTTGTGTAACTGGGATTAACTTTGGTATCTCTTTAAAATTTATTAGTCTCAGTATAATATATCATAAAATGTATGGTAGCACTGTTGTAGACTAATACATTTTATTAAAAGGCATAATATTTTGTGAGCTGCAGCTCTCACTATATCAAGTGCATATAGTGGCTATGTAGGATTTAAATTAAGATGAAGTGGAGAAGACAAAAAAGAAGAGAAAGCAGACTAGTTTTGCAGCTACAGATTGCATGTGAGACATATTACAAGAACTTTATCAATTAACAATTGTAAATGCATTAAAAACTCATTGTGTTTGCTGATATTGTCTGAAACCTTTTGATTTATGGAAGTTGAAATGTCCTGATATTATTTTGTCTTTGTTTTTGCCTTGATGTCAAAGTTATGTCTATTAATCTAGTCAAATTTGTTCAAAATTTGTCCCAAATAGAATCCAAAGAGCATTGTTGGCACATGGTAGCATTTATACAATAGAAAGCCTATGTATCTGATGACAAGAGCTGCAATTCCTGAGACCTTATGTAGTTTAATAGCATATGTTCATTGGAAAAGGTGATACAAGACTCCTGTTTTCCCCCCCACCATAGACTAACATGGCTTTTACAGCATCTTTCAGTGTAATAATTTTAATTTCATAAAATTTTAAATATATTTAATTCAACATATTTATTTATATGCCACTGAGAGTTTTTGTGTGATTGCGGCAGGATATAAATGTAATACATACTGTATTTTTTTTTTTAAATAATTATTTTATACAAGCTATAAATTTCAATTTCTTTCAGTAGGCTATATTAAAACTCTCAAAGCAGTAAAGCAGGTTTTTTCGCTTCAAAAATGGTAGTCTATGTAGAATATAAATCTTATTGCTATTGAGCTTCAAATAGCTTTAGACAATAATTATTCAAAATAGCCATGACATTATCAGCATATTAAAGCAATGTGCATTCAGTATCAAGTACCACCACACACTTAATATCTTGAAAGTGTCTGAATTAAAAGATTGAAAATTAAAGAGGACCAGTATCCTTGACAAGCATCACAATATAACTTAATGGGTTGAAGAAAATAAGTTGTAATAACTATGGCCAGATAACTTCTAGTAAAGACATTGAACTGTAATCCAATGGAAAAACAATGGTGGCAACTCATATCTTCTTAGAACATACTTCATAAATTCAATAATAAACCTCATCTCTAATGAGATTAAAACATCTGATTCTAATTATGTCCAAATGTCCAAACATCAATTGCAAGACAAATATTTTTATTAGCTATTTTTTATAAACCCAGGTTGAGATGGGTGAATTAGAGATGGTATTAAATTCTATATCCTCCAGGCTAATGTCACAGTTAATATTTTAGTATCCATATTAGGCAAAGATATTGGTCTATAACTTAGTCATCTAGTGGGGTCTTTGTCTAGCTTTAATATTACTGTAAATGATGAAGGGAATATAAAAAAACCAAATGATTAATTATATAATAATAAAAGATGCTAGGAAGGATATAAACATGCTATCCATTCAACTGAAAATCCATCAGATCATCTAGCTTTCTTCAATTTCATAGACTGAATTGAAACTATGAATTCTAGCAATACCAATAGTTGTGCCAGTTATTATTTTTTAATTTTCCTGAAAGATACCTTTCATTTTCCCACAAAATTTAAAACTTGCTCTTCAGTTATATATATTTCCAATTTATATAACTGAATGTAAAAAAAAGTCCTGCTAATTAATACATTATGTCAGTATACAATTGATTATTATTAGCCTGAATTACAGACATAAAATTTCATTGTTTTTTTTTTTTTGTTACAGCCAATGAGCCAATAATGTTTCAAGATCCAGTCTGGGTCGGATCTTACAACATTATCCTTTGCATTATATTTGCCTTCATTCAATAATGTTTCCTATACAGTAGTTCTGGTTAATGTATATCAAATAATACTGATTTTTTTTTCTTAATGTAATAGTTCCAATTTACTTAATATTTGGTATAATTCATCTGGGGGGTTACTAGCATAAGACAAAAAAAAAGTTTTGAATTGTCTCATCCAGTTACATAAGATTAAAATCTCTCAGTCCCATTTTTTGCTGAAGCCAATAGTGGATCCAGAAAAATGTATCTCAAAGGGTTAAAGTTAAAACTAAACTTCAGAATAATAATACCATTTCAAACCTACAGTTTGGCTTAGTTTTTGCACCTTTCCTGCTCCTATGTATAAGTCGGAAAAGGTTCTTATTCATAGAATAGTATTAACTGTTGAAAGATAGAAAAAAGCAAGCTTTTTTGCTCATCTGGTAAGTGCAGAGCCTTTAAAATTCCACCACAGCAGATAAGCTTATAAATCTTTCTCTTCTCCTAGGGAAAGGCAAAAGACTGCTGGATACAATATTTATATATATCTTGTTCCATTTGATATATTGAGAAAATCAAAGCCCTTTCTCAGGCTTAAAACTTGTGAAGGTCTAGATAAATCATTATTTTACTTCCATGATGTTTCAATTCAGTAGTTTGTTTTGAAAGTTGCAGAAAAAGTCTGTGATGCTGGACTTCAGAAATTTGACATAGAGAGGCAGATCTTGTGAAAGATTGCCTCTTGCTTCTTAATCTGTAGGCATCTAGTATCTCAAGTTTAAAATCTGATGATGCTAAGCTTTCATGAATATGTTATGGAAATTAACAAATATTTCTGTTGTTCTACATCCAAAGGTAGACTCATTATTTTTTATAGCTTAAATTGATCCTTAAATTGATAGCTTGCAGATTTGTAATAAGCTTATTGTGAGATATTTCTAATGCTTTTAAAGAATTCTGTTTTCATGGAAAACAATGGTTCAATGTTTCCAAATGTTTGTCAAATTTAATAGCTTGGATTCTTATATGTAAAGTTCTGCATCCATTCTAGATATACTCTTTTCTAGATAATCAAATATGGAGGCAGGGAGTAAAGAAAAAGAAGAAAAACTCAGATGCAAAGTAGGAGGTATAGGAAGCACACCCAGGGTCAGCCATAAAGAACTTAAATGCCCATACACTAACATTCAAAATTTAGGAAACAAACAGGGTGATCTTGAAATACTAGTACAAGACAGCAAGTATGATATAGTTATCATTACAGAAACTTGATTGGATGAAACTCATGATTGGAATGAACTGATGGAAAGATACAAACTATTCAAAAGAAACAGACCTAACAAAAGAGGAGGTGGAGTTGCATTATATGTGAAAATCATTGGGTCCTGATGGACTATGTCCCAGAGTTCTGAAGGAACTAACAGATGTGATTTCAGAACCATTAAAACATTTCTTTCAAATGTCTATGGAGATTCTCAGTCATCCAGGTCATGGTTTCTAGCTTTCCTTTGAAGACTTTTTACTTCTCATCCAAGAAGCTTCTTCAGTTCTTTCAAAGTTCTTGGAGCACCGGACAACTACCTGAGGAATGGAAAAGAGCTTATGAGGTTCCCATCATTAAAAAAAAAACAAAAAAACCCAGATCCAGGAAATTATAGACCAATCAGCCTGACATCAATACCTGGGAAGATCTTGGAAAAGATAATCAAGCAACACCTAGAAGCAAACAAAAATATAACCAGTAGCCAACATGGCTTCATCAAAATCAGGTCATGCCAAGCACATCTTATTTCATTCTTCAACAAAGTGATTAATTACTGGATCATTAAAATGCTATGGACATAGTATACTTAGATTTCAGTAAAGCATTTGATAAAGTAGGCCACAACCTACTTCTTGGCAAGCGAGAAAAATGTGAGATAGACAGCACCACTATCAGATGGGTTTGTAACTGGTTCACAAATCATACTCAATGTGTAGTCCTCAATGGAATTACACCCACATGGAGGGAAGGAAGCAGTGGGGTACTCCATGATTCCATTTTAGGCTCAGTACTCTTCAATATCTTCATAAATGATCTAGTCAGGAGAATAGAAAGGAAACACATCAAATTTTCAGATGACACAAAGCTGGCAGGAATAGCCAACACCCCAGAAGACAAGGTCAAGATCCAAAAAGATCTTGACAGACATGAACACTGGGCCCCATCTAACAAAATGAAATTCAATGTAGATAAAAGTAAGATTTCACACTAAGGCAATAAAAACCAACTGTATAGGTACAGGCTAGGTGAAACATGGCTTGATGCCAGTAACTGTGAGAGGGATCTTGGAATCCTAATGGACAATCACCTAAATATGAGCCAACAGAGTGCATGAGCAGCCAAAAAAGCCAATTCAATCCTAGGCTGCATTAATAGAGAGATAGAATTCAAGATGATGTAAAGTTCTAGTACCACTTTACAAAGCCTTAGTAAGACCACACTTGGAATACTGCATCCAATTCAGGTCACCATAATATAAAAAAAGATGTAAAGACTCTGGAAAGAGTGCAGAGAAGAACAACAAAAATGATTAGGTGGCTGGAGGCTAAAACATACAAAGAACGGTTACAGTAATCGGGTATGTGTAGTCCAATGAAAAGAAGGACAAGGTGAAACATGATAGCAATGTTCCAATATTTGAAGGGATCCTACAAAGATGAATGGGATCAAACTATTTTCCAAAGCACCAAAAGTCAAGAAAAGAAACAATGGATGGAAACTAACCAAAGAGAGTAGCAACCTATAACTAAGGAGAAAATTCCTAACGGTGATTGTAATCAACCAATAGAATAACTTGCCTTCAGAGGTTGTGGGTGTTCCATCACCAGAGGCTTTTAAAAAGAGACTGGACAACAATTTGTCTGAAATGGTACAGGGTCTCCTTCTTGCAGGGTGTTGGACTAGAAGACCTCAAAGGTTCCTTCCAACTCTATTATTCTGTATTCTATGTTCTATCTAGGTTATCTCTAGAGCAATTTGACATTGCTCTATCAAGGCTGGCAGAGTCAGAAAAGGCAGCTACAGCTCTCCCTCTTCTCTTTGGGATTTCAGTAGGTTGCATAAGCTCTCATTCCTTATCTGGAATGAAGGTGTTCACTCATCTGAGTGGGAGAAGCTGTTTTTTTCATTTTACAAGGCATATTGTTTTTATATCTAAGTTATAAAAGCAAACTATGAGAAGCAGACCATAACTCATTCACCATACAGCTATCTATATGAACAATTTCATCATCAAGATCAGAGTGAGGTAACAGAAGACATTTGCCTAGGCAGTGAACAGAACTGGAAATCCTCAGATCTGTAACCATAATTGAGGAGGAGACACTGCTAAGGTATCAAAGACTGTTCTCCTTTCTTCTTTGCAACTGATTTTGAAAATGAGTTAAATTTCATAAAAATTTCCCCAAGGTTTTCAAGCTCTGATTTCTGCCATATTTGAAATAGAGGGATAAAGAGTTTCATACTGTGCTCCCTTAAATAAAATACTTCAAGCATTTCATTATTCTGAAACTGGAATTTGTGCCCATTCTATCAAATTCAGTGTTGTTACTTAAGCTGTTAATGAGGGGAAAGTGCAAAATTTAGCACTATTCAGTCAAATCATGAAAAGAGAAAAAAGTCAAACCAAGCAGTTCATTATTCTATTCCATAGAACATTATGAATTGGACATGTTACTTGTTACTTTTTCATGACAAAATTATTACAAAGACATAATACAGCTTAAATTAATCCACAGTCAAAACAAAGCCTCCAATTAAAATTCTAAATGGAAGAACTTCAGTTCTTTTGCCACCAAATAATTAGAAGGAAAAAGGGGGATTTGAATTCTTACCATATAAATTTGAAAGCTTTTTGTGGTTTTCCTCTTTTTTCATAATATAGTTTTGTTCATTTAAGGCTGAGTGTTTTTTTAAATTCAACATATTTCTCTAGAATTGCAATATCTTTCTTAAATAGCAAATGATAGCTATAACTTTGTAGCTGTTGGATGGGATTTTGGACTTTCAGCATATTGAATGGCATAATGTCTGGAAAGCTAAGAAAAAAGTATTTAAAAATAATTATTGATACTGATTATGATAACTTTGCTACAGTTGCTCAGCCCATTTTATAGTAAAATTTATCATTACTCAAATAAACCTTTAGACTTCCTGCATTAATATTATATTGCTGTACCCCCATATTTACAAAATTGAATCAGACTTTCACTGAACAATGCATTTTTTCCCCAGAATGACAGGAGCAGACCTGCCACTATGTGAAATGAAGCATCTGCTAAGATCAGTGAACTGGAATAGTCAGTAAATTAAGCCAAGTTCTTATCAACCACCCTTCCAGGTGGTTATCTGGAGCATTATCTGGAGCAACACTTCTTTGGATCTGAGGTATGCTGCTCTCTGAAGTATTTTGCCACCTGCATGTTAGATATTGCTCTGAAGTTTTTTTAAAAAAATGTATGGTGATGTGGTTGCCCAGGCCACAGCAGGATCCCACATATAATCTACCATTATGGAAGGGCTGTAAGGGAGAAAGGGTGCAGTTTGAGTAAATACTGGAGGTATTTATTTATTTATTAATCAAATTTGTATGGGTACCCGTCTCATGAAAAATGACTCTGGGTGACATACAGCAATCAGATAAAATAACATATATATAAAACAATCGTTATAAAAATATAAGAATCAGGTCTTAAAGGACTTCTGAAACATCAAGAGAAATGGATTCTTCTTCTACTTTATGACAACTCAGATCATAAAGTAGATACTTTATCTACATAATAGTAAGATACTATTCAGATAGTATCTTACACTTTATGATGGATTCTACCATACTCAGACAGTATCTACTTAGACAGTATCTACTTAGACTATTCCTAAAAATTGTTTCTCTTAATTACCTGGACAAATGCCCAATAAAAGATTGTTTCAGATTCAGCTGTTCTAAACAAATGTAAATTCTGGGCAATAAGAATGGGAGCCAGAAGGATAAACATGATACCTGTGCCATTTATTTATTTAACAAATTTATATGGCTATCTATTTAGCAATTAACTCTGGAAGGTGAACACTATAAAACCACCTAAATAGAAACAATAGAAATAAAGCAAAAATGTCAGACAGCAACAAACAAACCTAACAGAGACAAGGCTCCATTAACATTCTGGCCCTTAGGGCTAAGGAAAAAGCCAAATTTGTAAAGGTCTCCGAAGGACAATAAAACTAGGGCTAATCTAATCTGATCCAATCCAATCCAATCCAATCCAATCCAATTATAACCTAATTCTAAAATGAAGAGAAGAACTAGGTGACATGATGGCAGTCTTTCAATATTTGAGAGGCTGTCACAAAGAAGAGGGAGACAACCTATTATCCAAAGCACCTGAGAGCAAGGTAGGAGTAACAGATGGAAACATATCAAAGAGAGATACAATCTACAACTAAGGACAAATTTCCAGACAGTGAGAACAACTAATCAGAGAAACGGCTTGACCTCAGAAGTTGTGGGTGCTCCAACACTGGAGGTTTTTAAGAAGAGCTTGGAAAGCCATTTGTCTGGAATAGTATAGGGTTTCCTGCTTGGGCAGGGGGCTGAACTAGAAGATCTCCAAGGTCCCTTCCAACTCTGTTATTCCGTATTCTAATCTCAGAGGGGAGAAGCTGTTTCACAGGATAGGGGCCATGACAGAGAAGGCACGCCTCCTAGCTTTCTTAAGACAATACTGTTTCACTGAAAGGAATGGTGCTTATCCACCTTAAAGTAAGGAGCCTACTTCATATTAATTCTAATTTGATATAGAGGACAACTTTGGTTGTATTTGCATGATGTACTTAACTATTCTCTGTTTCGCTTCTTGTCATATATAATATGCTTATAAACAAATATAGAATAATTTAATAAACAGATATGTGTTTCTTATCAGTTGTAGGATCTGGCCCATTTTCAAACTGCATTTTTCTTTCACCAGCTTCTCTGACCACACCAAGTTTGGTCTCATTCTGTTACTGTGCTAGTAGACAGGACAATTCCAAATCTTTTAACAGAATTTATTTCCAACATTGCATTGATGGGAAAGAAACAGGATTCATTCATTTAGTTTATAATGAGGAAGCATAAAAATCCTTGCATTTTTTTCATTGTTTTGGGAAGAATAAGATGAAATTAAGAGGGCATAGTAGACTGTTTAAAAGACATTAATACCATCATGTTTCAACAGATTGGGTTTAATAGATGAACAATAAATGTTAATTTTTTCTCTGAACCTCTTACAAGACAGAGAAACCATGAATGAATTAAAAAAAAACCTGTACTGTACAGCTGCAGTTTATTTAGCAAAGAGTCTAAATTGTGTTAATTTAATGAAAACAAGATATATTACTCCAGATGAAATATTCAAACTAAAACAAATATACAATTGTAAAAATTAAAAAGGTACTATTTTACATTTTTTAAATTTTGTGATGCAAGTTTTAGCATCATGGTAATGAATGTGTATTGACTGGCCTTTGTGAAGTAGCATTGTTTTGTTGCTTCAGAACACTAGTTTTGATGGGAATCAGCAGAGTTGACATAGCTGGTTTGCAAATGTGGCTTCTCCAAGAAGCTATCTCTTCACTACAAGGACAGCTAGTTTGCTTCTACATAGGCTCAGAATGATCACTAAAGCTTTCAAAACATTGCTAAGGTGAAGCATAATCTCTATCATCTTTCTTTCTTTGGTCGACAGTAAAGAGGAATCTGTTATTGCTAAACAAGAACCAAGGTGGTTAACATTCTCTCCATAGCTACTGCTGCATATTTGGTTTTGCCCATGCAATTTTATGCAAATGTTCAATAAAGACCAAAAAAAGCCAATAGAAGGATGCCCTATTATAAAGTACCAAGAAAGGATTTTTTTTTTAAAAAAGAGTAGTTTTGAATTCAGATAGCAAGATGATTTTTGCTCAATTGCAGCTGTGCTTTTATTGCTCCTCTACCACTCCCCCCAAAAGAATAAGGTTATATACTATAATTTTAAAAATGGCAAGACTTTGATCTGACAGTCAGTACTGCAATGGCATTTAAGCAATAGGATCACTAAGCAGGAAATTCTCTCCATACATCTTAACAGCTGTATTTAGATTACATCTAAATACAAAGCTTTAAATAAAGTTGATAATTATTTTAGCTTATATCATTTGGCTACAATTATTATATTTATATTATTGACTTTGCATCCAGTCTTTTCTCTTGAGGAGTCAGAGTGGGGTTGTGTGTTTCCCATTTTATTTCTGGCCCCAAATCATGCAGTGTACTCCATAATCAAGCATGGACTTGATTCTAAGTACCCTCTGCTCCCAAAGCACAGGTTTGAATATTATTTCTCAGTTTATTTCTTTTTTTATTGCCTAAAACTGTCAGAAGAAACGGGATTTTTAGAATACAATTTTCAAATGTCAGGATTCAGTGGAAGAGGTGGATGGAATCCCTTGATACTGCTGGAACAAGTGACAGAGCAGCTTATAATGAGAAAGACCAAACTGATCAAAGTAGGCAGACTTTTTTTGAGCATGAATGTTAATGGAAATGTTATGGGTCGAGTTCTGAAGGTTGTGGGGGAATATCTGACTTTAATACAGAAGCATTTCTTTTAACTCACAGACTATCTGCAAATCAAAAAGTTGTATGGAGGGAAGGTCCATATAATAGTACTGGTGTAACAGGCTTTCTATTATTCATAGAATAAAAATGTGAATGTAAAAGAAAACTATTATACCAGTGGAGAGCCAGTTTGTTGCAGTGATTAAGGCATCAGAACAGAATCTAAGAGATAGTAAATGCTAGTCCTGCTTGAGGCAAAAAGTCAGGTCAGTGACCTTGGGCCAGTCACTGTCTCTCAGCCCTAAGAAGAAGGCAATAGCAAACCACTTCTGAAAAATAACTTGTCAAGAAAATGGCAAAGACTAATAGAAGAAGTTACCAGGAATCAGAAATAAATTTGAAACCATCCCCAAAAGGAGCAAAAAACAAAACAACTCTCTAAGGTACTTCTATATTGCTTTTCATTCAAGACCTTCTATTATCCTTGATAATGATATTGTACTGAGCTTACAATTTAGATATGTGTTATTGGCTAGTGTTTTGTTTATTGTGATTTTATGTTCCTTCCTCCCCTCCTCCCTTCCTTCTGCTTTCACTTCATTATGAATTATAAACCTTAAGCTTTTCAGCAATGTAGATTAGGTAAGGTGATTAAAAAAGATTATTAACTAAATTAATCTTGGGTTTGTAGAAGATCTGCACAATAAGTACTTGTACTAAAATTGAGTCATCTGGCATTTTCATGTAATATATGACATCTGTTTCCTAAGCACCTATGCCTACAGCTCTAGAAAGACCAATGACTTTTAATGTATATAACTCTCGGCATGGAGGCAGCCATTTTAAGACTGGATACCACATATATCATTATGTTACTGCAGATTATATAGTTGTATTGGAGACAAGTATGTTTGTAATTTAGGCTTAATACCATGGAAACTAGAAGAAGTCTGCCACTTGAGCAGAGATGTTTGCTGGTCCCATTTGTCTGAAAATAACTGGTATTATTGGGCCCCATCTGTCCTTTCTATTTTCCAGAGCAAATGATGTTGATGATCTGCATTTTGCTTTGTAGCATTTCTTATGTATTTATGGATTGCTTCTTTTAAATAATTACAAAGTCAGGTGGGCAGGAGGCATTTATCAAAGGAAATGTTGACACACATATTGGTCCTTTCAGATAGTTTACATGGTATGTTGATGGAATAGAATATTCACTCTTTGAAAATAAGCCTAATTCAAATTAGAGATTTGAGATTTAAAAATGGTATTATTTGTGCCTTGGTGGATTCAATATAACTCAATATAGACTTGACTTTAAAAAAAGATTCAGACACAGATTACAATGAAAAAGCATAAAAATGCCTAGAGTTACAAACAGATTAATTGTGATGGTTAATCAATATAAAATGTGTCTGATTCCAATTTTAAAACAAAAACTTTAAGTATAAAAAATGAGCTTTACTTCTTATCAGCCCCAATCAAAAAGCTGACATGAACTGACATGAATGTAGAAATTATTGGGAGATTCAATTATTATAGCTTTGTTTCTAACACCTTAGAAACACCACTATATCACAGTGAACCACACTCAGCTCCATTTTTTCATTCTTCACTAAAAATTAATAATGATTCTACTTATTTAGTTGCAGCTTTCTCTTGACACCTTAATTATAATATTTAAAATCTCCTTTAAAAGGTTGTGCAATAAAACAATGTATTCTAAACATGGTCAAGGATTTATATATTGCATATTCTTAGAAACATATATGATCTCTGAGGGTGTACAGCAGACATGTCAAACACAAGGCCTGCGGGCCGGATCCGGCTTGATATGTGGTTCCGTCCAGCCCGGGGACCTGCTCTGGAAAGAGCAAAGGACCGACCTGCCACACCTTGGCCCGGCCCAGGCCGACCGGGTGCTGATCTACAACCTGATTGCATCCATCAAAGCCAGAACGCACTCAGCTTTAAATCCACGGGGCAGCCCCACCCCTGGGTGCACGCGCAAGTGAAGTCCGGTGTCCCTGCTGGCTGTCTTGTCCCGCAGGCTGACTTCACTCAGGACGTGGGCGCTGGCCGTCTCCTGTGCGCACAACCAGGGGGCAGGGCAGAGATGGCGAGGCAGCTCCTTGTTGGTTCCAGTGGATCTTAGGCTGAGCATGTTCTGGCTTTGATGGATGCAACCAGGTTGCCCCCCCCAGCACCTCCAGCCTTGCAGCCACGAGGCTTTCCTTTCACCGGGACAGACCCCCCCCCCGTGGGATAGCAAGACATGGCAGTGCTGGCAATCTCTCCCCCTCCCATCACCCTTTCCTGAGCATGGAGGAAGGAAAGAGATGAGAAGGAGAAAAGGAAGGAAGAAAGTGTAGCGGAGAGGGGAGTTGGGGGGATCGGTGCTGGCTGGGAGGCTTTGCCGGAGCTCTGCAGATTCGGCAGAGAGGTCGGGAGCTCCGGCAGCCTCTGCGGTGGCTGGCGGCAGGGCGGGGCTCTTGGGGAGGGATTTTTAAAGGGGAAGAGGAGATTGACTGGGGGAAGAAGATTTTATTTTCTCTTTTCCGGAGAGACAAGCCAAGAGGAGGGAGAGCGAGGTAGGAAGTTTATTCTCTAGAGAGAGAATAAAAAGCCTTTTTGCCAACTTCCTACCTCGTTCTCCCTCTCTGCCGAATCCACAGAGCTCCAGCAAAGCCTCCCAGCCAGCACCGATCCCAGCCAGCGCCGATCTCCCCCGAACTCCCCTCTCCACTACACTTTCTTCCTTCCTTCTCTCCTTCTCATCTCTTTCCTTCCTCCACGTTCAGGAAGGGGTGATGGGAGGGGGAAAGATTGCCAGTGCTGCCATGTTGCCACCGGTCTTGCTATCCCATGTGGGGGGGGGTCTGCCCCGGTGAAAGGAAAGCCTTGTGGCTGCGAGGCTGGAGGTGCTGGGAGGTGGCACTAATCTACAACTTGGTTGCATCCATCAAAGCCAGAATGCGCTCAGCCTTAAATCCATGGGTCAGCCCCACCCTGCCCCCTGGTGTGCACGCAAATGGAGTCCAGTGTCCCTGCTGGCTGTCTTGTTCCGCAGGCTGACTTCACCCAGGATGCCAGCGCTGGCCATCTCCTGTGCGCACACCCGAGGGGCAGGACAGAGGCGGCGGGACAGCTCCTTGCTAGTTCCAGTGGATCTTAGGCTGAGCATGTTCTGGCTTTGATGGACACAATCAGGTTGTAGATCAGCAAATCCCCCCCACCAGCACCTCCAGCCTCGCAGCCACAAGGCATCCCTTTCAACGGGACCACCCCCGCCCACCCACATGGTATAGGAATGGCCGGCAGCAGTATGTTAGTGCTGGTAATCTCTCCCCCTCCCATCACCTCTTCCTGAGCATGGGGGAAGGAAAGAGATGAGAAGGCGAAGGAAGGAATGGACGGAGGAAGGAAGGAATGGAGCAACGGAGGGTGCGAGAAACAGGGTGGGAGGGAGGGAAAAAAGGGAGAGGAAAGAAGGAACAGAGCAAGGAAGGAACAGGGAGGGAGGAATGGAGGGTGGGAGGGAGAAAGGAAGGAACAAAAGTAGGAAGGAAGGGAAGAAGGAAGAAACAGAGGAAGGAAGGAAAAGAGGGAGGAAGGAACGAAGGGTGGGAGGGAGGGAGGAAGGAAGGAGAGAGAAAGGGAGGGAGGGAAGGAAAAGGGGAGGGAGGAAGGAAGGAATGGAGGGGGAGGAGGAAGGAAGGAACAGAGGAAGAAGGGAGGGTGGGAAGGAGGAAGGAAGGGAGGGTGGGAGGGAGGGAGGGAGGAGGGAGAGAAAAAGGGAGGGAGGAGGAGGACAGAGGAAGGAAGAACAGCGAGGAAGGAACGGAGGGTGAGAGGAAGGAAGAACGGAGGAGGAAGGAGGAGAGGGGAGGAGGGAGGGGAGTGGGGAGGGAGGAGGGAGGAAGGAAGAACAGGAGGAAGGAACGGAGTGTGGGAGGGAAGAAGGAAGGAACAGAGGAAGGAAGGGAGGAAGGAAGGAACAGAGGAAGGAAGGAACAGGGAGGAAGGAACGGAGGATGAGAGGAAGGAAGGAAGGAATGGAGGGAGGGAGGAAGGAAGGGAGAGTGGGAGGGAGGGAGGGAAAAAGAGAGGGAGGAAGAAGGAACAGGGAGGAAGGAATGGAGGGTCAGAGGGAAGAAGGAAGGAAGAGAGGAAGGAAGGAAGAGAGGGAGGAAGGAACAGAGGGAGGAAGGAATGGAGGGTGGGAGGGAGGAAGGAAGGAACAAAGGAAGGAAGGAGCAGAGGGAGGAAGGAAGGGAGGAAGGAAAGAACAGAGGGAGGGAGGAACGGAGGGTGGGAGGGAGGAAGGAAGGAACAGAGGAAGGAAGGAAGGAGGGTGGGAGGGACCATGTCTCAGCGCTCACCCCGGTCCCACCCTCATCCGCCGGAGACCCTCAGATCTGCCCCAGTCCTGCCCAGGCAGCCCTGAAGCGAATGATGTCGAGCTGGCCACGCACACCCAGTAGGCCACACCCATCCTAGTCACACACCCCTGGCCCCCTGAGGGCAACCACAATGCTGATGCGGCCCTCAATGAAATTGAGCTTGACAACCCTGGTCTACAGGGTGTATTTCACCACTTGATAAGCTTTTCTATTTTACATTCACATACAGTAAATCTGAGGTTACATTTGGATATTAGGAGAACATGTTCTTTTTATACACATTTCACATTTTATTAGATAAAAGATAAGCTACTCTCTTTTCCCTGGAGTGCTGACTCTGATGTGGTCCTTTGCCCCAGGTCAGATGGTTGTAATCAAACATTAAAATCATTAAGCCTTTCATTTTATTCTCCAAAAGTTTTCATAATGAAGATGCATTCATCAAGAGCATTTCTTGTATAATGCAGATTGCTAAATAACCTTCACCTCCCCACACCTTCAAGTTTAAATTTTTATTTAAAATTGGCCAAATAAATCTGCTCACTCCCTTTTCCTTAGACATAAACTGTAGCTTACCTTAGCCACATTATTTGTAAGAGCTTTTCCCTTTTCTTCCCTCCCTTTCTTCTAAATAATATTAGAAAAATGTCTAGCCTATGAAAGTATCTTATACTATTGCAGTCATAAATTCTTTATGTGCTCTGGAAAGAATGTTCTTGTGTCTTTAATCTGGTGCCTTGCCACATTGTATTTTCTTTACATCTTTCCTTTATATCCAAAATATCTGGATGGAAAATAATCCATTTGTAACATTGTGACAAAATTTATTATATTTTACTTTTTGTGTATATGAACATGGAATCTCATTTGATTGATGTGTAAAGACTTCAATGAGCAAATTTTGTTAGTAAGGATCTAAGAAGGTGCTAGTGTGTGTGCATGTTTGTTGATGGTGCTCTGGAAAAATTCAAATTCAAAATGTGGCAGTCTGTATGGTTCTGTGCAAACCAAGATTTGCACATGTGTCACCTCTCTTGCAATAGCTTTTAAAAAAGCCTTTAAAAGGCCATGTTATTCAAAGGACCCTCTTTTCTCAGTTATATCTGAGCCAGAGTGGTGCAGTGATTAGAATGCAGAATTGCAAGCTAATTCTGCCAACTGCCAGCAGTTCAATCCTGATGGGGCTCAAGATTGTCTCAGCATTCCATCCTTCTGAGGTTGGTAAAATGAAGACCTAGATTGTTGGCGGTAATATGCTAACTATCTAAACCATTTAGAGAGGTCTGTAAAGCACTGTGAAGTGGTATATAAGCCTAAGTGTTATTGCTATTGCTATATCTACCCAACTCATAAGAATAGAGAGGCAGGGTATGTTATGGGTCCCCTCTCTTAAGGAGGTCTGTCTGGTGGAAGAAGAAGGACCTTCTCCATGGTAGGCTCTTTCTTTGTGCAAATAAGATTGGCTCTCACCTTGGCATTCTTTCAAGAGACATGGTTCTGCCAATAGGCCTGGAGATACCAGGGTGATACAGAGCCCATCAAGTTATTGGTTTGATTATTGGTGGTTGGGGTTTTAAGTTTTTGTATTGGGATTTTATTTTTGTAAGCTACCTGAATCATTGTGAGTTAGACGGCCATATAAATTTTCTTAATAAATAAAAAATAGTATTCAAATCCAACAAGCTAATCTGCCAGAGTTGATAGAAACAAGGTAAATATCAGTGTATAAATTTGAATTCAAAGAGCAATTTATACGCACGGAAGCAGATCTATGGACTCATCAGTGCTTCTATCTTTTGCATAATGGCTACTCCCCTTTTTTCTAATGACTCTGAATTGGACACAGGAACTGAAAAGAGCTACATTTGAAATGAGTGTCTCAAAACTTATAAATCTGTCCATTTTACTCTTCCGGAGTTCCTGGCTTAAATTTGAATTATCATTTGATTATAAGCTATATTCCTCAGAAAGGACCATTTACTTAGATTCTTATTTTTTTTTAAATGGGACACTCAGGAAAAACTGTCTTACTTTCTCCAATGAATGAACTTGCATATCACTAGCAAGACTGAAATGTTTATATCGATGACCATTTTGAAGAAGATAGACTACAGAGATTGGGATTGATTGCCAGGGTGACAATTTATTATTGATATATCCTATTTTCTCTGTTTTAGTTTTATAGTTTTTGATATGGTCAAATGATTAATAAAGTTTGTTGTTGTTTGTCTTATACCCACAGGTAGCTATTTTAATCATTCCTATTAAAACTGTGTATATTTTTATACACACAAGTTTATTATTTGCAATTTTTACCCAGTTGATCATTTTGACAAGTTGTTTGCCCTTTTACATTACATTTATGTACACAATTTTACTAATGCATGCATTTTGCAATTCATATTTCCACAGGTATACATTTAAAGAAACTGGAGAGCTTCAATGAAGAAAAAAATTGAAAAATTCAAAGGATAATTGGGTTTCAGTTCCTGTATTATTCAAAAGTGAAAAACTAATTAAGTTTCATTTAAATAATAAACAGACTGAATTTGTGCACTGAGGGTTTGTGAAGCCACTCACATTAGTTGTGGATTCCAAATACCCCTGACAATATGCAGAGTGACTCAATCAGCAATGAGTAATGTGAATTCATCTTCCATATTTGGAATCAGAATTTTGCATTTGGAAACAACAATTTCCATGTATTTTTTTTAATTTTTCCATATAATATCCTTTCTTCACTTTTGGTATAGATTATAACCACTCACAAAGACCCTAGGAATCAACTTAAGCTATTTTCCTAAATTGTAATATCTATAAGAATAGAAAAGCAGTTGATTAAAGTTAATTCAGGAATAACTGATTATTCTTCAAAACTTCTGACATAAAGAATAACAGCAGTGGTTTCTGAATAGTTTTAATTCAAGGATACTCAAAAATAACTTCTTTTCTTTAAGCAAAGACAGACTTCAATTATTTAAAAACATAGCCTTTTCTTATAATAGGTTAATAACCCTGAAATGAACAAAGGCTAATAAAAAGTCTATTTAAGTTTCTATACTATTTTCCACCTCTAATTTCATTTCCTACCTAGGGTTTCTTGCAAACCACTCGAAAATGCATGAGAATGGCAAATGACTCATCTTCACATTCATATGAAAGAGAAAGCCCACTTTCATCATTCATCACAAAACCAAAACCTATTTTTTTCCTCTTTTATGGCACTTACAATATGTAAGATGAGTAAGAAACAAGAGAAAAAATTTATATTGAAAAAAAGTTAAGGAATCTTGCTTATAAAAAAACAAGACATCTATACATCTGATACAATCTTAACATAGCTATTCAGATATGATGAGATAATAGAAAATCAATGATCTTAAAGAAAAACAAAACCCTGAGAAATATATTTGCAAATCTGGGGTTTGTTTTCCCAAGTTAAATTACAGATATATGCATTTGACCAATTATTTATTATTTGACCATGACATAGATCTTGCCAAGTCATATATCAGACAATTGTTTAATCAAGGCATATCTTCAGGGATACAGACCCTCCTTGATTGCACTGTGCCAATTACTTGTGTGCAAATGTGCCTCTTATCCAAGTCTCTGAGTACTTATTTACATTTCTATATTGTGGTCTACTATGTGACATGGAAGCTATTATAACATGTTGTCTTACACTGTTCAGTGAACCATTACAAATCTAAATTCATATGGCAACAACCATAGCCATGCCACTCCAGTTCCTGTTCGAATTGTACTTTGAGGAAATAATAGCCAAGGACAATGCTATGATGATGCATGAGGAAATCATATTGCAGAACTTTTTCTACTGCTTGTTAAGATCAAAAGAATATCTTATGCTAGTGCTTGTTATTTTAGAATTCACATTTCAGTGATACCCGTCATCTCCAAAGTGCTATCACTAACTTAATAGTTTGTAATCTAACATCACACAGTGAAGACAGAATTTTTTTCACAGTATTCTTGTCATCTCAAATCCATAATTTTCTACTATCTTTCTAGGTAAACATGATTACTTTTTGATTTGCTGTGATCTCAATAACCTTTTACTTTTCCAACTAATTATGTTCCTTCTCCCATCTACATTACTTCTATTGTGCTATTAACTAGCATCATCAAAACTGCTACCCCACACTAGCATATTTAACAGTCTTATTTTTTTTCTTTTTGTACATGTTGCCTAGTAATTATGAACATAATGAAGTATGCCCTACATTTTCATTCTCATGATTTCACAATGTTACTAATAACCAATTGTTACTAACATGTTTAATAATCCAAGGCTCTTTGGACTTTTGTCTAGTTATCTTTTAATATTAAGAAGGAGATAAATGTATAAATAAGTAGCATGGTACATCACATTAAACCATACTGAGAAATTTAATTCCTTAGCTTGGCCTATATTATCATCCTCATATCTGAAAATAGCATTCTGGAAGATTTAAGACCTGTACAAGAATGTAACTCCAAACACATAAAGAGATACCAACAAAGAAGAATATTTGTAGCTCAGAGTTGAAATGAGGGGTCCTTGGTGCTCTCTGAGCTTGGTTATAGATGATTCATTACCCAAACTAGGTAATATCATCAATAGATGATGATCACCAACACTGATGATGTTACCTAGTTTAGGTATTGAAACATCTGCAAGAAAACAACCAAGATGAGAGAGCACCAAGAACCTCTAGCATAAAGAGATCCACTCAGTGTTCAAAATCTTAATTTCAGAATGTAAGTCATATAGGACCATGTTATAAAACACATTACTTTAAAAATCAACACAATCTGCAACATTAGAGAAGAGCCTTAAGAATATAGAATGGCCAGGGATCAATTTTGGAAAGGCGCTCAAGATGGTGGTGATCCCATATATTGGTTTGAGTGAGTATGAATGGGACTTCAATTACAAATTAATTAAACTGCTATTTATTTATTTATTTATTTATTTATTTATTTATTTATTTATTTATTTATTTATTTGTTTGTTTGTTTGTTTGTTTGTTTGTTTGTTTGTTTGTTTGTTTGTTTGTTTATAAGAACAAAAGAATAGTTTTTCCCAAGGTATTGCTAAGCTACCCTCTTCATTTTCCCTTCCCCAATTTGTGTTCACTTTTTAATTTGCACCTTTTCAAAGGAAGTAAATTAAATGGGAACAAACTACTTGGCATAGTAATATTTCCTGTATTTTCCTATATTTACATTAATAGGAATCTACATTATGCTGTACATTACAAATGAAACACTTAACCTTTCTGCAAATTTTGTACAATCTCTTTGTCAGAAAAAAAAATCCTAAAACTTTTGTCTTTCATCCTAGCAACCTGGTTCCTAGATCTGTTCTACAATATTACTAAGGGTTTTTTCTGCCTAAGGATATTTTTATTATATGTACTTTTTGGGCAGTTTACATATGGATTCTAAAGTGATGATAGTGGACATAACAACCAAATCCCTTTCTCAAAGGACCTAAACTGAACAGGGTATTTTTTCACAAAAGCTCCTCAAATTTAGTCTCCAAAGGCACAAATGGATCAACAAAGTCGAACAATTCTATCATGGACTCAGTTTCTCTAAAACAAATTTAAGCAGAAAACTAGCTATTCACTGTTCACTGTTCCAATTTGACTAAGACTGATGTCACAAATAAGTCTAATAAAAGCAAATACACTAACACATCTAACTTTCAACAAACCTGGTCTGCTTGGAAATTATATTAAATTGGTCAGTAGTACTTGAATTTTTCATAATAGCCAATAGGGAAGTGAAAAACTTTAGATTAGCTATATTAGCAATATTCAAATTACAAAATAAAGGATGCAATGGAATCAGATGGTCACTTTATATTCCTAATTTAGCCTAATGATATCCATATGATGCCATTAATGCTATTATATAATAATTTGCTGTCAGCATATTGTTTAGTGTAAGTTCCATTGATTTAAGTGTAGTTGCTGTAGAACTATATTCATCATTTGTATCCTACTAATCTTATTATATTATTTGTATATCAATGGATAGATAATTGGCAATTTTTCAGTCATTTGCATGGGAAAGCACAACTATATGGATTACTTCTTTCATTTCAGATATAAGTAGTCTTGTTAAAGATTTTATAGTATGCCTCCTCAGGATAAAAAAATATATCCAACTTTGGTGTTGGGTTTACTCATGGCACTCAAATATTGGTTTCTATTTCAATTCCAATAACAGGCATAGTTCAGAGGTTCTACCCAAGGCTTAAAATAATCCTGTCATGTTCTTTTGTGACATTGCTATGTTTCAAGGTCCCAGCAAATATAAACCATTTATTAGCAGTCTAGAAAAACACAGCCTGTCATAGCTTACTGCCAGCCAACAAGCTTAAATTGTAACTACAAAGTTGTCAGACTACAGAATGTTTATTAACTGAGTCACCAGGACCTTTGAAACCATACACTATGTAAGCTTATACTTGCTGGGAGGGAGTATAGAATTTTAAGCATGCACATTTTAATGTATCTAATTTGATACACTTGGCAGTTTGCTTTGTGAACTGTTAATCTTTTCAACCAATACAGCAAAATGTCAGTGTATTCATTTGCAGAGTATAATAGGCTTATATTTTGAAACAATAACATTATAATGGCCTAGTGGAGATATACAGATTCACCATGTGCAAGACACCATCCTGCTTACTCTCAAGGTTCTCTTTTTCATATTCCTGCCTTGAAAGTCAGCAGGGCACTTTATTTCAGTTCAGTAAACTCAAGTGAATTCAATCAACTGTCAAGCCCCACCCAGTTGAGCAAGATCAAGGAAACTATACATATTTCAGCAAGGTATTGCTAAGGATGGTGAAGGTGGGTGAAGATAGAATCTTGGAACATGGAAGAGGAATTTCTAACCCTTATTTTCATAGAGTTAATTAAGTCTCTCAATGATCTGAGACACTTTTCAGGTTTCTCACCACTTGGACTAAGTGACCAAATGACTTGTCTTCTAGAGCAGGGATGTCAAACTGCTGGCCCGCGGGTCGGATGCATCATGCCGAAACCGCGCCCACCCCAGCTCCGGCAATAGGGAAAAAGTGGCAATATGTCACAACACGTCACGTGACATTGCGAGTTTGACACCCCTGTTCTAGAGTTTAAATACTTATATCTACTCTCCCTCCCTTTCCTAGCCTCCCTACAATCTCTCTTACTCACATTCACTGTGTTCTGTCTCATTATCTCACTAGGGTTACCAACACTGTGTTTGATGATAATAAATATGTGTTTGCTTGTACATACATAATCTTCCAGTGGGAGTTGAGATTACTGAGTTTTTGAATTTGTTGGCAAGAGTAGTGACTTTGTCCTTTTAACCTAACAACACCTATGAGTAATTGTTATTCTCCTGACAACTGATGGTATAATAGAGAATAAAGAAGATGACCCTGATGGAGATATGCACAAAATATTGCTGAGGCAAAAAAAGAGGGGGCATTTTTCAAGGCCAGAACAATGAGATAACATTTAAAAGTGGATCAGGCAGAGTATAAGAAGGATACCCTTATACTCAATGGAGTATAAGAAGCTGGAGGTAAGAAATTACAGCACAATCAGACTTGCCAGGTTCTGTTATCTATCAATAATGGTAGTTTCAGCCTGGCCAGGAGGTCTGTCTACCTAGTGGGGCTGACAAGCAGTTACTATTGCTCTAGTTAGATACAGAATGATATGCTGGCTTTATTAAACACCTTTATACTATTATGACAGCAAATGTATTAATATATTGGTGACATGCAATCAAACATATCACAAAACATATGCACAGCAAAGCATCTGTACAGAAAATCTTTGTTGCATGGCTAGCTATTTAAAGTAGGAGAACTTGGTATGTGCCAGATGGGTATAGTACACATGATTTAACTTGAAGTAAATCTGATATTTATATGCTTTCTCAGCAACTGTTTAAAAGTAACTGCAATTTATAGTTCATAATATGCATGTTAGTGAAATTTCACATTGTGTATATTATTCTCCTGCGTTATGGAAACTGTATATTACTTCAGTTTCCGTAAAATAATCCGAAATTCAATCACTCCCTGTGATGTCTACCTTGGATGATTCCCCACATATTTCCTTGGATGTCAGCTCAGGGGAGGATAAGCCAACTCCTGGCACATCAGGAACTGAGTTCATTGATGTCCGGAAGGGATTTGGCTGAGGCTCCAGCTGGGGAAAGCTTGTAGTGGTGGACGGCCAGCAAAGAGGAGGAGGAACTGCCTTCTGCACCGGATCCAAGAACACATAAGGCAGAGAAAAGGGAGGAGCAGAGAAAATCAGCCAGACTATAAGGAACGGTTGTTGGAATTGGGTATGTCTAGTTTAATGAAGAGAAGGACAAAGGGGGACATGATAGCAGTGTTCCAATATCTCAGGGGCTGCCACAAAGAAGAGGGAGTGAAGCTATTTTCCAAGGCGCCTGAAAGCAGGACAAGAAGCAATGGATGGAAACTAATCAAGGAGAGAAGCAACCTAGAACTAAGGAAAAACTTCCTGACAGTTAGAACAATTAACCAGTGGAACAACCTGCCTCCAGAAGCGGTGAATGCTCCAACACTGGAAGTTTTTAAGAAGATACTGGACAGCCATTTGTCTGAAATGGTATAGGGTTTCCTGCCTGAGCAGGGGGTTGGACTAGATGACCTCCAAGGTCCCTTCCAACTTTATTATTATTATTATTATTATTATTATTATTATTATTATTATTATTATTATTATTATTATTATTATTATTATTACTACTACTACTACTACTACTACTACTACTACTACTACTACTACTACTACTACTACTATTCGAGAGGAGAAAGCCCCACCCATCTTGATGGGCTGCACTGGTAGCTGACTATTTATCACAACAGACAGATGGAGGCATTGCTGGGAATGTGTTTGTTTTCTAGCTGTGTGTTTGGTTGTCGTGATTCCTGCTTCACTCTGAACTGACACCATGTTTGGAATTGAATCGTCCTTGGAGACTCTGAACTTTTCTTGCCCTGTGAGCAATCTTGTGTGTAGATTTACGTTTTGCGTGGTGGATTTAAATTTATCTGGTGGAGTTATTTTGTTTAAGCAATTTTCAAGTGCATTGTGGACTATTGGGCCATTACTGTGTGGACTAACCTTGGTCTGCTTATGGTTGGACTTAATTGGGACAGTTCTGGGGTTTTGGTAAAGGGAATTGCTGGGGAATATTAATAAACTAATCCACAGTTATGTTTGTGTGAGTGAGTGGGGCAGCATACTCCCCCCCAAATGTCCCCAAAATGAAAGAAAACTTAATTTCATAAGCCAAAACACTCCTAGAGAATACTCCAAAATAAAGATGCATTCAGTCAGATAAGCTGGCCATAATGCACTTGAACCAATTAAAAATCATTGCAAGTTAGATTATTAATATTAATGTCCTAAGATGCAGTTGGCTTTGGTGCTTATGTACACTAGTCATGTTTGTAGCATATTTATGGAAAAATGAATCTTCTCATGCACAATGGATCAATTTCAGTGTTCCGTTTCAGAATAAAACACAGAAAAACAGATGAAAATCTGACATCCTTGTAATTGAAAAACAAAGTGGATCTTCTCATCTCTTACCAAATTTGTATCTGAAGATGCAAAGAGCCACCAACAGAAAGCATCTTCCCTATTACTGTTTCACTATCACTGCTTCAACTGCACTAAAAGCAAAGAAAAGATGTTTCCATGGTAGCATGTGAGGGCTGTTTGGAAACATTAAAACTTAAATGTTTTTGCTTCCATATACATCCTGTTAATTTTTTTTTTTTAAAATTAATGCACCCCAAAGCAGACATGGTAATTTTTAAAGAGTGCACATTAAATTTCTGTGGCTCCAAATGGCAAGACATAGACTGCTTTAAGCTGAATCTATAGATATAGAACCAAACTCCCTATGAACAAAGGTAAATTCCAAAGGTAGTTTAAAGGATGATGTGATTCTTGCTTCACAAAGATAAATGCTATGTTCATAAACCTGGTAAAATTTCTTTATGAAATGCCAGGATGGAAGGGGGAGGGGAGAGAAGGAAGTCAGTTAGCTGTCAGCTGTATTTATAGACATCAGCACCCTGTATAGTAAGCTGACTATTATATCACAATCTATCTTGAATTATTCACTCCACTCTTGCCTTCAACAGACAAGACACAGCTGAGTGAATAGTTTCCTCAGTTTGTGTAAACTCTCTTTGTATAAGATCTCCAATCTATCTGTCAAAACTTTAGTTGGCTTTATTGATGCCTGCAAATGTCATCCAATTCTGTCCTGAAACAATAAAGTTACAGGCATATTTCTGACAATAAGAACAACAATCAGAACCAAAAGAAACCTAACTCCAAAATCTTTACAACTATTTATCTGAAATTGCTCATGTTTTTGCAAAGGTCACCTTTACATTTTAGTTTTTATTGATACTATTTCCTTCTCTAATAAAAGGGGAATTAATGAATCCCCACTCATCTCTATCTATCTATCTATCTATCTATCTATCTATCTATCTATCTATCTATCTATCTATCTATCTATCTATCTATCTATCTATCTATCTATCTATCTATCTATCTATCTATCCATCTATCCATCTATCCATCTATCCATCTATCCATCTATCCATCTATCCATCTATCCATCTATCTATCTATCTATCTATCTATCTATCTATCTATCTATCTATCTATCTATCTATCTATCTATCTATCTATCTATCTATCTATCATCCATCCATCCATCCATCCACTCTCACACACAATTTGCCTTGATTTTTGAAAAAAATACTGTTTATCACCCTGAAATCTAGAACGTCACCGCTATACATAAAAATGCTACAAATGTAATCCAACTCTGTTCCAAAACAAAATTACTCACACTGTTCAAAATTACAGGTAAATTTTACCTTAGCTTATATTTTCTAAATCTATTTTTTCAAAATTATGAAGCCTATTTATAACATCTAATATTCATGATATTTTATCTATTCTATTGAAAAATAAAGCACTTTAAGTAATTTGTGTTTTTGCAAGCTACTGACTAGGAAGCATTCATCTTGCATTAAGTCAGCCCTTAGTCCAAGCAGATAGTATTCAGTCTGATCTAAACCAAAGTGGAAAATGATAACAATAATGATGAGGCAAGATAAATTAAGGAAAAGTTTTCATACAAGTAAAACAAAAAAACCTTGTCTCCTGATTCCATAGCCAGTAGAAACTCAGCACTGTGACAGATTTTCTCTTCTGAATGCTTTTTCTTCCATCAATGTAAGATTGCTCTGTTTCTTATGATTGTTTAATTTCAACATTTTCTTCACTTCATTCTCATCAGATTTCTTCAGATTCCTTCATTTCATTCTCTTCAGAAGTTCAACTTGTGTAGAATGATATTTAAAGGATATGGATAAAGGAAATGGGAGAAACAAAAACTTAGTAATACTTCTATTATAACAACTAGGCATATTGAAAGGTATTTAGTGCTGTTTAAAATAGTTTTAACTAAACTGTTATATCCTAAGAATGTTTTTAGTGAATTGCAGTATGTGGCACCAACCAAAGCTTTATGCTTTTTATTTTTCTTTAGTTCTTTTCTATATCTTTAGGATACAGTAGTAGCTGCAAGGGGGATCAATTAGTAGTAACTGCGAGAGAGATCTCGGAGTCCTAGTGGACAATCACTTAAATATGAGCCAGCAGTGTGCTGCAGTTGCCAAAACAGCCAATGCAATCCTAGGCTGCATTAACAGAGGAAGATAATCAAGATCATATGAAGTGTTAGTACCACTCTATAGTGCCTCTTGTAAGAGCACACTTGGAATCCTGCATCCAGTTTTGGTTGACATAATATAAAAAAAATATTGAGACTCTAGAAAGAATGCAGAGAAGAGCAACAAAATGATTAGGGGACTGGAGGCTAAAACATATGAAGAATGATTGCAGGAATTGGGTATGAAAAGCAGTGACATGATAGTAGTGTTCCAATATTTAAGGGGTTGCCACAAAGAAGAAGGGATCAACCTATTCTCCAAAGCACCTGTTCTCCAAGGCAGAACAAGAAGCAATGGATGAAAACTAATCAAGGAGAAAACCAACCTAGAACTAAGAATTTCCTGACAATGAGAATTAATCAGAATTAATCAGTGGAACTGCTTGCCTCCAGAAGTTGTTGGGTGCTCCATCATTGGAGATTTTTGAGCAGGGGTTGGATTAGAAGACCTCCAAGATCCCTTCCAACTCTGTTATTCTGTTATTCATTTAAAATCATATTTTGATTTGGAAATTTAGCTGAAGTACCTTTCCAGGAAAGTTTCAAGGACTTAGCTATTTGTCTTATGGGTTATTTGGTTTGTTTTGGTTGTTTTTATAGCTTACCCTTCTGTTTTCAAATCTTAATTAAAGTGTTCCCTAAGTAAAATAGAAAATGATTTCTCACCTCTTCTGCAAATATAAGCTTCATTAAGAAATCAATAATAAGATTTAACCATTTTTCCTCCTTGGTTACCATTTCTCTGAAATTTCTTTTTTTTGTTAATAAAAAGTTACATGTTGCTTGTTATTAGAAATAAATTCATCCAAAACAATAGGCTTTTCTGAATGCAGAGAACTTCTGTAGTGCTTTAAATAATGTCTGAGTATGTAAGAGGAGACAAAATAATAATTCCAGTATAGCATTCATTCCTGCAAAACAGTTGTGAAGAACATGTACAAAAATCTAACAAATTTCTCAAAAGATAAGAAGTCTGCATTTGTCAATAGAAACCTTGTAACAATTACTGGCTCCTTCATTGTCTTCAGTATGTTAACAAAAGATAACAAACCTATGTTAAACTATCTTATTCAGCAATTTTGCAAGTACATTTTTTTAAATGTAGATTTTTATTACAAGTGAAATTAAAAGCAGGACCTTTTAACGACATCAGCAATAAAAAAGAGTCTGTGAATTGCTCTTTTATTAAAGGTGTTTCTCTGCCACTTCCAAAATAAGATATATGGAATAATTTACTGTATGAGGTAATATAATAAAAACTTCAGCACATGTTTTGAACTCACTGCCTTGTTCTCCATCTCATGTTGAAATCTCTTATTATTTTAGGGAAATAAAGCAGGAGGTCAGGTGGAAGTCCAGATAACACGATCATGAAGTGGACAGAGGTCTGTTAGGGTCCTCGTCTGAGCTGCATTTACTAATACAGCATAGGGGATGTCACTGGCCAGTTAGGAGCTGAAATAGCTTTTCCAATATGCAGCTAACTCCTTAGATCTCAGGCTTCTTAAGTACTGGAGCAAATCCTGCTGAGTCAATTTTTACTGCTTGAAAGAATTAGCCAGCCTTGCCTGATCAACTGGGTCCAGATTCAACAAAGGAATAGTATACATTAATTTAATAAAGGACTAGAAAGTACTGGGGTGCCTACCATGATCTTAGTGAAAAACATTTTTGGATATGGAATAAGTACATAAATTGAACTAAGATCTAAATGATATTATTTACATTTTTTCTGCTGAAGTTATAATTTTCCAATGTATAAAACAAATAGTTGATATTCACAACCTTTTTCAGATCAGAGGTCACATATGAAGTGCCATGATAGTATATAGCTTTGAAGGGTTGGGGAGAAGGTTGTCTTTACTACTTGTTTCTGTGTTGTGATATTGTCTAGAAGAAAGGAGAGCCTGAAGCTCAACAATTGTTAATTAATTGTTAATTAATGGTTCATGTTGTATTTACAGAGGGGAAACAGAAGTTAATTGTCATTTGTTCCTCTCCTTTATTAAATTTATGGACCTCAGTATCATTGCTGGGATTGGACTGGGTTGTTTTCTTGCATCTGATGACATGGTTAGGCTTAAAACTGAGCCACAAAGGTGGAAAGGCTGATCTCAGGATGAGAGCTTGTTTCAAAAGCTGCTAGTTCGATGGCATCACGTGATGTATCATGACATATTGTGACATTTTTTGCCTTTGTGGAGCCGGGGTGGGCATGGCCTGTGCGTGATGCATCCGGCCCGCAGGCTGCCAGTCTGACACCCCTGTGCTAGTTTGCCAGTTTTGAATCCTACCTGCACTCCTAATAAATGCATTGTGACCCTAAATGTTAATGAACACCTTTTGGGATTTATTATTGTTTCGTATTATATCCACAATTCCCTTTAGATTTCTGCTTTATTATGCATCAGGTACCAGCCTAGAAGGTTGGATCACCTATTGAAATAGTGTGAAAATAGCATATTAAATTTGTTGTAAGTAAAACCTTTTCACACTTTAGCATTTGTTATATTTAGAAAGAGTTCTTCCTTGAAATATTTAAGAAACATCTCCCTTTAACCCAAGCAGTATGTAAGGGAATTAATTAATTACATTAATTCTTATGACAATTTTAGCATTAAAGGTAGCACCAGAATGAAACTACAGTCATTAACAATTGAATTACCAAAAGTGTCTGCATAGTGCACTTAAAACACATTTCAGTTGAGTGAGATAATTTAGAATTCAGAATGTGCTCTGAAATTGCTTATGCCAATTACAACATAGACTATTGCATCAAAAAATTATACAACTGGAGGTTAATTATCTCAGAGTTAGTAATATCTCAGAGTTAGTAATGCCTTATTTTTTTCTCTCTTTTTAAAACATAGGCAGGTTACTCCATGTATATTATGGATCAAAATTTATTTTAAAGGGTGAATATACACTGTATGTTGAATATTAACTGTTCTCCTTCATGGTTATTTAACAATACTCAAAAACCCAGGGGCTTCTGCAGGATATGTTTCCAAGTGCACAATAGCGCAATCAAAGTAGTGCATGTTTTGTTTTTATTTCTATCACATTTGTGATGCACATAAAAACAAGAGTTTCAACTGCACTGTTGTGAACACCATTTTGCATTTTTAAACCATAACCTGCAGACAGCCCTGAAACAATCCCAAATATGTTGTTTCTTATTAATCTACCAGGGTTGATAAATGTCCTTGACAAATGTTTTTGGGATGGCACCCACCCAGAATCAAAAAGGGTTTACAACAGGGATGGGCAACTATGGTAACTTTATGACTTGTGGACTTCAAGTCCCAGAATTTGTGAGTCAACCATGCCATGCTAGCTCAGGAATTCTGGGAGCTGAAGTCCACTGGTCGTAAAGTTGCCATAGTTGACTATCCTTCTTTAGCAGGGGTGTCAAACTGCCAGCCCACGGGCCGGATGCATCATCCGGAAGCCGCGCCCACCCCATTGCCGGCAATGGCAAAACTGTCCCGATACGTCTCGCGACATCATGTGACATCACGAGTTTGACATGTCTGCTCTTTAGATTGTGTGGAAACACATTTGTGAACTGTTAAAGCAGCTGTGTCTTCTTTCAGGGGGCAATTTTATAAAGTATTTTTAGCTGACCCACATGAGTATGTATGTTCAACTACTTCACTCTCCTGATCCTCCCACTGGTGTTCCAATGCACTATTTTCAAGGGATTTCACAGATTTAACAACGCTTTAATATTGGTCTATGGGAGAAAACCAATAAGAAATGTAGAAATTCTTCTTAAGACTACTCATTGTTAGATGATGATAATGATGATGATGCTATGATGATTTTTTCCTCATTATCAATGCAGAAACAGGGTATAAATATACATTATAAGATATTTTGGATACATTTTTGAATATACATGTATAGGTTCACCCTGATAGTCCCATGCTGCAATTTGCTTTTTTCATCTCCAAATTGTGATTCCATTTCTTTGAATTCCTTCTTATTCTTTTAACCCTTAGGATATTTGGACCCCTCTCCCTGCTTTATTTGGAAAGAATAAATAAAACATTCAGAGTAGATGTTAAATTGATACTAATATCTTTTCAAGTATAATTTCCATATGCCAGAATTCACAATTAAGTCTGTGTTTCAAATTTCATAAAACACTGAAGGCTTTTCCAATCTATGACCTTCTAGGAAGTAATGGAATTATGATTCCTAGTAAACATGACTAATGATGGATGATGGAAATTATAATCTCGCAGCATGTTAGGAACTCTGTGTGGATGATATCTGGGCTTCAGAAGTGACATTCTCATCTTTGGGTTTTTTTTTCAATTCTAGCAGTAACTTTCTTTGTGTAATGACACAAATCTTAACAACACAGATGCTGCCTACTAAGTTAAATCACAAGAGTACCTGCTTTGAGGAAAGCCATTTTCTGAACAGATGCAGGTGCAGGCTACAGAGATCCAGAGGGAAATGAAAGGTCCCATAAAAGATGGTCCCACGAAAGAGATCTTCACTGCACTGAGTGTTAGGCTTGAATCAGCACACTTTTAAAGCAATCATCCTTCCTAGTTGAATGTGATGGCCATGGTATTATTTCAAGCTGAAGCTGGGAAGGAGAGAAAAGAAAAGTTTCTGATTTTAATTCAGAAAAACTTCCCATTTATGTGGATAGCAATAGGTTAGGCAATTCAGATCCAGGCTGGGAAGCAGCTAAAACAGCCTTGAATTTAGCAGAGCGCCTTAGCGTGCAGAAGACTAAATTTGGGCTCTAGAAACCTACTGAATGTAGGACACATGGCAGGTCTTTCACAAGGTGTCTTTTACTGTCAGGTGTCAAAGGCGTTACCAGTAAGACACTTCCAATGAAAAAAAACATATGTTTTCAAAAGAAAGTACATATTATACTTTGAAATAGAATTCATCAGATCAGATTATATTTTTATTTTCAGATATGCATAGGGTTAAAAACAAGAGCTATCACAGTGAAGTGCACACTTGCAGTTTGCTGTTAAAACTACTATGCTACACACCTGACTTGGAGCAAATACCCCTGAGCATTGTAGAGCACTATTGTTTCAATCCCTGATTCATGAACAGCAGTTTGAAGCCAAGACATGTTATTGCCACTTCTGCTGATCTTGAAATACTAAAATCATGCAGAGGGTATAATGAGACAAACAGTGTTCTCTCCAATGGTACAAAAGGGTGCCTTTTGAGTGCCTGTAGCTCCTGGAATAATAAAAATCTCAGCCCACTCGACACAGAAAGTAGACATATTGTTGCTACATCACTCCATATTTTCAATATTTGATTATGTGCCACCAAGTTGGTGTAATCTCTTAGTAACCACATAGATCAGGGGTGTCAAACTGCCGGCCCGCGGGCTGGACGCATCATGAGGAAACCACGCCCACCACATTGCTGGCAATGGGGAAAAAGTTCCGATACGTCACACAACATCATGTGACATCGCGAGTTTGACATGTCTGACATAGATAGATTTCCTCCATGACAATATATTCCTAGCCTGGTCTTTCAGGTCTTCTAACAGTGTCCCCTTCACCACTAAAACTAAGTCATCCACATTGCTGAATGTTGTGCGTGTACCATTTTCTGGTTATTTGGACAAAAAGAAATCTGAACAATGAGAGCAGCTTACCCCGCTACAAATTGTTATTCTCTCTGCTTTTATTTAAAAGTAATTGAAGCCAAAAGAGTACTGTGTCACCATTTTGGCAAGCAGGATTTTTTTTACAAGAATTCAAACCACAATGCCTTGTTTCTGAAGCAGGGGAAGTAGAAAAATCTGAGCTGCTTTTACTGTTTGAAGATCCATGTAACTTTTCATCAGTTAATAATAGTCCAGTAAAAGGAGCAGAGATGAAAATGAGAGGAATTCTGTTCTTCCTTCCTTCTTTTTAGCAAGAGATTAGTTAGCTGAAAAGCAGAATCCTGGTTGGTTTTTTTCTGAGCAAATGGATTAAAATATATGTTTACCAGAGATATATTCTATACTGAAACTTGTAGTAGTGGAGGTGAAAGGGAAAGAGGGAGAGGGAGAGACAGGAATGATCACTGAGATTTGGGGAATCAGGAGATGAGCTAAAGCAAGAATTTTCTCCAATGGAAAAACTATACAAGCTTAGTATTTCAGAGTATAGAAAAAGAAAATGTATCTGTGTTGCCATTTCATATACATTGTAGTCAAGTTGGAAATAAATCAGTTCAGCCCTAGAACAATTCCAATGCTATGAGATCAAAGAGGTCCAGAATAGCTTTTGAACTGCCAGAGAATTGTGTGAAGCACAATACAGTATTCTTTCTTTTAATTAAGGACATTGAGACTGCACTAGGCATCAAGCCATTGCTAAGATTAACCCATTCTCTTCTGCATAGTCGCAATCCAGATATTTATTCACATCTTCTCTCTGCAATTGTTTCTATTGGTAAAGTAGTGCTATGGGTTATATAATAAGAGTTAGTTTTTATGCAAATTGCAGCAGAGGGAAAGACCAAATTAAACTTCCTTATAGGTAAGTCCTGCCCATTTAAATTTCTCGCCAATTATTTAAATATTATGTTTTAATTTTTATACTTTTGGAGGTTTGTGTATTCTGCTTTTGAATGAAATTAGATTTAAAGGCACTTAATGCTGATATGCTACATTAATGACTTATTTTTCTTTTGTGATCAAATCCAAGGCCATTCCCAGCAGGATTTTCATTCTTGCACTAGAGAAAAAAGCCCTCCTAAAGCTACCTTATTTATTTAAACTACTACCTCTATATATAAAATAAGCAAGGCTATTAGCAGAATAAAAGACTTGAAAATGTAATCACTGATATATCTGAAGTGACATTAAATTGTTACCCTAAATTTTCTAAATGTCTTGCATTCAGGTCTGAAGTTAGTGTTTCTCTGCTTTACAGTTCTCACAGTTCTTTCTTAATTCCAGAATGGATTGGTTCTTCTCTTACACTCTTGCAGTTCAGAGATAAATCCACATCTCTTCCCTATGAGAGACCTTCAAACTTTAGAAGACTGCTGTCATGTCTCTGTTTAGTCTTCTTTTTTTCAGGCTAAATGTACCAAGTTCCTTTAATTCTCTTTATATGATTTGGTTATTTTTATTATCCTTTTCGCTCTTCTCTGTACTGTTTCCAATATCACAACATCCTTTTCTTTATTGTGGCAACCAGGACTGGGCAATAACACTCCAGGTGAAGCCTTAAATATATTGGTGCTCTAAATCAAAAGTGAGCCTGATGTACTTTAAAGAATGACAAAGAACAGGGTAAATCCATAGTCTGGTTAGTGAAAGCAATATATGGTCCTTGATCCACATGTGACTTTGTTCTAATATCTCCCAAAACTCACTGGCTCATTTGATGGGCTGTCTGTTAAAACAAAGCAAGCCTATGTCATGCACTTGAAAGAAAACTGGGATGCCTGTAATTGTGGAGTCCTCTGGCAAAAACAAAGAATGTTTATTCACAGAGAATATGCACCTGTAACACTTGTAGCAATTCTAGGTGGTTAGAGGACTGATAACATAACAAAGAGTTAGACATCCTGCAAAGCTCAGCTAGAAGTTAGAAACAGGGATGGCCTGGAGCAAATAGCATTATATTAGATAATTCCTGGAGCATTCATAAGCCAAGGCTTAGAAATTGGGACAACTACAGACCAATAGAACAAATTGTTAGATCATTACTAAAATGTTTTTTAGATGATATTTCTTATATATCCCACCTTCTGCTTTAGTGAAATTGTATAAAGCTCTCTTAATCCTTTGTTTTGGGTCCTGGCATTTTGCTGGCTGGGATCCCTTTGGCTGAAGTACTTCAATAAAAGGAAACAAAACCTGCACCTTGTGTCTGGTGTTCTTCATTGGCTTTGGCACCAGGCTCAGACCTCAATTGGGGACAACACATTTCATATGAAAATTGTTCTTTTTGTAACAATCTACTTAATAAGGAGGGAAAAGAGAACATGAGAGTAGCTGTTTTTGTTCACTTTTGTCTTTCATCCAACCCATCTCTAGCTTTTCATCAAGCTATTAGTGCCAATGTAACTTTTGAAAAAGTGGGCTTTTAGTGGAAGAAAGTTTTTCCATGCCTGATCTTCCAGAGAAATTCACTGTTTTCTACTTAATTACCTAGTAGAGAAGCTGTCGTACTGAAATGGGAATCTAAATTCCCAGGAGAAAGCATGGACTGCAGATGTAATGAATAAAAACTATCCTCAGCTGTAATGCATAAAATGTTAATAAGAATTTTGAGTCTCCTTTTTAACAAATGGGAGTTAAAGAATAAATCTCTAGTGAATAATTCATATACATATATATATATATATATATTTCTCTTTTACAAATTACAATTCTGTGTTCCACTGTGTTCCATATAATGCTATTCCCATTCCAGTGAAAGCATCTTGCAAGTCTGTCCACTCAATTAGTACTATCTTTAAAAATTGTTTCATTTGACCAATGCTTTTGTAGATATACGAAAAAGGCTCATTATAAGATTAAGAATAATCCAAAAATAGGCTACAGTTGGGATAAACTAACATATTCAATTTAAAGACTAAACAACAAACCATATATGGCTTGATGTATATCTCCCCTGCTAACTAACATGACAAATTAACTTCAGCTGTAGAAAGCAAGAAATGACAAGTCAGCTGTTTTGCATAATGAGCTAAAAAAAGAAGTCACAGTTAGCTAAATGCCCGAATGTGTTTAGACAAAATGCTCTTGAAGCTTAGAAAAAAGGGGAGGAAATGGCATTGTGCAAATATAATTTTAAGACTAGATCAGAATCATTTGGGGAAAGCCAAATTTTGTAGGGTGGAATAAATTATTTTAAAATGCAATTAAATGTCCTAAAACATTCCTAGTGAAAGTTAGGAATCCTAGTTCATGTGGAGACTACACCTACAAATTCTATTATTCCAAGGGATTCTCAGTGGATCTTTGCATCCACTGTTGGTTTTCCTATTTAAGTCTATGTCCATTTTTAGACACTTTGGGTCACTTCAATATATATTGTCTTGGCATTTGTGTTTTGTAATTTTTGCATGCCTATATAATTATTAGGTCTTGGGTTTAGATCAATCAAAACAAAATAAGTTCTTAGGTGCCTCACAGAATTAAAGCTGAAATACTGAAATATCAAAATATGAATTCTTTTTTCCCCAAACATGTTTATTTTTTATTGCTAAGAATAAAATACAAAACACAGAAAAAGAAAAATTAAAAACACAGACTGACACAAATCCAACATGAACAGCAACAACAAAAACATTTGTACAAAAAAACCCCAGATACTAAATATATCTAATATTAAACAAAAAAAATCCAAAATGCTATATTATATAAACAAATATCCCTGATGTAGAAATTTATTTATCTAATAATAGAATCAACCCAACATCTGTTCACACACACACACACACATACTATATGTATAGTATGTCGGCAGAGGACTGATGAAAGCTTAGTAATAAAACAGTTTGTTTTTATATTTATCCCAGAGTTCATATATATATATATCTTTCGTGAGCTTAAATGGACTCCAGAAGATGGTAGAGGACAGGAAGGCCTGGAGGAACATTGTCCATGGGGTCGCGATGGGTCGGACACGACTTTGCAACTAACAACAATATATATAGTAATAAAAAAAGGCTATTATATCCCGGAGTTCATTAATTTTATTAATTTTATATATATATATATATGTCTCTGATAATCTTAAAAACTCGAATCCCAGGTATACTCATACTAGAAATCACTGAACTCCGGGATAAATATAAAAACAAACTGTTTTATTACTAAGCTTTCGTCGGTCCTCTGCCGACATCATCAGAGTAAAAGCTGGAGGCTGGCTAGCCCGCTTATATAGCTGGCTGTTTCAACGATCTGCTCATGGAGTGAGTAATTGGTCCCTCCTCCCCTCACCCCCTCCTAGTCAATCGTATTGCTCCTAATCGCGTCATGTCTGCCTGTGCGCGTTTGAATCCTGGCACTTTTTCTCCCCCCACCCTCCTTCTAGTGATTTTGGTGGTAGGTAATGTCGGATGCAATCGTGTAGAAAGATTAGTTTTTCATAGCCGATCGTTTTGCGTTCTGCAAGTTTCTCCCACCTCCTGGCTTGTAGCAATGCTCGCCCATAGTTGTCTCTGATAATCTTAAAAACTCGAATCCCAGATATACTCATCCTAGGAGCAATACGAGAAGCCGGGCGCAGAGGCAGGCGGCTATATAGGCCAGCTCCCAGATCGCCTTCTATTCCAACTCTGATGACGTATATATTATAGTATACATACATACATACATGCATACATAGTCAACAGCTTACCCCAAAGTTAAAACTAATATTCTTCTGTTAACCATCTGTCATTGTTTATAGATAAAATGACACCTGAAAATCAGGAGAAAATTGATCACGCTCTTGCAAGAGCAATATATGCTTTGGCAATAACTGAAATGCATATTGGCAGAAGCTTTTAAATTATTATGACCATCATACCATTTGCCAAGCAGACATTTCTTGAGCAAGCCTCTTTTGGAGTCAGAATATGAGCGTGTGATGGAATCTATTCAAGGAAAAATCAGTGAAGCACTATGTCTCACAGTGCTTACAGATGGATGGACAAATGTTCGGGGAGAAGGAATCATCCACTTCATGATAACAACACCTCAACCAGTATTTTATAGAAGCATTGAAACTGGAGAGAATAGACATACTGGAGAGTATATCAACAGTGAAATATGTGCAGTTTTAGAGAAAATTGAGAGTGGTAAAGCATTTGCTTTGCTGACTGACAATGCAAGTAAAATAGAATCTGGTCTATGTTTGGTAATAATCATACCAAATCAAGAAACAAAACTGACCTGTGAAAGGGTAGAAAAGATTGTTTCGATCTGTGCAAACTTAAAGTCCATGAGAAAAATGACAAAGAGGAAGAAGAAATGCAAAATGATAGCAGTAGTTCAGAAAATGAGATAAAATAAACTGCCTGTATATGTTGTGCCTTCTGTTTCTTTTTTTAAAAGCACCACTCAAAAGGTAAACGTTCTATGGAGCTTACATATTGAGGTGGACCTTAACTTTATTTGCTATTAGTGCTAAGGGGCAAATCTGATTATTTTTTATATTGATGGTTTCTTGCTTTTTTTGTTCCTTTTGAGGGTTACCTGTTTTATTCCAAGCATAATACTTTTATATACACTGCATTTCATGCAATTTGTAAAACTACTCCACATTGAATTTTTCCCAGTTTTTCCAAAATTTCTATTTTTTTTCTGGGAAAAAACAGGGGAAATGTTTTTTTTTTCATGGCTTCAAAGTTTTCAGAAATTTTATGTCTCTAGTTTATCCAATCTAATATGTATATTTTAAACATCTTCTTTAGATTGTTTTAATTCTGTCACTAATAATTCCAACTTTTTGTATAACTTTTCATTCATATCTTGTAACATGACATGTAAACTTTGAAAACTTTTTCTCAAATACTTCCATAAAAAAATTAACATTAAAATTTTCTAACTTAGGTCTTTGTTTTAACTCTCTCTTTGGAGGTATTGGGTAGATATATAAAGTTCCACTTTTATGGCCAGTTGTTAAAAGCAAGAAGCAGGCAGAGATACACAGTTCTTTTTCAAGACCAGGGAAAGTAAATGTCCCATAACAAAGCAGTTGCAAAGGGGAGCAATGTAGAAATTCCCAGAGTAAGGGGAAAAGAGGGTTCTATTCTTTTAAAATGGACAAGGATATATACAAAAATATACACAAAATACAATACAATAAAATAAAATAAAAGTATAAAGTCCTTTTAAATTGGTAATATACACAGTCTTATTAGTGAAAGTTCAGTGTAAGTAAATTACTTTCCAGACAAGTAGAGATAACAGATCATTTGTCTTCTTTCCTTATGGAAACAACAGCAAAAAAAAAAATATATATTACATCCACTCCACTCAATTGGAATCCAATGGAGGGGGAAATGTCCACTTTACAACACACAGCCACAAATTAACATAAAAATGTAATAAAAATATAATAAAAGACTTTTACAAAGCATGGTATTAAAAGCAAAGGCGTCCTTTGAGAACAAAGGCTGGACAGACAAGATGGATAACTCCTCTCTTCTGGATGAGTTTACCAGAAAGAAGTCGTCCATGGGAGTCTCCTTCCCCAGCAATTCAGAACCATCCAAAGAGCTTTGTGGGTGATTCCAAGACACTTCCTTTTCAAATCCAGGAGTGTGTTGCTATAGAAGCCAGCTTCTAGCAACAAAAAGCAGCCATTGCCCTCAGAGCCAAAAGAAAGTCCAACTCAACAGGGATGCCATGATGGGAGGGAATTATTGTCCATTTTATTTTTCTTGTGAGAAACTGTTGGATTAAATCCATGAAAAGCTGAAACACTCCACATGTATTATAATAATGAATTAAAGATTTCCTCCCTCTCCATACAAACATGCAGTGGGTGTTTTCCATTTGAAAAACTGACTGTAACACAATGACTGTTTCAAAGTTGTAACAGATTGTAACACTAGAACTAGGATACTGCATACTGCAAAATAATACAAATCCATAAAAGATTGCTTTCCCTAATCTGGTGCTCTCTAGATTAGCTCAAAAACTGAGCGAGAATATAGTCAGTTGATTAGTTGGAAATTCTGAGAATTTCCAAGGTACCAGATCAAGGAAGGTACCAAATCAAGGAAGGTACCAGATCAAGGAAGGTACCAGATCAAGGAAGGCTGCTATTGGGGCTCCACTATTGATGTTGAGTAGTAGTACTGCTAAGTTCCCAAGACCCTCTCAAAAAGTTAACTGCTACTATTTTATTTGAATGAAATTAAAAGTGGCAGTTAATAGTTGAGAATTTTATTGATGTACATAAAAGAATATTGATTTTAATTAAATTTAGTTATATATAAAGCTAAATCAAATGCTGTTTTTGATTGGCTACACTTACTTTTGGAGTGTGGTTCATGGAATGTCACTCAAACATCAAGAACAGCCTTGACTCTAAAATGTTTTGACATATTTCACTCTGGTGTGTACAGTAAAAAGAACTCAATGAAATACATTTGAAGTTAATATTCATATGTGCATGTGTTTGTGTGTGTGCGCATGCTCATGAACATGAGCAAGACTGAGACTCTTTTACTCTTTGAAGTGAAAGAAAAAGACCCTTATAAGAGTAGGAATGTTGGCCCATCAGCTTGACTTAAGAAACAAAAGAGTATATTTTTGAAGCTTTTCTTTTCATATCCTTATGCATAGACACATGTTCCTGAATATTGACCTAAATAAAAGGGAAAGACTAATAGATTGCTCATCCATAGCATTGTTTCCTCTCATTTTATTAGATTGGATTCTGCTTTTAATCTTTTTTGTTGATAGCAGAATTATGGGTGATTAAAATAGAGATATCCAAATAAGCATAGGAGAAAGGAACAAGGGAATATATTGAAACGAACAAATATGACATTATATAGAATACATTCATATGAAATATGAAAAGTGTAAGTGGCAAGGATAAATCAGTAACAATGCGAGAATATTGCTTCTGAGTTTTTAAATATAGGCAAAAGGCATTCTTTGTGGCATGGTAGTTACTAAGTCAAGGTGAAAGAAACAATTAACATTCTTTTGATCTAGTAACATGGTAAACAGAATGATTAAATAACACAGGAGTGTATGTTTATTTGTTGAAAAATTCTTTCATGTATCAGTTTAATTCATATATTTCAAGGGCGCATCTTCCTGTTCATGCACAGTTTTCAGACAATGAGCCCTTCTATTGTCACATAACAATGAGACCTTTCTAATCAAAGGGACTTGGCTTGAAAATAAAGGAATTGTTTCATTATATAAGTGAAAGCTTTGCTTGAAGTGAAAAATTAGTTACTGCCTTTGCTTGAGTAAAACAACAGGGTGACATTCTTTATTACAATGTGTTTCTTACCTCAAATTTATAACCCTGAATGTGGTGGGAGGCAGAGTTAGTAATGGAAATTGGTATGAGAACAGGATTATGATTTCACTTGTTTTTCCATCAGAACAATTTGCTTCTTGTATGTTTTATTTTTTTTAAATAGGACTGCCATTGTCCAAGGTAATTAAATGAGCTGTTTATCTCTCATAATGTCAGCATAAGTATTATCCATCTCATATAAACATTGATTAGAAAAAAGTATTTTGGATAAAGCTAAGCATAAAGATTTTTGATAAGTATTCTGCAGTGGATATGCACATTTGGCCTTTAGATAACATGTCTATTAAAACAAAGGTCAGAGAAATAACTAATATTGTCATAGAGATTGTAACTCAATTGAAGAAAACAACTCTTTAGACAAAAACATCTTCTGAGGAAAGGAGCATCCTAAATAAATATGAAACAAACAGCTATAATTAGAAGTTTACTATAAGTTTTTTAAAAGTCTTTTTGAGAACTCAAAGGTTTGTGGGACAATTTCAACTATAGAAAAGATGAACTTGTAATTGTCTGAGGCAATCTACCTTACAGCTTCATCTGTAGTCACCATAGGAGCTTACTACCAATCTCCCATTATGCATAATATTAAAGTTCAGGAAAGGAAAAGTTTAATAAAACCAATCAGACAGATCTGATCTGAAGGAAATGAAGGAGAGACATTCTGTCCCCATTCCAAAATCCAGTAAAACTTGGATTTATACAGTTTATGTAGAATTGTTGGTGGATGCAGATTAACTTTTGATTTTAATAAAGTCTAATGCAAATTGTACTTCTTAAACTCTTTAAACACAAACTGTACTCTATTTATCACTTCCATTTTGCAAACCTGCAAACTTTGTATTGTAGTTCTTCATTTTAAAAAGTCCATACTAGAAAAGTTCCATTTATACCAGTGTTTTGCTTATGAGAATGTAAAACAAAGTTCTGGACAATCTTATAAATGGATAGAAAAAAAGGTAAGAATAAATTTGTAACTGAAAACTGTTAATGTTACTGAAAGTAATTACAAAGCTTAGCATTCATTTCAAATGTTTCTCAGTTAACACAGATGTGAAGAAACTGACCCACTTAGAAATCAAGAAAGATATTTTCATAGTCTTAGATTAAGTTTTATGGTCTGACATTGGAGAAAGCAAAGTTTTTGCTGGACAGTTTTAAGAATGGCTTTGATACAGGTATGTCATCTCTTTTTCCTTATGCATGGCTAGCCTATTATAATATCTTGCTGTGTATGGGATAGGTCTTGTCTTGTGGAGGAAGCTGCTGATAGAATTTCAATTGTCTGTCTTGGCAAGTACAAATAAAAGATTCACTATGCTCTGGCCTCTTTTGTTTTTGTTCTTATTTATTGCATAATTAAATTAATTAAATTTAATTAAATATTAATTAAATAATTAATTCCATCAAATTATAGCATATGGCACACTTGCTATAATGTGGTACACATATTCTTAATTATATTCTCTGTATGATATTATTTTATTAAATAGCAGCACAAGCTTTTGTTTACCTGACTAAGGATGAACAATGTACAGCCTACAGTTTACATATCAACTTTAGTATCCCATTTGCAGCAAAAAAAATATTATTTGTTTTTGAAAGCATGCTTGTTTCTTCCTCTTGTAAGGAAGAAATTTGTCCTTTTAATTCAAGAGAGCATCAGGACATTTTCTGTAAGGAGAAAAATGAAATAAATGCAACTTAGCAACAGGCTTTTAATTTTTGTGTACACTTTTGTATACTTTTTTTTAAAAATAGCAAACATCTTAATAAAACAATGAGTTTGTTAGGAAAGAGATGGGCATAAGTATTTATGACAGTTGAGTGACAGTCAATGCCTTCAATGTTATAAGTTGCTGACAGATGACAGTATTGATGTGCTAGGAGCTCACATGTTCTTTGGCATCTACATAGTATTTCATTTGCTGGAAAGTAGCTGTGCTGCTATTTTTTATGAAATAGAAGCAGTGCCTCCTGATTTAATTTTTGATTGTCAAAGTAGTCCCTCCAGTTGAAATTCACAGCAATTATTATTTAGCATATGATAAGAAAAAGATAAAAGAGAAGTAAACATATACAAACAATCCATGTAATTATATACAAACTTCTATGGGGTTATGGCAGTGGCTTTATAACTGAATGTCCATTTCAGCTATCCAGACGATTACCTCTGGCATTGCTTCACAGCTGTGTAGAGTATTGAGTCTGTAAAAATAAGTACTATGTTTGCTGGGCCACACATATGAAAGAAATTAAATCAGAAAGAGTTGGTTTGTGTGATCAAGAATGAAATAGACAGCCTATGACAGCAACTAACTAATTTCATATGAGAATAGTTGATGAATTGATTAAGGGCAATTGGTGCATCAGTTAAAGAGAAATTAAAGCTTTGCATTTCATGGGAACATGCAGGTCACATTACCAATATCTTTAATATTGGAAGAATTGTGGTACCTTGTATGCTAATAAAGAAATGCTATGCTACTCGAATAAAGATTCTTTAAAGTAAACAATGCCTCGAAGTTCTTTGAAGAGTTTCATCTGTCGGAACCATGACACAAAGCTTTAAACTTGCTAGCAATCAATGTTACGCTTTGAGAATGAAGTTGAGGAAGATAATAGCTGACAAATCATGGAGTTATTATTATTACTCAGAAATAAAGTCCATGGAATATCATCTCAAACTTTTACCTGTGGGATAAGTGGACATTCTAAATCCAAGCTTTGTATGAAACTTATAATTACAGTTTCCTGAGATCATGTTATTCACATAAAGTTCCTTCAACCTGGTGCCATTAACAATTCAAAGTGTAACACTCAAATCTTTGAAATAATGTTTAAACAGAATTTGAAAATACAAGCAATTTTGATGATATAGGAAACTATATAAATTTGATTAATAGATTAAATAAAATAAGGAAACATGACAATCTAGGCCTTACACCCCTCCAAGGGACAATTGTGAAGTTGCCCCTACAGTCCAGGTTGGCACAATACAATGTCTTTCTTTCCCAGAATTAAAATAATACATTTGAAGGGATATCCTTGACTTGGTTGAAGCAGTAAAGAGGACTGTCAGGGTCTGGTTGAAAGGACAAAGTGTGGAGTTTTTTTGGTAATAACTTTAAGAAACTTGCTGTTGTTGGCCAATGTGTGTAGCAAATGATGTGATTTGGTGGAGAAATGAAAACTGGTAACAATTTGAGCTCATTTCAAGATTTCCTAAATATATGTATTTAAACTAAAGTTATGGAAATTGATGCATTACGTTTTATTCTCATATTATCTTACAGAGTACTTTTAAGAGAAAAAGAAAGGAAAAATATGTATTAACATAATGTTCTATTATTCAGAGGTTACTTTCAAATATTATTTTCAGCTGACTTATATTTTTAAATCACCTTTTACAAATAAATAAAATATAATTTATGTCACAAAGTAATTTTTAAAAATACATGCCATATTTATATTATAATACCTATTTTAATTTTTTTTAAAGAAACACAATGGAAAATCAGTAGTAGGAATTATTCCTTCACAATCAAAGTTCTTAAGTAATAGAACACTCAAAAAATCAGCTTATCAGAGTATCTACATTTGCTTTCTATACAATTAGCAATAGCTTTGTGCTAGTAGCTATTCTGATAAACTATTTGTTTGCATTTGTATTCCATCCAATTAGGATCCCAGGTATCTTAATATATGTATATGCATTAATGCATGCACAGACTTCACCATTTAAATACAGTACATCCCAAAACTGAATACCTGGTATTTCCTTGGGAATCTGTGCTGGGGTAAAATAATCTGTCTGAGATTCTCTGACATTTCCAATTCAGATAGACCATATGGCTCTTGACTAATCACTGGTGTCTCAATATCAAATATAAGTCCTATTTAAGCCTGAAGAAGAAATTAAATATGAATAAATATGTATAACATCCTTACGCTGGTAAGAAGCCTACTTGAGACCTTGTCATTCAACTTAACAAGGTTTGAAATAGGTGGATTGGGATGAGGAAAATAGGTTACAGATTACAGATACAGTAATATCACAAGGCATATTTTTAATGTTATTTAACTGACTTTAGCACACTGTTGTTCCCCTCACACATTTTAATTAAGAGAATAATTTGCAAATTTATGGCCTGAAGGCATAACATTTTCGCCTCCTAACCTTATTTATATAATTAAAGAGCCTAGAGAGTTTGAAATGGGATAACAGGGATTACTTGTCTGTCTAGTTCTTATCCTAGATCATGACAACCAATGACATGGGCCTGCCCAAAAGAACAAAGAGATGCTTCAACTGGTGTAGAATGTGGCCACATGGTAGTAAATGGTTATTTAGCACATGCAGTACCACTATGCCATGAATTGCATTCGTTGCCGGGGTGCTTTTGGGTGCAATTCAAGGTGCTGCTTGTCATCTTTAAAACGTGTTTCATACCATCTCTCCCCTGCTGTTTCTACCCATTTAGTCAGTCATGCAGGATGTTTCATGTTCCATTGACTTAAAAATGCTGGTTGGTTGTACCTAGCACCTGCCCTATGGAGAGAATCCCTGGAAATCAGCATGGCCCCCCCAGTCCTGCTGGCCCTTTGTAGTCCTTAAAGACTTGGCCCTGGTCCTGTGGCCTTGAGTGTGTGCAGGGACCCAATTCTTGGTTATTTTATTGAGTATGTTTTATGATTTATTATTAGTTTCTATGTATTTTAATTATTGCATTGTTGTAATTATTTTTATTTTATTTTTAATTTGGTTTTCTTCCAAAAGTCATTTGTTGAGATGGATAATCATACAAAGATAAACAAATAAACAAATAAAAGAGTAAAGATTAAGCCTGTGTCAGATGTCTGCATTCTCAAGATAAAGCTATTTATCTTACTGATGTTACTTGAGCTAGTTTGCTATTACTGGGAATATTTGAGGAGACCATTGGAGTGACATGGCATGAAATAAAACAACAAGGAAGATTCACTTTCCTCTTTAGAAACTGGTAAGTAGGGTATTCAAATAAATTCATTGTTGATGTGATTGCTCAGTTGTCTCTGACTTGATGGTACATAATCAATCTTAACCTTTAATATTTACTATATATTATTTTATATTACTATATGATAAATACAGATTTTGCAAATAGCAATAGCAATAGCACTTACTGCTTCACAGTGTCATGGTTCCGATAGATGAAACCAATTAAAAGAACTTCAAGGCAAGGATTTCTTCCTTAAAGAACATTTTATTCAGGAAACAAAGTATCAGCACTTACATAGTTGAACCCAAGACTAAAGTTCCCTCCCTCTGATACAAAGTAACAAGTTGCAATTCCCACCCCAGAAAGGCGGTCATAAATCACATTCACCAATTAATCTAAAATCCTCTCGACTTTACAGCCCGCCAAAACTTTATCTAGAATTGATCTTGAAGCTCACCCATCTGCAATTGTTTAGGCTAACTTAAAAAGCTCAAGCATTTCTCCCATCCCCGCTTCTACATCTGAGAATCCCAAGCAACAGAAAAAGCACAAGTAAAGTAAAAGGTAAAATGGCTGCAATTTCTTAATTGTCACAGCATTGATGCACAGTGCTTGACAGCCCTCTCTAAGCAGTTTACAGAGTTAGCATATTGACCCCAACAATCTGGGCCATCATTTTACTGACCTCAGAAGGATAGAAGGCTGAGTCAACCTTGAGTCTGTGAGAATCGAACTGCCAAACTGCAGGCAGTTGGCAGTCAGTAGAAGTAGCTTACAGTACTGCATTCTAAACACTGTGCCACCACAGCAAATTGTCCCAACACTAACATACATGGACATTAGCCAATAAAAACTGGTTACTGATATCCCTATATTGTTCATAGTTATTTGAACAGTAGATTAAACGCCAGAAGATCTAAACAATTTTTAATTTTTTTTCAAGAATCACTTGACTTAGTAGAGATTATCAGATCTTCCCTGGGAGTACTTGACAAAAGGGTCTTCTAAATATTATCATTCCCAAATGCTGGGTTCTACTTTTAGTTGATTCTAAATTTTTAAAAATTATTTCTGTGTCACAGAAAGAAACAATGACCATAATCTCTTTACTTTTTGGTCATTGCTTCTTTCATCCAACAAAAGTAAGAAATTAAAGTAAAGTTACTTCATTTCATTTTTTATTAGTGTCAAAATCAAAATTGGCTCTTTAGCTGTTAAGCCAGACATATAACATTTTCAATTTATTCAGAACTGATATAAAAATAATGTGAACATGACAATTCCTCCTATTCTTCCCGAGGCTGTGTCTGATGTCATTTTATATGATTCCCATATGCCCTAGTCCTATTGTGATTATTAAAGGAGGTATAATAATGGATTGCTGAAGCAGCCATAAAATTTATTTTTGATAGATCTTCAATAGAAAGTATCAACAGTTCTATTGGCTGTGTAAGTAATAGCAGTGTGAAACATTTTTTCCCATTCAGCATGAAATCATTAGCTTGACATGTACATATAATTGCCACTGCCTATGTACCAAAGAATACTTTCTTTACAGAAAAATAATCTCAAAAATTGGGCTGAACTTTCACCTTAACTACTAAATGAAGATGATTCATGTAACTTTGGTGAAGATGATGGAATACTGTACATCTTTAGTTAAATTGTGTGTGTGTGTGTGTGTGTGTGTATGTGCGTACACACACACATATATATACACCCACACAAGCATGGAGTTAAAAAAGGAAACAAATAATTATAGGTTTTATTTCTGCAATTGAATGAACAGCTTCACTATAATGTCATATTTGTAATAAAGTCCAGAATACTATCTATTGCTTCTGTAGGTCACAATTAATAAAGGACTAATAAGCAAGATGAATACTTTTTTCCTGGAGATGAAGTTATTGAAATTGTCCATGTTTTATCAGTTGCAATCCCTTTTCAGTTTTGAAACATGTCAACAAATAAAACATATTGTACAAATCTTTTTTTTTAACCACATGGGAGGTATAAAAATGTTTATAGAATCAAATATTAAATAAGGGATAAGACTAAGCAAAGTAAAACATTTGTTTTCATTTTCTCATCAGAAATAATGCAACATTTTCATGCACGTTCAACTAAAAAGCTACAAATGTAGCAGAAAACAAACATTTCTGCCCACACTTTAAAAGAGAAATAAATATAAGAGGCCAAATTGCAAATTTATTATTTCTAGTCCAATTCTAATTATGAAAATGTCCCCCAAATAGTAAATAAAATAAAATAATAAAATTTTATTATATTAATAAAAGATCAGAAATATTTAATAATGGAAAGGTGGTCCCAGATGTTTCTAAAAGCCAGAGCATCAGTATGCATTTTGGAACCTTTGCAGAGGAATCTGTGAATTGATCACATATAAGGTAAGCAGTAATTTCATCATCACAGGAGCAATTACAATTACTGACAATTGGAGTGATGAGTTTCAATCATCACTTGGTATTGCAAAAAGCAATTTATGATTTATGAACACCTATGATGCAGATTATACCTCTATATCTGAGCACAGGTAAATGAGGCTTTCAAAAAAATTGTTAGAGTATCTGCTACTTGTTATCCAATTGGACAGCAACCCAATTTGTGTTGGAGTAAAAAAATTCCACTGAGGACGAAGTAGGATATGAACGAATGCCTAGCAAAAATGAGAAACAATGCCTTTGTCAGTTTGCCATTCCCAAATCTTCCCCTTCAGTTTAGTCAGAGTTTTATCTACCAAAGAAATTGCCAGCAAGGAAAGGCCACAATATGCCAAGTGAAGGATAGAGTCAACATGAGATGAACCAGGGAAGTTCCCCCAAATATTTTTTTGGTCAGAATTTGAGTTGGCAGAGTTTTAATTGAATCTTGAAGAAATCTAATTTTAACCACATTAGAAGTTGAGTGAAAGATTCACATTTTAATTTTTGATTGGATGATGTCTAACTTTGGGATATCAGTAGAAACACACAATTGAGGATCATGTAAGATCCTATCCAGAACTTCAGCCCTAAATAATTTAATGGCAACTACAACATAGTTATTTAGAGATGCTTTGGGGGCTCTACAAGCAGCTTTCTCACTTGACTTGACAATTGATTAGAATGTTGAAATTGAACAGCTTAGTATTTAAAACTTTTGGTCTGTTCAATAAGCTTACTACTAATCAGCCATTTAACTGTCTTAAAATGCTTCCTAGAAAATATCAGGAATTTTATTTTAGAGTAGTTAGAATGTTAGAATAAAGTAATAAACCCTTAGGACATCCTTGAAGGCCTAGTTGGAAATGGATAAAAATGGCCTTTTATTGGTTTTAAATCTAGGTTCATATAACATATTGTTTCCCCTTTGCTCCAGATATGCATGTTGCCTCTTTTATGTCCCCTAAAGAGGCTTTGTTTTCCAGTGCTTATATTGGTTAGTTCTTATATTTTAAGAATTGTCTTCTAGGGTCTTTCTCTAGAAGTTCATGCCATTATTCTGTTATCAGAACAGAAAAACAAAAATTATCAGGTGGGAGAACTCCTTCAAGAAGTCTACCAAATTCCAAAACCAAAGTTTGTTTAGCTGCTGAAACTAGGTATGACTTAAATATTGTCATGCCTGAATAGGGCAAGATTTCAAGATAAACTAGTGCTCACTAATTATTTGGTGCTGATGGTCTAGTTACAAAGATTAAAAGTTGATGTAATTCATTTAAAAAATACAAAGTTATTTATAAATTTAAGTATTGTTGATAACTGAAAGCAAGGAGAATCATCCCCTTGTCTGTCTATTGAATTTTGTGTGGGTATGTGGTGTGCTGCTTTGATGCTGAGATGCTCATCATTTTTTCTAAGTATAAGCAGATTTAATATTATATCATACATTTATAGTGAAATTTACACTTTCTTGATTTGAAACAAAACTGGCATGATTACAGAAATGTTGGTAATTAATTCCCACACCCAAATCTTTAGCATGTGCCAGTTAAGGAGGTAATGGCAAAACCACTTCCAGAAATCTAGCCAAGAAAATGTTGGGACTGGTCTCGACAGTCACTGAGAGTCAAGGCTGACTCGAAGAGACCACATATATAAATTATAAGCAGAACAATGATATGATCCTCAATGGGTCCACTTTTGCATTTGTCCCTCTCTTTGTGCCTCCTCTACCAACACTCTTGGTTTGGAAATGCCTGATCAGCACTTGGGGAACATATGAACTAATCTTAAAGTCTTCACTTGCAGCACCAAGAAGATGGATGTCTAAGTTCTTTCTGTCAAGTGATGCATTCTTTTAGCTGTTATCCATTACAGGCCACGTAAGAAAGGGGAGTGGGGGAGGAAATGCACATCCTGTCATTTAATTGCATGGTTTCTAGCCTCCCTTTCCATATATTGAACACCCAGGTTCTTAACAGCAGAACAAAAATGAAATAGAAATAAATAAGTACATTGAAAAATTATAACAAATAGGTCTTAAATATATAAATATTTAGTATAAATATTTAGTATGCTACTAAAGTTAATATTTTATTTCTGGCACCCATCCCTTTTTTCTTCATTTCTTCTTACTTTTTCCCTCCTTCTTTGTCTTTCCGAGATTGTCTTTTCTCTTCAGAATTGCAGTCTGTAGGGAAAGGATAGTAGTTCGGTCAAGGATCTGAACTTGATCACTTGCAGAAAGTTTTTGGAGTTGGATTGAGGCTCAAGGCTGCATATGGTCCTGGGTCTGGAAACTGTTGCAGGCAAAGAGCATAGTAGAGCAGTGATCTGACATATATTGCAACTTCAGTAGATGCAACCTTGTTCCATTTATATAGTGGAAATATATAGTGTTTGAATGATTTAGGAATGCCTGAAGGAAGCTACCAACTACAGTTGTCTAGTAGCTCACTGGAGCACACTGGAATCGGGATTCGTCAATGACTGTTTATATTGTTTAATAATGTTTTTATATGTTTATTGTTTTACTTAATTGCTGCATGCCACCCAGAGCCACATCTCGTAAGATGGGTAGCCATATAAATGATGGATGAATGGTTGGATGGATGGATGGACAGATGGATAACTATCCTACCAATATGAAATATTTAGTTAATATGATTTGGTAGAAAGCTGGCATAGTTGTAATACTCTGAAAAGACATTTATTCATGCATTCTTATAAGGTTCTGTTTCAAAGATTTTGCCTTTGAAGCAAAATGGAACAAACTCTAAACAGAAATCCATTCCTGTTTTGCAGGTTGATGTTTTCAAAAGAGTATTGGTTTTTAGTATAATCTGACTCAATCCCAAAATGATTTATCTTTTCCTGAAACAGCTATTGAGGATGGAGGGAAAGACCATCATAATTTAATTTTGATTTGTGTATAATGATTATTTATATCATTCCTTAACTGTTTATTACCAAAGTTAAATACAGTTTAGATGTTTTAAAAACTAAAAAATGTGAAAAGGAGGAAGTTGCAAATTTCAGTATTTTTAAATGATGCATTTAAAATGCATGGATTTTTAAATGACAGCTTCCCTAAATAGCTGTAATATTTGAACTACTTATCTCATACTTTTAAAATTTATATATATGTCATATGATGTCACCTCACTCTTCACCTCCATCCCACAAGATCTTGCAGTCACAGTATTAAAGGACCACCTCCAAGAAGAGCAAGGGCAGCGACAGGACTCCCTCCACACCGAGGATCTGGCACAATTAATAACCATATGCCTCAAAACATACTTTGTCTTCCAGGGAACAATGTACGAACAAACTAAAGGGACACCGATGGAGTCACCCATCTCGAGTGTCGTAGTGGAGGCGGTCCTCCAACAATTGGAGAGGGTGGTGATGATGAGGCACCGCCCCAAATTCTGGGCCCGGTATGTGGACGACACCTTTGTGGTGATTAAAAAGCAAGATAAGACCAGCTTCTTGAACGAACTGAACTCTGTTTACCCTGACATCTGGTTTACTGCAGAGGAGGAAAATCAAGGCGCGTTGGCCTTCCTGGACGTATGGATTAAACGACAGTCCGATGGGTCCCTACAAACAGCCGTCTTCCGTAAGCCAACCCACATGGATAGGATGCTGCATTATAGAAGCAACCATCCGGTTGCTCACAAGGCTAGCTGTATCAAGACTCTATTCAAACGAGTTGGCTCCCATTGCAATACTAATAAGACCAAAACGGAAGAGAGGAGGCACCTCTACCGAGTGTGCAGACGCAATGGTTACCCAGTTGATTTTGTTAGATGTCACAACAAACCATACGGACCTTGCACGAACGTGCAAGCCGACGGGGCACCAATCCAACCGGCACGGACAACCCTGCCATACATCAATGGCGTGTCGGAGGCCACGGCCAGACTGCTGGCCCCCTTTAATGTGAGGGTGGCCCACAAACCTGACCAGACCCTACGTGCCAGGATTATGCGCCCAAAAGATCCACTCCCCACTGGGGAGCAATCCTCGGTGATCTATAGGATCAGGTGCAAAAACTGCCCCGTAACTATGTTGGAGAAACCTCCAAGAGACTTAGAACCAGGGTCCACGAGCATGAGTTGGCAATTAAGAGGCAGGAACAGCACTCGCAGGTGTGGACCCACATGGCCAACTATGGCCATGAGTTCGACCTCGCCAACGCGGAGACTTTATCCCGTGATGCCACCAAGAGAGGCTGCCTGCTCAAAGAAGCCTGGATGTCAGATAAAAACTCCATCAACCGGCATATAGAGCTTGGCCCTGCATACCAAATGTTAAAGGGGTGGGGAAGGCATCATACCAACTGGCAACATAAACAACCTGCCTGCACCAGACACAACTGGAAGGATGGAACAACAGAAAGGACGACCACCACGTCCCCCGGAGAGAGCAACGAACCAGAAGCACACCCCCACAAGCAAGACAATGCCCCAGACCCAGCGGGGCACAAAAAGGAAAGGTGGGGTGATCGAACACTACCAGACAAACAACCCCTAGGAACTCACATACAAGGAGGCACTGGGGCGGTGAGTAAAAGAACAGAGGAAGCTTACCCCATAGATCCCCCAGATGCGCACACCCCGATCCAGACAAAACAGGGGGAGCAAGACAACGAACAGGAAGGACCAGATAGCCAACCCCGTGACACACACACACACACAAAAGAGGGGTAGCAGAGGCTGGGAAGAGGAGGGGAGCAGCAAAGATACGCCCTGCTAAAGACCAGACGATAGGGATGCAACCACACTCAGCGATGAAGGAAACAATGAACAGCATGTGCAAACCATGAGATGATTATTTCCTGTGCCCCCGCACATGCGCTGAAGAAACTACATGCCCCACGGTAGTTCAGGGACATGTAGACAGACTAAAAAGAATGGGACCATGGGGATGGGGGGGGAGAGAAACAAAAACGGGTTGACACCCAATCCCCCGGCACAAAACGGGAGGAGCAGGAGCGATCTGACACTCGACCCCCTAACGCTAGCACACATACCCTAAGAACAACAGCAACTGGAGGAAAGAGGATACCTTTGGAAATGGCCCCTTTAAGAATGGTGCGCCTGACGCCGATGAGCGGACTGACTAGGTCGAGAGCCCGGGCGCAGAAACAGCCAGTCATATAAAATGGACTACCAAATCTCACGTTATATGCTTTGATGATGTCGGCAGTGTGGCCGACGAAAGCTCAGCTTTGTAAATTAAACAATCTTTGTTTTAAGATTTTTATCCCGGTGATCATTTTTATTTATTTGCTTTACCACACACACACACACACACACACACACACACACACACACACACACACACACACACATATATATATATATATATATATATATATATATATATATATATATATATATATATATATATATATATATATATATATATATATATGTAGCTCTTTGGTAATTCGGGTTTTCTCCCGCGTAAAATTGAAAGTGTCTTGGCGATGTTTCGACGAAGTCTCATTCGTCATCTTCAGGCTGGTGTCTCTTCGGCCTCGTGCTTCTAGAAGCACGAGGCCGAAGAGACACCAGCCTGAAGATGACGAATGAGACTTCGTCGAAACGTCGCCAAGACACTTTCAATTTTACGCGGGAGAAAACCCGAATTACCAAAGACCTACATACAAACACCCATGAAAACCTCAGAAAACAAATATATATATATATAAAACACAGTCCTCGATCTCCGGGAGAAATATAAACCAGCTGTTTATTGTTAAAAAGTTTAAAACAATAAAAACAACTATTTACAATATTAAAACAACTTAGCTTTCGCTGGTCCCCTGCGAAAACTTCAGAGTGAAGTTTTGGGGTGGAGATTACTTTTATAAACCTTGCTAGCCTAAATGCTTACTCATCGACCATGTGATAGGGCCATCCGTCCTGGCTGACTGTAATTGCCTTAATTGTCCCGCCTCCTCTTTTTTGCACTCCAGTTCTCTAACCTTCCTCCCTCCCATCCTTGTCAATCCCCTCCTTCCTGGCGCTGCTGCCATTGGCATGCTTTCCAGCCGCTCCCCCGTACTCGTTCTGGGCCTTACATCCAGATCTGGTGTCTTAGATGCCTTCCCATTGCCGCTCCCCTCCTTTCCATCCCGTTTGTCTGCCCGTTGTTCCTGTCTTCCACTATCTATCCCTATTAGTGCTATTTCCTCCGATTTCCTTCCGCGCTTGGATGTGCGTGCAATGGGAACTGGAGTGCAAAAAAGAGGAGGCGGGACAATTAAGGCAATTACGGTCAGCCAGGACGGATGGCCCTATCACACGGTCAATGAGTAAGCAGTTAGGCTAGCAAGGTTTATAAAAGTAATTTCCACCCCAAAACTTTACTCTGAGGATGCTGGCAGAGGACCAGCGAAAGCTAAGTTGTTTTAATATTGTAAATAGTTGTTTTTATTGTTTTAAACTTTTTAACAATAAACAGCTGGTTTATATTTCTCCCGGAGATCGAGGACTGTGTTATTGAACAGATATGCCCGGGATTCGTATTTTTGTAGTTATCAATATATATATATATATATATATATATATATATATATATATATATATATATATATATATATATATATATATATATATATATATATATATATATAACATATATATATATATATATATAATATATATATATATATATATATATATTATATATATATATATACATATATATATATATATATATACAGAGAGAGAGAGAGAGAGAGAGAGAGAGAGAGAGAGAGAGAGAGTGTTTTTCTGGACAAACCGGAAAAGGTGCATCAACCAGACCGGTTTGTCCGGAAAAACTTTCTATATATATTCCCTTGGTTCGGCTGACAAAGGAGGGGAGGAGAGCTGGTAGCCTGGAGGTTAATACACTGCCTAGCATGCAGGCTACCTAGGTTCGAATCCCATAGAGGGTGTGGCTTGCTGAGGAGGGCAAAATGAGCCCGAAATAGGTATCCAAGTCTCCCATTTAATTCTTTAACTCTTTGTCAACAAAAAAGAAATTTGAATTTGTAATGTATCGCAGTAGCGACTTGAGCCTGTTTAATGCCCCTAGTTTGGGGGGTGGCAAGGCAAAAGTGATCATGAAATATGACTGCAGTATGGCAGTTAAAATACCAAGGTGCATCAACCAGACCGGTTTGTCCGGAAAAACTTTCTATGTATATTCCCTTGGTTCAGCTGACAAAGGAGGGGAGGAGAGCTGGTAGCCTGGAGGTTAATATACTGCCTAGCATGCAGGCCTAGGTTCGAATCCCATAGAGGGTGTGGCTTGCTGAGGAGGGCAGAATGAGCCTGAAATAGCTATCCAAGTCTCCCATTTTAATATATATAAATTCATATCAAAGAACTGTAAGTCAGGAAGTATTTTATGCTACACATTAGTCTTACTTCTAAAGTCTCACTTGGCAGAAACTGCCTAATCAGATGACATATATTTACCATATCCATTCCACAATTTAGTCTTATGAACTGTAACTCCAATTTTACCTTTGCAAAAAAAACCCACCATTATAATCATATTATAATATGAAAACTCCAAGACTTCCTAGATTAGAGGAAGAATTAAATTAGAATATTTTTTAATGCTTCTGAAATAAACATTTGTTCTGATGTGGAACTTAAATAGGTTATAGTGGACAATGTTTAATGACTCAGAGACTGCAACTCAACCAGGCATCCAAGTAAAATCCAGTTATGTTGAGAAGTTATCTGAAGGGAATGGGCTAAAGAGTTATAAATTAGTGATTATGAGTATGGTCTCCTGAAACAGGGAAAAGTGCAAATGTATACAAGATATAATTGTCAAGCCCGCCCCCCCCCCTTGTGTTTAATCAGACCATTATTTCTTCAAGCAGAAGTATTAGGTCGAAGATAACTGCAAATTGCAACACAAAGTCCACTTAAGGGTATGCTATTCCATTCAGAGTAAAAGATGGACAATTTCTGGACTGAGTCAGCTTATAGACCTATAGTTACTTTGTATTGATTGGATTCAGTATAAGCCTGATTATCTTCATTCTGACCTTAATAGACTTCAGGCACCAGCAAAGATCTCAATTATATCTTTTGCACAGCCCAGAATGGAGATATATAAATAGGAATCAATCAACATGTTGCTCGTCCTTTCTCCCATGCTGGCTTCATGTGGATGGAAAATAGTACAGGAAGATGACAGGCTTTCCCCCAGATATTTAATGACTACATCTTTGGACTATGATTTTTCTGAGTTACTTGAGACAATGCTTTGGGGGAGGGTGGAAGAGAGAGCTATTGACCCATGCAATAAGTGAAAGTCAATTTTACCACTCTTGCTGCCATGAATAGGCTCAGATAACATTAAGATTTCAAGGTGCTGAAAGGAACTACATACAGTAGCTTGTGGATGTATTGTCTATTAATGCCATAGCAAATTTCAGCACTTACTAGTTCTAACTAAGATATTGTACAGCATATATTTTAGAAGGATATTTTAGACTTTGAAGGCCATACTTCAAAAGACCTTGAGTAAATCTTGCATTTGACTGGATTATAAACAAGTAGAAGGAAAACTATAATAAGTTTTTCTTGATGCCTATAAAGTAATTAACAGAAGTTGCCAAGTGCTGTTGGAATGGAAATCACTGACTGTCTACTCATCGATGTAATAATAATAATAATAATAATAATAATAATAATAATAATAATAATAATAATAATAATAATAATAATAATAATAATAATAATAATAATAATAATAATAATAATAATAATAATAATAATAATAACAAAAATAACAAAAGCAATGCAATGACTGTATATTTCATATTTCTTTAATTTAAGCCTCTGGGACCAGCTATAATAATTTTAAAATAATGCTTGCAATTGCTTGAGCTACTTGATGGCACTGAATCAAAATTAGAGGTAATGTTACTTTCCAGGTTTTTTGCCCTCCATGATGTTGGACTTTAACTCCCATAATTTCCAACCAGCAGGTGAAAGTTAGAATATAAATTGCTTTATTAGAGCAGGCACATAGCCAAGATATCATCCTGAATTTCAAATATAAATTAAAAATAGAAAAACAATGAATATGTTTTCATTTATGAAAATTGGACTTTATGCAAAATATGTTAAGGGAAAAATGAAGGAAAATGAATTTCAAAGAGGACAATTACAAAAGAATAGTAGTTAAATAAGATACTGCAAGCATACAGTAATTGCAGGAAACAGACAAAAGATAAGTGGATTGTTACAGTCTATGTAAAGAATACAGTTTATATACAACACTATTGTAGTATATTAAAAAATATCCCTGATAAAATGCCAGAATTATATTAGATATAGTGGCAATAATTTAATTGATAATTATGTTTGCAAATATTGTAAATCCAACCAGATTTTCACCACCAATATGATTAAATATTTGAAGGAGCAAATTGAAATGTTTTGAGAAAGATTCAGCTATAAAATTGTTTCAGAAACAAATCTAAGAAAAATATTCAAAAATTAAATTAGTGAAATCTCAACTTTACAGAACAAAAGATATTAGACAAAAGTATTTCACCTTAAATAGAAGGAAATAACTTAAAATAATGAAAGGGGGAGAAATTCTTATTCTGTTTCAATATGCACAAGGATTATACATTTAAACTAAAACAATTACCTTGACGAGGACAGGGGAAATCTGCAAATCTCTAAGGGAAGACAAAAGTAGATCAAAAATTCAAAAAGTGTAAAACAATATTCTAAGAAAAAACAAAATTTAAGCAAAGGGAGTCCACTAAAATTATTTTTTCCATTCTAAATATTATTTTCCATATCCATGTTTTTCTCACTGAAAAAAAATAAAAAAAATACTGGCTTGATAAACAACATGCCAGATCCAGAAACTGAGGCAAGTTGTTTTCAGTAAGGAAAAAATGGCTGAATCCCCTGCAATATTATTTTTGAAGGAACAAGACTCTAAATACATGCTATGCATTTCCTACATAATTATTTATGTACATTTAATATTTCTTTTTCAAAGTTTCATTGAAATTTATATCAGCACTGTATACGTAAACCTGAAAAAGAAAAAAAGAAAAAGTTACTGTTCAAAATAATAGAAAATACTTGTAGCTTGGGTTTTAGATTTTGGCTGTGGTTTGTTCTCCAAGCTTGTTTTAATATAATTTCTGAACGTTTCGTTACCAAACTAGGTAACATCATCAGCCGGATTTTCTTGTCCTATTCTCCATAGCTTATAAAGTTACTGTTTATTACAATTTATTTTATTTTAATTTGCGATATTTTTGTATGATAAAATAATATTCTATTTCTTAATTAAGGGAGTCTCCATGTTTAATCTTGTGGATTTTGGATGCACTCTCCACCACTGTAATTATCTATCTATCTATCTAACATCTCTCAGGTATCTTCAAATTTAGACTGCCTTCAGGACACAATCTTCTCAAGATAGTTAAAAAGAAAAAACAAACTCTTCAGCCTTTTTAAAAACAAAAAACAAAAAAAAACCCAGGTCTCTTTTGACTGATTTTTTAAAAAATATATATGCCATATTTTCTCCCACTTTGGGGGACAAATATTGAAGAACTGTGGCACTAAAGTTGAATGCAAATATTAGTTTATAAAAAGACAGATATGTGCCCTTGTGTGTTTTCTTCTCTCAATAGCTCTATTTGTTCCCTAGCATAAAAATATTCAAAGGTCTGACTGTTTGTTCCTTCTTTGACTACAACACATAATCTTTCAAGACTTAATGACCAGGAATCTGCAAAATATTAAAATCCAGTCTCAGATACTCTATACATTCATAAAGCAACCCCAAAGGTGCTTTTTCAAAAGGCAACTGGATTTTCTTTGTTTTCTTTCCTTGAAGATATTTCACTTTTCATCCAAGAAGCTTCTTCAGTTCAGAACTGAAAAAGCTTCTTGGATGAGAAGCAAAACGTCTTCAAGGAAAAAGAAAGAAAGTCCAGTTGCCTTTTGAAAAAGCACCCTTGGGACAACCATTACCTGGATGACTGAGAATCTCCATAGACATTCATAAGGGAACCTTCCAGCTGGGGTTTTCTTTCAATGGCTTTTGATAATGGCATAATTATATGTTCTGTGAGAAACTAATACATTTCACCCCTTCCTATTTTTAGGCAAACCATTCTGCTTTCCTTCTTTGATACAAAAATTCCATGATGCAGACTTTTAAAATGCAAACATTTTTAAACATAAATGCATGACTATAAGTAGAATCTGTTTTTTCCTCCCAGATAGCCATTTTTAATTGGGTAAGGATTAATAGTAGCATATGTTATGTGTTCTACTATGTAGTCTCCATAATTGAACATAGACAATTCAATATAAACTCTGAAACTCATATAACTGTATTAATTTTTTATTTCATTTATGAGTGTTTATCAGCACTATATAAATATATATTTCACAAAACAAGCAAACAAATTTTAATGTTTTGGCTTATTAGGTGCTTTCAGAAGTTCTTGGCGAGTATCTAAATGAAGCACTCATAATGTGACAACATTAAGGAAATTGGAGTTATGGATTAGAAATTGCTTACAATACACTTAAAAAGATTAGAAAGAGTGTTGTTTTTGTAATGGAAGTTCATCAAATCATATTAACTTTTTATTGTGGAAAGAAAAAAGTAGCTCTGAGTTTTTGAAAGAAGAAAAATAAAAGGTTATAAAAGGGAATATTGTCTTCTTTTTGTGGAGATGAGAGATTCATTTTTTCATTTGTCTAAGGGAACTAAAGTTTCACTTTAGTAGACCAAAGAATGACTGAAGAACAGATACTTCTGTATGCTGTCCCTGAGGCTTCTTTGTCTGATGTTGTTTTATCCTCAGAAAGTCTTTGGAGACAGTTTTGCAGCTCTGGTTTGAAGTCATGCCATCTCTTTTCCAAGAGAAATTTGTTTGTGACTTTCTGTGATAATGATGACCTTTAGTTTTAAATTCAGGCTTTTGGATACATCTAACCCAATCTGGTGTTTTCCATATATATATTAAATTACAACATTCCTCAGTCCCAATTAATAGGCCCCTTTGGGATAAAAGATGTTGTACTCCAAAACATCTGGAATCACCACACTGGTATTACTTATCTTAAAATGCACACACACACACAGAAAGATGTCACACTTGAGAGACATTATTTTTCTTAAATTGTTGTTTTTTAATGTTAATTTTCAAAGCTGAAGTATTTATACCATACTTTTTAAAACTTTATCATAATAAAGTTTAAATGTTGATACCTACAGAAGTAGTTTGGATGCCATAGGTCTGCACAATAAAAGCAGGTTAAGTTCAAAAGAAAAAGAAAATAGAAAGGAATCTGATGGCATTATTCATTAGTCATTGGTCAAGTTAGACTTATAATGGAGATGAAACAGCATCAACAAATGTTCATAAAGTTTGACACTTAGAATTGATAAGGTTTAGGCAAGGGAATCCAATTTTTCTCTGAAAATAGTTACTGCAGTTGTCTACAGAAAAACTGTTGTTCAAGCTTAGCAACTATTACATCACACAAAAAGTATTTTTCATCCATGTATATATAGGCTTTTGCTCCTAGAAAGGGGGAAGGCAATCCATCAACAGAGTTTAATTACTCTCATTTTATATAACATGGCAATAGATAATTTTTTTTTTACTCATTATAGTGAAATTCTTAATTTTCTTCCCCTTGCTATTTCAAATATTTACAAATATTTCTCTGATGTTAACAAAAATGATGTGCAATGCAAAATGTAAAAATGTTTAGAAATATTTATATTTCTTTGGAAAATGACTAAAATTAAACTTGCTATGGTATGTATTAAAACATTAAGCTAATCTAACATTCCTGATAGCAAGCTCTTTGAGGCAAGCACTTCATAAGATATTTGCTCATGAAACTTTGTAAAGTATTGTGTGCACTATATAAAAAAACAAGTAATACTCTAACTGAGTAGCCTGCCAGATTGCTACTGCACATTATTTATGTAGCCACTGGATGTCACTAATGATCCACACTAATTCCAAATTTTGGAATATTTCATACATTTGGCAAAGAGAGCACTTCCATGACCTTGAGGAATGAGGATGCTTACACTAACCAGTGTCAAAGTTGAGACTCAGATTTTTTGCATAGGTCTCAACTGCAAACAGCAATCTAATTCTTAAACTTCTCCTAAACATGTTTCTTTCATTATTAGGATTTTATACCCACATATATTTTAAAGACCAAGATATTTTCAAATCATTAGCACTTGTAATAAAAACAAATTCAAAATATCACCAAAATCCCATAAATTGTTAAATGGAAGCTAGAATAATATAGGCCTAGTATGAGAGGATAAATTGTAACAATGAGATTGATTTAGCTGTTGGCATACCACTGCAAATGCTGGCAGATGAAAAAAATGTTAGAAGTTCTTTAGTTAAAAATAGGTGGAAAATTTTACTCTCCAGTAGAAAATGTACAGTTCCCATGAGTACAGCTAGTGGGTACAGGGCATGCTGAATCAGCTTATTTAATTCATATAGTCTGAAACTGCTTCAGTCTGTCTATAAAATAGAAAGCAAGCCTGTTATCCATAAAATCCAAATAAAATATCAAGGCAAAATATCAGAAGCAAAATTCAGCTTGATTTGTACTATGGATAATGGATGAAGAAAAATTTACCTGGAGAGCATGGCGAGGGGAAAGAAATTAAGATGGTTAGCATTTTAATGCAGTCCTATTCATTTTGTAGTTTTAAAATCTACATGCAAATTTTAATGGTGTTACACACACTGAAAGCTGCATTTTTCCAAATGTTGAAAATCAGAAATATTAGGAGAAGGCACGCAAAAATATATTACATTAGGATAAATTGTTTGCTCAAACATGAATTATTATGAACAGTGCACAAAAATACACTATAAGAAAAGTATATGCAAAAGAGCACATTAAAAATAATTAAAATGCATATGATGCATATATTTACTTGTATCATAATTGTAAATATAATAAACTACTATATTAGGATTATAAAACCAATGTAGAAATAGCATGCAATTATGGCTGAAAAGTAAGTGATGAATATTATGATGAATATTCTCTCTTCCAATATCTAATAAGTTGCTTATTCTTGAACATTTTAATTATTTATCAAAACACATATTGAGCACTAAGGTTCTTTTATGAGATCTGCATATTAGGTGTATAGGGTAATCAGTCTGCAATAATCAAGAGCTATAATGTATTTTATCAAATGGTAGGAACAATGAACAACTCAAATTCCTTTCAGTTATACTCAATAAAAGGGCACAAATGTGATAGGCTTACTTTCTGAATTATACATAGTATTATTCAGTTCAGATATGTGTATAAAATAGAAAATTTCACTTGAAATGTCTAAAAACTTTAATGCTTTTGGGTTTTGACAAAATTGGTTTCCTGATAGTCTGCCAATGACTATACTCATATTCTTTTGTATGGGTTCAGTGTTGAATAAAAACATTGTAATCTTCCAATGTATATAAATGAATATCTGTAGATTAACGATGGGAACTCTTATGATATATTCATACATAGCTGTCAAGCATAATTTTGGAAACATTTTTCTTTATGTCCACAGTGTGGCTCAGACCAGTGGTTCTTGCCATCTTATATAAATATTCATGATTTATATTTGACCATTCACAAATTCATAGAATCATTTTGATATATATTTTTCTTGTAAAACATCATCCCAAACACTTGAAATCTTTAGATCTGCTGCAGCTAAAATAATAAAAAAAACTTTTAAGTTCCAATAATATTAGAGGGACTGAGTTAACCACATGCTTAGTTACTTTGCCATGAATATCAGTAGGACTTAAATGTGCTTAAATTTCAGAGGATTTGGTTTACTTCAGAATAGAATGGATAGATCATGAAGGCTATTTTCATAGGGACTTTTCGGGGATTATTCACTATGTAGTGGGAATAGATCGAGTCTTTGAAATACTTACAATTAGATTCTAATTAAAGGATTATGTTGGCTTGACTTCAGCATCCTATGTTAAAAGGATCTCTGTGTGTAGCTTTATCAGCAATATATTATTTACTAGCATTTTGGAGGCTGTTGGATAGCCTCCAATAGCCTTATATGAAACCATATCTAAATAGAGCACAATCACATTCATCTAAGGATATCTATTTTCATTTAATAATGAATATCCTTCATCAAATCTAGAATCTTATCATTGATTGGGTCCAATTTAGTTGAAAGAAAACACTCTTCTCTGTTAATTAAAATACACACCAGGATAAAAAGAAATGTAGCATTCTAGATCATACAGTATTTAGCAAAACTTACTTAGGTGCCTATGGAACTGAATGAAAGCTTTCTACAAGTTTTGTGAAGACCATTTGTATTCTCATACATATCTATCACAGGTTTCTTTCTATGAGATGCCATAATTCACAAAGTGAAACCTGTTACAGTACAAATGGACAGACTCTCAGCATCTGCAAGTATCCAAGCACTGTAGAGAAAAATGCATTTATTTTTGAAAATGAGTGTGAGTGGATATATTCTTCCCATAAAGTACCTAAATACTGTAGGTCTTAAGGATCGTTGCATACAAGAACCATTAATCAATATTGTATATAAGATGTGCGAAAACAGTATTAAGAAAATTGCTTATAAAAATAAAATTAATTTTGAGGGTTTTTTTGCATTGCAAATATTTAGTTTTCAATGCCTGATTTAAAGAGAAAAAAGGTAAAGTGTCATTCAAGTTGAGTTTAACTCCTGGACATGTGATGGATACATCAATCTAATTTTCTTGGCAGAAAATAGAAGTGATTTTCCATTGCCTTCTTCAAAAAATGCTTTAAAACAATCTTAGACTGGTATCTCTTAGAGATCTGCCTTCACTAACCAAACCTGACCCAGCATAGGTCAAAAAAGCAGAAATTCAAAACTGGTTTTAAGAAGAAACAATTATCCAGCGACCATATTTTCAAGGATTTACATATGTACTCCAAAGCTTTGTCATTTTATATATAGCTTTGTTTTGGACAACATTACTTCAAGTCACTGTTGTACACACAAGAAGAAAAATTTTGTGCATACCTTCTTTAGGAAGGGAACATTTTAAAGTATACAACTGTCATTTTGTTGTTTTTAAGTTACTCATTTACTACCACTAGTTATTAGACACTGTGTTTCAAGGTGCTTTGATCTGGAGCCAGTTTGGTGTAATAATTAAGGGGCTGCATAGAAGCCAGGACACTGTCCTGCCTTAGGCATGAAGGCCAACTTGGCTTGTCACTTTCTTTCAGCCCTATCCAATCACAGGTTTGTTTCTGTGGGAAAAATAGAAGGAGGAACAAGTAATAAATATACTTGCCAGTTTGAGTTAGTATAAAGTAATAAGGGAAAGATTTTAAAAAAATCAAATAAATAAATCTAACTAATTCTAACTACAAATAATGCAGAGGCTGCTGCTGAATCAGAGATATAAGCCTCTTTGTCTTTGTTTCTCCATTGCAATCTTAAAAGTTTCTCTTTTTTCTCTGTATCTTCTATTTTAGAATCAATAAATAAAATCATAAGTCTGTGTCACCAGACTACAGATGAAGAAATTCCTTGTTGCAAATAATAACAAAAATATTATGCAAATAGCAATCAAATATTATGCAATATATGCAATCAAATAATCACAAGTAAAATATTCATAAAATGCTTGAATGGAAAGTTAGCATTCATAAAATGTTTGAAATGAGAGTTAGTTAATCATATTTTATAGATCTTTACCATATATTTGTACAAATCATTTAATCATTAAATTTGATGGAACTGTATATTTGCTACATACCATTTGTTATTTTACTTCTGTTTTGAGACACTGATCTTCAAAATGTAAGGTTACTTCATGACTACTTGAGAGGTCAGGCAGTGGAAGACACTGCCACATTAAGTGATGGGTTTTTCTTTCATTGAAGTCTTCAAATAAAGGATGGTCATTTTTCAGAGACAATATAGTGGCTATTACATTGAGCAGGATATTGAATTACATGACCAGCCAAGATCTTTCCAACTTTTTAATTCTCTAATTCACATAACTCTGATCTAGAGCTTGGTAGACATCAAAGCAGATTATTTGTAGTTAAGCATGGTCAATCAAACACACATTAACACAAGATAGCAGTGCTGATAACACAATAATATTGAAAGATGTTAATCTATAAAACAGTATTTAATAAAATTGTTTTTTTTTTATATTACCAGTTGAATCTGAACTGCCAATCGATAGAGATGCAGTAAAAATAGAAGAAATGTCTAGAAGAAAAATTTGTATGTAACGCAATAGATGTCACTCCATATAGTGAATGGGGCAAATGTAAACGTGTCAGCTAGCAATGTATATGTGTAATTTAGCCAGGAATCTAATGCACCTCAGCATTCTGCATGCAGTCCCATTCTCTAAAAGCAGTTACCAATCTTATATGCCATTGTTATTGGGTCTAGGACCTTTAGGATCCCACCATTGGCCATGCCTCCTTCACCTTCTTCACCTCAGCCCATTCCCAGCAGCTTTCCTTCCCCTCTGGCCCTCCCCTGGCCATTCTCCCTGGCCAATGGCCCCTGGCCTCTGCCCCTGGCCCTTTGGCCCGATCTGTTTGCCCAGACACCCTTTTTCCTGGGCCTTTGGCTGCATGGGACAAATAGCCCCCGCCAATCAGGTGGCAGACAGAAGCAATGGTGCTGTGGGGGCAGTGTGTGATTGCCAATAGGTGATTGCAGGGGCTGATGGCATGCAGCTTCTAGTGTTGCTGGTGAGTGTGTGGGAGGGCGGCAGCCAAACTGCTCATTCGGTATCAGGCCAGAGTCCAGGCGTAGAGGCAACGGAGGGAAGGGTGGACAAAAAGGAAAGCTGCTTCTTTGCAGGTTTTTTTTTTTAAGCTGTCAGAAGCTCTGCGCAAATGGGCAACAGTGGGTGAAGGCTTCCAATTTTGACCCCTCCCCTCTGTCGTTGCCTCTGCACCTGGACAGTCAGTTTGGCTGCTGTTCTGGCCACAATGCCAGAAGCTGCACGCCACCACTGTTCACCTGCTGTGCCCCCCAGCCTCAAAGCCTCTCTCTTTCCCTTCCTTTGAAACAAACAAACAACGTCCCACCCTCAAATCCTCCTGTTCCTCCCTTTTGAATTAAAATGAAAGAAAACCAAGCCTTTTATTTTGTGGTCTTTTTAAAAGAGCAAAACGAGGCAAAAAATAAACATCTTCCAGTCCTCCCTTAAGAGCCGACCAAGACACCAGTGGACCTGCCAGCCTGGCTGCACTCTTCCCTGTCATTCTCATGAACGTTTCTTTTGAAGGTTGGCCAGGGGGGGGGGGTTATTGGTTTTTATTTCCCCCTCTTGTCTGCTGGGTGGTCATTTCTCTCATGCTCAGAAGTTACCCACGAAGCACATTTGGATCCCCACTCTGGTTGCTGAGCTTGCTTAATCCCTTTTCCTCCTCCTCCTCCTCCTCCTCCTCCTCCTCCTCCTCCTCCTCCTCCTCCTCCTCCTCCTCCTCCTCCTCCTCCTCCTCACTGGAGCCCCCCTTTGTCTGCAGCAGTGGGGCAGGAAGACCTCTGAAGGCCTGGGATGATGGGGATCTGCCGTCTGTGGAATAGGGGCAGGGTTACTCTGCTCCCTGTCAACCATGTTTGATTTCCTTTTCTCACCCCTCCTCCCTCCCTCTCTTCCTCCCTCCCTCCCTCCCTCCCATGCTTGTCACCGAACCTCTCACGCTGGGTTACTGTCACCACCCAAGAGCTGTTTTAAGGTTAGGGAATATTTGGGGGATAATCAATTGGCACCCAATGAATACCCCATGCTCCTGCAGCCCATCACCATTCACCTGTAGTGCCCTCCCCAATCACCTATTGGCAATCACATGCTGCCCCTGCAGCATTTTTGCTTCTGCCTGCCACCAATTGGCTGGGGGCTGTCCCGTGCAGCCAAAGGGTAGGGATAAAGGATGTCTGGGTGAATGGGCTGGGCCAAAGGGTGAGTGGTGGAGGGCCAGCAGCCCATTGGCCAGGAGGAAGGAAAGCTGTCTGTAAATGAGCTGAGGTAGGTGGCTGGAGGTGAAGGAGATGCGGCCAATGGTGGGAGCCTAAACGTCCCATTCTGATTGTTATTTGAGTACTTAAGTATCGTTTATTGATGATCCTGTCAAAGGCTTTTTGAAAGTTCAAATGTAAACTATTGACCTAATCACTCTTATTCACATTAGCTTTTTCACTTCTTAAGCAAGTCCTATAAGTTTGTAAGGTGTCACACTGTCATAATGTTATATTTGCTTCTGTGCAGGATGCCTGTTTTCAGAAATTAAAGGTAATAGGAATATAAAACCCACTGGATAAAAACCTTGAAATCAGCATGAAAGTACCCATACCAGTATGTAAGTACACATACCTGTATGTAAGTACACATCCTTTATTGCACAACAGGGGTGTCAAACTCGCAATGTCACGTGATGTGTCACGACGTATCGTGACTTTTTTTCCATTGCCGGCAATGGGGTGGGCACGGTTTTGTCATGACGCATCCGGCCCATGGGTCGGCAGTTTGATACCCCTGTTGTACAATATTAATAGAAATTGTGTCCCATAGCAAATACGGATCTTGCATTTCAATGCTTACTACTTATTTGGCATGATCAAACCTAACAACAAAGAGATATAATCCTTGAAAATATTTCATGATGAGAATCTCATTTATCAGGAATGTGACTGCAGTTGCCAAGAAGTTTCATAGTGGCCATGCATTTATATTTGTCCTGATGTATGTCAAGGCAAAACACTCAGAGAACTGCATTGTTTTGAAAATCTGACAACAGCGTGTTTTTTATAACTAGCTCCCATTAAAATTACAACAACAAAGTATCATAGGCTGTGTGAAATTGTAAGGATGCATATGATTTCACAGAGAAATGTTTAGTCACTAAATTGTGTTGCATTTGTCAGGATTGCTAAAAGAGTTCATTTTGAAACTTGTCATACATTTTCAAGACTAGGAAATATCAGCACCTTTTGCATCTTAGCAGAATAACAACACAATAAGTCTCAAGACTGTTTTCCTTTCCTTTCCTTTCCTTTCCTTTTCTTTTACAAAACTGCAGCTCTATCTTCTTTAAATCATGAAAATAATAAAGTGTTCAGTAACAGAGCAGATGAATCCATTGTCAGCAGAAATAATTCTCTTGCTACCTACTTGGGTAATGAAACATCTGAAAACAAACAACCAAGCTCAAAGAGCACCTAGAACTCACAGATTGTTAAATGGTTGTGATGTTAGCAAGGAACCATGGAGGGGGAAATATATGACCAATGTTGTATCAGTCACCAGTGCAAAGCAACAATTTATTAGATAAGCAGCAATGACATGGACTGAAACTTATTCTTTAATGTCATGATTGTCAACGTGAATCAAGTCAAACTCTGTTCCTAACCTGTTGCTTTTACATTCATTATATAAACTTTTTATACCCCAGTTCTTCTTTGTCTCTTACTAAGACTAAGAAACCAGTTTGAAGGTTCCTAGTTAGAGCCAACTCTAATTGGCTCCTGAGATGGAAATTCAACAGACAGGTCAAACCTTCATAAGCATACCACCAGGTCATCAATATGTCATATCAAAGCCACTGTGGAAAAGAACACACTAATCTCATCCAGATTTATCCCTACTCTGGGATAAATTGTCAGTCTAATGCTAATAAGCACAATGACTTTAAATTAATTACATGGATAAATGGTATGGATGGAACTGCAGCTCCTTGTTGTCCTGAATGGCATGTCCAGCTGTAATACTGTATATATCAGACATTTCTATATTGTTAAATTTTGTTTAGTTGAGGGGAAAAGAGAAAGTTTGCTTATAAATAACTAGGGATTTCACAATAAAATAAAAATGATCAGCAAATCTAGAAGTGCAATAACTGAATACTTGTTAAAGTTAGTAAAGAAGATTCAAAGAGGAAATATTTTCTCCTTAACTATGAGGCATTCAATTACCTATTTTAATAGTTGTAGCTTACGGGGTTTTTATTCACTTGATGGTTGATTTATCTATTTGTTTTTTATTATCATTGATTCACAACAACAGAAACTATTATTTAGGAAGCAACTGCATTAATTCAGCAAAGAACTGAAAAGGTTCTTTTGACCTGATGCCATTATGGTCCTTCTACTTACCTTTTCAGATGAACATTGCTCTTTATTAAGGTGACATTTGACACTCTAGGTCAGCTAAGAATGCAGTAGAGAATTTTATAAAACATTGCTACTATATCTAAAACACTATTAGTTATATCAGCTTAAAATTCAAAATAGGTTGTATAAACTCTCCAGGTTTACCATTGCAATTGCTACATAATATAACAGTTGCTACATGAAACATAAGATTAGGCCATCATTGTCCTTCTTTCTGAGAAAGAAGACATCATGGGAATATTTGGGAACCTCATTTGCACCTCAGTGAAGAAAAAAGTAAGATTGTCTTTAAGTTTTAACATATTAACATTTAGATTTAATATAGCTGCCCATTCCAATATATTTTGGGTGGATACAAAATAAAATGTTAATTAAAAATTTAATTAAAACAATTAAAAATATAAAACAAAACAACAAACTAAAAGCTACCATTAAAACACATTATTTCCAGACCTGGGTCCAAGGATAAATATTGATGGCTTTTTGGAACCCCAGGAAAGAGGGTACCATCCATATCTCTGGAGAAGATGTTCCCAAGAATGGCCATGACAGAGAAGGTGTGTTTCTCTGTAATATGACAATCTTTAATAGAAAGGACCTGGACCACACCCATTCTGCTCCTTTGGTAAGCATGACCTGTACTGTGAAGTATTGTATAGGTAAAAATCAGCACTTTGAATTGTGCCCTGAAGCCTACTGGCAGCCAATGCAGCTTGTGTCGGAGTGGTGACACATGGGCATGATGAAAATTGCCTGTTTTACTGGCACTGCTGCATTTTGAACCAGCTGTAGCTTTTGGTGGTCTTCAAGGGTAATTTCATGAAGTGCATTTCAGAAGTCCAACTTGAGATGATCAGAGTATGAAGGTCCATTTGTAAGGCCTCTTGGTTGAGAAAAGGGTCCAACTTTTCTACTATAGCGACAAGGGCACGAATCTTAAATTTTGTGAATCCAATGCTCAAAAAAAGGTTAACTTCTCAAATAAATCTAGATGTTCAGAAATTTTTAGATAAACATCATTGATTGCTGTCAGGCAGTTACTGAATCTTATTTATCACTTTTATTTAAATAAACAAACAGTAAGAAAATATTTCTGAGAATATGCACCTTGAAAGGTAATTGCAGTTCTGAAAATGAAGATGAACAAACATTTTTGTGATAACATGTGAGAAAGGAAATCCATGTGAGGAGGGGCAAGAATTGTGTTATCAGAATTTGAATCTGACCTTTATACACAGACAAAAGTTGAAATTACTTGTGTTTTCATTATTTCCAGAGTTCTTTCTAGCTATACTGCAATAATGTCTATATGTATCATGGGTAAAAGAGGTAAAAGTGTTTCCAATGATATGTCCTGGTTGGATTCATTTGTTGTATAATTTATAATGTTATATATTAAAAAAGTAATAATCATTGGGAGTCATGTTTTAATTAAAAAATCAAAAGAATAATATTAGAGTGATAATTGTATTAAAATAATTTTAAAATATCACAACCCAGGAAGCCCACTTGGAATACATAGGGTATTTCCATATCTAAATTATTATTTTAAAAGGGATCAGAGGATGAATGGAGAACTCTAGAACTGAATATTAGGACATTCCCTCCAATCTTATAATTTATAATGAAATGTATAAATTACATTTTTATGTACACCTGTGTTAACAGAATTATATTGTCCAACAACAGTAAACCTACAGGTTTCTAGTCATAGAACAAGTCTATGGTGTTTGAACAAGTCTAATGAAACTCAAAATATAGCTGAATTTATTTAATTAGAATTGAAAGTTGGTTGGTTACAATTTCTAAATGTAAACAAGATAAATAACAGGGGCAGAGGAATATTATAAATCTACTGGTGAATCAACAAGATCTCCAACCTATTCTCTGCTATATGCACAATTAATAAGTTTTACTCCTTTCACTTTCTGGTAGCATAGTTCTTGAATTAATACTATATGATTTTGTTTGGCTTCAATTTTATCCTTTTATTTTTTGTAGTGACTTAGCATAGCTTATTTAATTCCTAAGAACAATATACAGAGACCATGTATCTGTAGGAACTGATAGATATGCACTTATTACCAATTGCATGTTGGACACAAACTACAGGATTAGTTTGATCAATAAAATCCTAAAATATGAGGACCTCATTATTTGAGGAATTGCATTGCCTATTATGGCTACTTCACTCAACAGACCCTTTTGAAGATGTTTCCAATTCCTAACTGTCTAGGTCTAGGACATTGGGAAAGCTCTTCCTGTGTGGGTCCCAGACTATAAAATGCTCTCTGCAGGAAGGTACATTCAGCCTCCACCTTTTTGCCATTTAAGAAAAAGACAAAATCTCATCTCCTTTCCCAAGTTTTAAGTATTTATTAATTTTAATGATACTCTTTTACTGTCATGTTTTATATTTTGCATTTTGTTTTCATTATTTTAAGATGCCTTGGGTGCTTATGTAGGCAGAAAGGTGGGGGAAACAAACTTATTATTTTTTAAAAAAAATAATTATCCCTGTGTTTTCTTTCCTGAATCTTTTCCATAAAAATTGCATCATTAAAAAATTCTTTCCCCAGCATCTCCTATGGCCAATACGCAGCACCACAAACAGATGTACTTCAGGCAACTTTTTATAATGTGCAATGCATAACTGGTAGGGCTAGTTCTTCAAAACCTAGTTTAAAGTATTTTTACATGATTGTTTGTCTTGGGTATTCATCTAGTGCTAATTAAGCTAATGAATGCCTTTCTTGAAATGCAATCATTTTCCCTGTTCTTTGGAGAATAATATTTCCAACCCACACTTTCTTTTTCCAGTGGCTTTAACACTGACACCTCTCTCTGTCCCTTTCCTCTATTAACTTTTCTTTTGACCTCTATTTCTTTTCCAGATTTTGACACCACTCTCAATTTCCTTCTCTTCTTGGCTAGCCTCCAATTTAAAGAAAATCTGCAGAATCACTTCCTAGGAAATCTTTGCTCTTAGTTATAATCCTCTGTCCTACATCCAGTCTAATCTTGGTCATGCAAATATTCCTGCTACAGTATTAGATTGATTTAGCCTATTCTAATAAATTCTAATTCTAATAAATCTACCTGGGAATGCTTGCTTTAAAATATTACAGAACTCTGGCACCTGAAGATTGTCCTTCACAAAACTGGAAATTGGGCAAGTTCCAAACACAGCAGAACTAACTTCCTAAAAAAATTAATGGTTTTCTAAAGATTATATTTGATCTTTGTAAAACAATGCTGTTTAGTATTCTTATGAAATATTATTCATGTCTAAATCATCAGGGTCAAGCCAAGTTGATAAGAAAATAAGGGAGCATGTAATATTTGTGGCATAGGTCACTGTCTTGTTGGAAAATGCAGACCTTATTAGTGCAATGCTTCTAAAAGAGGGCCCATTGTGGTTCATATCATAAAAGTGGTTTTAATGTTTTGTAGCTATAATTGTGTTGTGTACAGATAGTAATTTGAAGGTTTTCATATTCCCCTCCAGTTTACACAGTGACAACATTCTCTGTGCTTTGGGCAGAAGAAACACTAATTTCAGTCGATGAAATCTGTTCCCTAAAATGCTTTATTGTATCCCCAAAATTAGAAACAATGTTTTATACTGAAGAATGTTAATTTAATATACTAATTAAATTAATTAATATGCCTTGATTTAATGGAAAAAGTTCTTTATTTCTGAAAGCTAATTTTAAGCTACTAAAATGAATGCAAACTTTGTATTTTGCACTTAACTTGAAGTGTATATTTAAAACAAACAAACAAACAAGCCTACCTTTTACAAATTTTTCCTGTTTTGTTCTGATGGAAGGATGGGGGTCACTGTGGGGTTGCATTCTCTCTCAGCCTAATACTTGCTTGCAGTATCGAACGAGAGGCTGCTATTTACTTGTCAAATTACTCAGGGAAAGAGATTGACTCCCTGTGGTCTAATTTTCTTCCAGCATTTCAGGAAGAATAATAAAAAAGAATAAAAAAATTCTCTTACTCACTTCTGCTTTTTTTCTGTCCTGGCACAATTCCAGACTGATAAACTCACAAAATCTCCTACCACCATTAGTCTCATTTGTACTACAGATAAAATGTTCTCTGCTACTAAAGATCGACCCACATTCACATTAAACAATGGAATCAAAAATTTGGAGTAATAAATGTACTTTTTTATTTTATTACTTTATTTAAGTAATAAATAAATCCATATGTATTTATATTTACAAAAAACACCCATCTGTTTTACATTATCTTTTCACTTTAAAAGGTTCCCCTAACTAAATTTCAGCGTTAAGATTATTTTTCCAAAATGAAACCACAATTGGAAAGTTTCAATTCCTTCTCTTTTAAAATTGTTGGAAGCACTTTACACCAGCAGCTTTATTAATGAAATAGATGAAGTCAAAATCAGAGTCATATGACAGAAAGTTTAGAATAGGAAGTAAACATTAAGATAGGCATGGATGAAAGTGGATCTAGTAAGTAAAAATCAGCGACAGTGGATTTAGAGAGTGATTATATGGGCATCAAAATGGAGCTAGTGGGGAAAACGTTTTCAGTCAACCAGAAAGTAATATTTCACTAGGGATATTAATGCACACTCTGAGGTACTAGATTTTCTGCTGGGGCCCTTTGGAGAACAGTTAAAAACTCTAATGCCACTTTTAAAAGTGAGCAGCAATCTGCTCTTAAATTCCTACTTTTTCAGTTACCATAAATGTTATTTTGTTCCAGGACAGAAAAATTTGGTGAAGGTTTAGGAATGTTATTCCTTCCCTGAGCCTATTTGGCTTCAAACATTCCAATGGTACAGTATATAAAGATTTTGTTTGAGTAAAGCAGCCAAAGGATAGCACTTATTTTGTTTATGAACATGGGAAGTTTTACTGGAGCTATACATTAGCTAAATTTCCCAGGCCTATGAGAAATAAGATCCAGGTTTGTTTATTGGAAATACATGGAAAATGCTACATATTTCAATTTAATATTTTACAGAAGAAGAAATTAAAATATTTTTCCTGTAGATATTATGTTGACTTTTTCCACAAAGGCATGTAAATAAAATAATTGAGCAAAATGAATTGTATATAATAGTACCTTTGGAGGACAATTATATCTTTTAAGTTTATCTGCTATTAAGTACAATGCAAAATTTGTGATGCAAGTATGAATTGAATTGTTCATTTAGAATAAATATTATACAACAATTAAGACAAATATTCGTGTAGTAGCTAATCAGGTGCATAGAAATTTGTTTTATACTAATTTCAGAATTTGCAAAGGCTCAGAAAGGGTCATTCTATTCGACTTTATCCCAAATTAACCAGATAAATTTCTGTTCATCATACAACTCTTGCTCAAATTAGAATCTCCAGAGTTTCAAAATGATTGAATATCTCAAAATATTACTTAGTATTTGTATTACTTAATATTTGTTTTAAACAGAAAGTATGTTGTATTGTGTCATTTAACCTCTTAGTTTAGTTTAATCTTTCTAATTCTACCACTGTATTTCCTTCAGATAAATGCAACGGGACGGCTACTGCTATTCGCTCATTCTTTTTTCTGAATGTGAAACCTCTTCGTTTAATTATCAAACTGGAGGTCAATGCAGCCCTTTAACTCATGCCATAGCCAATAGCTGAAGCATAAATATTCACAAACTTGGTGTGATCTGCTAAGGAATAGCTAAGTCCAAGGTAAAAGGATTAGGCAATTAATTAATTAATTAATTAATTAAAATTAATATGTTAATTGCAATTAGTCAAATGATAAAATAAATGTCCTAATAAAGCAGCAGTTAATGTTCACTGCTCTGAAGGAAGCAGGGTTATACTAGTGTCCTAAGGGGGGTGTTAATGGTATTGACATTGTAATTAACAAGTTTTGTATATATCATGATTTCTCCCTGTTAAACTAAACTGATGTGTTGATACTATTAAACTGAAAAACACAAAAAGCCTGATTATTGGTTTCTGGTGCGAAAGTTGCCTGATTTATGACAGGTTCTATATTTTAAGAAAGAAACAAATTCATTATTTTATGCTATCAAAGATCATCTAATACTGAATAATCAGCTATTTAATTATGTATCATTTGAAATAATACTACTATTTTCCTGCTGTTGAAAGAAAAATCTTCATCAGGGTCCAGTCCAAGCCGGGAATAAACAACATGGAGATTGATTTAGAAAGAAGGTTGTAGTTTACTGAAGAGGAGAGCCAGGCAGAAAGATGGCTCTGGAAAAGACTGACCACATGGACCAGAGTGGTGGGCTTTTACACCTTCTGGGGCTCTTGAGGTTGTTTCCTGTTCCTGTTTGAGGCTTTGTATTTCCTGTGTCATGTATTTTGACCTGAGTCTGAGTGTTTCCTTTTGGTATTGATGGGTTAATCCTATTATGTCTCCTGTCCTTAGAATTTGGGTAGGAGTATGTAGATTTTAGGTGTCTTTGTCTTCCTGGCTCCAACCTTCCTGAATGGATTATTGAATTTGCATTTCTAAAAGCTGGCCTCTGCCTAGGGGCTGGGGCTGATTTCTGGAGGCTGGTTTCTGTCTTTTTAAAGATCTTCTCCATTATTCCCTTTTAATATTTCCCAAAATATTTCTTTCTCTGGATTCTTTCCACACTGCATTACATATACATAATTAAAAGTCATATCAATGTACACATCACTTCTCCACTTAATAAGTAAAAATCAGACAGGTAGTGAATAATTTCTGCTCAATGAACAATGCCATAATTAGGGAGTTCTGGGAAAGTACAATTCAGACTGCATCACTATGCATCATCATTTACCTGATGATCTAGATATCCATTCCAGTGTCTAGGATCCTCCTACCCTTGGCTATACCTCCTTTGCCTCAAGCCTAGTGCCTCTGCCCATTTGCCTGCAGCATTCCTCCTCGACTGGGCTGCTCCCACCCATTCTTCCTGGCCAATGGGCCCCTGGCCCTCCACCTCAAGCCCTTCAGTCTGGCCCATTCACCAAAGCCCCTTTTGTCCCAGGCTTTTGGCCACATGGGACAGTTATCCACCAGCCAATCAGATGGGTGGCAAGCAGCAGCCCTGTTGCTCTCAGGGGGGCAGCATGTGATGGATGATTGCAGGGGTTGTGTGGTTAGGCAGCAGGTGAACGGCAGGGCCGGTGCAGCTTATCCAATTGCGGGAGGGGGGGAGAAGCCTGGCATAAGGCAGGAAGAATGGGGGGAAGCCTAGCGTCGGGCAGCAGGCCAACTTCCCATTCAGTGTGAGGCCAGAGTCCAGGAGCAGAGGCAATGGAGGGAAGGGTAGAAGAAAAAAAAAGGAAGCCAGTGCTCTCCAGGCTTTTTTTTTTAAGCTGCCAGAGGCTCCGGGCAAGGAGGGCAACAGGCAGGCAGCGGTGGGCGGGGGCTTCCCATTTTGATCCCTCCCACCCGTCATTGCCTCTGCACCTGGACTCCAGCCTGACGGGCCTCTGCGTGGCTCTCAGCTCACCTCTCCCTTCCCCCTTTTCCCCTCTGTTCATTCAGTCTAGGTTCAGTCCCCCTTCCTCCTAGCCAATGTCTTGTCCTTGGTCCCCTATAGGACCCCTACAATGCAAGGGTTCCACTGGGAGAAACATATCTAAATGATTTTTGCTTTCTCCACCATGTTTGCTCTCCCTCCACTCCCAATGATCGATCACTTTGCACCTTCCACCTTGAGGGTTTGCAGGTGTGTGTGTGTGTGTGTGTTTGTGCGTGCATGTGCAAGAGCTGTAACACATTCTGCAACTGGGTGTGTGTGTGAAAGAATCTCCGTACTCTATTCACACAACATGGAGATAATACTATGTAAAAATTGCATTTGTTTAACACACACAGGCACACACAACATGTCCCCCCCAATTTCCATTCTTTGTCTGGAATGCAACTGGCCACAACACCCATCGGGGCCTGGCTTCTCCACTCTCTTCAAACTGTTTTCTGGTATTTCTCAATCTTGGGAAGGGAGGGAGGGAGGGAGGGAGGGAGGGAGGAAGGAAGGAAGGAAGGAAGGAAGGAAGGGAGGGAGGAAGGAAGGAAGGAAGGAAGGAAGGAAGGAAGGAAGGAAGGAAGGAAGGAAGGAAGGAAGGGAGGAAGGAAGGAAGGAAGGAAGGAACAAAGCAAGATTATGACATACACTTGAAAGGAGATCAGGAAGTCTGTAATTGGGGTGTTTGTCTGGCAAGAACAAAGAATGCTTATTCACAGGGAATATGCATTGTAAGTTTGTAACAATTCTGGGTGGTTAAAAAGCTGATAAAAGTAACAAAAGACTTAGGCATCTTGCAAGCTCAGCTAAAAGTTAGGAATAGAGATGGCCTGGAGTAAATAGAATGTCTATTAGATAACTCCTGAAGCATTCATAAGCCAAGGGGCTTATGAATGGGACGGCTACAGATCAATAGAACAATTGTTAGATCATTATTGAAATGTTTATTAGATGATATTTCTTATATATCCTGCCTTTGTTTTAGTGAAAATGCATAAAGCTTTCTTAATTCTGTGGTTCGAGATTCCTTGGCATTTTGGCCAGAATCCCTTTTCTTGGAGCGCTTCACTAAAAGAAGAGAAAATCTGCACCTCTTGTTTGGTGTTCTTCGTTGCCTCCGCACCAGGCTCAAACTGCAAGAAGCTCCCATCCCAGCTTCTCTTGTCTCTCCCATTCTTTTCCTCCCCAATGTTTGTGCTTGCCTCTATGTTTTCCCTCTTCACTGCACCTCTTGCAGCGTTTTGTGATTTTTTCCCCTTTTTTTCAGTCTCTTTTATTTTTCTTTTGAACAGAGTCTACATGTCAAGATCCAGCTGCTACGCAAGGTCCCACCCAGCACCCCAGAGATCTCTGCTGCAAGACACCACACCCAGGCCCTCAGCTATCCTTCCTTCCTTCCTTCCTTCCTTCCTTCCTTCCTTCCTTCCTTCCTTCCTTCCTTCCTTCCTTCCTTCCTTCCTTCCTTCCTTCCTTCCTTCCTTCCTTCCTCCCTGCCTCTGTTCCCAAGACTGAGAAACACTGGAAAAAAGTTTGGAGAGGGTGGAGAAGCCAGTCCCGATGGGTGTTGTGGCCAGGTGGGAGGGGTCAAAATAGAAAGCCTCTGCCCACCGCTGCCTGCCTCTTGCCCTCTCTGCCCGGAGCCTCTGGCAGCTTTAAAAAAAAAAAAGCCTGGAGAGCACCGGCTTTCTCTTTTTTCTTCCAACCTCCCCTCCATTGCCTCTGCTCCTGGACTCCAGCCTCAAACTGAACGGGGAGTTGGCCTGCTGCCCCACGTTAGGCTTTCCCCCATCCTTCCTGCCCTACACCAGGTTTCTCCCCCCTGCAATCGGAGAAGCCACAACAGCCCTGCAGTTTGCCTGCTGCCTCACAACACATCCCCTGTGATTGCCCATCGCACGCTACCACCCTGAAAACAATAGGGCTGCTGCCCGCCACCCATCTGATTGGCTAGCGGCTAACTGTCCCATGCGGCCAAAAGCCCGGGACAAAGGGGGCCTTGGCAAATGGGCCGGGCCGAAGGACAATCTAAACGGATAATCTAAACATTGCACTGCACCATGTAGAATGTTTAAGTTGTAACATTTTCACATTGTATCAACAAGGTAGGAATCTTTGCCATCTTTAATGGCAATTCCCAATTAATCTCTTTGATTAAGTGTTTGTAAAATTATAAAATTGTTCTTCCCTTAGAAAATTTCTAAGGCATCAAAATTTATTTGATTCCTGTTTTAGCATATTGGTTATAATACACTGCAATACATTTTTAAGTTGAAACAGTAATATTTAAAAGTATGAGAATTTGTAATGCTGAAAAAAATTCATAGTCTTAAAATCTTTGTAGTAAAGTATATCCGTAGCCAATATTTCTAGGTTTGTAATTTTTCTATTTTCTCTTAGCTTTTCTTTCTTTCTTTTTTGGGACTACTATTTAACTCAGTATTTTTTTTAATGTTGATACCATATGTAATTTCCTATATAATACCTTCAAACACAATAAACAAACTTAAAGATCACTGGTACCACTGAGAACATGTTGAATGATTTCATAGTACTTGCTTATTATTTACGTAGAGTATTATGAATACAATAACAGAGTTTACAGATTGAAAAAAATCAGAATATAACTCAATCGTTCAGTAAAGTAATAATCTGTACAATTTTGGAAAAATGAATGTACATATTTCCCCAAGTGGAATTCAACTCCTGGTGACTGCAAATAATAACAATAATACTGGTAGCATTTAAAAGATTTGTTCACTAAAATATAATGGTTCAGATAAAGATATCATCCTATATTAGCTGGATCCAGTCCCCTCCATGCCTTTTCTTAACTGGCATCTTCCTTCCTAAGAAGAAGTATGAAAAAATGATAGGTTTAGGGTTTTATGGTTTAATTGAAGCCTAAATTCATTATGTTTTGAACTCTGTTTTATGTTAGAATGACTGCATATCAGCTGAATCAATAAAAAAAAGCATAAATGTGCTTTAAATGAACTTGATGATAAAGAAACTCTTCACAATATGTTAATGTTTGAATTGATTTAAAATAACTGCCAGTTTTATGCCATTTCAGTGTTTGAGTGCAAAATGAAAGAAGATTCTTTTTCTATAGCTTAAAGTATGTAACCAAAACAGCAAATGCTCTTGTTTTTTCTTGGACAAAGTGATAAGCCTGTGACAGCTTTGATGGGTCCAAGATGCTGAGCAATTTTCTGCTTTGGAGATTTGAGGTCTCACGAAGAAGCAAAAGCACAAAAAAAAAAGAAACCAAACTGAACCAGTTTTATTGCAGAAATAAACACAGCAGTAAGAAAACATCAAATGTTTAATAGGAAGAAATGAAGGCCATGGATGGGTTGATGATGCAAAGTAAGCAAACTGGTCCAGATTTTGGGTGGATTGAAGTATAGCTGCTCCTTATTTATGTTTAACTGTGTTTAAGAAAAATTTGAGGATTCTTAATAAAGTTTTAGGGGGGGGATTGCATTTCAAAATGGCTGAAAACTGTGCTGCATATTGCTGCAATTTTGTTAATGTCTCCTTGAGCCTTTTCCAAGCCTGGGTCTTTCTTGTCACTGCCAGAACTCAGCCAGATGCAGTTCACTCATCTTCTTCCAGTGCTGCCTCCTTTTCTTCCTATCTCTGGTATAATAATAATAATAATAATAATAATAATAATAATAATAATAATAATAATAATAATAATAATAATAATAATAATAATAATAATAATAATAATAATAATAATAATAATAATAATAATAATAAAAAGTTGGAAGGGACCTTGGAGGTCATCTAGTCCAACCCCCTGCTCAGGCAGGAAACCCTATATCATTTCAGACAAATGGCTGTCCAGTCTCTTCTTAAAAAACTTCCAGTGTTGGAGCATTCACTGCTTCTGGAGGCAGGTTGTTCCACTGGTTAAATGTTCTAACTGTCAGGAAGTTTCTCCTTAGTTCTAGGTTTCTTCTCGCCTTGATTAGTTTCTATCCCTTGCTTCTTGTCCTGCCTTCAGGCGCTTTGAAGAATAGCTTGACTCCCTCTTCTTTGTGGCAGCCCCTGAGATATTGGAACACTGCTATCATGTCCCCCCTCGTCCTTCTCTTCATTAAACTAGACATACCCAATTTCAGAAACCGTTCCTTATATGTTTTAGCCTCCAGACCTCTAATCATCTTTGTTGCTCTTCTCTGTACTCTTTCTAGAGTCTCAACATCTTTTTTACATCGTGGTGACCAAAACTGGATGCAGTATTCCAAGTGTGGCCTTACCAAGGCATTGTAAAGTGGTATTAATACTTCACATGATCTTGATTCTATCCCTCTGTTAATGCAGCCTAGCACTGTGTTGGCTTTTTTGGCAGCTGCAGCACACTGCTGGCTCATATCTAAGTGATTGTCCACTAGGACTCCGAGATCCCTCTCACAGTTGCTATTATTGAGCAAGATACCACCTATACGATACCTGTACATTTGGTTTTTCTTGCCTAAATGTAGAACTTTACTTTTTTTCACCATTGAATTTCATTTTGTTAGATAGCGCCCAGTGTTCAAGTCTGTCCAGATCCTCCTGTATCTTAAGCCTATCTTCTGGAGTGTTGGCTATTCCTGCCAGCTCTGTGTCGTCTGCAAATTTGATGAGTTCCCCATCTATCCCCTTGTCCAAATCGTTGATGAAGATGTTGAAGAGCACTGGGCCTAGAACAGAACCCTAGGGCACCCCACTACACCCTTCCCTCCATGTAGATGCAGTTCCATTGAGGACCACATGCTGAGTACGGCCAGTCAGCCAGCTACAAATCCATCTGGTGGTGATGCTGTCTAACCCACATTTTTCTATCTTATCAAGTAGTAGGTTGTGATCTACTTTATCAAATGCCTTACTGAAGTCCAAGTAAATTATATCCACAGCATTCCTCTGGTCCACTAATTTTGTCACTTGGTCAAAGAACACAATAAGATTTGCCTGGCATGATCTGTTTTTGACAAACCCATGTTGGCTTTTAGTAATGATTTTGCTTCTAGGTGTTTGCTGATTTGTTGTTTGATTATCTTTTCCAGAATCTTCCCAGGTATTGAGGTCAGGCTGATAGGTCTGTAGTTTCCTGGATCTATTTTTTTCCCTTTTTTGAAGATGGGAACTACATCAGCTCTTTTCCGTCCTCTGGTAGTTCCCCAATGCTCCAGGATCTTTGAAAAATATAGTTCAGTGGAACTGGCAGATCACATCTGCCAGTTCCTTGACAACCTTGGGGTGTAATCCATCTGGTCTTCACCACCTGTGTTTGTTTCTGTTTCCCTTTCCAAAAAAACCACTTTCTAGAATCACTTCTGGTTTCCCCTTCACTACCGAACTCCAAATTTGGTCACTGATTATCAGGACATTGTAATAGCAGGAATGACATTCACCTCTTGAGAGCCAAGCATTCATTATAATGCCATTTTTGATGCCAGACATACAAATGCTTCTACAAATATTTGTAGATCTGATACCCAAGGAATAAGCAGGATTTAAAAGCTCAAGACATCAATATGGCAGCACAATCATTGGTCAAATCATTGTGAATATGATCTGTGATAACATGAGAAGTATGAAAGAGCTATTTCTTTACCAGATCCTGATAAAGGCTCATGGATACAGCATTCCTGAGTGCCATTATTTATTTCCCCAAACCTCTTGAAATATAGAATATCTTCCTAAAGGACTCTTTTGTTGCTGAGATTAGAGAGATCCTAACCCAGGAACAGGTGACTTTGATGTTTTGGCAGTGAGCTAATAGATTAATGCCTTTCCATGTAGTTAACAATTTCCTCACCAATTCTCATTCCATGTCACAGCTCTGTGTTGCTGCTATAGCTCTCAATAGCATTTGCCTATGCATACTCTGAGTCTCTCTCTCTCTCTCTCTCTCTCTCTCTCTCTCTCTCTGTGTGTGTGTGTGTGTCTGTCTGTGTGTGTCTGTGTGTCTGTGTAAATGCATGTATGCCCTTGAGACAACTTTTGACTCCTGGTAAATGCCTGAAGTAGTCTCTGTAGTTTTCTTGGCAAGGACTTTTGGAAGTAGCTTGCCATTGTCTACTTCCTAGGAGTAAGAGTAAGGGAGTAGTCCAGGATGACTCAGTTTGTACCAAAGATAGGATTAGAACCTAGAATGCAGGTTTATAATCTGATGACTTAACCATTGTGATCTCCTTCTGAGGAATTTAGCTAGACCAAATATTGGAAAACATGAACTCCAGGGAATTGATTGCCAGGTTTCCCTATATCATTGCAAAGATCTATTCTTACCATGACAGGCAAACAACCATACTGTGCTGCTTGGAGTGTCTCACAATTCATCTTAAATTGTGCACTGGATGGAAACCAGTTGATGGTGCTTGTGGGTTCAAGGGAAATGGCAGAACCATTGAATGAATGATAGAGACAATGTAAGTTTTTGTGTTCATGCAAAAAGCCTTGACAATATCCTTCTTTTAAGAGAATTGGTTATCATTTTCCAGGTTATTTAGGAAGTGTTGCTTATTTTGGGGCAATTGCGCCATTGAAATATGCAGCTACAGTCAATGGTGGTTCCAGGGGTCATTGAAAAGTACTTGAAAGGCCATATGGCTCTTGAGTTGCTCATCTCCAAGAAGTTCAGTGCTGCTGACACATCTCTGTGACTATTTTAAATTTGAAAAGATCTCATACTTGGTTGATTACTCTTCTGTAATCTTCCGTAATAGTTTGAAAAACTATTTTGCATATTGCAGGTCTTACATCTACATCATGTATTCTATTTCCATTTTCATTATCAATGACAAGTTGAGGCTCTATCCCTCTTCCCACTATGTAGTTTCTAGGTTTGAAAGACAAGATACTTGAAAGTCAAGGACAAATTATTTTAGTAGACATGGGATTACTTGGATATATGTTTTTAATTTTAAAAATCTTTCTTAGATCTCAGTATGTGGCAATTTCAAAAGTATACACACACACACAAATGCACACACACACATAATGCACATAGATATTGCTTCTTCTTTTCCTTTTTCTGTGATTTCATAGTATTGTATTTTTGATGGAAGCATACAGAAGGAAGAGTTGGAGTCTGAAGTTGTCTTTTTTGAAATCAAATTAACACAAATTCTATTTGATGCTTTATTTTCAAAAGTTCCCCTGAATGTTCCTGAGGTTCTGTCTGTTTCCTTTATCATTTGAGCAAAGTGACATAAAATAATAAGAACAAAAAAAGATCAAGAATATGATAGAAGGTCTGAAGAAAAATAGGTTAACAAGGGAACTGGTTGAGTTAAATATAAGAGTCAAAAGGGAATAATGAGAACAGCCTGCAACAACTATAGAAAGATAGGATAAATTATTCTCATTAGTCAACCCAGACAGAACAAGGAATAATATGCTAAAACTGAAGTGATGAAAATGTCAATTTAATGTTACAAAAAAAAAAAAACCTTAGCCAAATGAGAATAATTAACTAATAGAATGAGCTTCTGAATTATACTACAGAATAGTATTTAAACAAATATTCAAGTGAACCCATCTATTAAAGATTGATTTGGAATATAACAGATTAAATAGAAAATCATGACATGAAGGGCACAAATTGGATGACCTTTGTAACTATTTGCCATTTGCTCATTTCAAGACAAGTCTGCTTATATCCGTATACTGTAAGTGGACAAGGAGATGATATATAAAAAAGAGGAGCAAGACAAGTAATTGTACTGGAAACAAGAAAAGCCATAGTTAAACATTAATATAATGATGTTAATTACAAAATCCAAAAATGTTTATCTTAAATGAACAAGCTTATGTATTTCTAACTTTGCAAAATACTGTAGCTATAGTCTGAAGATAAATAAACTTTTAAAATCTATAATATCATTTAATTTTTTTCCAGTCGCATATCAACTTTATGGAGCCTCACTTCAGTTATGTGTATTGGTGGTTTGAGTCATTGTTGACTCCGGGTGACTACCTGGACAAATCCCTGCAGTTTTCTTGAAAAGTTTTTGGAAGTGGTTTGCCCTTTCCTGCTTCTTAGGGTTAAGAGGGTCTGCCTGGCTTAAGGTCATCCAGCTGTATTTATGCCCAAGGCATGATTAGAACTCACAGTCTCTTGGTCTCTAGCCCAGTGCCTTAACCACTATGCCAAACTGGCTCTGCACTTCAATTTATCCCCACATAAAAACTCTGTAAGTGATTGAACTGAGAGAGAATGCTGAGTGCCCTGGGTGAATTTCCATGGATGAAGTTGAATTACAATCTGGATTTGTCAATCCTAATCCAGCACCTATACCACCACAATACTAAGGCTGTAGAAGTATTTTATTGAATTTGAATGAAATCATGTATCATCTTTCAAAGTTAATGAAATCCAGAGCTGGGCAATCTTTTCTCCTGTAATAGTCTGAGCTGCACATTGGTTCCTTATTAATTTAGCATTAGTTTAACACAATATATAGAGTTAATACTGAAATGGAAGATTGGAAACAAGGCAGAGATAAGCATACTGTGAAAATCTTGCCTAGAAATCTTCTTGCCTATAGTTTGTAACAAAGGGTCTCAGTCAGTTTATTTGAAGGTTTTGAGAGGAGTAAATATGAGTAACTTTAGAACAAAATATTTCAAGCCAAAGGATTCCACATTATTTAGTACAAGAATTAAAGTGGGAGATCACTCCATAGGGCAAGGATCCAGAAGACTTTGGAAGAGAAACCAAAGGAACAATCAAATTGGCTATAGTAACATAATCTTGAATTGTACTGTACTTCCTTCTTATAGATCTGTGAATTAGGGAGGTTAGCACATTTTTCTTAGAGAACAAAGTCTGCATATTTCCATCAAGGTGATTTTCTTTCCTCTTTACAGTAACTCAGATCAGGAAGTGGGAGAATTGTTTCCCATAAAGTCTAAGGTTTGAAGTATATCCTTATGTATCAAGACTCCCAAGTCTTGACTGATTAAAGGAGTTGAGATCTTTTGTTCTCAGGGAGTTGCACAGATCTTAGTTGTTCAGCATTTTTTGTTACCTTGTTTTAAGACTAGATGCATAGTCAGACTCTGGCTGCATCTATTCTTCATCTAAGCCAGCATTCATTTTTCTGAGTTGTCCTCAGAAGATAAGGAAGCACCCAAATATTGATAACTACTATGTATGTTCTCAGTCACAAAGTAACAATCTATAAGTTTTACAACATCTTTTTAGGCTGTATGGTGTATTTGTGTCACTTTATTGAGAAGGTGAGCATATTTGACATATTTGGTGTTTTGAATGTATATCTTGAAAGTCTTGAAAAATGGCTACTATATTGCTGTCAGGCACTAAAGGTCCATATGTAAAGGTCCAATTAAATTGATTTATGCTACCTCTGAATATACACAATAATATTCTCAACACTTAGAGCTTGTTTGGAGTTAGATAAGAGTCAACCAAAATCAAGGGATATTGAATTTAGTTCGCTTGTGGCTATGTAGGGATTCGAGGCTCAGCCTTATTTTTTAACTCCACCCCTAGGTTCTGCCAGTCTTTTGCCTACAATACCATAATGAATAACTAAACATTCCTTTGAAAGAAAACAAATGGATAAGATCACAGCTCTTGCTTTTCTTCTAGAAGTTTACCTTTTTTATTTGCATTATTATTATTGGTTGGGCCCAGAGATTTTAAATGTAAAGAAAGATTATGCTTAAAATTTTGCAATCTCCAGCTTTTATTATATTTAGTTGTTTACATTTAAAATTAAACACATTTAATCATAACAGATAAATAAAGTTGAATGGGGCATGGACCATTGAGGTATACATAGGCAGATTGGTACCCTTGAACAACACAGGATCTCACCTGTGATATATGAGAGGTAATAAATTGCTTGATAGCTATGTAGAATTCGATTAGAGTGATGTCACTTTGCATTACATCACAAACTCCATGGTTCAGATTGCAAAACAACATAAGCAATAGAACATAAACCAATGTCTTAGACTTTAAAAGGGCTGGTTTTAACAAAGAGAGAGCTTGAGAAAGATCTCATGGATGAAAACCTTAAAGGGACAATCAATTCAAGAAGCTTTTGAAACTGAAAAATATGATCATAAAAGCCCAGTCCAGCTCAATACCACTGAAAAAGAAAAACAAGAAAAAGTCAAAGAAAAAGTCAGTTCACTAATGGGACAAGATGGCAAGGGAGTAATGAACCGTAGAGAGAAAGAACTGCTTAATTCATTCTTTGCATCTGTCTTCATGCAGAAAGTAAATATAATCCAACTTACTAAAAACAGAACCATAAAACAAAGGCTAGGAATACTGTACAAATTGAAATAAACAAAAATAATGTAAGGGAACACCTGTCAGCTCTAGATAATTCAAATTACTGGATCCTGATGGATTGCATCCCAGAATTCTGAAGGAACTGGTAATTGTGATCTTGGAACCATTGAATCATATCTTGGAGCACCAGGGAACTATCTGAGGACTGGAAAAATGCTGATGTGGTTCCCATCTTCCAAAAATGGAAAAAAAGATCCAAGAAATTACAGACCAATCAGCCTGACATCAATACCTGGGAAAATCTTGGAAAAGATAATCAAGCAAGAAATCTGTTGCTTGATTTGACACTTTGACATTTGACACTTAGAAGCAAACAAAATTATAATCAGAAGCCAACATGGCTTTATAAAAAAACAGATCATATCAATAATAATAATAATAATAATAATAATAATAATAATAATAATAATAATAATAATAATAATAATAATAATAATAATAATAATAATAATAATAATAATAATAATAATAATAATAATAATAAGTTGGAAGGGACCTTGGAGGTCATCTAGTCCAACACCCTGCTCAGGCAGGAAACTCTATATTATTTCAGACAAATGGCTGTCCAGTCTCTTCTTAAAAACTTTCAGTGTTGGAGCATTCACCGCTTCTGGAGGCAGGTTGTTCCACTGGTTAATTGTTCTAACTGTCAGGAAGTTTCTCCTTAGTTCTAGGTTGCTTCTCTCCTTGATTAGTTTCCATCCGTTGCTTCTTGTCCTGCCTTCAGGCACCTTGGAAAATAGCTTCACTCCCTCTTCTTTGTGGCAATCCTTGAGATATTGGAACACTGCTATCATGTCCCCCCTCGTCCTTCTCTTCATTAAACTAGACATACCCAATTCCAGCAACCGTTCCTCATATGCTTTAGCCTCCAGTCCCCTAATCATCTTTGTTGCTCTTCTCTGCACTCTTTCCAGAGTCTCAACGTCTTTTTTACATCGTGGTGACCAAAACTGGATGCAGTATTCCAAGTGTGGCCTTACCAAGGCATTGTCAAGTGGTATTAATACTTCACGTGATCTTGATTCTATCCCTCTGTTAATGCAGCCTAGCACTGTGTTGGCCTTTTTGGCAGCTGCAGCACACTGCTGGCTCATATTTAAGTGATTGTCCACTAGGACTCCAAGGTCCCTCTCACAGTTACTGCTATTGAGCAAGGTACCCCCTATACTATACCTGTACATTTGGTATTTCTTGCCTAAATGTAGAACCTTGCTTTTTTCACCATTGAATTTCATTTTGTTAGATAGTGCCCAGTGTTCAAGTCTGTCCAGATCCTCCTGTATCTTAAGCCTGTCTTCTGGAGTGTTGGCTATTCCTGCCAGCTTGGTGTCGTCTGCAAATTTGATGATTTCCCCATCTATCCCCTTGTCCAAATCGTTGATGAAGATGTTGGAGAGCACTGGGCCCAGAACAGAGCCCTGGGGCACCCCACTACACACTTCCCTCCATGTAGATGCGGTTCCATTGAGGACCACACGCTGAGTACGGCCGGTCAGCCAGCTATGGATCCATCTGGTGGTGATGCTGTCTAACCCACATTTTTCTATCTTATCAAGTAGTAGGTTGTGATCTACTTTATCAAATGCCTTACTGAAGTCCAAGTAAATTATATCCACAGCATTCCTCTGATCCACTAATTTTGTCACTTTGGTCAAAGAATGCAATAAGATTTGTCTGGCATGATCTGTTTTTGGCAAACCCATGTTGGCTTTTAGTAATGACTTTGTTTGCCTCTAGGTGTTCGCTGATTCGTTGTTTATCTTTTCCAGAATCTTCCCAGGTATTGAGGTCAGGCTGATAGGTCTGTAATTTCCTGGATCCATTTTTTTTCCTTTTTTGAAGATGGGAACTACATCAGCTCTTTTCCAGTCCTCTGGTAGTTCCCCAGTGCTCCAAGATCTTTGAAAAATATAATTCAGTGGTTCTGAGATCACATCTGCCAGTTCCTTGAGAACCTTGGGGTGTAATCCATCTGGTCCTGGTGATTTGAAACTCGTCTAGGCTGGACAGGTGCTCACTTACCGTTTTCTTGCCTATCTTAACTTGCGTTTCTATTCTGTTTTTATGGCACTATTTTTGGTAGGTTGGTCTGTTTTTTCCCTTGTGTAAAGACAGATGCAAAAACGAGTTAAATAGTTCTGCTTTCTCCCTGTTGCTTGTCACCTTCTTGCCACTTTCACCCACTAATGGACCAATCATTTCCTTCACTTTTTTCTTGTTTTTTACATGTTGAAAGAAGCTTTTTTGTTATTTTGACTTTGGTCGCAAGCCTTAGTTCATTTTTTTTTTAATATATATTTTATTAGATTTATAAGGGTAAAGGGGTTACATCAAAGTGCTTAGGAACCACCGTGGAGGTGGGTATATTGAACATCCAAAAAAGAGAAAAACAATCACAAATATATAGCCCAAATCAAATCATTTAAAATTCCCTAATTCCCTCATTTAGTCTTGCATATTCAAATTAATACATTTCTATATAAGCTTCAAAGAATCCTATCAAATATCACTCACATTTCAATTCTAAAAATCCAAGTCCTGTTTTAAGCTTTACTAACTTACAATTACCATATTCCAATTGGCCTTAAATAGACATATTATTAACACTTTGGGTCCTTTTTTTTTAGATAGTAATTATATCTGGTATATTATTTCCGCAGTAATATTCTTATATTTTCTTCATTAATACCATTTCTTCTCTTGTCACCCATCCCTCTTGTTCTCCTTCTATTTCAAACTTATCTTAAAGTAAAAATATCAAACAACAAATAAACAAATAAATTTCTATCTAATTTAAGTATATATTCTATCAGTTCATCTATATCTATAAAAATCTTTTTAAACCAGTAAATAAAGTTTACTTCTCCAGTAATTCTCATGTCTAAACAAAGTATTGTTACAAAGGGTATCCTCTTAGAAATTTCACATGTTCCATTAGTTATTAACTCAGTCAAAGAATCAAAGCCTTTTTAAACCCATTAAGTAAAGCTTTAAAATACATTTTTAAATCTAATTCTAGGTTTCCTTCTATGCCATAATGGTTTCCATAATAAAATTCCTGTATCATCAAACCACAATGTTAAAGGGTCCATATTCTTTAACGCTTCAAATTGGTCAAAGTTCTCTTTCCTTTCTTTAGTAGTCTTTGGATGGTAAAAGCCGTTTTATTCCATGTTATATTTGCCAGTTGTTTATCCACCTTTTCACGATTTTCAATAACTTGTATCTGAGTATCAGTCTCTGTTGATGTTAATGCTTCAGACATCTCCGTTAAAATTATTCTTTGATCCTCAGGCTTCTCCATAGATTGCGTTTGGAGTTGTATAAAGTTAGTTTGTTCTTTGGTTTCCACAGTTTCTCTCAGTGTAATTTCATAGTTGAGTTGTTGACATGGTTCCTCTTTAGGTTGTTCATATTGTTGCTTCTTCTGTGCTGTCTTTCGGTTTATAATTTGATCTGTCCAAGTTTGAAAGTAAGAGTTCATATCCTCTGTGGCTTCCAGAATCTTTTCCAATATGAGCTCATAGTCCAGCTGTGTGTTAGGTTCCATATCAGTAATAGAAAGATTTTTAATCTTTTAGAGAAGGCTCTATTTCGTAGAAATCAAACAAATGTTCAGCTCCAATTTTCAATACCAGCTGTGTCAGTTATCTTATCCTTATGCTTATATAGCCATTCCAGCCATAAAAAAAAATATATATACAGTTGCAGTACCACTTTTCGACACCAGATGTCCTCAGCAGACCATCAAATCTTTTTTCTTTTTTCCAAATTAATAGATTTTTTATTTTTCGTGTTGAAAAAAATGAAGAAAGAAATGCCTCTCAGAGTAATAGATGCGTAATTATAGCAATGATAATCAAGAATAAAATGTTTTCAGGTCCCCTCAGTATTCCAAAATTTAAATAGTCCATACAAATTAACTGTTTTTTTTTTTTTTTTTTCTTCCAAAGCTGTTTTTCCGAATGCCCAAACGCTGCTCCCTCACAGCAGGGAAGTAATTTAAACACAAAAGCTTTTGACAGGAGAGTAATTAGGGAAAGAAGGGGTAGGAAAGGTCTCACCGGGTTCTCCACGGGGGTTCTTTACGCTTAGTTGTTCTTCTGGCTTTCAGCTGGTGCGACGAAGTGATCGTCCATTTTACTGGGCGATCTTTTCCTCCGACGGCCCTAAGGAGAAAAGCTTGAACTGAGGAGAGCTGCCGCTCTTCCCCAGTCAAGCAGGAGCCTCCTCAAGCGGTGGTCGCCTCTACGGGCGACTTTCGACCCGGTTAAGGGTCTACCGGCGAAGGGAAAGCAGCCGGTGGAGAGACGGCTCTCTCCGTGCGACTGCACGTGCCGCGTTTCCAAGACCGGAAGCCCCAAGCCTTAGTTCATTTTGAGCCTTAGCTTTCCTCACTTCATCTTTGCAGGCTCGGGCTATTTGCTGATATTCTGACTTAGTTATGTGCCCCTCTTTCCACTTTCTATACTTGTCCCTTTTATCTTTCAATTTATCAGAGAGTTCTTTATGCAGCCATGCTGGTTTCTTTTGAGAGCTGTTATTTTTCCTCTTTGTTGGTATTGTGCTAGACTGGGCTTTTATTATCTCACTTTTCAAAATTTCCCAAGCTTCTTGAGTTGTTTTCCCCTTGAGGATTCTCATCCATGGAATCCTTCCCAAGCCCTCTCTAAGTTTATTGAAATTAGCTCTCTTAAAGTCCAAGACTCTAGTTTGACTGTGTTCTATTGCTTGTGCTTCCATAATGTTGAATTCCAATATTGCATGATCACTTCCTCCAAAGGTTCCTGTGGCTTCAACACCTTCCATCATTTCATCTCTGTTAGTGAGAATTAGATCCAAAATGGCTAATCCCCTAGTTCCCTTCTCTACTTTTTGGGAGACAAAGTTGTCTGCTAGGTTTGCAAGGAATCTGTTTGATCTTCCACTTGGTGCAGAGTTTGTCTCCCAGTTGATGTCAGGATAGTTAAAGTCCCCCATTACTATTGTGATGTGCTTCCTACATACCTTAGTTAGCTGACTAGCAAAAAGTTCATCTATTTCCTCTGTTTGGTTGGGTGGCCTGTAGTATACACCTATGGCAATGTCATCCCCCCCCCTTTTATATTGACCCAAATGCATTCAAGACAGTTTTCATCATTGTTGTGCTCTATTTCTGTAGAGATGTAGTTATTTCTTACATATAGAGCAACTACTACTACTCTTTTATTTGGTCTGTTTCTTTTAAATAATTTAAATCCCTCTAGCTGTGTGTTCCATTTGTGGGTTTCATCCCACCATGTTTCCATAATGGCAACAATATCATATCTGCCCTCATTAACCTGAATTTCTAACAAATCAAACAAATCTTATTTCATTATTTGACAGAATGACTAAATTAGTGGATCAGTGAAATGCTCTGGACATTGTATACTTGGATTTCACTAAGGCATTGACAAAATAGACCACAACCTACTTCTTGGTAAGCTAGAAAAATGTGGGATAGATAGAGCCACCACCAGATGGATTTATAACTGTCTGACAAACTATATTCAATGTGTAGTGCTTAATGGAACTACAGCCACAAGGAGGGAAGTAAGCAGGGGATAGCCACAGGTTCTGTTCTAGGCACAGCATTCTTCAATATCTTCATAAATGATCTAGATGAAGGAATAGAAATGGAACTCATCAAATTTGCAGATGACACTAAGCTGTCAGGAATAGCCAACACACCAGAAGATAGGCTCTAGATTCAGATGGATCTTGATAGACTTGAGCATGTGTCTTATCTCATAAAATAAAATTCAATGTAGAGAAAAGTAAGGTTTTACACTTAGGCAAGAAACACCAAATATGCAGGTATAGAGTAGGCAAAACTTGGCTCAACAGCAGTAATTGTGAGAGGGATCTTGGAGTCCTAGTGGACAACCACTTAAATATGAGCCAAGAATGTGCAGCAGCAGCCAAAAAAGCCAATGCAGTCCTAGGCTGCATTAATAGAGGGATAGAATCAAGATCACATGAATTATTAGTACTGCTTTACAAAGCCTTAGTAAGACTACACTTGGAATAGTACATCCAGTTTTGGTCAACACTATATAAAAAAGATGTTGGGACTCTGAAAAGAGTGCAGAGAAGAGCAACAAGGATAATCAGGGGGCTGGAGGCTAAACATGAAAAACAGTTGCAGGAATTGGGTTTGTCCAATCTAGTGAAAAGAAGGATTAGGAGAGACATGATAGCAGTGTTCCAATATTTGAGGGGCTATCAAAAAGATGGTATGTGGTCAACATATTTTTCAAAGCACCAGAAGGCAAGTCAAGAAACAATGGATGAAAACTAATCAAGGAGAGAAGCAACCTAAAACTAAGGAGAAATGTCCTAACGGTAAGAACAATCAACCGGTGGAATGCCTTGCCTTCAGAAGTTGTGGGTACCCCATTGCTGGAAGTTTTTAAGAAGAGACTGGACAGACTTTTGTCTGAAGTGATATAGGGTTTCCTGTTCAAGAAGGGAGTTGGACTAGAAGACCTCCAAGGTCCTTTCCAACTTTGTACTGTATTTCTGTATTCTATATTCTATGTTCTAGATAATTCCACGAATACCGCGTTTCCAAAAATAAGACCCAACCAGAAAATAAACCCTAGCATGATTTGTTAGCATGCACCTAATATAAGCCCTACCCCAAAATAAGCCTTAGTTAAAAGCTTGCACAGCTGGCCAGCCACTCCATCCCACCATCTGGTTGCCTGCAGCTGCAAAGGCACAAGGTGCCATGCTGTGCGTCTGGCGGGCCGGTGACGCCTCCATGCAGTGAGGCAAGGCAGGTGGTAGGGGGTGGAGCTGCCCCACATCCCCTGCACCCACCCACCTCGGGGCCTCCACAGCCAGGCCACCCATGCCCTGCTACCTGCCTCACCTCACCTCGTGGTGGTGGCACCAGTGCACTACATGGCCTCCTGCCCTGTAGTGGCCACAAGCAACCAGACAGTGGGGTGGAGTGGGTGGGTGGCCACGCAGACTCCTGTTGGATAGGGATGCTGCTGTCAGTGCCGCCACCATGAGGCAAGGTAGGTGGCGGGGTGTGGGTGGCCTGGCTGTGGGGTCTCTGAAGTACGTGGGTGTGGGGCACAAGGAATAGCTCCATCCCCTCCACCTATCTCACCTCACCTTGTGGCGGTGGCACTGGCAAGCCACATGGCCTCCTGCCTCATTGCGTCCACAAGTAACCAGACAGTGGGACAGAATGGGTGGCCAGCTGTGCGGCCCAGTGGTAGCAGCCTCCTAGTCCTTTGTAGTGCATGGGCTTCGCAGCTCCAGAGTGCACCGGCCAAGGGGCCAGTGGGCTGTGGCTGCTGCCGGACACTTTTGGCCCCTGTGGGCTCGCTGCTTCCCATTCATGAAAAAATAAGACATCCCCCGAAAATAAGTCCTAATAGGTCTTTTGGACCATATATATATATATGGTCCAAAAGACCTATTAGAACTTATTTTCGGGGGATGTCTTATTTTTCCATGAATGGGAAGCAGCGAGCCCACAGGGGCCAAAAGTATATAATATATATATATATATATATATGGGGTTCTGCTATGATGCCAGAAGTTATCATGGGGCTTCATTTAGTTTTCTCCAGTCACAAAATTGAAAGACCCAGACCCTTCTCCTAATTTGATTCCAAAATCGACCCACTGCCTTTTCCAGGCTATACTTATGACTCTTCTAAACATAGCTTTTTTGTCCAGATTTATTTAAAGAAATTTCAAAACATTTCAGTATGTTGTTTAAATGTACTTGATAATTATGCAAAAGTGGGAGAATTAATTTACTGGAAGGAGTGTGAGAAGAGTAATAACTATGGAGACTCCCCTCCCTCACGCATTATTCCTAGGCTTGCTGGTAACATTGAATTTCCTTTTAGTTTTGGACTATGACTCTGAAACATTGGTATTACCATAAATGATTGAATGCCACATTTATAAAAAGTTTTGGCATAAACAATGTACTCCTTGAAAGTTTGAAGCATCTACATTCTCAAAAGTTTTAACATGGTTGCCGTGAAGGCTTTGCTTTGCACATGTGTGGCACTTCTGCTCATCTACCTAAAGCCCATTAATCTGACAATAAATCCTGCAGAACATAATGAGATGTGCTTTTTGCGGAGATGAATTATAAATGTATGTTTATAGAGAAATCAGTTTTTTAAACCTACCTATCCAGTAAGATCATCTGTTTCTCATCTGCTCATTTGATCAAACAACAAATAAACTTGTATTGTCTGTATTTAAAAATATTGCTTCAGTGCATCTGTAAGGCAATGGAAAAAGAAGAAGCAGAAGAACAAAGAGAAGGATATTAAGCTTGTATCTCATTGTACATATACTAATCCTGACATTAATATTGGTAATTTCAAATGTTAAATCAGAAGAAAGACAGAGGAGTGCTAGACTTATTTGTTCAGGAGATTCTGCTGTATTTTATTGACTTAGCTTATAAGAATATGGTACAAGAAGAAGCTACATATTTGAAGACTCAGAGGCCTGTGGGTATGAAGAATCTATTGTCTCCTCTGGCTTCTGGCTTTCAGGGCCTATTCAATGCATAAGCCACTGACTGATATTTTACCTTACCTATTTTGTGTCCCATCTGGTTGTTAGCTATTTTTGTTTCATGTTTCATACATCATGTCAAATGTATATTTATACAATGTTTTAGTTGCTTGGGCCATTTTTACCATTTCTTTATTGTACATGGCCTATAATTCATCTTGGTGATATGGGAACTCCCATATCTACCTTCATATCCCTAAGATAAGCATTTCTTCTAAAGTTTTGGCTGAATGACATTACTGTTTTAAATGTTCCCTTTCTGTTTATCTGGGCATAATTATTTTGCCATTCTATTTTTTTCTGTGTGATTGTTGTATATTCAGAAATTTCCTTGTACATTTCTGTTTTAGTTATGCTATTTCCTTAACAGTTTCCAGACATCCTCAAGAGTTTCTGAAGCATACCATCAAACATTCCTTGAAACAATCTCTTGAGGTCTTAAACACACAGTACTTATGCTTAAATCATTCTCTGAAGTGAAAAGCATCTTTATTTTTACTAAAAGAAATTCTATTAAAGGTTTAAACAGATAAAAACATATTAAAAGATTACTAAGTTTGCATGCCACAGACTTCACACAGCTAAATAAGATAAATACCGTAGCAGATCTTTAAAAGAGTATGCTTGATATGCATACCTGTATTACAGTACATGCAAGAAAACTATTCATATTGGATAACTGAAGTGGCTTCAACCTATTTTCCCTGCCGAGACTTCTTGACAAGGCAGATCCCTTCCCTAGGTGCATGGGGTGCGGGGACGGCACAAACGAGCCGACTGCCGGTTCCAAACAGCCCATTGCCGAGCATGTGGCAAGCAAGGCCACATCGCTGCTGTTTGTTTAGGCCGTGGAAAAGAACTTTCCAAGAAAGAGTTGCCTCAGAAAGGTATCGGGGTACCCAGCCAAAACAGGGTGGGGTTCTGTGCCAGCAGGCGCGGCATCCATAGAACAGGGGGACATAGGCCCTTAAAGAAAAAGCTGCAACTCGAAGTCAGGTTGCAAGGGGTTCCATTGAGGATGGAACTGGACATGGGGTCCGCCCTGTCCATCATTTCCCAGAGCACTCTTAACAGAATTTGTGGCTGAAGTGGCCAATGGGTAAAACTGAGGCCATCGAACTTAATATTGACCGATTTCCAGAATTCCCCGGTCAGAGTTAAGGGGGAGGCCACTTTAAGGGTACAATTCCGGAAATTCATGGGAATGTTGAATATCATCGTGGTATTATTCAAGAACCCTGTCTGCCATGGAGCGTAATTACGCGCAGATAGATCGAGAAGCATTGGCAATCGTAGCGGGCATCAAGAAGTTCCATGATTTCTTGTATGGTCACCGTTTCACGGTCTTCACAGACCACAAGCCACTTCTGGGGTTGTTCACAATGGACAAGCAGACACCCCACATAATCTCTCCTAGAATGTTGAGATGGTCAACATTTCTCTCTGCGTATGATTTTTGCATGATTCACAAGCCGGGCAAAGAGATGGGCCATGCAGACGGCCTCAGTAGATTGCCCTTAAGAAACATAGAGCCTAATCCTGCACCAGCAAACCACATCCTTTCTATTCAGGATTTGCCTGAGTCCCCTCTCCACGCAGGGGATGTTGCTGCTGAGACAGCTGCCAACAACACGCTGACACGCGTGTTGAACTGGGTGTTATCCGGATGGCCAGACACGTGTCCGGGTACGGAATTTCAGGGCTTTTGGAAGCGAAAGTCGGAGCTATCCACCTTCAAGGGGTGTTTACTGTGGGGCAGTCAGGTAGTCATCCCAACCTCACTGAGGACTAGAGTCCTTGTGTCTCTGCATGAGGGACATCCGGGGATAGTCCACATGAAGGCGCTTGCGCGTAGTCACCTGTGGTGGCCAGGGCTTGATAAAGAGATCGAAGCCCAGGTCCAAGGGTGTCACGTTTGCCAACAGTCCAGGCCAGAAATGCCAAAAGCTCCCATCCATAGGTGGGAAACAACACAGGATCCTTGGTTGAGGATCCATATTGACTACGCTGGCCCCTTTCAGGGGCAACTCTTTCTTATTGTCATGGACAGTCACTCTAAATGGCTGGAGGTAGTTCCAGTGTCCGCTGCAACTTCCACTATCACCATCAGGATTCTTCGTGGCATTTTTGCCACTCATGGACTTCCGGACGTAATTGTCTCCGACAACGGAACTCAATTTACTTCTTCGGAGTTCCAGTCTTTTCTGTGAGCAAACTTAATCCGCCACGCTACATCGGCACCCTTCCACCCGGCATCAAATGGTCAAGCGGAACGCATGGTGCAGACTCCGAAAGATTCTTTGAAAAAAATCACGCACGGCAACTGGCATCACTGGTTGGCTGACTTTCTCCTGTGCCACCGCACCACTCCATGCACTGCTATGGGCAAGAGCCTCGCTGACCTCCGATGGGGTAGCCGGCTTATCACTAAGCTGGATAGGTTACATCCATACCGGGTTGCATCGCAGGTGTCCCAACCACAGGCACCGAGGCGGCTGAACTTGGGCGATCTGGTTTGGGCCTGCAACTATGGCCCTGGTAACTTGTGGGTGGTAGCTGTGGTTTGTAGGGTCACCGGCCCCCTTTCCTATGAAGTGGCATTGGACGACGGTCGTGTGCTGCGACGGCATATTGACCAGCTTCGTTGGAGGTTGCCAAGCCACTCTTCCGCCCCTGGATCTGCTCTCGGGGGGGGGGAGGAAGCTCCCGAGATTGATTGGGACAGTCAACAAAGCACTGACTATGGCTCATCACAACTAGCAAGAGGGGTTTGCCATCGAGGCGGCTCCTGACTTGGGCACTACGCTCATGGGACATTGTGGGAGATCAGCTTTTCAAGCCTCTCCAAGGGGGGGGGAGTTCGCCCATCCAGGATATGGCTCCCAACCATCTGCTCATGCAGATCAGGGGAATTCCACCCTACAGAGGACCACTAGCCAGGGGAACACCACCCCTCCGGGGAATTCCACTCCTCCAGGGAACACCACCCTTCTGGGGAATTCCACCCCAAATCAGCACACAGAGCTGGACCAGCAGGCCAGTTGCAGGCACCGATCCTGACGATTTTAAATGGGTCCCCAAGTCCTGGTCTGCTGAGCCCAGTGGGCAAGCTTGCAGACCAGGCAACCGTGGCACTTCCGCGGAGATCGGAGTGGGTCCGAGGGCCCCCCAAGTTCCTAAAGGAATACGTAAGGATTCTGTCGGCACTAGCCTAGCGTTCAAAGTTCTTGCTAGCCGAGCATTCAGGCGTGCTCAAAAGTACAACCGTACTTTTGTTCAAGCTAGCACTACCTTGCAATTTTTCAAAAGCTGCAATGAGCAAAGGCAGGTGACAAGTCCTAAGAGGTCGCAGGCCGGGGCCAAGGTTAGTGGGAGTGAAGGGATAGCCTCCACACGGGGGCGGCATTACTAAAGCAAACAAAGAAAGGTGCATTATGCTTCTAACCAAGGGGGGAGGGGTGTAATGTACTGAGTTGTGTTGGACAGCAGGTACAGGGTGGGAGCCAGGCGAGGCTAGCAGCCACATGGTTGCTACGGAGCCTGGATATCTGGCGGCCTGGGCAGGCTGGATACTTTAGCGCGGGAGAAACCCCGTGCTATGATTGGTTAAGGTTATCCAGAGCTCCTTGTATAAAAGGGCGGAGCCAGTTTCATTTTCTGTTCTGTTCTGTGTCTGTTTCCAATGAATAAACCTTGTTGTTGTTTAATCTCGTCTCTTCGATGTCTACCGATCTAAAGACAGAAAACCAAGATTGCAACATATTTGTTTGAGGGCTAGATTGTTCAATTTTTACTCCTTTGGCTTATGTTTTACATTATTCTCCTATACACATTCTCCCTCCTCCTTCGCTTTCCCTTTGTCTCCCTCTCTCCAACCCTCTGCAAAAGAAACCAATCTCCTTCAGAATCCTTTCCCCTGTAATAGTTTGTCATTTATTCCAGTATCAGAGTGCTTAGATGAAATCAATGGCTTAGACAAGCAGGGATGTAGGAATGGCAGCAGATATTTCTCTTCTTCCAACTTACTATTACTGAGAAGCTGGAAATAGTAAGATAGTCAATATCTGTAACCTCAGTTGTCCTTCTGAATGAGACTTTACAGGGGAGGAGAAAATAGCTGGAACAACTTTGTTGATCTTTAAGCAACTGGGAAGAATTCTCAACCACGTGATGCAGACTGTTAACATATTTATCTTGTGGCATTTGAGAGTAATGCAAAGTTGAGAGCAGTGCAAAGTATTGCTAAGTACAATATTTGCAATTGCCTGTCAGTCTAAAGTAGTCCTAAAAGCCATTGATTTCAGTTGCACATAGTTAATCTTCTGGTTAATGCTTCCCATTGAAATAAATGGGGCTCAAACATTATTAACTTTGAATATTAGTAGCTCAGGTTGGTAGTTGGGCTGTTGGTTTGATCTCCGAGCTTGGCAATTTAGCTGCAAATGTTTCGTCTCATTCGGGGGCACATCTTCAGCACACTTTGAATTGTGCTTGTCTGGCAGAGCACTGGCCTTTAAATACTGTACCTTTTTGTGTGATGTAAATTGGTGTGGGTGTTATTTGTCCAGAAATATGGCCCAGTGACAACAACCAGCTAAACAGCCCGAAACCAGACCATGACTCAGAAACATCCAGACAAATAACACCCACACCAATTTGCATCACACAAAAAGGTATTTAAAGGCCAGTGCTCTGACAGATGAGCACAATTCAAAGCGTACTGAAGATGTCCCCCCAAATGGACATGAAATGTTTGCAGCCAAATTGCCAAGCTCAGAGATCAAACCAATAGCCCAATTATTAACTTTTGATCATATTAGATCCATATTAATTAAAAATGGTTTCATTTACATTTAATATATAAATAAAATACAATAAATAAAAAACCCTTATGTAAGTTCATTTTGATAGTTGAAGTTTTTTCATGTTATTATTATTTTAGAGATCCATTTAATATTGCTAAAATAGGTAAGAATATCCTTCTTATATATTACCTTCATTGCTTTAAACTAGTAATGTCTAGCTACCATAGCTATAGAAACTAGGTTACCTGCATTTTGGTGCTTCACATTATCAGCCTGATACCAAACCTTTCATTTGATTCTAGACATCAAGCTAGCAAATTTCTAGCATATTAGCTAGCTTTGCAATTTGCTCTACTGATATGCCAAGTTGAAATATAGAATTTAACTGACCTTGGCTACATAAACCAAACAGATAAAATAAGTGTACGCTAGACTGGGACATAAACAAACACAATAATACAATAATACAAAGACAAACCTCTTCTACAGTATGGCCTAAAAATATGGCCATAAATATGAAGTCACTGGAAATTGAGATTTAATTACTGGAATGTAAATTGGAGTGGCCTCTATATAGAGATCTGGAAACTCTGCAATTCATAGAGCCTAACTGCTGCTACTTCTTAATTAATCAAGATAATGCTACAGCCCTATCAGATACCCATATCCTCTTCATAATTAGAAAGAAAAATGCAAGTTAATCTCATTTGTCTGCTTGCATTACATATTGACTGGGCTCAGGCTTAATGCTAAGTCATGGTTTGCATAAGCCACAATATTGAATTCTACAAGGTAGAATTCACATTACAAGCCTTAAACCATGGTTTAAGTGGCTATATTCACACATTGCATCGAGGCACAGCTAAAATTTTTTTATAATGGCTTAATACAAAGTGTGACTCTAATAACTAAGAAGCAGTGATGGGATTCAGCCGGTTCGCACTGGTTTGGCAGAACTGGTAGCTAAATTTTGTTGAGTTCGGAGAACTAGCTGAATGCACCCCTGGAGGAGGCCTCCCAGGCCTAGAATGGCCCGCCAGAAGTGCGGGGATACCACTTCTGGAAGTCCGTTCTAGGCCTCGGAGGCCCAGGCCTACATCCATGAAGAAAACCAGTTTTTTAGGGATTTGAATCCCACCACTGCTAAGAAGTAATTGTGTCTTTCAATGCATTTAACTTATTTGAGAGGCAGGATGTTATTATTATCACTATCAGTCTGCTTTAACTTCTGAAGTATATTTCTAACTGTATGATTAGAATAGTTAAAAAGAGTTGATCTACTTATTGTTACTTTTCTGTAACAATAAGGTCACTATGGAGTTAGTTGATGCAAAGAGCAATATCCCAACCTTCTTTAATCAGCTGCACCTGCTAGCTTTCTTGAAAGTGTTTTCCTTCCTTAATCCCAAATAGGAGATTATAATGCCAGTAGAGACCCTTTTCGTTAATAAAGGAAAAACTTCCATTTCATTCAGGTTAACAGAAGGTCTTAATCAGTTTGCATACAGGATATTGTTATACGTAACATATATTGAAAATAATTTCAAAGACAGAATCACAACAGAATTGTCTGAAAAAATTGTGTTCTTCAACCCAACATGTTCAAGGCCAAATTAACTATATTTATATAGTTTATTCTTTATTGTGTTAATCAAGTTATTCATCCTTCTGCTCTAGTGCTTTCTTGGCACTTCCATTATCAACAAAGGAGTCTGCATCAGGAAAATCCAATTATTTGAGCCAGGAGGCTTACTAAATCCATTTTAAAGCTCTTTCTGTTATGATTTACGTAAACTTGGAAAGCATACATTCATTTTTGTCATTTAATTGTAAAGCTAATTAGGTAAAAGAAATCCTGTATGTCAAAAAGCTAAAACAAACCTATCTGTAACTGTTGAATATGACCATGAGTTATGAGTAGGCAACCCTATTCATAAGGGGCAAACATATTTTAAGAACAAAACCAGACTCCTTTAAATACTAATTCACATAATCAAATTCAGTTCTTCTCCTTTCAAATACTTAAGTACAATTTATTTTATCCTTGGAAATATACTTGTATATAGGATGATAAATTTCAGTAGTTTATAGAATTAGCCAAATCATCTAATTTCTTATTAACACATCTGATCTTTTAATAAGACATAACTTTCTGATCAGTTATATGTACTGAGTTAACCTTCATATAATCAGAATTATATGCTTGGCAAATTAAAGGTATAACCTGGACTTTAGTAGTATCTAGATTTACAGTTCTTTATGTAAAATATGTTTTTCATTTTGTGTCAATTACACAAGCTTAAAACAAAATGTGAAGGCAAGATTAAAGATCTTTGGAGTTTGGCGATATTAATGTTATTTACAACTTTACATACCTTCGGGTTGTGTGCCAGATGCTTCCATTCCTGGACCATGCCTTCCTGTTCTCCCATTTGGACTACCGCAACATGCTCTACATGGTACTGTGTGATGGAATGTGCATCTGGAGAATTGGTGGAAAGAGTTTTGGCAACTCAGATATTTCTCAGGGAGGATTCAGTAAATTCAATGCTAGAATCTTTCAGAATGTATCTAGTACATTAGAAAACTGTAGCTTTAGTTTGGCAAGATTCTGTCCATTAAGTATAAGCAAGAAAATGATTGGATTCAGTTGGATTTTGCTGTGTCTTTGGGCATCAAAGACTGCTCTTGAGGAGCATTCAGGGCTTCCAATGATACAGAATGAAGCTGCACAAGTTATAAGTGGTGTCAGCTATTTGGCACATATAAAATATGATATTGTACCAGATGTCTATAGTTTTGTAGACAAAAGTACTTCTCTTTATTCTTTCTTACAATTTTTCTCTCCTATACACACTATAAATGAGAGGCTCAGAGTAGGGAAATGTAGTAATTATAGTGAGATCCCCATGATAAAAAGTAATTCACTTTTCTGATATTTGATCAACCCCAAAAATATTTTGTCTATTTTGTACCACAAAATTTTCTCTCTAGTAACTTTTGCCTTTGTTTTTAAATTTCTGCTTATCTTATTATACTATAACTATTTTTCATATAATTAAAAAAGTTGATTTCCAGGATCATGAAGATTCAGATTAGTATTATGTAAATAATAAGCCACATCATCATTATCACTGAAGAAACCCATCCTTGCTGGATCATTGAAAGTTTATTAGAAAGAAAATCATAAATTCTTTACCAATACTTTATGGTAGTATTTTGGTTCAAAACTTAAAATAACTGAGTTGCTAGCGTTCTTGTAACCCATAATCTCAAGAAAACTCATTAGAGAGTGGTCTGTGTGAATCAGGCTTGGAAAAGAATAAGTTTTAGGCAGCTATCTCTACCACTATGTCTATATTCTTGTCTCAGATTGTAAGAGTTATTATTGATCTTATTGCATTTATTTAGCAAATCAATATGCAATTAAACAGTAAAACAGATTTTTTTACAATGGTGAAGAGTAAAGACATCAGATGGGACCAATGTTTTAGGGCAGGAGTCTCAAAACGTGGCAACTTTAAGACTAATGAACTTCAACTCCCAGAGGTCCTTAGCCAGCCATGTTGGTTGGGAAATTCTGGGATTTGAAGTCCACAACTTCAACTATGATTTCTGGTTTAGGCAAAAAGAAACCTCTGGAGCTATTGACAGTGTCTGACACCTTCCTGTCAAAAGCTAGAATGGTATGGTGCTTTAAGTTGCTTTTTTCATTTTTTGCTATAGAAAGCCAGCCCCACTCCCTTACATACAAACATAGCTATCTATAAAAGTTATTTAAATAATCTAAATGCTCTTTAAACTTTTCCAATTTTTCTTTTTTTAAAACCACTTAACTGATTTATAATAAGTTATATTCTACTCTTGTAGAAATTTTTCTTTCTGCCCATATGCATTTAATAATCATTCACATGCATGCATTCAGTGAACATCTAACTTGCCCTATATTTTTAATAGTCCTTTTGCAAAATTGGATTATATCTCTATAAATATTTCTCTAAGTTAATTACTAAGTAATATTAATCTCTAAAGTGCAAATCCTGGAAAAAAGAGAGATTTTTGCTCATTTCTTTAGCTAAAGGTTAGACTTTGTATTTTGCCTTGACATACATATGCTATATATGGGGCTCAACATCACTTTAGATTTGATTCCCAAAAGTGCTTTCGATGATTTTGGGATGGAAATATAGCATCTGTCTACGGCACTGTAGAACAACTTTTTCCAGAAGCATATATCTTCTCTTTGATGCTTCTGCACAATCCCAGAAAAGGACATTGCTCCTTGAACAGTTGCATACAGGTGTAATGTTCACACCTCTGTGTTCTGGAGCAGTTTTTAGAAAAGAATCTGAAATATTATATACAGCCCACAACATAGTCCTATCATTGTACTTAGAGTCCATATTCACTAAGTTCAAATGAACTTGTTTACTGATAAATATGATTGCAGTTTAATTTGACTCAAGAAAACTGCTTTGACTCTTTATTACTATTAGTATCATTAATAATTGATGTATGTAATATTCACACTGTTATGTATTCATGTGAAAGGTTATCTACAAATTATATTTCACTTGTTCCATTTTTCAATTACCGTGTTTCCCCAAAAATAAGACCCAGTCTTATATATTTTTTTGCCTCCAAAAGAGGCACTATGTCTTATTTTCGGGGGATGTCTTACCCGCAGACTAAGGACTGCCGCAGCCAGGCCTCCCACATTCTGACACCTGTCATGCCGCCACCTGACTTCTTCTGTGGCCACTCATGGCACGTGCGTGTCATACCGGTACTGCTCCTCATGGCAGAAAGCCATATGGCATGTCACGCTGGTGTCGCTACTCGTGGCAGAAAGCCATGTGGCGCATCGCACTGGTGCCAGTGCTCATGATAGGATGCTGCATGGTGCATCAAGCCAGTGCTGCCACTTGCAATAGGATGCCATGTGGTGCATTGTGCTGTGGCGCATGCGAGCGACTGGTCACATGGTATCCTGCCGCAAGTGGCCACCAGCAACCAGAAGAAGTGGAGGGGCTGCTGCTGCTGGTACTGCAGCCATGAGGTGAGATAGGTATCAGGGCATGGGAGACCTGGCTGTGGAGGCTCTGAGGTAAGTGGGTGCAGGGTACATGGGGCAGCTTCAACCTCCACCACCACCATAGCTTTATTTTTACGAGTGCACCTTGTCCCACGTCATACAATCAGATGGTGGGATGGAGTGGGCGGGTCTTAACAGGGGCTTATATTAGGCGCACACATAAAAATAAAACTAGGTCTTAGTTTCGGGGAAACACAATATTTAGAATATAATGAGACTTACATATCTGTCTGTGTCTTAATCTTTTGATATTCCCTTAAAATGTTTATAACATGAATCACAGGGGGTCTATTTATATTTTCTGAAAGCAACTATCTGTAATGTTCATAAAATGGGCTCATATCATTTTCTTAATAACTTTATGAATTTGATTCATTAGTGGACACAGAATAAGATTTTTTCCCCTAATTAATAGTAAATTGTACACATAGGTGTACAATTCCATGTCACTGGAACAGCATCCCAGAAGCCAAAAGCCAGATTTCCAAACTCTTAGAGTCACAGGAAAAATCCATCTCCAAAGGATGTCATCCCTCTTGGATAAACCAGACAGAAAGCAATGAGCTAAATCTATTTTATTATAAGGCTACACTAACTTTGAACTGCTTTAACACTTTGAACTGCTAAATCCATTAGGGCAGGTCTTTCTAAGTTGTATCTTTAACCATTAACTGACCACAGACACCGGCATCTATTGTCTGATGGATTCCTAGTCAGCATCTCCTCTCTCTTTTCCTTAAGGTTATCCATATATTCCTCAAGGTTATCCGTACACAGAAAGAAAATAGTAACATCCAATCCTGCTCTTCTCTGATATTAGACATAAAGAAAGGCAAAGTTAGTTGCTCAGCAATGGGATGGGTGACACTAAGGATGAAATTACACAGAACTCTGAATAATATTCAAGCTGGTCTAATTTATTTACTTCTATTGATTCCATTCTGGGTGGGTTATTGCTAAGAATTTGGATGAGAAATTGCTGTGTAGTCTAGAATTGTCAAAAGAATATTAGTATTTCTTAATGTCTGGACTGTTTTTCTGCATGGCCTGGTTTCTGCAGTCTTTGTGATACGATCCTCTTCAACTAACAGAAGGGGAAAGAAACAGCTTCCTTTGAGACACTCAAGAAGCTACTGTCAGATAATTTGGGAATAAAGGTGCAGGGCTTTAGATGAATTTAAATGAATGTTATGAGTTCCCACATCTTTGATGCAGGTTTTCAGTTTAAGTCCCTTGTTTTATGAGGCCATTTGTTCTTTTTTTGATATTTTCAAATAGAACAAAGCATTATGAAAATACCAGAAGATTCCAGTTGTATTATTTCTGAAGGAAATTAAAACCTTCAGTGCCACTGCTAGAATTCTTACTGTGCAGGGATAGGAGAGCTATGTGTCATACATTCACATCCTTTGGAGAAAAGCAAAGGCCAAAGGGGAAAATCTAAAACAGAATATTTTTCAAGCTGATAATGGAGAAAAAATGAATGCTAGTCAGAAGTATAGTTCCAGTGGGATCTGATTAATATTTTCTGGTAAAATAAAAACCAGAGAGTATGCTATTAATTTTATTGCTACTTTTTTTTCTTTTTCGTTTGGATCCCTCCCCTTCCCTTCACAATTTGGATTTCCTTTTGGCTAATTAACTATTGAATATTTTTCATGCATCCCATGTGAGGAAGCTATAAAAAGATGAATAGCACTTATGAAGTAATTGACAAAAAGTATATTGGGCTTTTACAAAACAGTATTTTGCATCTTAATATGGAGGAAAAGACTCCTTTGAATCATTGTTTGATAGGTCATTAACAATTTCTTAGAACTCCGCACCAGATACTAATGACTCAAGGCTAAACTGAACTTGGGGTGGGCAACTCAAGTACAGAATATCTCCTGAGAAAACACTTAATGTTTGTGTCTTGTCATTATCAAAATACCCCTGGTGTTATCTCAGATGAATTCCCTGGCTATTTTCTTTTCTTTTGACAGCAAAGTCAGAGCTGACAAACTAAGGCAGTTCTCAAGGAAATTCAATTACTGAAATGTCTGACAGCTTGCTTTGCTACTCTAACTAAAGTTTTCAAAGTTACATGCTGCATATATAATATAGCTTCTTACTACAAAGGACCATATTTGCATTTTCTAGGAGAAAATTGTTTTAAAGCTGTAGATTTCTAACGATAAAAGAGAAGAAATGAAATGGTGAAGCACCTATTTTGAAAAAAAATAAAAAATAAGGCAGGTGTCTGCCAAATGAACCCAAGGAAACATTATGTTTTCTAAAAAGCATAATTTATTGGCCTTTAAGTGTTGTGGGTGTCGTGGTGTCATTTAGTTTGAATGGTTATTTATAAAAAATTATTAGCACATATTATTTATGCATGATGTCACAGACAAAATAACTTTCCCCTTAAAAAAAATGAAGGCACCATTTAAATTATTCCCATCTCCAGATCTTAACAAGCTCTATTGTCAAATTAGTTTCTTAAATTTTCAATTGAATTATCCATTTTTAAGAAAGTAAACATATCTGAAATGTATTTGTTCAATTCAGTTAATGATTTTCGTTCAGTGTATTCATTGTCCAGATGATTTTTTTTAGCAAGATTTTGGGGCAATAAGACTACTGAACAAAACACAGTTAAACTTGATACAGATTTTCACAATGAGGCTCCTTAAGAGGCAACAATCTTACTAATCATTGTATATGAACTATTTTATCTGATTTCTATGATTCCTGTAAGAGAGGAGGTGCTTGAAAACTGTAAAGTAGAATTTATTTTTTCTCTTGTAAAGACATTCCTGTGCACAAAAGTTTTTTTAATTTTGCAATTTAGTAAAATAAATATAAAAATGTAAATAAATAAACATATTTCACTTTGTCCTGGATCTTCTGTATCTTATTATATACCTGTGGAGTACATTAATTTTGGCAATGAACAATTATAGGCATAGTGGTGAAAATACTTCCTTTTCTGAACTTACAAAACAGAAGATGTGTCCTACTAACTTCTGTGTAAGAAGTTTATATATTCATTCAAAGATTTTTTATCTATATCTGTACTGCACTCTTGTCTTACAAATATAATTATGGGCATAGCACAAATATATATACAATGTTCTATGTTTATAAAGTTGGTGTTGATGAGCTCTAGGGGAAAAAGAAACCTTCTCCAAATATCTAGGATTATACCTGACAACTTCTCAGACAGATGCAGTCTAGGAAATCTTGGAATAGTGGTCCACATGCTGGGGTGCGTCAGGGTCTTACACCCTGCCTTCTCCTGTTTAACAACTATATGAAACAGTTCTGGCTTTGTATCATCAGTACGCAGATGATACCCATCTCCACAGGTGAAATTATCAATATTCTAACACAATGATTGGAAGCTATTTAGGACTGAATGGGGAAGAAGAGATTTTGGCTCAGTCCTGACAATCCTGATTGAATGTGGCCTGTGGCCTGGGCCATTTGCACCCCCAGGTCAGGGATGTTTTCACCATTAGGCTTGGAGATTGCAATTCCCATTCATAATTGCTTTCAGTGAGCAGGTTGTAACTGCAGCCAGGGTGTCCTTTGCATAGGTTCATCCTATGGGTCTGTTCCTCAGCTAGAAAGTTCTTCAAGCAGCTACTTATGCTCTAGTCATCTCACAACTGGATTATTGAAATGTACCCTACATGGAGCTGATATGGAAGCTACATATGGAAGCTATGACTGATCCAAAATGCAGCAGCATAAGCAGTAACTTCTGATCCCATCCATGCTATATGAACTATCTTGGTTACCATTTAGCTTATGGGTGTAATTCAAGGCCATCACCTATTAAGTTTTTCATGACATAGGACCTGATTTGCAGGACTGCCTTCTCCAATTGCCTACCTGGTACACTCAGGAGAGTGGATGTGCTCAGTGTTTCCTCAATTAAACTTCATAGACTTGTGGACCTGGAAAACATGTCTTTTCTACTTTACCTCCTGCCCTGTGGAGCATCATTCCTTTGGAGATACTCCTATTCTCCTTGGGTTACAAATATTCCTTAAGATCTGTTTCTGTTTCTAAGCCTGGGGTTAATCTACTGTGTGGCCCTTGGGTTTTTTACTGTTATAGCTATATCTAAGTTTATATCCCTGCTTAATCATTAAATTTTCTGGCAGGCTTTAGTTGAGTTGTTTTCCCCGCATAAGCAACTTTAACCATAACTAAATAAATGGAATGGAATCAGTGATTGGCTTGTTCACATATATACCAAGCTTCCTATATTAGATTAGTCTTATTGGATGAAACCATCAAAAACTCTCCTGTTATGCTGGGTTTCACATTCAAAACCTTGCCTGATAGATATATTTGAGATAATAGAGGTTATATTATCATTTGTATTACAAGTTAATTGAAGTGCATATTTTTATTTTCCATATTATGTTTGTATTAATTGAAAATATTATATTTTAAATATTTCTAGCATTAGTCTAGTAACTGGGTCACTATGGGTTGTTGTCCTGCGTTAGGCAGTTGGATGACTTTGGGCCAGTCACTCTCTTAGCCCAATCCACCTCAAAGGGTTGTTGTGGGGAAAATAGGAAAAGAAAGAAATGTTAGATATGTTTTCTGCCTTGAGTTATTTATAAAAATGATAAAGGCAGTATACAAATAAATAAAAATAAATAAAACTTCTCAGAAGAGATTATCTCATTTGGCTTTCAATCACTGCTATATTTTTTACAATAATAAATTGCAGATATTTTTAGTTGGATGCTATACTCTTCGTATTAAGGTACAACTATTTTTAGGTTTTGAAGCCTGTTTCCTTCCTTCCTTCCTTCCTTCCTTCCTTCCTTCCTTCCTTCCTTCCTTCCTTCCTTCCTTCCTTCCTTCCTTCCTTCCTCCCTCCCTCCCTCCCTCCCTCCCTCCCTCCCTCCCCTCATATCAGGGAACCAGCATTTGCCCTTTTTGATGTATTGTAGTTATGAATTGTTCTATAACCCTTTTTTTTTTATCCCTCCACCATAGTACTGGAGTTTTTCTTTCCTTTTAAAGTATAAACATGGGGCTGTACTTTGTTTCATTGGCTGTTAAAAGTAATCTGGAATAGGTCCATTCTTAGAGTGAAGACAAGTGCCAATAAATCATTTAGTCTTTCTCCAAGTTTTCTGTCATCTTTGATTGTCCTGGTGGAACTGAGCACCTGCAGCATTGCCCATAGATGTTTTCTGAATGTGTTTTACTACTTCATGTTCCATTTTCTTTCATCCTTCTTAATCTCAACTATCAAAAGTTTTTTTCCCTCAGAGTACAGAAAACAATTTTTATATAGATAATTTTAGTGTTTCAACAACATTATTCTTCCATCTTTATATATTTATATATATTTATCTCTGAACATTTCATGTATTTCTTGGATTCTGCATTCTTTAAGTTAAGGTAAAATAGTTTCAAACAGTTGTTGTAGTAGTTTTTAAACAAAACATCCTGTTATCTTACTTAAATATGCTTGTCACCTTATGTGTAGCTGTGTACTAACACTTTTTGTTTTTATTGCTAATTTCAGTTCTGAGGATGAGTATGTCAACTTCATTTTTTTTAAAAAAATGTTTTAAATAGTTTTGTTACCTGTACTTTTTTCTAATGATCTGTTTCCAAATTATAATTACAAACTTATAAATAGGAAATAAAAATAATCTACTCCAATTTTTCCAGTAAAATCTGAATAGGTTTTGGTGCCATTCATTTTTTCACATTTTTATTTCCACTGATATTTGAAAAGATTCTCTCTTTCCTGCAAAAAGAAAAGCATGTTTTCCTTTCTTCAAATCCAGATTTAAACTTATGAAAACCCTTTTCAATTTAGAAAAAGGGTTCTAAAAGTATAAATAGAATTTGTAGAAGAATAATCAGTTTTATAATTAGGACTTGCTAAATTTTTGAAACTAGGAAATATTTTATATTTTATACATTGTTTTAAATCACATCTTTCTGTTCCACAGAATATCTAGCAAAGTTTCCAGTCAGGCTATATTAATATTTTAATTTATTGGTTACATTGTTTGCAAAGATGATTTTTTTTTAAGGGCCATGAATTAGGAGAAATTTGAATCTTATTTTCTTAATGGATCCTTGATAGCATGAACATTAGCAGACATTAGATCCTGTTAGTATTCTTCTTTTCCTAGAAAAAAAAATCTAACTAACTTTTGCAATTGCAAGTTTGAGCCCAAAATTTCTGTTGCTAAGTGAGACAATTGTTTGTCCCATTTTACAAAGTTTCTTGCCACAGTTGTTAAGTGAATCACTACACTTATTAATTTAGTAACATAGTTGTTAAGTGAATCTGGCTTCCCCATTGACTTTGCTTGTCAGAAGGTCATAAAAGGTGATCACATGACCCCGGGCCATTGCAGCAGTCATAAATATGAACCAGTTGCTAAGCATCCACATTTTGATTATGTGACCCTAGGGATACCGCAATGGTCATAAGTGTGAAAAACAGTCATAAGTCCTTTTTTAGTGCCGTTGTAACTTTGAATGTTCACTGAACATATGGTTGTAAGTCGAGGACTGCCTTTATTGGTCTTTTTTTCATATCAAAAATTCCCTACATGATAATAGGATTTTTGTAAATGCTGTTTCTCCTTTACACCACTACCTGGAATGATCAAGTGATTAAGGGCCAGTTTTTGGCCACTTGGTCACTCAAGGAAGCACTGCAAAGAAAGAACTATAAAAACAGCCCACAGTTTTGTTTATGAAAAGAAAGAAAAAGCCAATATTCACCTTGTATATTTTTAAATGTCCCTACATATACCAGCAAATTTATGCTGGATTATTAAAAATCCAAACATAAAACTGCTGGAGCAGAAATTTGCTCTGCACAATGAACAATAAAGCAGGTTGGATTTATACCAATACACCTGGTTCCCAAATAGCCCAATAGATGCATATTTTGTCATTATAGAATATCTGTCAACCTAGCTAGTGTCTGTGCAAGTAATGTTATTACTTGTCAGTTGTTTTCAAGATAGTTTAGGATGCTTTGAGAACAAAATGATTCCACATTAGATGCTTTCCACTTCATGTTAGAAAACTTATTCCACAGAAGTTTGTAGCATATTAAAAATGTTCTATACTGTTTTTTGTTTTGCTAAAGTTATATTTTCTACGGCTGAAAAAGAAGCACATTTCAATAAAACTGCTTGGGTTCAGCCCTACTTGCCATGGATTTAAAACAAACTAAACAAAAGAAAATGAAAAACTGTGGCTGATGCTGGCATTCAGTATGTTTGTATGTCTAGAGATTACCATTTTTGGTGAAAGAAAGAAAGAAAGAAAGAAAGAAAGGAAGAAAGAAAGGAAGAAAGAAAGGAAGAAAGAAAGGAAGAAAGAAAGGAAGAAAGAAAGGAAGAAAGAAAGGAAGAAAGAAAGAAAGGAAGAAAGAAAGAAGACTTGAATGTAAAGATGATGGCATGACACAGCATGAAGTGGCTGGAGCATCAAGGGATTGAGAGGAAGACAAAAACTGACCTGATTAAAGGAAAAACAATGTTGCTACAGAAAGCCTAAGTATAGAAAAGCTACAGCTTGGCAGAGTGAAACTTTCTCTCAAGTGATTCAGTCCAGCAGATCTAGCAAGAAAAGGAATCTGCAGGAGCAGATTAACTGGAAAAATGTGGATAGAAGAAGAGGTGAATGAAAATGAAAGAGCAAAGAGTGGCTGAAGTGAATTCAGCAGCACTAAAGAGACAACCATCATTCTTGACAGAGATTGTGAAACAATTTGTTTCATAAAGATTTGATTGCATTCTCAAACAGAAATCTGAGAAGGGAAGTAAAGTTTAAGAGTCAATACACAAAGCTAAATAAAAATGCTATTAATTAGTAAATAGGATAATAGGGTTAAACTTGGAAGTTAGGAAATAGAAATAAATATGCACAGAAGTAGGAAATGACTAGGATAAATTTATATTTGTAAAAACATGCTTCAGAATATATTTGAGTTTATTTACTCTACAATAAGATAGTAAGAATATGTCATATCAGACAAAGGCCTGTCTAGTGTTCTTTCCCACAATGACTAGCCAAATTATATGAGAAACTCCGAAGCAGAAAATGAGAACAGTAGTCCCTGTTTTATTCATTTCCAGAGCCAAAACCAGAATGTAGGAATTATAGTCCAAACAGTTCAGGGTATCAAAGAGTACTACTCTGATCTAGTTTGTGATCAGTTTGTCTAATTTTACTTTTAAAATCTAGCTGATATTTTATGGAGGAAAATCCATTCTTTTTTATACATTTCTTGCAGTGTAATTAGAATTTATTATATTTCCTCAAGTAGTATTTTACCAAACTAATAACAACAGGTTGAACAATTAGCTTTAGAACTGGCAATGGAGATGTTGAAGTGGTTGCTATCTTCTGAAGGATGTTTTTACAAGTATACTTCTGTGCATATTTATTTCTATTTCCTAACTTCCAAGTTTGACCCTATTATCCTATTTACTATTTTTCTATACTTAGGCTTTCTGTAGCAACATTGTTTTTCCTTTAATCAGGTCAGTGTTTGTCTTCCTCTCAATCCCTTGATGCTCCAGCCACTTCATGCTGTGTCACATACATACAGTTAATGCATTCATCATAAGTCCCTCATATGAGCTGACTGGCCACCCAAAGGCCCCCTGAATTTGGCATTGCTTCATTATTCATTGTTGGATCACAGTTACTTGTCGTTCTTAAGATGTTGTTCATATTGTATATCTAACTCTGAAAGAGTAACGGATAAGACAACAGGAAATTTCGTGTATCTCTTTGCTTCTATTTAGTATTCTTCTAGGTCTTTGCAGTCCAGATCTTATAGACCTGCAATTAGCTCAAGGGCCTGCAACTTCTGTTAATTATTACATTTTCTTTCCAAAGACACAAATAACATATTATTTCCTTGAAAATTTTCTTTGTCTTTTTTTTACAGAGAAGCAAATACAGTAAAGATGGTCATATTATATCCTTCAGACATATCCACAAATTCCATAAAATTAAGCACAGAAAAGTGAGTCAGGATATTTTTTCATTTTATGATTTTGAAATTTTGTTTGAGCTCTCAGATTGTTAAGTTTTGTTGCAGCCTGAAGCTCTCAAAGGAATACAAAAGACATATGAAACTAATGTGTATAATAAAAAAATCTTAACATTTCCAGCTTTAACACAACTGAATCTATATCCAAACAAAAACACATCAAGAAATTCCTAAAAAGGTTTTCAGTGACATGCAAGACTTGATTGTATATGCAATTTATATTTATACATTGTCTGCCTTTATTACTAGACCTTGGATTCAACAACAAATTAGCAAAGCTTCACAAAGACACATTTCCAAACTTCTTTTCTTCTGCGGGTAGCTGCTGGTAGCTATAGGTCCATCTCGCTAAAGGATAAGGAATTGGAAAAACATGGGTTGGAACATAGGAGATTGCCAGAGCAGAGACCTATCTCCAAACTCATTTACATTTACTTCTGTGATAAGCAAAACACTTTTAACTTTAAGAGCTCCTTAAAGTCAGAACATCCAACCACAAAGAAAAAATGTTCTAAGTAGTCCTACCCCCAAAAAAAAATCTAGAATAAACCCCATGATGTTTTCCAGTATGCGAACTAGCATGTGACATGTATAGCATTTTAGAGGGAGAAAAAAATACTATCCTATTATCTAATACAGCGCAACCCATGCCTTAATATTATGAAATTAAAATTACATTTCAGAATTATTAAAACCGCATGCTCAGAATACAAAGTTGCTAGGAGTGAATCTTACATTCTTTATTTTTGAATGATTCCCCAGTAGCTGAAAAGAAATTCACGACTAAGAAAATACTAGGTAAAAATCCATTGATTCAAAATGCACAAGAACATGGCCTAGGATTTAAAGCCTAGATCTGTTACAGTACATATACAGAAAGCTCTCTTGATTTTTCTGCTTTACAGTTGTGATCATATATGATTTCTTTTGTACTTGCAATAAAAGTATTTATCTAGCTGTGCTGTGTCCTTGAAGCAGTTAGCTGCTGAGTAAAGGTCAAGTTTCTAGAGAAGATTTATTGTCAGGTCAGGTGTGAAGTCTGACACAACATGAAGCCAAACTACTTGAGAATTCCCAGGGAGAAAAATGATGGGAAGACATGAATTAAGAGGTTACCTATAGAGAGGCTGACATTTGAAAAAAGTTGTGAGTTTGCTTCTAACCAGAAAAAAATCAAAAACATTAAGAAAATAATTTTGAAGGAATAATCTGTCTGTCGGTCTGTCTGTCTATTAAATTTGTTTGCTGCCCATCTTGCCACAAGCACCTTAAGGTAGAGGGCAAACTCCTTTTTTTTCCAACTTTCTTACTTTATATAGACCTTATCTGGATTTATAACTATATAAAACCCTATAATCTGTGGATAATTACAATTGTAAAAGTCAGTTTACAATTGACAATAATGGTTCAGAATCTAATCAATATCACAGAAGAGAGAAATGAAAGGAAGGACTCTTGGGAAAGTAATGGCAAACCGAAGATGGCTCTGTTAAAAGTGAAGCCAATAATTGTGGTGAAATGAACAGTAACTGAATAGACTAGCTCTTCATAATTCTTCTCTGGACAAGGAAAGGACTTGAAACTGACCACAAGTACTCCAGGCAGTTTCTCCTCCAGAGATAGCAATCTCCTTTGGGTTTAGAGTTCTGGAACATAAGGGAATAGCCATCCATTTGCTCAAACTACAGTTGGTGCCTTCGAAAGGAGATTGGGTTCTCATACTTCCTTTTCTAATAACTTTCAGCTATTATGAACCTTTAGATTAACACATTTCACAGCATTGGGTGAGTTTCCTTCAATTCTTAGCAAAAGAAGTGTAAGGACTTGTATTTCTCTTTCTTTTAGAATAAAGAGAAAACAGCTGTCTAGAATTTTGATTTTAGAAAATCAGGAATGGACTAATGGATTTGAAATAAGATTTTGGAATTCATTGGTTAATAATTATAGCTCTGGGAGATGAGGAAATAGTCATCTTGCTCAAACTGTAGTTGGTGTTTTTAAAATTATGCAAACTGGGTTTGCATAATTGCTTTTTGAATCACTTTCAGAAATTGCTTGTTAACTGCTTTCAGCTATTAGAAACCTTTGGATCAACAAGTTTCATAGCACTGGGTTAGTTTCCTGCAATCATTACCAAATAACTTTTAAGTACAAGTTTAAGGACTTAAAAAAAGTCTTTTAGAATAAACAGCCAAGGGGTAATTACAACTTTGATTCTAGAAAGTTACAAATGGTCTAAGAGTCCAGATGGATTTGAAATAAGATTTTGAAGTTAATTATAAGAATCCATGGGAAATGCTTTTCTTTTGAATTCTCTTAAAAATTATAGGATGAGGCTTTGAAGATTAGATATTAGAGACTACCAGAAGGATGTAAGGGTTACAATTAATGGAAAAGAACATTTCAAATTAATTTACTAATTCAGAATGGAACAAAATGTTGAAGAATATTTTTGCACAATGGACCCGGATGTTAGTTTTAAGAATGTCTGCTTCTATAAATAGACCGTGTTTAAAATGAAAGAGGAACAAATTTTACCAGACAAGACTGAGACTGATGTGAAACTGGATTTAAAAGTGACAGGCTATAAGAATGATATAGAAAAAGATTCTATATTAGTTATACAAAACAAAGTGGCTGTTGTCTTAAATAAGTAAAATGGATACACAAATAACAAATCAAAAAAAGAACTTTTTTCTATATTTCCTATATTTTCCTATATTGGATTTACAAATGAATTTTGAAAAATTTTGGAAGAAGAGATAAAGAAAAAAAATGAAAGCAAAGTTCTAGGACAGCGGTCCCCAACCTTTCTAGCTCCATGGACCAGCAGCATCGGCATCGATATTGACAGCTGGGGGGGGGAGGGGACAGTTTTGCTTGCAACCTAGATCCTGTGTATGCACAAATGAAGCTTCATGCATTTCCCCACCACTTACGCAACCTGGTTCCCAAAGGGCAGCCGACAAGTACTGTGGCCCAGGGGCTGGGGACACCTGTTCTATGACATTATTGAAGGGACTTAAGATTGTTAAAAGTAAAAGGAAGAAATATAAAATTGAATATGGGAAGAAGAGATAATTTGTTGTATTTTAAGAGAAGGAGATAAGGTACAAAAATTATAAATTCCATTCATTCTTTCATTTATTCATTCATCCATCCATCCATTCATTCAATCAATGAATGACTGGGCAGTATACAATTCCAAAACTATAAAAACAATTAAAATCCCAAAAAGCATTTTAAAAACAAAACTTGTTATGAGAGGGAGAATCATTTATATATTTTTTTATTTCTTTACTATTTTTAGTATATACCATTCTTATTTTTATTTCCTTTCTATTTTCATTTTTTTCTTTTCTGCACTTTCTATTTTTGTTATTGTTTCTCTTTTCTTTTTTTGTATTAGTTTTTATTGTTACTGTAATTTTTAATAAGTTTACTATTTCAAAAGGAAAAAAAGATGAAATGAGATGACATAAGATGAGATGAGAGGGAAAATTAAATAAACATAGTATTAATTATTTAAAATTACTAATGCATAACTTACTTAAGTGCCTTAATATTAGCTAATTTATCCTGCAATCTATTCAACATGAGATGGTATTAATTTAGATCGGATTGAGAAATGTGTAGAACACAGAAGTTCAAAATATTTGTTTTTCTTTTGTCCCAGAAGACATGAGGCTATCCTTCATAGTTACTGACAAACCACAAAATAATAAAGACATAATTTTGTGCCATTGTTTAAAGAGAGAAAAATCTGTCTAATCTTGTTAATAATATTATATATTTAACCATTGTTTTAAATCTACTAAAACTAAACTAACAGCAATAGCAATTTAAACTAAAGCCTCTGATTTAGATGAGCTAAATTTAAGGAAGATCAGACCACGTCTCTGAATTAATTGTAAGGTTATTAACGTCTTGCTGCATTATATAGAGATAATCCTTTTACTTCATACCTAATGATCTATGTCTGTCTACTAATCAAATCTCCTGTACCATGACCAACATATATATATATATATGTTATTCTTGTATTCAAACAACACTGTCCATCCTTTGACTTAAATCATTATTTGTCTATTCTCTGCTAAGTTGTTCTTCATTTGAAACAAGACATGAATGTGTTTTAGACATCCCATACTACTAGATAAGTTCCCTTTCTTCCCATAACCACTTTAATAGAGGTACACATCTATTGTTGAATAAGCAAAGGTAAGTGGTAATAGTATAGGCTAATAAAGATAATTTTATGGGTTCTAGAGCTTGTAAAGACAGTAAACCAAAGTTTATAACATTTAAGAACCATTAAATATTTTCATGTACTGTTTAAACGCTACCAGTTGTTGCACAATTGCCTTTTACCTATTAAAGATAAAGCCTGTTCATTTTGTGCTTATGCTTTTATCAATTCTTTCATGACAGTTGTTTTTAATCATCAAAAATTATGGCAACCTTGAAATAAAATAATTTTCAAATCTTTGACTACAAGCTAATGTTTTTATGTTTGGGGGTAGTGAAAATGAGACATCTGTGAATTAATTGGTTGAATAGAAACTGTACATCAGGAAATCAGCTTTCCTCTTTTTTCTTTCCTTTTTTTTCTTTTGCTTATATGATGCTTCAATTGCTTGTTTGCCTGATGATATTATTCTATCAAATCAAGTTATTCAGTTCATCTGTTAGTTGCATGAATAAATGACAGAATTTAGATTTAGAGGTTTACTCTTTAGAGTTTGAACAGAAGTTCTTGGTGAATATGATCTTTTACATTTATAATGGAGAATAATTATGCTCACTAATAACCTAACTATTTTTCAAGCTTGTCACCATCTTCAGAGGTTAATTATATCGCAGAAAAAATTGAAAAGCTAGGAAGAGGTCAAGGAGAAGTTTGTCAGAAGAGCTGAATTTCAGAACATTTCTAAGATTTATCTTTAAAACCACAATGTATTTTTAAAGTCTAGAATTCCTATATCATTTTAATATTAGTGGCAATATATTATACAGAATTTTAATATTAATCTACCATGGATAATCTTTAAATCATATATAGCAGATGCTGAATACAGTATGAACATGTGAATATAAAGAAACAGTATTCAATCTGTATGAGGAAAGGAAAAATGGAAATGCGTTACCTATTCTGACTGTTCTGAATTTTTGGAGAAAAAAAATGCTTAAACCAGTCAAAAATACTTAGATAAGACGTTGAGATAAGGGGAATTTTGATTATAAGATTTAAAATATTTGGAAATTAGTGAAAAATAAGGAATTAATTTGTTTAATACCGAAGAATTAGATTTAAAAAGGAAATGAAAATTAATTATTAGGAATATGTTTGAACTATCGACTAAAACCCAGGCAATATATATAATGGATTGGAGCCAACAAAGGGGATACTCTATTACTAAGTTGGTGATTTAATATGGTGAGAAATAGAAAATTTTTAGGAAATAGAATAAGATTATATTCAAGTAGGTAAAAAGTGTATTTTAGATATTATAGTTTCTTATGAAGTGAGATAAGGGAAATTTTGGCTACCCAAAAGCTGAAAATTATGGATATTAAAGGTTAAATTGGAGTATTGACCATAAACTAAAAATTAAAAATTAGGTAGAAATTAATAACAGGACATGGATTGTTTATGAAGACCTATTAAGATATGTATAAGCTAAAAATGCATTGATAAATGTAATAATGAAGTTTTTATTGAATTTGATGCAATTAGAAATGTACTAGTTTAAATATGATATAGTAAATTTTAAGGGAAAAAGAGAAGAAATATTTGATGATGTAATCCGAGATCGGTACTAAAAAATTCTGTTACTGAACTATTGATTAACCCAGTCACCACGTTGCTTTTTAAATACTCAAATGTAAAACTGGAAAACCAATACAATATTATAAAAAAAATACTTAGATATTTTTACTCATGCCTATTATTTATATATTGCAAGGAACTTGCTAGGAAGTAATTGAAAGAAGTTAGGGACTGTATTCGTATATTTACTTGCTTTATTGAATATAGCATTGTGGAAAAGGGCCAAAAAAAATTGTCAGTCCTGCCACAGCTGGCTTTCTTAGGAAAGAATAGTGCTTGACTCCATGTGAAGGTTTCAAGGATTTTTTACTAGAAACAACTGGATTCAACGAAAGCAAGGCCAGATCTGAAGAAAAACCACAGAAATTGCTACATTGTTCCAAACCTTTAGCCCTCCCCCCTTTGACAAGTTCATCAGTGTCCAATAGGATGGTAACTGGATATTTTGAGAAGCAGTTAACATCCACCCAGGTCCTGGGTGCCAAAAATGCTTGAAGTGGCCAGATGAAACTGTTTACACCTCTGTTTCCTATTTGCCCTGGCTTCCCCTTTTCCCCCTTTTACAACAGGCTCTCTTACCCCACTATTCCCCTTCCCTCTCCGGGTTGTGGCAGGCTGCAGCACAAGTGATAGGGAGGCCAGCCTAATAAAAATTGTCTAAGTCAAATGTCTGCAATAGGCAATAATACCAGTTGAAGTATCCCAGATAGATGGCTGTCCAGCCACTTCTTTAAAAAAATCAAAGCTAGCTTCTACAGTATTATGGTTTGTTGCACAGTCAGCCAGATGTTTAGATCTGATTTTTATCCACCTATCAATTTCTTCTCAATAACCTGAGATAGGCAGATGTTGTTGCTTGTTAAATGCATCGTTGCAGGATGCAAGCATTTCCAAGTAAAGCCGCCTTTTGCAATTGATTGATAGTGATTTTATCAATACTGATGGTGGTCAGGTGGTGCACCAGATGTTTTGGGATTGCACTGAAGCATCACTATTGATGTTATCTTTTCTTTCTTTTGTCATGGTCCTTTGACTTCTATTTGCAGGTTTTTGTACTTTGTGATTTTATTTAGTTCTTTTTTTTCTATTCTGCTTTCTTATAAAATTTGTTACTACTTAACTTGATTAGAATTAGAGAAAATAGTTATAAATAACAATTTGAAGATTTCAGAATGCAAGATGATTGCGCATACTATGTAAAAATATTTCTGCATAAAAAGCTATCAAGTCAGAGTGAAATGTTCTATCCTATTTCTTCAGCAATTTGTGAAATTTGTTGTGAGAATATTAACTACACCACATTCTGAAATAATAACATTATAGTTTCCTTGCTTTTTCTAATTTTATGGATTAAATGTCATCCTGTTTAATGTAAAATGACTTACTATTGAACTATTTATGTAGAATATACTTTTTATAAAAACCCTCATTAAGATCAGATATCTGTAGTTGTAATCTGATGTATACCAAGTATAGCTTAGAAGTAATATCATTTCTGCATAAATTATAGGCTAAATCAGAAAACATAATTTATATGATTATTACAATTTTCATAAAATAATGGCATTACAAAATTGCCAAGCTTGTGCCAATATTTCTCCAACAGAATATTTATTAGCTTAAATTAAGGCTGAAGAAGATTTATACCTTGTTTGTTTTCTAACTGTGACATTGGGCAAAGAGTATCAAATATTTGGATCTAATATTAATTTCCTCATGTTTCTGATTGTGCAGTACATCTGATCTACGTGCAGTCACCTGTTTCCATATACAAAGAGTATCGTTGATATTATGCTGGACATGATGTAATGTTTAAAAGTCTTTTGAACCAAGAATCTGAGAACAGGATTTATCATATATCAGTAATAGATTTAAAGCACACTCACATGCAAGATATAGGTGCAACAGTGACCTATGCTGCTACAAGAAGGAATTTGAGAAGTTCCACAATGTGGTTTTCTCTTCAACTGAAGCTTTTATCCAAACCTGAACAAAAATGTTGGTAAATGTGCCATAGATATGAGTATAAGCAAGTTCATGTATTGATTGACTTTATAGACTGATTTCATAGTAAATGGCAATACCACTCATCATAATTATCTTCCAACAAGCACTCCTACTAAGAACACAAACTAACATTAGGAAGACCAGTGCAAGAAAAACACTCTAAACATTATGTCATGGAATGTAGCTGGGTGGTATCGATTTAGAGGCCTTAATTATTCTGATCCTCTGATAGGTAAGGATATCATTTTGGTGTAAGAGACTTGGACTGTTGATGATCTCCTGATTAATGGCTATTATTCATATAAGCTAGAAGCAAGGCCAGGCAGAGGCCCAGGGAGACTGAAAGGAGGCCTAGGTATATTTATTTCTACTGACTTGAGAGCAGAGCCCACACTTATTACCCCTTTAAGACAAATGGCTATGGCCCTTCTCCTCAAGTTGGATTCATTCCTGCTATTAATAATTAATGTTTATCTCTCTCCACTGCTGGAACATTATGTTAGCAAACTCCTAATAGAACATCCAAATGCCAGGGTCCTATTAGGGGGAGACTTCAATGCTAGATTGGGACTAGATGATTATAAGCTAATTATGAAATACCATCAATACCCACCATTGGAGGTTCCCATATTAACCAGCACCTCCCTCACACAAATCTCTAAAGATAATAGAGCAAATTATACTAGCCTCTGTCTTGCAAAGATGGTGAATAGAATAGAATAGAATTTTTTCATATCCAATGGCTCATGGGCTGGCGACTACCCTGGTCAGTTTACATTTATCCTAACTTCTATGGATTTACTACATTATATAGAAAATTTTAAAATTCTATCATACCTAGAAAGTGATCATTTACCACTGTGTATATACATTGAAGTCTTTTATTTGGTAGATGCCCTCTGGGAAATGATTTACTCCTGCAATTTTTCCAGCAGGTCTAGCAAGATGTCGGGTCAAATGGACCCAACAACTTGACCAGAAGGTGAGGAAAGCCCTATCAAAGGACAACTTTCAAAAAATCCATTCAGCCTTTATATCAGCCAACCCTACCCAAGGTTTACTAGAACTATATAAAAATCTAGTTCATAAGCTACAACCACTACTGGCACGTGATCCTAACTTCTCAGCTAAGAGGCTCCACATTGCCTCCAAACCATGGTTTGATGAGGACTGTGCAGAAGCCAAGAAAGCTTTTACCTTGACATATACGATGTACAAAAGGGTCCCTCTCGAGGTCGGTCAAAACACAAAAGGGGGTTAAACATGAGTGCATTTTGGCCCCCTTGTTTTTAACTTCTATATTAATGACATGGTACAATGGTTAAATAAACCAAACTACCACCTCCCAAAAATAGGTAATCAAAGCATTGCCCTGCTGCTCTATACAGATGATGCTGTAATCCTCTTTAGGACACATGTAGGTCTTAAAAGAGCCCTGCAAGCCCTCATCCAGTATTGTAATTATGACAAACTGGATATAAATTACTAGAAAAGAAAGGTTATGGCTTTTGTAAAAAGGCTAAAACTCTGTTCATGGTATCTTAATGATTATGAGATAGAGCAGATAACCACCTTTAAGTACCTACGGGTGGTCACACATGCCACCAATTCAAGAAAAACACATGGTGAATATGCGGCTGCCTCTGGTCAAAGATCAGCAAATGCTATGCTCAATTTTTTCCACACAAAGGGAGGATACTATGTTATTGCTGCAATTAAGCTGTTTCAGGCCCAGTCACTAGCAGGCCCAGTCTTTATGGGACCTTGCTCGGACCTCAGCTTCGTGTTTCACACCATTGGAAAGAGTTCAATCCAAATTTATTAGAACAATTCTCCAGATGCCGCTTTGTGTCTCAAATGCACTTCTGTGCCTGGAGACCGGATTGATAAAAGTCAAAGCAAGAATCTGTATAGCTTCTTTAAACCTTTGGCTAAAGCTTAATTTCTTTCCACAAGGCCTTGCTCCATTAATCCTCCAAGACAAATTTTCATCATCATGGATCAAGGCAGTTGAGTCCAACCTTGCCAAACTAGGCTTCTCTCCAGCCTCAATACTCAAGTTGGATTATGACCAAGCAAAACAAACCTTGTGACAAAGGATAGAGGACATTGAGAGGCAAGCAGACGTAGGGAAAGCTCCATTGCTTCTGGCTCCAGACTGTATTAGATATATTGTTACTCCTGCCAGTTATCTTAGCCAGTTGGAGACGGAAAATCACCGGAAAGCATTTTTGCTTGCGCTTCCATCGGCTGTCCTGCACAGCAAGCATAAAAAGATACCACTGACTGAAAGACTCTGCTCCTGTGGCTCAGGAGAGGTGGAGACCATTGGACACATACTCCTTTGATGCTCTTTTTATAGAGATATTTGAAAAAAATATATCCTTCCAATAATCGATAGGTTTTCTGGCCATTCTGACACTCTAGTGTCTGTTTAAGGATAAACAGACTGTGATTACAGAGCAGATGGCCAGATTCTGCAGCATTGGGGATTCATTGGAAACAGTGATTAATTCACCATAGCTATTTTACACAACTAATGCAGCAAACTTTTTGCATTATTACTCTTTTGCATTTTAGTGTTTAATGACCATGGGCTTACAAGTTAAGGATTGATATTGTATAGTCAAGTTTTCTGTACATATTATAATAGACTACTCTCTTTGTTAACCATTCTCCTTGATATGTACTGATTATTACATTAACAGAAACAGAGAGTAGGATGAATGTTAATAGGGCTGGTGTTACAGAGAGGATGGGCATAAAATTCAACATGGACTATGGCTCAGAATATAATAAGATGTAGGCTCAAATAATTTTTTTATAAAATTCCTCTGAATATTGACAAAAAAGTTTTGCTACTGAAATACAGTTTAATACAGGCGTGTCAAACTCGTGACGTCACATGACATCGCGTGACGTATTGCGACTTTTTCCCCATTGCCGGCAATGGGGTAGGCACGGTTTCATCGTGACGCATCCGGCCTGTGGGCTGGAATTTTGACATGCCTGGTTTCATATGTAGCGATTACAGTTTAGCAATGGGGATGAGTGGCCAGAAAGGTAGTTGAAGAAAACATTTGTTCAAATACCATCACTGCCTTTCCAGTGCCAAGAAAGACTGAGAGGGGCTCATTATATGGTAAGCTATTGTTGCAGTTGCACAACTTTGTTTGCTTATTTTTCTATTAGTTTGTATTCTACATATATACTGTTAGAGTTCCCTTCTTTCCTCCCACCCCCTACAACATCCCTCAATGCAAATTGTGAAAATGTGAACATTTTGAAGTGAATCAGTTGACTTCTGTAGCTGAGGGTTGACTGGAACTTGAGTTTCCCAGTATCAACTTAACAGCTTAATTGCTATACCACACTGGCTCACTTTAATTGATTTTGTTCCCAAAATCAAAATGATGACCAATTCTTTTCTGTAGCATTTATGGATAAGGGTATTAGGAGAAGGTACAGCTCAATACTCAAATATTATTAATATATCAGACTTTATTGTTATTTTTATGAGATATCCATGCAGTGTCTTCATACACACACAGAGGGGGGGGGGGAGAGAGAGAGAGAGAGAGAGACCTTCAGAGTATGCACAGGCAAATGCTATTGAGAGCTATGGCAGGAACACAGAGCTGCATCTTAGACCAATGAAAAACTTCAGAGGATCATCTGCTGAAAAGCTGAAAGTGTTTGTAGATTGGGTACAGTTTGGATTTGCTGTGCGATTTGCCATGGATTGAATCAAAAGTGGGCAACCTGAAGTAGGCACTGAAAATATTCCAGGCTGCAAGTTTTGTGGACAATTTCAGCCTGGAGTTTCCTTCAAATTTCATCCCAAAAGTTTTTGCAAGACGTAAAGAGGAAGGACTTTTGTTGTTCCCTCTTTTTAACATTAGTTTTTCTGACACCTAGAATTGATGTAGCTTCATCTTCAATTTGAAAATACTATTTTTCATTTATCAAAATCCTTTGACATTTGAGACATCTTTTTTATTAGTGCCTTGATTTTTCCTGAAAACAAATACCAGATTCTTTTCTGGTATCTGAAACTTTATCCAAATTCTCTTTTTCTTCTAATAAATGCTGCAGAAGAATCTAACCTAAAGTCTATAATATTTGAATTTATTTGTTGCAGAAAACCTTTCTTCTATAGAAAGAATATGACTTTTTGTTGCAAAAATGCATTAACTGATAATATGGAATAATTGAACCAAAATGTTTAGCATGATGAACAACATCTTTATGCTTTTATACACTGTGCAAAAAAACTTCAGGACACCCATCAAGCACTTATGGATTTTCAGCAACCTTCTGTTCATCAGTTTATTTTTGTCAATGTTTTACTGGCTGCCATGTGTCTAGTAATTTATGGAAATGACTAGAGATAACAGCATCTTGTTTGAACACTTAATGCTTGAATAAAAGTAAATATTACTTCCTAGTGCCTGGTGGGGATGGGTTTCACAGGAGAAAATTTAACAATTCAGATTTCATATTGCACATTTTACTACAAAATGACAAGCAAAAGTATTTAATCTACCCATCATGATGTGCTACTATGCCTCATTGACATATAACATGGATCATTAACCTCAAAATACTTTTTATATTCAAGATTTATTGATAAAAGCAACTTAGCTGGAATTTGAGAAAGTTACATATTAGTATTAATAGGAGGATTACCATTTTCTTGCCTACCTTAACTTGTGTTTCTAAACTGATTTTTACAGTACTGTTTTTGATAAGTTGGACTGGTTTTTCCCTTTGTGTAAAGACGGATGCAAAAAATGAGTTAAGTAGTTCTGCTTTTTCCCTGTTGCTTGTCACCTTCTTGCCACTTTCTCCCAATGGACCAATAATTTTCTTAACTTTTTTCTTGTTTTTTACATGTTGAAAGAACTTTTTTTTGTTACTTTTGACTTTTGTCACAAGCCTTAGTTCATTTTGAGCCTTAGCTTTCCTCACTTCATCTTTGCAGGCTCGGACTATTTGCTGATATTCTGCCTTAGTTATATGCCCCGGTTTCCACTTTTTATACTTGTCCTTTTTGTCTTTCAATTTATTAGAGAGTTCTTTATGCAGCCATGTTGTTTTTTTTTAGAGCTGTTTTTCTTCTTCTTCATTGGTATTGTGCTAGACTGGGCTTTTAAAATCTCACTTTTCAAAATTTCCCAAGCTTCTTGAGTAGTTTTCCCCTTGAGGATTCTCATCTATGGAATCCTTCCCAAGCTCTAAGTTTATTGAAATTAGTTGTTTTAAAGTCCAAGACTCTAGTTTGACTATGTTCTATTGCTTGTGCTTGCATAATGTTGAATTCCAATATTAAAGGTTCCTGTGGCTTCAACACTTGCTATCATTTTATCTACGTTAGTGAGAATTAAGTCCAATATAGCTGATCCCCTAGTCCCCTTCTCTACTTTTTGGGAGACAAAGTTGTTTGCTAGGTTTGCAGGAATCTGTTTGATCTTCCACTTGAGGCAGAGTTTGTCTCCCAGTTGATGTCAGGGTAATTAAAGTCCCCCATTAGTATTGTGATGTGCTTCCTACGTACCTTAATTAACTGACTAGCAAAAAGTTCATCTATTTCCTCTGTTTGTTTGGGTGGCCTATAATATACATCTATGGCAATGTCAGTTTTTCCTCTTTTATATTGACCCAAATGTATTCAAGATAGTTTTCATCATTGTTGTGCTCTATTTCTGTAGAGATGTAGTCATCTCTTATATAGAGAGCAACTCCACCTCATTTTTTAAAAATATGTTTTATTAATTTTTTTAACATAATCACCTTAATATTTGGTAAACAGTGTGTTGTCTGGGTTTACAATTAAGAAACATTCACTAACAGTTGATTTCTATAATCTATAATCCATATAATAACTTTACTTGTTTTCCTCTTTCTTGTTGTTTTAATGAATGATGATTGAGTATAAAAATTTTCTAATATTTCTACAGATAATAATCACATCAATATAATATTCCTTTTGTATCTAGTCATTCTGGTTGTCTCATCATAGATCCTGTTTACAGTTCTTGTTTACATTTGTTTTTCCCATTTAAATATTTAAGTCTATTTTTTTTCATGTAAGCCAACTCAATACTTTTACCTTTCTTAAGGAATAAATAAGACTAAAAAAAGAAAAAAGAATAAGAATAAAAAAAAATAAAAAGATAGTATGCTACTTAAAATCCCTATTTCCTATAAGCTAATACATATTTATTTCCAAAAAAATTCGTTCTTTTTACCATAATTAAAAATATATTTAATCTTTAAATATTCCATTTAATAAATCTAGTCCTCTAGTCTTTTAACTCTTGTTTCAAAACATTTTTTAATCCATTGTAATTTTCTTAAAGCCTATCACCTTTAGATATCTAAAACATTTCCTTTATATAAGCCATTCCAACTCTTTTATATTACTCATATCAAGAAATAAAATTTAAAAAAGAAGAAAAAGAAAGTACTATGTTACTTGAGGGGCTCTTCCCTCTTAAAGTCAAATTCACATCCAATTTTTTTCTATTTCTTTAACCATATTCGAACAGGTGTTTCTTTTTTAAATATTCTCTCTGATAGGCCCCATCATCTATTTTTTTAATTTTCACTTTAGCCTTTTTCTTTTGCCCAGTATCTTTCTTAATCAATATGTTCTGCTGAGTCCAAGAATCTTTCCATATTCTTGTAGGTGTTACTGTAGATATAAAAGGTAAGTCAAGTACAATATCTTTGTGAGAGGTATTTGCCCATTCATTTTTGTTGAAAATCTTTTTCTTTCTTTTTCTGTCTGCTTCTCTTATCATTTTTTGTCTCTCCAGTTCTAGTATTTTTCCTGGCATCTCTGCAGTCCATTTTGTCCAATCTTTTTTCTTATCCTCAAATTTGTTTTGTGGTGTTAAAGTATAACTTGTCTTTTCCAAATCCAGTATTTCTTGTAAAAAATTTTCCACTTGAGTTAAATCATACTTCTTTGTTTTGTTAGGTTCCATCTTTAAGTCTCTATCCTCAAATTTGTATTCAGTTGTCTGTTTTATCTGTTCCTTTTCTGTTGTTGTTTCCTGGGATTTTTGTTGTTGTAAAGTTAAATTGGAGATGAATTGGTTTATATTTTCAAAGTTATTTTGGATTTCTTTGTGGTTTGAAATCATTGTTATTTGAATTAGTTGCAACATATCATATGTCTCCTCTTGAAAAGTATTTATTTTTTCTTGATAGGTTTTTTCTATAAATCTCTGATTTTCCATGATGACCAAAAATCCAAATTTTCTTTTCTCTGCAAATAGCTTTGGGGTCAGAGTTAAATAGGTACTTGTAATCCAGAAAGTTCAAAAAAGTTTTTCTGTTTGTTCCCTGAAGTTTGTAAGTCTCACTTTGTCTGCAGCCCAGATTGTTTTCTTTTTTGTCACAGCTGTTCTCTATTGTTAGAGCTTTGAAGGTCACAAGTAGAGATTAGTTTTTTCCAGATTTTGCCAAGTCCTGCATTAAAGCCATAGCTGTCATAGTCTTCATCCACCACTAGATGTCAGCACTGATTTATTTTTCAAATTTTCAAAATGAATAAATTGCCTTTAAAATGAGAATATTAACCATTCAGTAACTTCAAACTTATCCAAATTTAGGTTTTATAATCATTTCATTTCATTTCAATACGTTTTGGTCCTCCATAAAAGGTTTAATTCACCGCTTCCATTAGTGAAAGGGTGGGGCAAAAATCCCCCTCCTTCACTTTCGGAGTTTTTTTTGCTTCTTGGGATTTTTTTTCCTTCAGGAAAGTTGATAAGTAGGATAGACTGCTACCCCTGCTGCCCCTGATTTATGCCTTCACTAGACTTGTTGGGCCTTAGGTCAGTCTTCTGAGCCCAATCGCTACTGACACTACTAATGGCCTGCTGCCTCTCCACCATCTCTGATACTCTGGACCTGATCCCACTGCTGTTTTTTCCACTACTACTACTGAACTCCCACAATTGCTGAATCAGTGTTTCTGAATTTTTGAGTTGCTGTCACAATTAAGTTTCTGGGCTTTTTCATCCACTTCTGAATAACTGCTTCTGAGGATCAGCTGCTGCCATGCCATTGCTATCATTGCATTCTTCTCTGCTACCTGGATCTTATAATTTTTCTTCCACTTTTCTTCACATGTTCCTATCTCCTCTGCACTCATTCCTCCAATCTAACTTGCCTGGCTTCTTTCTTTTATATTTTGTATCTCACATGCCTCTGTTCCACTGAGCTCTCTCTCTTAGATTTCATTTCCCTGTTCTGCCTCAGTATCAATCTCCTTCCATTTTGCTTACGTTTACTCCCTAATCTGCCCTTCAGCACAGTTTTATCCACCCACTAACTCCTTCAAAATGGAGACAGTTCACATATGAAACTTAGCAGGAGTATTTTCTCAGAATATGTATAGGGCAAAAAAGTATTTAGTCAGCCACCAATTGTGCAAGTTCTCCCACTTAAAAAGATGAGAGAGGCCTGTAATTGTCATCATAGGTAGACCTCAACTATGAGAGACAAAATGAGAAAACAAATCCAGACAATCACATTGTCTGATTTGGAAAGAATTTATTTGCAAATTATGGTGGAAAATAAGTAGTTGGTCAATATCAAACATTCATCTCAATACTTTGTTATATATCCTTTGTTGGCAATGACAGAGGTCAAACGTTTTCTGTAAGTCTTCACAAGGTTGGCACACACTGTTGCTGGTATGTTGGCCCATTCCTCCATGCACATCTCCTCTAGAGCAGTGATGTTTTGGGGCTGTCGCTGGGCAACACGGACTTTCAACTCCCTCCAAAGGTTTTCTATGGGGTTGAGATCTGGAGACTGGCTAGGCCACTCCAGGACCTTGAAATGCTTCTTACGAAGCCACTCCTTCGTTGCCCGGGTGGTGTGTTTGGGATCATTGTCATGCTGAAAGACCCAGCCACGTTTCATCTTCAATGCCCTTGCTGATGGAAGGAGGTTTGCACTCAAAATCTCACGATACATGGCTCCATTCATTCTTTCCTGTACACGGATCAGTCGTCCTGGTCCCTTTGCAGAGAAACAGCCCCAAAGCATGATGTTGCCACCCCCATGCTTCACAGTAGGTATGGTGTTCTTTGGATGCAACTCAGCATTCTCTCGCCTCCAAACACGACGAGTTGTGTTTCTACCAAACAGTTCTACTTTGGTTTCATCTGACCATATGACATTCTCCCAATCCTCTTCTGGATCATCCAAATGCTCTCTAGCAAACTTCAGACGGGCCTGGACATGTACTGGCTTAAGCAGGGGGACACGTCTGGCACTGCAGGATCTGAGTCCCTGGCGGCGTAGTGTGTTACTGATGGTAGCCTTTGTTACGTTGGTCCCAGCTCTCTGCAGGTCATTCACTAGGTCCCCCCGTGTGGTTCTGGGATTTTTGCTCACCGTTCTTGTGATCATTTTGACCCCACGGGGTGAGATCTTGCGTGGAGCCCCAGATCGAGGGAGATTATCAGTGGTCTTGTATGTCTTCCATTTTCTAATTATTGCTCCCACAGTTGATTTCTTCACACCAAGCTGCTTGCCTATTGCAGATTCAGTCTTCCCAGCCTGGTGCAGGTCTACAATTTTGTTTCTGGTGTCCTTCGACAGCTCTTTGGTCTTCACCATAGTGGAGTTTGGAGTGTGACTGTTTGAGGTTGTGGACAGGTGTCTTTTATACTGATAACAAGTTCAAACAGGTGCCATTAATACAGGTAATGAGTGGAGGACAGAGGAGCCTCTTAAAGAAGAAGTTACAGGTCTGTGAGAGCCAGAAATCTTGCTTGTTTGTAGGTGACCAAATACTTATTTTCCACCATAATTTGCAAATAAATTCTTTCCAAATCAGACAATGTGATTGTCTGGATTTGTTTTCTCATTTTGTCTCTCATAGTTGAGGTCTACCTATGATGACAATTACAGGCCTCTCTCATCTTTTTAAGTGGGAGAACTTGCACAATTGGTGGCTGACTAAATACTTTTTTGCCCCACTGTATGTGTGTGTATATATATATATATATATATATATATATATATTCAATGATATATATATATTCAATGACCCAGTCCTCGATCTCCGGGAGAAATATAAACCAGCTGTTTATTGTTAAAAAGTTTAAAACAATAAAAACAACTATTTACAATATTAAAACAACTTAGCTTTCGCTGGTCCCCTGCGAAAACTTCAGAGTGAAGTTTTGGGGTGGAGATTACTTTTATAAACCTTGCTAGCCTAAATGCTTACTCATCGACCATGTGATAGGGCCATCCGTCCTGGCTGACTGTAATTGCCTTAATTGTCCCGCCTCCTCTTTTTTGCACTCCAGTTCTCTAACCTTCCTCCCTCCCATCCTTGTCAATCCCCTCCTTCCTGGCGCTGCTGCCATTGGCATGCTTTCCAGCCGCTCCCCCGTACTCGTTCTGGGCCTTACATCCAGATCTGGTGTCTTAGATGCCTTGCCATTGCTGCTCCCCTCCTTTCCATCCCGTTTGTCTGCCTGTTGTTCCTGTCTTCCACTGTCTATCCCTATTAGTGCTATTTCCTCCGATTTCCTTCCACGCTTGGATGTGCGTGCACACAGCCGTATCCCGTCCCTCTGCCTCGTCTGCCTACGATCAGCTGGGCTATCTGCTGGCTCACTCCTGAATTCACCCCCTCTCATCCTTGCAGATCCTATCCTTCCTAATGTTGCTACCGTTGGTGCATTGGTGTTGCATCTAAGACACCGGATCTGGATGTAAGGCCCAGAACGAGTACTCTGAGGACGCTGGCAGGGGACCAGTGAAAGCTAAGTTGTTTTAATATTGTAAATAGTTGTTTTTATTGTTTTAAACTTTTTAACAATAAACAGCTGGTTTATATTTCTCCCGGAGATCTCGTATTTTTGCAGTCATCAAAGATATATATATATATATATATATGTAGGTCTTTGGTAATTCGGGTTTTCTCCCGTGTAAAATTGAAAGTGTCTTGGCAACGTTTCGACGAAGTCCCATTCGTCATCTTCAGGCTGGTGTCTTCGGCTTTATATATATATATATATAAAGCCGAAGACACCAGCCTGAAGATGACGAATGGGACTTCGTCGAAACGTTGCCAAGACACTTTCAATTTTACACGGGAGAAAACCCGAATTACCAAAGACCTACATATATATATATATATATATATATATTTAAAGTCAATTAAATAAAATAATGAACTCCGGGATATTAGAAAAAGGCTTCTTTATTGCTGAGCTTTCGTTAACAACCTGTTAACATCATCAGAGCAAAGGGCTAAATGGCAAGGGAGCATGTGCATAAATTCACATAACAGTTGGAAAACGGTTACATTGTGGCATGTGCACATAGCGTGCTTAGGAAGCTCATTTAGAAAAAATCACATTGACAATAGCAGGTATATAGCAGTAAGTCTCCCGACAAGATTTAAAAGTCGCGCTTATCAGCTGTTAGGCGCGCAAGCCGGATCGTGCCTGTCAGCTGTTCGGCGCGAGGTTAACAAGGGGGCCGCGCGAAGTCTTGTGCCGGCTGGATTCTTTCAGTGGAGAGCAGCTTGGATGTTCGTCTTGCCCTCTCACGTGCAGGTGTTGTGGGACTGGATCTGTCAGCTGTTTGGCGCGTAAGTCGGATCGCTCTCATCAGCTGTTCGGCGCAAGGTTTTTCGGGGCGTTGCGTGAGGTCTTGTGCCGGCTGGATTCCTTCCGTAGAGAGCAGTTTTGATGTTCGTCTTGCCCTCTCACGTGCAGGTGCTGTGGGACCGGATCTGCAGGGAGAGAAAGTAGATGCCCTCGTAGGGCATGTAAGTGGTTTGCTTGTCCTTATTCCCCCCCCCTTTTTTGGAACGTTGTGGAATCGTTACTGTTATAGGAGTCACTCTTTTGGATTTTGCAGTTTTTCCAGAGTAAGGTTGCTGCGTGTGTGTGTCTTGTTGTGTATTGGAATGTTTGTGTGTGGTTGTTTGTTGTGTTTGTCTGTTGTGGGTGGTTTTGCAGAATTTTGGAATTGGGTTGTAACAGCTTGTTTTATTGCAGGTGTCAATTCTGGTCTAGGTCTTAATATTCTGCTTCTATTCAGGTCTTGTGTGTGTATGTTTTGTTGTGTGTGAGTGTCTTGTGAGATTGGATTTATGTTTTGGATGTTTGTGTCATGGATGCTGTGGTCAGTAGTGTTGTTGCTTCTGTGTGTGAAAGTGTCAGGATGTGTTGTGTTGGTTGTGCAAGTTGTCATGGTTGTGTTAGAGTTGTGTTCTTTATTTGGATTAGATGAAAAGGGTTGTGTTGAAGAAAGGATGCCTGTTATGTTGGTTAGGGGTTTGGCATGTGGTTGAGGTGGTGTTATTGTGTTGTTGTTGGTTGAGTTGAAGTGTTTAGGTGTTTTGTGTTGCTGTAAGTGACTTTTTAGGGTTTGGTAAGGGGGTAGTAGGTCAATGTGTCTGTTGATGGAATGGCAGTCTGAAAACCAAGCTTCTTTTAAAAGACGGCCGCCTTTGGTGGAATCTTGAGCGATGACTTTTGCCTCTTTAAAGTTGAAAGTGTGGCCATGTTCGGATATATGAGTCCAGACTTGGGAGCGTTGTTCCTGCCTTTTTATTGCTAAAATATGCTCATGTATTTTTGTTTTAAGTCTTTTTGATGTTTCTCCAATGTAGTTACATTGGCATGTATTGCATTCAATTTTGTATATGATGGAGGATAAATCACTGGTTGGTAATGGTTCTTTGGGCCGCATCAGCTTGGAGCGTAATGTTTGGTTGGGTTTGTGTGCGATGTTGATGTTATATGGGGCAAGAATCCTGGCAGTGGCTTCTGAGACTCCATTGATATACGGGATTGTTGCCCAAGTCGTAGTAGCTGGAGAATTGTGGATTGAGTGTGGTGTCCTATCCTTGCAGCAACGCCTAATGAAACTTAGTGGGTAATCATTCTGTTTACATTCTGTTTAAATGTCCATACCTGGGATTCCAATATTTAAAATACATATATATATATGTGAGTGTGGGTCTAGTGTCATTCTTTGTGTTAGGGACTCGTTTGTTAATAAGGGTGGGTTTCCAAATGGCTGGTAGGCGGGAGGTATCATCTCGTTTATTCATGCTGTGTGGGCGTTTTTCTATCTCGATGGCTTCTCTGATTATTCTGTTGTTAAAGTGTTCAGTTTTGGCGATAGTTCTGGTATTTTTAAAGTCAATTGTATGTCCTGTGGCTTTAAGGTGTTGGACCAGGGAAGAAGTTGGTTCCTCTTTTTTGACTGAGTTCTTGTGTTCTTCAATGCGTGCACTTATTCTTCTGTTGGTTTGTCCGATGTATGTGGTGGGGCAGGCGGTGCATGGGATTTCATATACTCCTTGATTTTCTAACTCAATTTTGTCTTTGGGGTTTCTTAGGATGGTGGATATTTTTCAGTTTGTGCAGAATGCTGTCTTGATGTTGTGTTTGTGGAGGATCTTGCTGATTTTGTCTGTGGTGCCTTTTATGTATGGGAGGAGGGCTTTGCCGTTTTCTTGTTCTATGTCTTGGATTTTAGTGGGGGTTCCTTTTTGGATTAGGTTGGTAATCTTATTTCTTTGGAATCCGTTGGATGTTAGTACATTAGTGAGAGTGTGTAGTTCGGTTTTTAGGTGTTGTTCGTCAGCTAAGCGTTTTGTTCTCGAGATGAGTGTCTTGGCTACGGAGTTGATCTGTGCTGGGTGGTGGTGTGAGAGTGCGTGCAGATAGTGGTTTGTGTGTGTTTTCTTCTGGTAGATGGTGTGTCCTAGGGAGCCATTGGATTTCTTGTAGACTAAGACATCCAGGAAGGGAAGTTGGTTGTTAGCTTCTGTTTCCATGGTGAACTGTATTTTGGGGTGTAGGCTGTTGAGGTGTGTGAGGAAGTTGTCTAGTTTTTCTTTCCCATGTGGCCAGATTATGAAGGTGTCGTCTACGTATCTGAGCCAGAGTTTGGGTTTGTGATCAGATTTTTCTAGAGCTTGGGTTTCAAAGTGTTCCATGTAGAGGTTTGCAATGACAGGTGAGAGGGGTAATCCCATGGGTGCTCCTTCTATTTGTTTGTATTTTTGTCCATTATAGATGAAGTATGTGTTGGATAGGCAATGGTTGGTCAGATCTAGGATGTGCTTGGGGGGGTTATATTTGTTTTGGATAGCTGTCAAGGCTTCTTTGATTGGCACTTGGGTGAAGAGGGAAATGACATCAAAGCTCACGAGTAGGTCGCTGGTCTGTAAGTTTTGTTTCTTTATGATCTCTATGAATTGGAATGATTTTTTTATGTGTGAGGTGATGGATTCTGAATAGGGCTGTAGTTGTTTGGCAAGAAATTTGGCTAGGTTTTGTAGAGGTGAGCCTATGGAGCTGACTATGGGTCTAAGTGGGGTTCCTTCTTTGTGTATCTTGGGGAGACCATAGAGTTTAGGGCATCTGGATGATTTTTCTCTGGGAATGATTCTTTGCTGGATCTCTTCGCTGATGGGGGAGGCTTTTATTTTGGATCTAGTGGTTTTTTCCAGGTAGGTGGTGGGATCTGTGTTTAGGGGTTTGTATGTGGAGTCCTGGAGTAGGTTGGTTAATTTGGTTTGGTAGTCAGATGTGTTCATAACCACCGTGGCGTTGCCCTTGTCTGCTGGTAGGATTATTATGCTGGTGTCTTCTTTCAGGTTAAGTAGTGCTGTCTGTTCCTCTTTGTGTAAGTTGCTTTTGGGGGGTTTGCTGGTGCAGAGGATGTTGGTGATTTCGAGTCTGATTCTGTTAGCATCATCGGGGTTGATTTTGGTCAGGCTGGTTTCAACTCCGCATATAATGGTTTCAGTGGGGATGTGTTTGGGAGCGACTGCAAAGTTGAATCCTTTGGAAAGGACATTGGTTTCGGCTTTGGTGAGGATCCTATCTGAGATGTTATGCACTGTTTGTTTCATGTGTGGCTGTGAGGGAGGTGGGGTTTGTTTCTGGCGTTCTTGTAGTCTTCGGAATTTGTTGGTGTGTGTGTCTGTCTTGAGGGTGGTCTGTGTTTCGGCTCTCCAGACGGCGAGTTGTTTGGATTTGTCCCAAAGTGCGGGGTGGATCTTGTTGCTGAGTTTGAGGTGAAGTGTGAGGAGATCTTTGTTGATTCGGTCTAGGAGGAATCTTTTTGTGTGAAGTTCATTTCTGATTAGGGCCAACTCTGTTCTTTTCAGGATGCGTTTGGTGGCTGCAGAGTTGGAGTGGAATTTCAATTGGAAGCATGTGGGGATTAAATTTTGATCTCGGCAGTTGCGTAAGAATGCGAGGTCACATAAAATGGAAGCTCTTTGGACTTCGAGTTTTTCATAGGTCCTGGTGAGATGGTAGATTTCCTCCCCGTAGAGGTACGATATTTGTTTTCTGAGGTTTTCACGGATGTTTGTATGTAGGTCTTTGGTAATTCGGGTTTTCTCCCGCGTAAAATTGAAAGTGTCTTGGCAATGTTTCAACGAAGTCCCATTCATCATCTTCAGGCTGGCGTCTTCGGCTTCGTGCTTCTAGGAGCAATGTGTGATCGCAGCTGTTTCTGCGTCAGCTGTTTCTCTAGTCAATATATATATATTGACTATTTAACTTTTGTTTAAGCTTTCAAGGCCATTTTTTTGTTTTAATAGTTCAAATAAAGCATCCCTTCAAACAGTGGTGGGATTCAAATATGTGAACAACCGGTTCTTTGTGTGGATGCTGCTTCCGGAAGTCTGTTCTGGGCCTGGGCAACAAAAAAAATAGCTACTGGTTCTGCCGAACTGGTGTGAACTGGCTGAATCCCACCACTGCCTTCAAAGCTGTTTCACAAATTCATCTCTAAAATGTAAGATGAAACAGCTGCAAGGCGTTGGTTCTCCTTATTTCTATGGCCTTCTCCAGAAAGCTGGTAGAAATGCTGGAAGAGATTCAAAATGTATGTGAAATCCCTTAATGGGACCAGTTGCAATATTACTATACTTCACCACTTGGCTTTTGTAGTGGTCTGGGATCATGGTGAATGATTCCTACCTTGCATGAAATATCTATCAGTTGCTTCCATTTACGAAAGTTAATGTAAATGCCTAGCACAAAATCTCTTGCACTCATCTGTATTTCAGCACAAAGAATCCTGAATACTTCAACTAATTCTGGTAATAAATTAACTAATACGTAGCTGATAAATATATAAAAGAGCTTGTTCCCATTTTTCAAAGAGACATAAATTCAGTTTTTCAAGGTTTAGATTTGGCTTCCAAGTTTGGAACTGGAACATTGACAAACAAATCTCAAGGGAAAATAAAACTACTTCTAAATCATTGAAATAAGTTATATAATGAATATTGTGGTTTATGCTCACCTCCAATTTGTACAATCTCAGGAAACAAAATATAAATATATGGAGAACCAAAGCACAGGTTTTGTTAAATAATCACATTTTTCATATTCATTTCATAGAGGAAGGCCAGTTATTTATTTGCAAACCACATGCTTTGCATTTAACATTCTTAAATATATGGAAAGCTATAAAAATTGGTTTGAAAACAATGCCAATTAGAGTAAATAGAGCTTTCTGCCCAATTCAATTCTCTCCATATATATATCACTTCAGTTCTACAATTCCCAGCTACCATATTTTGAAATAATAACCTATCTTATTACATCAAAAAGGAACTTTTTCTGCTTCTGAAAAGTAAGTTTTAATAACTGTATATATGTTATTTTACATAAGTTATTATGTAATAAAATTTTAATAATTTTACATGTTAATATACATTTTTTGAAAAAAAATGTACATAAAGATATCAATGTGATTGTTAATTATATTTCTAAAATTTGACATTTTATAAAGAACTTGTGAGTTCTTTATATAAAACTTTGAATTTGGCAAAGAAATTTTATTTCTCATTAAAGAGGAAAGAAATTTATAGTCCTGATGTCAAAGAATAGATTCAAGAGATGTGTTCTTTATTAATGTGTGATTTCTTAATTTGTAAAACTATCCTAATAGTAAGAAGAATGTATTTTTATATGCTCTAGATTTAATAACATGTTGATTAAACTAATTTTTAATTATACTTGAATAGTATATGGACTTTTTTCTTAATTTTTAAATTTATGTTAATTTTATATATACTCTTCTTATCACTGCTCTATTATTTTTTTACTACTATATTTAACCAGTATATATTTAAATATAGACAATATTAATTACAATTAACTCAATATAAAGCAATTTTCTATTAGGTCTGCACTATTTTATGCAATGAAATGATTTGAATTATGTAGTTTGTAAATCATTTATGAAGTCATCTGTCTCAAATTCAAAGCAATCTATGGAGTTCTACCTCTCTATATGTGCCTTGAAGGGTAGAACACTGCATTGCAAGTAATTTTCATTTAGTGACTGGCTCATTTAGTGACTCTTTGCAATATAATAATTGTTCTGTTCGCAAGGCAGACATGAAGACGAGGCAGTTGGTACAAAAGATGTCAGTTTCTACTGACTTGTAGAAGAAACCCTCGATACTGATGCAGAAGACAAGACCACGAAGGGTTGGAGAAACAGGTTTATTTGCGCAAAGGTTCAGAGCATTAGCATGGCAAATTCTGAACCCCGGGTTACGCCCAGGGTGTCATTTTTATACTTGTCACCCTTGCTTCGCCCACCTTTAACACAGCAAAAGAAGAAGTTTACATCCAGCTTTAACATGACAGAAAAGGAGAAGTACATGTAACTGGGCATCTTACCACATCTACGGACATTATCTTACACCATCTGTTACTTTCAGTTGCCACTTCTTGGAATATGTTTCATAACAGAGTTTATCTAGCACATAGATCATCACATTTAGCAAGTAAATAATATGTGTCTAAACTTGCAACATATGACTTCTGCTAAGTTGACTTATTATTTTTCATAGTAATTTTCCATCTACCTCATCCCCCCCTTTGAAACTTAAATCTTTATGATTACTGGGTAGTTTCATATAACGGGTTGTTGTCCTCCACTGTGCTTAATGTCTCGTATTCCCACAGGGCCATAATCTGAGCAGTGGCCCTTTTTCCCACGAGTATAGAGAGGCTGTTCGTAATTGTACGGATACAAAATGGAAGAACACATGGCAATATTATACATCCTACAGTTTTCAGTCCAACAAGTGCTACAATAGCTTGAAGCCCAGGAAGCTTAGGAAACCATGATCCAAAGATCTGACCAAATTCAAAACCTTTCCATTCTTGGTCAGCATTGTGGGTGAGTTGTCTCATTTCAGTGGTCAATTGTTTAATAACTTTTCCAGTTTCATCAATTTGTAAACAACAATTCGATAGATTGAACTTTCCACACACCCCTCCCTCCTTAGCCAAAATGTAATCCAAAGCCAATCTATTCTGATATACAGCAGATCTGAGCTGATCAGTTAATTTAGCTAATATATTCAAAGCCTTATCCAATCTTTGACCCGCCAAATCCAAGACTGCCTGCAGTCTAATAATTCTATTGATCATATAAATTGGAGTCCTATATCCACATGACCCATCTTCGGCCCAAGTAGCCTGCCCGTATGTGCACACTATTCGCTCAGAGTCCCAAGTGGTGGATTTTTCGTATTCTGCGAGTTCTTTACAAGGGAACTTAGAAAAGACTGTATCCGTGTCCCTTTTTCGCCGGTGCAGACCCACTTGGTCATACACGGGAATACCCAACACTTGTCTTGACTGAATAGGCAATAAGAAAAAAGATGGCTTAATCCATCCAAGCACACAGGACCCAGACCAGTCTTGAGGTAGTTTTTCATAAGCTAAATTCCCACATATCCAGTACATATTGTCTGGGGCAATCCACTCCCCCTGAGTGTTATTAAGATAAGGGAGCAGGGTACTATTAAACCTTTTGGGCTTGGTACTGTTACCAGGGGAGGTCCAATCTTTGTATTCCTGATCCCAGTGCCCTAGACAGATAAGGTCCCCTACATGCACAGTGCGATTTTGCATAAAGCAATTTTGCCCCACTGGTAGATAATGTCCATATAATGCCAGAGAAACGAGTCCTCGCTGTGAGGTTTCCTGCTTTAGACATGTTGTTATAGATTTCAGGGCTTGCTTCCAGAGCTTCCCATGGCCATTGTACACCCATGTTTGTACCACCACACACAAAACAGTTCTTTATGGTTAGGGTTTTGGCCACTTCTTCAGCCATTTCTACAAACAAGTTAACAGCTCTGGGGCTTATTAGCAGAGGCTTATCTAAGTTCCGGAGGTTGTCATAGAAGGACCATCCCAAAGATTTGACCTCTCCATCATATATTGTCTTGACCCTGACCGTGATATATATTTGTGGATCAGCTCCTTCACCATCAATCCTTATATCATAGCTTACCTGAGGTGGGTGGGTTCTAGCCACCTGGAAGGAAACTTTATTGGTACCAGATAACCTTTGGAATTCAGAGATGTCCTTACACCCTTTATATCCTCCTCCAGTATAGTCACATAGGCATTTCCATCCAGCACAGTCAGTTCGTGCTCCACACGGAACGAACACATCAGGATGTCCATATTCCCATTTTAAATTCCTCTCACATAGGTACTTATGATTTGATTTATACGCATCCCTCCAACCCTGACTCCCACAAGAGGTTGCAGCTACTTTATCCATTGCGGCACAGACATCCAGGACTACCCTGAGGGGTTCCGACCCTTGTTTTAATACTATCGTGTGAGTTAGAGTCACCTTCTTTGGGGTGAAGAACCTGAGCTAATCCCGCCCATACAGACACATTTAACTTCACGGGGGTCTCAGGCTTATAGCAAACGAGTTTCTGAGTTGGGGATTGCTTGCAATAGTGATACATGGTCCCATTTGACAGGCATGTTATGCCAGTGGGTATGCATCCGCTAGGGGCCTGAGTGTGATATACCAGAGTCGTGACAGTGCATTCACCAATCTTGGCCTTGGTTACACAGGGAACACACTGTTCCTGTTCATGGGGAGGTGGCAGGGTGGTTGGCTTTGTGTGTCTGGGTAGACGAAGGAGAATGGGTGGAAAGTCATTATAGCAGAGGATCCCCTCCATCCCATTGCATCTCTTGTATGTCTCTGGTCGTCTTTGGCCATAAACACAAGAGGACAAGTCAAACTGAGTACATGTCTCAGGCTTTCCATTCCTAGACAGCATAGTCCCATCTTCGGTTAAACAGTGAGTGCAGGGTCCTTTCCCATTGTCCAGGTGGCGTGGTGCTCTGGTCGTGTGGCGTGTTATACGACCCCGTTTAACTGGAGACTCCAGAGCACGTAAAAGATGACATCGTATAGTGAAATTATAGATGCATTGCCAATATCGGGTCCCTTCATATTCACAAGGAGGGAGATTCTGGGCGACACAATTAGGAAATTGGGTCATACTATACATGAAATGCCTTCCCGTGGGTTGCGTCACAAAGCATTCATTGCACAAGGGAACCTCCCCCTTCCCTCTTGGTGTAATTGATGGGGTCTCTGGGTACCAAGGGGTCTCCGGACTTCGGTCTTCCCTGTACACCACTCCTGGATGGTATTCAGTGGGAGCAGGGGTAAGTGCCTTTTCTCCATCCCGTCCATTGAACGCAGCTTGACACCAGTCCCTTATTTCATCCTCGAAAGGGGTTGACCCTTCCTCTCCTGACCCCTCCTCTCCTGACCCCTCCTCTCTTCCAGTTTTGTCAGCAAACAACACCTTATATAGATACAGAGAGTTAATGACAATACTAATCAGCAATAGCACAACTACCACCCAAATAGTTGGCATGAGGCCCTTCCTAATACAAGCGGTTTCCCTCATTCTATGGCTAGTTTCCATATCGCTCTGCACCATAACAGTGGCCAAGGATACCTAAGATAGAAAAGCAAGAAAGCTTCAAATACTACAAATTGTTACACAGAATAGCTTAGGATCTATGGCTATGCGAGCGTAGCTTCCACGGCAGGGTCTTTTCGTTGCCCGTGAGTTGGGTGTTAGTTTCCGGGGTAACACTTGCAGGGGTTTTCTTCCCCTCTCCTGTTCGTAGAGGGACAGCTTCCGGAGTGTCACCAGAAAGGGAGGGGCTCCTTCCTATCTTTTGGAACATCAATTTCAGTGGTTGCGCCAAGTTGCTTTTTACTTTCCACCAGGTAGGGGCAGCCAATTTCACTCGGGACCAATGGAGCCACGATTTGATTTCAGCTACCTTAATAGCAAGGGGAGAACACATGACAACAGTATACGGCCCTTTCCACTTTGGGCTTTAAACCTCCCTTTTCCAGTCCTTCACCCAGACCTCCTGTCCCGGTTGTATATTATGCGTAGGTGTAACCAAGATGTGGGGCCCTTGGGTTAAGACATACTGTTGCAAACGTTGGACTACTGTGTTAAGTGCCCTCAGCTGTTTTAATTTGACAGTATCTGCCACCTGTTCGGTGTTCGGGACATGCGGCCTAATCAAATTAGGGACTCTACCATACAATAACTCAAATGGTGACACAAGTAGTCCCCTTCGTGGGGCACACCGTACTGCAATCAGGGCCATGCTTAAAGCGTCTGGCCACTTGAGCTGGGTTTCCTGACATATTTTCGCCAGCTTTTCCTTAATGGTTCTATTCATTCTCTCCACCCTTCCTCCCGACTGAGCATGGAAACTACAGTGAAGCTTCCATGTTATCCCTAACATAGCAGCTATCTTTTGGGTGGCTCTATGGATGAACTCAGGACCATTGTCTGAAGAGATTCTAGATGGTAGTCCATACTGGGGAATAACAATGTGGAGCAAGGCTTTTGCGACCACAGTTGCTTTTTTTGTCCTCGTTGGTATGCACTCCGGCCATCCAGTGTATGTGCATACTATAACTAGCATTGCTCTATAGGGTCCTGAATGTGGCATGTCAGTAAAATCAATCATCAAAGAATCAAAAGGGTAACTTCCTCTGGGTTGGTGTCCTTGAGGCAGTCGGGGTCCTTGTCTTGGGTTGTTGGCCGTGCAAATCTCACACCTAGCACACACATTTGCAACAATGCTGTGTATATTGTCGATGTAGACTTCCCGCTGCAAGGCATTCGCCAATGCCGTTTTCCCTAGGTGTAGTTGCCTATGGACCTGTTGCACTGCCTCCCATGCCATATAGCCTGGAATAAAGACCCGTTGGTCTGGCAGGATCCACCAACCATCTTCATATTGTGCTTCCAGCACCTCTATTTGCTCCAAATCATCCAGGGAGTAGTATGGTTTAACCTGCTCTTGGTCTTTTGTGACCCACGCAGCTAGGTAGTTCGCCTGTACAGCTAGTGTCTTTTGAGCTGCCATACGAGCTTCCCGGTCTGCCTTATCGTTTCCCTTCTGAATGTCTGATACTCTCTTCTGATGCCCTTTACAGTGCATTACAGCTATTTCCCTGGGTGCCCACACGCTGTCCAGTAAACGCAATATCTGAGATCCATGCTTAATGTCCTTTCCTCCTGCAGTTATCAGACCTCTTTCTTTATACAAAGCTCCATGGACCTGCACTGTCAAAAAGGCATATTTGGAGCCTGTGTAAATATTAACGCATTTTCCTTCTGCCAACTCCAAGGCTCTAGTTAAAGCATGCAATTCAGCCAGCTGAGCACTGGTCCCGGAGGGGAGGGGCTCAGCTTCCCATACATCTTCCAAGGTCACCACAGCATATCCGGCCTTTCTAGCTCCCTCCTGCACAAAACTAGTTCCATCAGTATATATTGTGAAATCCGGATCAGAAAGGGGAACATCTACCTTTTCCATCTACCTCAGACTCAGCAAGGCCCAGGACACAACACCCCTCCCCCCTTGGCTTGGACAATGCTGTCCCCGCCAGTTGCCAGTACCATGTCACATTTAGTCCAGACAGCAGCCTGGCTATTCCCTGTACCCCGAGCAACCTGGTCCCAGTGGGATTCTAAGTCAATCCACGTTCTTTCACTTTTTTGACAAAAATCGCCCTGCAGGGACCGCACATACTCATTCAAATATTTAGGAGGACCCTTGGCCCTCTCCGAGCTCCGTGGAGCTGGATTAGGTACAGGTGTGATGGTATTTGGGGGAAGTGTATTGGGTGCCTGGAGTGCTTGCTCCCGATTTGCGCACAACAAACCAGGACTTTGTCGCCCAGAAGACTCAGGGGTTCCCCCTGACTGCTGACTGGCTGGATCCGCTAAACCCAAACCAGATTTCCTTGGAGGGGTCAAGTTCCCTGAGTTCCTTGGTGGGGTGGAGTTTCCCGAAAACCCTTGGAACTCCCCTTGGGAGCAATGTCCTTCAGGCCCAAGGCCAGCAGCAGGTGTGCCCTGAGTAGCCGATTTACGACCATTTGCCCTAAGCCAGGGACCTCTGCCAGAGTCAGGAGTCGCCTCCATGGCAGACCCCCCTGCGTCTATGCCAGAGTCAGGATCCGCCTCCACGGCAAGACCCTCATCTGGAGCATTTGGAGACCCCCCTGCTTGGAGAGACTGTGAACCACAATTGTAATTGGGGTCCCCCTCCCCCCCGAGAGCAGAGTCAAGGGAGGAATAGTGGCCTGGAAGCCGCCAACGCAGCTGGTCCATATGGCTCCATAGGACACGCCCATCCTCTAAGACCACTTCATATGACAGAGGTCCAGAGACTTTAGAGATTACAGCAGGTACCCAGAGATGCCCCTGCCCATAGTTCCTGGTCCAAACCAGATCACCCACTTGAAGTCTCCTAGGTGCCCGCGGCTGCAACACCTGTGAAGCCACCCGGTCTGGGTGAAGCCTGTCCAGCTTTGTAATAAGTCTGCGACCCCAGCGGAGTTCAGCTGGGCTCTTTTCAGTAGCTGTGCATGGTGTGGTGCGGTGTGTGAGAAGAAAATCAGCTAACCTGTGATGCCAGGGTCCTTGAGTGATTCTCTTTAATGCATCTTTCATGGTGCGCACCATGCATTCAGCCTGATCATTGGTGGCAGGATGAAAAGGAGCAGATGTGGCATGCCGGATCATGTTGGCTTGGAGAAATGCCTGAAACTCAGAAGAGGTAAATTGTGGACCATTGTCTGATACTAAAACATCAGGAAGGCCATGGGAAGCGAAGATTCCTCTGAGCACCTGGATGGTCCTGGCAGTAGTGGTGGAAGACACAGGAACAACCTCTAGCCACTTGGAATGGCTATCAACAAGGAGGAGGAAGAATTGCCCCTGAAAGGGCCCAGCATAATCTATATGGACACATGACTATGGAGTGAGTTTCTCCTCCCACCTATGTACAGGGGCCTGGGGCATTTCTGGCCGTGATTGCTGGCACACCTGACATCCCTGAACCTGGGCCTCGATGTCCTTATCGAGTCCAGGCCACCAAAGATGGCTGCGTGCAAGCGCTTTCATCCTCACTATTCCCGGATGTCCCTCATGAAGAGAGAGCAAGACTCTAGTCCTCAATGATGCCGGGATGACTACTCGATTGCCCCACAGGATACACCCTTTGAATGTGGACAATTCATGCTTCCTGCACCAGAAACTCTGGAAATCAGCACCAGGACACGTGTCAGGCCATCCTGACAACACACATGTCAGCACGCGTGCAAGCATGTGATCAGTGGCAGTTTTAGCAGCCACATCCCTAGCATTGAGGGGAGATTCTGGTAAGTCCTGAATAGACAGAATATGTACAGCAGTAGCAGGGTCTGCCTCTATTTGCTTAAGAGGTAACCTGCTTAGGCCATCAGCATGGCCCATCTCAGTACCTGGTTTGTGAACCAGGGTGTAGTCATAAGCTGCTAAGAATATAGACCATCTCAGCATTCTAGGAGATATAATCTGAGGAGTTTGTTTGTTGGTTGTAAACAACCCTAGCAAAGGCTTGTGGTCAGTATAGACTGTAAAATGGTGCCCATACAAGAAATCATGAAATTTCTTGATGCCTGAGATTATTGCCAAGGCTTCCCTGTCAATCTGCGCGTAATTACGCTCAGCAGATGAGAGGGTCCTAGAATAATAGGCCACAGGGACCTGCGTTCCATCTTCCTTGAGATGGCTTAGCACTGCTCCTACCCCATAAGGGGAAGCATCACATGTGATGCACACAGGCAACTGCTCATTGAAATGAGCCAGTACAGCATTGGAGGATAGCAAAGCCTTTACTTTCTTAAAAGCCTCCTCATGGACTTGTCCATGCCCAGGGAGCCTGTTTGTCTAAGAGCCTGTGCAGCGGCTCGGCCACAACAGCTTTGTGGGGGAGAAAGGAATGGTAAAAATTCAAGAGGCCCAGAAAAGCCTGAAGTTCTGTTTTTGACTGGGGACTAGGGGCCAGTTGGATGGCCTGGAATTTGGACTCTGCGGGGTGGATGCCATCTGCATCAATGCGGAACCCCAAAAACTCGGTGGATGTCACCCCTATTTTACATTTGTCTTGCTGTAGTTTCAGCCCAGCTTGGCGGAAACGCAGCAAGACAGCCCTCAGCCTTTCGGCCAAATTCCCTGATGACTCTCCTGCAATGAGGATGTCATCAAAATAGGGGCAGACCCCGGGAATCCCTCTGAGCATTCGCTCCATCACCCCTTGAAAAATGCCAGGGGCTACATTGACCCCAAACTGCAGCCTCTTTACTTTGAACGCACCTCTGTGCATGACTATGGTTTGTGCCTCAGCAGTCGCCTCATCAACAGGTAACTGTTGATAGGCTTGAGCCAAATCAAGCTTGGTAAAGTACTTCCCTCCTTTTAGTGAGGCCAAAATGTGGCTCACCACGGGCACAGGATATGCATGCTGCTGTAAAGCCTTATTCAAAGTGCATTTATAGTCCGCACAGATTCAGACTTCCCCGTTGGATTTCAGTGGAGTACTATGGGGGTTTCCCATGGACTAGAGTCCACAGGTTCCAGAATGCCTTGTTGGAGCAGCTTGTCCAACTCAGCATCAATTTTGCTCTTTAAGGCAAAAGGCACCCTCCTTTGCTTGACCCTTATGGGTGTAATGCTTGGATCCAATTTTAATGCAATGGGAGGCCCCTTGTATGAGCCAAATTTTGAGCTGAACACATCAGCAAACTCCTTACATACTCCTGTAAGGCTAGCTGTTTGCAGCTGATTCCGACCAGTCACTTGGATCCCAAGTGCCTCGAACCAATTGAGTCCTATAAGACTCGTTCTATCACCCCCAACAACCACTACATCCAATAATCCATTGAAGCCCTTTCGCTGCACTCTTAGTGTGGCTTCCCCTTTCACGCTTACTCGCGTGTTCTGGAAATCAGTGAGAACAAGATTGGAGGGCCTGAGCCTGACCCAAGAGCCACTCCGGAAGCAAATCTTATTAAACGTGTCCACTGAAATAATAGAAAGAGCGGACCCTGTGTCCAGCTCCATAGCCAGGGGAAGTCCCTGCAGCTTCACATCTATGCGCAGCTTTTTCTTAAGGGGCCTATGGGTTCCTGTCTTGAACACCCCCCTTTGGGACACGCAAAAACCCACCCTGTTTTGGCTGGGGACCTTGGTACCTTTCAGAGGCAATTCGGGGGACCTGTTCTTTGGACGACCTTCTGCACGCTCGACAAACAGCAGATCGAAATCGGCAGTCGGCCCTCCTGTGGCGACCCCCACAGCCGAAACAGCGAAGGGATGCGGGCGGTGGCCCTCTGCGATCTGGCAGTCGTCTCTCCGCCGATGGCTGAATCTTGTCCACCTCTTCCTCCTCGGAGTCTTCTCCAGAGGCCTCACGCGCGGCCTCTTGGTGGACCGGGACGGCTGCTGGATGAATCTTCGTAGACCGCAAGGCCTTCACCGCGCCTCCGGCTGCTTCCTCTGCTGCGATCTCTCATAAGGCGTCTTGAAAAGTGACATCTGTCTTTGCAAACAGCTTTTGCTGTACTTCGCGGCTTCGCAACCTGCATACAAGTCTATCTCGGAGCCTTTCCTCCAAATCTTGAAACGCACATGGTCATGCGGCCTGCCTCAAGGCCACGATGAAATCTGCAGCTTATTCGCCGGGCCGCTGGTCCCTCTGCTCGAACTGATGCCTCCAAGTTATAATCAAGAGCTTGGGCTCGAAGTGTTCTCGCAGCATCTTCTTCAAATCGGCGTACGCGATTGATTCCAATGGTGCCGGGGCGACAAGATTTTCAGCGATTTCAAAAGTCTCTTGCCCACAGACACACAGCAAAGTAGCCGCTTTCAGGCCATCTTCCTGGACTTTATTTACTCTGAAATAGTTTTCAATGCGAGCTGCATACGAGCTCCAGCGTTCCGGATGCGAGATGTCGAATTCGCCAAGATGGCCCAGCTTGGACATCTTCTTTCTCGATGGCCTCGCCCATGTCTCTCGCCGCAAGGAATTGAGAAGGGGTCCGACGAAGCCAAGCCCGCCTCCAGCGTATGTATGCTGGACGGCGACTGCTCCTCCTGGACGCCACGCTTCTCTTCTCTTCCCGGCCTAGGTGAGTAGGCCTACTTCTGCTTCTTCGGGATTCCAAATGGCAAATCCCACCTTCATCGCCAATGTTCTGTTCACAAGGCAGACATGAAGACGAGGCAGTTGGTACAAAAGATGTTCTTTATTGAATACATTCACTGAACAGAAGCAAGTGAACAATGGCAACAGGCCCTTTTATACTCCCCTTGCAAAGGGGATCCTCAACCAATGAATGCAGGCTATTCTCCCGCCTCGCGCATGCGCACGAGGCTGGAGACTGCCTGTCTGGGTCTCTGCAACTGGTCCCGGGCAACATGTGGTCTGCCCGGGACTCTGCAGTTGTCCTGCAGGTTTCCTGAGCCTTGCTGATTGACTCAGCAAGGCCCAGGACACAACAATAATAATATTGTAAAATTTTAGTGATCACTTTGCTTTATAATTAAATAGCCAATTCCAAGTGGGGTCCTTAAACAAGGGCCACCTATACATGAAAAAAGACAAAAGTTTTATTTTTTTAAAGTACCTTCATCACTCATTTAATTCCTTGAATTCATCTCTATTCTCAAACAAAGTAAAATCTATGATCAGTTGTCCCAATTGCAGTTTTATGGATGGGTGAAGAGATGATAGCAAATGTTATTCCATTTAGATTTTTAAAATCATACAGACATGCACACAAACACACACACACACACACAGACAGACAGACAGACACACACACACAGACACACACACACACACACACCATTAGCTGCTTTTCTGTTAATTGTTCGTAATATTTTCTTTATGAATACAATAATCTCCATTCATTTTTTTACATATTTTTCTTGCTTAACTATGCTCACTGCTTATGTAATTTATTTCCATGGCATTCAATTTACTTTTATGAGATTTGTTTTCTGATATATCTAACTCTCATTTCCATGTACCAAAGTAAGCCATAGCAGCATCGTAAGCACAGCCATCCCCACTTATCCTTCACAACAGACAATGTACTACCTGTTATTTTTCAATCTGCAGCTGAACATTTTAAAATTTCTCCATCTGTTTTTCAATTAGTAAACATTCTGCCAAGGTATACAAATTCATCTGCTTGCTCTAATTGTTTACCATTTATATATAACTTGCAACCATTCATTCCGTTTTACTTGTCAAACATACCAACCTTGATCTTGAACATCCATATTCTTTGCTACATTATGCAAACTATTCAATATTTACTTCAGGTAACTGAGGTTCTTAGCCAATAAGATTGCATACTTGTTTACATACTTGTCCACATACAAAAGAACATACTTGTTCACATCCCCAACTGATGCATTGCAATGTTAGAGACATTCCTTATATTTTTAGCCATTAATACATTGAAGAAGAGGACATCACACATTGACCCAATATCTTTCCAGGTGGATGTAAAAAATGAATCCCACTGTTTTTACATTAACAATAACTTTCTTCAATCATCTAGCATAGATGAAGACTTCACAAATATATTATACATCAAAGCACTTTCAGGTTTTCCAGCGGCAACATATCCACCAGCCTCATTTTTTTTTCAACATTCTCACAGACTTTTAGACATTGTGTCTTGGATGCTAACATTTATAGCATTTGTTCAGTTCTTCTCTTTAGAGATCCCTCTTATTTCCACACAAATCTCTTTTGTGTGGGAAAAAATAGCATTCTTTCACTCCAGTTTTATCCCCAAAATGTGATTATGATTCTTCCAACCATTCTGTTGGAGGTCTTTTGTTTAGTCTTTCTCACTCAGTTCAAAAGTAAGTTTTTATTCAAATAAAAAATGCTCTACTTCCATTACATGAAATTAAGCATAAAGAAAAGAAAGGCAATGAGTAACAAATTTTAAAAGTAAAAACGAGACAAATTCCACCTCAAATATTTCCTATTTCATGAAATATTGCACAGATATTCACAAACTTTTCCTTTTTTCTCTTTTTATTTATTTTTATTACGAATTTTCATATAATAAAAAGCAAATGAAAAGAAAGGGAAAAAGGTAAAAGTGCAAGAATAGTAAAAGGAACAAATGTAAATGACTTCTGACCTTTTTAATAGATAATTGTAATTTTATTGTTCCCCCCCCCCCCTTCCTCTTATATATTTTGGAAATTTTGTGATTCCTTCATTTAATCCATATCTTTTCTTAATCTCCAAATTCATAAATAATTATTTTGTTTAAATCATCTGGATAAATTGCCAATCCCAAAACATAAGGATCCACTGACTGAAGGCTGATTCAAAGCGCTGGGAGAATAGCCCTATTTGTAAAGATATTGTTAGAGTGAGAGGATCTCTGGAAGGACCTCATTCCAGAGACAGATACAATGACAAAAAAGACACAGCTCTTGGGTTGAATTAAAAGGCATTATTGAAACACAAAGAACACCAACTCTGCCTGATCTTACTGGTGGGGTAGAAAGCATGGGAGATATGTGGTCTCTTCAATAACTTATTAGACTTAAGTTGCATGGGTGGTCTCATATTTATGAGTTTAAGTGAATTACAGGAAGTTATGTTGTCTATATAAATGTTTTTAAAATCATTCTTGTACAAGTTATAGTAAATATACTAAATATACAATTAATTTAATGTTTTCTAGGTACAAGGAGGACCATGAGTTCAGAACCCTCTCTAGACTTAAATAGGTGACAAAAATCTCTTAAAATCAATCATTTTAATAATGGTTTGGGAAATGTGAACATTATATAATCCAGAGCAGTATATAGCCTTAATAGTGGACACATCATTATTTTAATGCAATATATCATCATTTTTATGTGTGATTTAGAAATCCTCCTGTTTATAGACTGTTGTTCCTTCATCAGGATGAACAAAACATAGTTTTATCAGGCTACATTAATGTAAACAACATCTTGTTATTATTACTTAGTTCCAAATAGAAATGACAAATGATGTTCTTCAGAGAGTTAGATACTCCATCACATACGTTAGCTATAACTATCTCTTCTGTAATCAGACAATGTATACAGATGATATTTGAGTTGGTGTAAGATGATGATAAAATGTAACTCTACTAGAAAAATATTTCTTGTCATCTCATTATTCTGAATTTTGAAGTGATTCTGATTAGCATACAAAAATACATATGGGCTATCTCATTAATTTTATTTGTCAATATCTATTGATTTTTAAGTAATGATGGAATTGTTTGTCAAAATATTTTAGGTTTGAATATAATGCACCAATATGGGAAAGATTATCTGTAGGTCCAGGCACCAAAATATATTCAGTCTCCTGTCACTTGGGAACAATGCAAATGAATGAATATCAGTGCAATAGAACTCTATGAAATATTGGATAAGACAAAATATTCCTATGCTGTATATGTCAATGCTTTTGAAATAATCTCAAAATCTGATAAAGTAATGTGTATAGCCTAGTTCGTTTGAATGAAAATAATTAGGCAACAAAGCCCAAGTAAAATGAAGGCATATGGGAACTGGCAAGCAAGCAAAAACTAAATAACAATATAATTGAAAGATTTCTGATGGCATGCTGTAAGACATGTCAGTCTTCATCACCTCCTAATCTTTAAGGGCAATTCTATGTAAAAAAGAACATCTTGAATTTTGTATTTAAGCTTATACATTTATAATAATGCATTTGAATTTTAATAATGAAAATACTTTGAGTAAGCCTAATTGAAAGAAAACTATGTTAAGATGGATTTTGAATGATCACTTCTGTTCGGGGATAGAAAGTCCGAGCTTTAAGTTAGTGGAACTAAGCATGGATATTTGTGATCCAAACATATTTGGTGAGGGAGTCATGACCTAAATCTCATCTTTTACAGATGTATTACTATATTATATACTTCAGATAAGAAAGAAAAGAAATACAATTTCCCATGTACTTGCACCATGGTCTAAACCTAAGACAAATGGTCAAAGAAGCAAAAACTCAAAATGATTATTTTCATGATGCTGAAAGTCTAATCATAAATTACATAACTGGCAGTGTTTTGTTTTTTAATGGCATGCGAAAAGTTACTACATGAAATGAGCAAGTAGTAATTTAATTGCATCTAGTGGTTCAAGAAAGGTTCAGCATAGATCTGAACAGCTGGCACATTTATCACTTCCTGCTTCAATCAACATTTTGATTTCATCCTGCCATTTTCCATTATGATGCTTTCTGATGGTTATATCAAATTGAAGTTTATTGGGGTTTTTGCCTTTTAGTATGTGAACAGGGCAATTCTGTGCCCATCTTACTAGTGATAAGTACTAGTCGTTTCCATGAGATTTATATAAAGGTGTCAATGGGTCAAGGAATGTTTATGCACTATTTAAAATGAATCAATATAAGGATTTAGGAATCTTTGTTAAACATTATTTCATGATTAAATTAATGCATAATGCTAACCAAGTAGTAACATTCACACATATTATGTAAAGTTTAATGTCAGGAACAATGGATTGCTTCCACATGTTTTGGCCATATAAGGGGATTATTAAACATGCTTTTGTAACTTGCAATTAATAAGCAAATTAGTTTTCCAGGATCAGATGATGTAGTTATCACTTAACTATAAAGAGAATCTTACCTTAAGTTGGTGTAAAGTTCACATTATCTCATTCAGTCAGCCATGTTGGCAGCAAATCCATCACCAATGAAAAAATATATATAGTTGCTTCAGTCAAAATGTAATATTTCCCACCAAGGCAATAAAACAAGATTTTGCCAGTTTATTTGCTTAAGTTAAAGCATAGGGAAGCTGGATATCTTGAACATGACAACAAATAAGAGCTTTAAAATGATGGGACTCCTTTTTTTTTTACTAAAATTTTAGATCTTTTCATTTTAATACTCCTATTTGTGACATTTTTCCCCACTAAAAGTTGAGATGAGTTTAGAAAAACCTGCTTGAGCAGTCTCTGAGTGGGGAATGGAAGCTAATATTTCTAGTGTAAATTTTCAGAGACTATAGCCATATTAGTGTATTGCAGGAATAGCAGCCCAGAGGAACAAATTAGTTAACAGATATATTACCACTATTGGAATCAAATTTTGTAGTTTGATGAGAGAAATTTCATACATAAACACAGTTGCTCTTGGGGAATGCAAAGGAGGGAAAGGGCATTGGTGGTGAAGACAACAGCTATTCTTTTGTACTTCTCTGAACATTTAATATAGCTCTTGGCTCAAAACATAACAACTGGTATAAGTATTAATTTATGATAAAATACGTTTACCTGGACATTTTTAGAAACAAATGTTTCATGAAGTTTTATGAAAGTATTAAAAATAGAATGAAATATAATTATGAATTGACATATAAAAACTATTGTTATTTATTTATTGATTGATTCATGTTTTTATTATTTTTAGACAGTGAACATACATAAAACTTTTTCCTCCTTCTATTTTCCCTACAACCCCTTTAGGATATTTGGACTGACAGAGAGTAACTGGCCCAAAGTCATCCAGGTGGCTTTCATGCCTAAGATGGGACTAGAATTTGTCTTCTAATTTCCAGACCAGCACCTTAAACACTAGACCCAACTGGCTCCTTACCACATATGTGTCTTATCACCAATAAATGCTACTCGTAATATTGTGTTCCTTTCCGATTCTGGATTTAACTGGTTAAATTTTCCCTTGTACATCAAATATTGTGTCTTTCTTCTAGTAGCTATGACCAACTAAATAATATTTGGTAATGGGAAGAAGGCTAGAAGCTACGAAAGGAGAAATTAACTTTACTATGATATTGTTCGTAATGTGAAACAATTGCATTTCTGTGTAAGGATGTTTTAATTTCAAGTTTGTCCTAGTCTCTGATTTAAGATCTTAGACTTTGTCACTGAAAAAAACAATACTTATGCATATTTGACAAGCAGTACAAGGTTGCTTATTCTGCTTTTGAAACAGAGAGACATGAATCTCTGGAACCTTCTGTTAGATAATTCTGTAAGCTCTTAAGCCTTGTAGTGAGCAGTGGCTACGATATCTAGAAATCTTTGTCTTCCATTATCAAATTCAACCCTTTGTACTTTACAGAAACTCAGTAGCTTCATTCTTATTGCACAGAACTGGCATTTATACCACTAGCAGAGGAAAGTTCATATGATAAGATGTTTATTAGAAAATTAATTGCATAAAGGAATAAACTTTTACCTTATTACCATATGAGAGACAGAAGTAACATACTTACTAAATAATCACAACAGCTGTCCAGGAAGTATGCTTTGTAAATATAAATAGAATGAAAACATGTAGCTTATATTAATTTGGCTAGTGGAAATTTAAATTGGAATAAGAGCTGGCATGTTCTACATGAAATGAACAATGACATGAAGCTTTCAGAAATGGCAAAAGATCTAGTGCCAGTTGGATACAGTTTTGTTGGATAACTATGCTGACTTTCTAAGTTGCTTGTTAAATAGTGGGAAGTTATTCAGATCAGAGTAAATAATCACTTTTGTATCTGGGGATGTAGGAGTGCTTGCAAACATAAAAGCCAATTTGAATCAGAGAGAGAGAGAGAGAGAGAGACAGACAGACAGACAGACAGACAGACAGACAGACAGAGACAGAGACAGAGACAGAGACAGAGACAGAGACAGAGACAGAGACAGAGACAGAGACAGAATACTGTATCTTAATCTACCTTTGAATAATTTATTAACTTGACAGGCAGATTTTTAAAATAAACAACATTATTTCTGTTATTGAATAAGAGTGGAAAGAATATCTTTGGATTAGATTAGCAAATTTGCACCTGTTCTTAGTAAACTGAGGTGTTGTTTGATAAAAGTCTGAGACATAAAATCACCACTAAACATTTTCTGATAGAATAGAGTTACAGCTGAATGGATAATTTTAAGAAAAAATAATTACCATAGAAATCATAGCAGGAGAACATCAGGGAAAGTTAAACGTAATTTATGTTGTGCCTTATTTGCCACATGCTTGCATTATACAGCCACGCAGTATACAACTACAAGCAAAAAAGTCCTTATTTGGAAACAGTGATACGACAGCTGGAATAAGTTGAAGATAAAGGTGATGTATTTGTGAAGATAGGAATGAATAAATGTTATTCTCTATATCAAATTACTATAGGCTCAGACACATTTTTTTTCTTTCATTTGCTACTCAATGGTAGATATCTGCAGTAGTTGTCCAAATATATCGTCATCTTCATCTAAGCAATTTAGTGCCTAAACACGACTACATATATTTTCTTCATTCCCCTGATTTAATCCAATTTCATAACTGCATATTTGAAGAACTAGAAATAGGTAATGATTTAGAGTGGCAAAATAAATCTAAAATATACTAAAAGGCAGTTCAATATAAAATCTAATATTAAATCACTTCTAAGATTATTTCTCCTTCATGGATTACTGCCTTGTCGTGGCGAAGGGGCTTACGTAACTCAATGAAGCTATGAGCTATACTATACAGGGCCATCCAAGATGGACAGGTCATAGCAGAGAGTTCTGACAAAATGTGATCACTGGAGAAGGAAATGGCAACCCACTTCAGTATCTTTGCCATGAAAACCCCATGGACAGTACCAAAAGGCAAAAATATATGACGCTGGAAGATGAGCCCCTCAGGTCGGAAGGTGTCCAATATGCTACTGGGGAAGAGCAGAAGGCTAGTACTAGTAGCGCCAGAAAGAGTGAAGCGACTGGACCAAAGCCGAAAGGATGCTCAGCTGTGAATGCATCTGGTGGTGAAAGGAAAATCCGATGCTGTAAAGATCTTTTCTTCATAGGAACCTGGAATATAAGATCCATGAATCAAGGCAAGCTAGACGTGGTCAAACAAGAGATGACAAGACTGACCATCGACATCTTAGGAATCAGCGAACTAAAATGGACAGGAATGGGTGAATTTAACTCAGATGACCATCAGGTATACTACTGTGGGCAAGAATCCCTCAGAAGAAATGGAGTAGCCTTCATAGTCAATAAAAGAGTAGGAAAAGCAATACTTTGCTTTTGGTTCTAATCCAAGGCAAACCATTCAATATCACAGTTGTCCAAGTCTATGCCCCAACCACTGGTGCTGAAGAGGATGAAATTGACCGGTTCTATGAAGCCCTACAGCACCTTATAGAATTAACACCAAAAAATGATGTCCTTATCATCATGGGGGATTGGAATGCTAAAGTAGGAAGCCAAAAGATAACCGGAATAACAGGCAAGTTATTGGAGTACAAAATGAAGCAGGGCCTAGGCTGATAGAATTTTGTCAAGAGAATATGATGGTCATAGCAAACAATCTTTTCCAACAACCCAAGAGATGGCTCTACACATGGACATCACCAGACGGTCAACACAGAAATCAGATTGACTATGTGCTCTGCAGCCAAAGATGGAGAAACTCTATACAGTCAGTAAAAACAAGACCAGGAGCTGACTGTAGCTCAGATCATGAGTTTCTCATTGCAAAATTTAGGCTTAAATTGAAGAAAGTAGAGAAAAGCACTAGGCCACTCAGGTATGAACTAAATCATATCCCTGATGTATATACAGTAGAGGTGACAAATAGATTTAAGGAATTAGATATGATAGACAGAGTGTCTGAAGAACTATGGGCGGAGGTTCACAACATTGCACAAGAGGTAGCAACTAAAACCATCCCAAAGAAAAAGAAATGCAAGAAAGCAAAATGGCTGTCTGAGGAAGCTTTGCAAATAGCTGAGGAAAGAAGGGAAGCGAAACGCAAGGGAGAAAGAGACAGATACACCCAATTGAACGCAGAATTCCAGAGAATAGCTAGAAGAGATAAAATGCCTTCTTAAATGAACAGTGCAAAAAAATAGAAGAAAACAATAGAATAGGGAGGACCAGAGATCTCTTCAAGAAAATTGGAGATATGAAGGGAATGTTTCATGAAAAGATGGGCATGATAAAGAACCAAAATGGCAGGGACCTAACAGAGGCAGAAGAGATTAAGAAGAGGTGGCAAAACTACACAGAAGAACTATACAAGAACGAGCTTGGCATCCCTGATAACCAAAACGGGGTGGTCCCTGACCTCGAGCCAGACATCCTAGAATGTGAAATGAAATGGGCCTTAGGAAAGCTGAGCAACAACAAAGATAGTGGAGGTGACAATATTCCAGCTGAATACTGGATACTGAATACTATTCAAAATCTTAAAAGACGATGCAGTAAAAGTGTTACACTCAATTTGCCACAGGATTGGAAAAGGTCAATTTACATTCCAATTCCAAAGAAAGGCAATGCCAAAGAATGTTCAAACTATCGCACCATTGCACTCATTTCACATGCAAGTAAAGTTATGCTTAAAATCCTACAAGCTAGACTCCAGCAGTATGTGGATCGAGAACTTCCAGAAGTACAGGCAGGATTTCGAAGAGGCAGAGGAACTAGAGATCAAATTGCCAACATACGCTGGATCATGGAGAAAGCTAGGGAGTTCCAGAAAAACATCTACTTCTGCTTCATTGACTATGCTAAAGCCTTTGATTGTGTGGATCACAACAAATTGTGGCAAGTTCTTAAAGAGATGGGAGTACCAGACCATCTTATTTGTCTCTTGAGAAACCTATATGCGGGTCAAGAAGCAACAGTGAGAACTGGACACGGAACCACTGATTGGTTCAAAATTGGGAAAGGAGTCCGGCAAGGCTGTATTCTGTCGCCCTGCCTATTTAACTTATATGCAGAGCACATCATGAGAAAGGCAGGGCTAGATGAATCAAAAGTTGGAATTAAGATTGCCGGGAGAAATATCAATAACCTAAGATATGCAGATGATACCACTCTAATGGCAGAAAGTGAAGAGGAACTAAAGAGCCTCTTGATGCGGGTGAAGAAGGAGAATGCAAAAGGTGGCTTGAAACTCAACATTAAGAAAGCCAAGATCATGGCATCTGGCCCTCTCAATTCCTGGCAAATAGATGGGGAAGAAATGGAGGTAGTGACAGATTTTATTTTCCTGGGCTCCAAGATCACCGCAGATGGGGACTGCAGCCAAGAAATTAAAAGACGCTTGCTCCTGGGGAGGAAAGCTATGGCAAATCTAGACAGCATACTAAAAAGCAGAGACATCACCCTGCCAACAAAAGTGCGTATAGTCAAGGCCATGGTTTTCCCAGTTGCAATGTATGGCTGTGAAAGTTGGACCATAAGAAAGGCTGAGCGCCAAAGAATTGAGGCCTTTGAACTATGGTGCTGGAGAAGACTCCTGCGAGACCCTTGGACTGCAAGGCGTTCAAACCGGTAAGTCTTAGAAGAGATCAACCCCAACTACTCTTTAGAAGGCCAGATCCTGAAGTTGAAACTCAAATACTTTGGCCACCTAATGAGAAGGAAGGACTCACTGGAGAAGAGCCTAATGCTGGGAAAGATTGAGGGCAATAGAAGAAGGGGACGACAGAGAATGAGGTGGCTGGATGGAGTCACTGAAGCAGTAGGAGTGAGCTTAAATGGATTCCAGAAGATGGTAGAGGACATGAAGACCTGGAGGAACATTGTCCATGGGGTCACGATGGGTCGGACACGACTTTGCAACTAACAACAACAAGAAGATTATTTACAGACTATGATATTTTTTTTCAGGGAGAATTTTTTTTTTCAGGGAGTGTATTTGTTTCTGTCTCTGTTACTAGAATTATTTCCTATTTTTAAATTACTCTAAAATTCTATTTGTTTTGATGATATTTCAAATGATTGCGTACTTCTAACCTATATATTTACTTAAAGTATTAGCAATTTTGGTAAGATCAGTAAAAAAAGTATAGTTTTATGTTTCATCTATTATAGTGATGATAAGGTATTCCAAATCTTGTATACCTAAATGTTTGACATTGGCAATAGAACTGACTTGAGAAATACCATTGGTCAGTATCATATAGAGTAGTTCTAAATCTGGAAAGAAGACATAATAATTGATTATCAGATAGCACATCCACCTTTCAAGTCCAGATAATCCAGAAGGGATCTTTTCAAACAATTTGAAACCGATTAAGAAAGTCAAATAACCAATACAGAGATATTTGCAGCATAACAGGAAAGAGGAAAAATCTTGAATTGAAAGCAGGAAGACCATGAATTCTAGTATTTCCCTAAACATGGTCAGCTGAGTGGCTTTGAGCTAGTCATTATAGAAATGTAGAAAACTGACAGCAGAAAAAAAAGGACAGTGGTTCATTGAGCCTGCCATTTAAGGGTTTTTTATTTTTTTATTTTATTTTTTTTATTTTTTGTCAGATGATGGACATGTGTTTATCTCAAGCAGGCTTAAATTCAGGTACTGGTGACTGATCCACTATCTCCACTGGAAATTATCTTCCTAAGTCCTAAGAAGATGGCATTGGCAAACCACCTCTGAAATATTGGCAAGACAGACATTTACATTAATATTATTTTTCTATCTATCTATCTATCTATCTATCTATCTATCTATCTATCTATCTATCTATCTATCTATCTATCTATCTATCTATCTATCTATCTATCTATCTATCATCTATCTATCTATCTATCTATCCATCTACAGAGAGAGAGAGAGAGAGAGAGAGAGAGAGAGAGAGAAAGAGAAAGAGAAAGAGAAAGAGAGAGACAGAGCATTCTTGGAGATTTTGGGAACACTACACAGGCATCTGGTTATTAATGTGAGAAACAAAAATGTATAGTAAGCAGGACCTTGGTTTTATCTCATAGGGCTATTCTTTTAGTCAAATTCTCAAGACTATACATGCATCAGTTGGATTGTGATCCATTAAAAAGCTAATGCTCTAATAAATTTGTCCATACATAACAAGGCACAAGACGCCGGTTTGCGATTGCGGAATTGGCGGACATGTAGGGCAATTGCTCTCTCCACCGTCCGATTTTCTCCTGCCGGGGGACCCTGAAGAGGGTTGGAAGTTGCCCTGTAGGGGCAATGAGCGTTTGATCCGGGGCAGCTCTTTAAACTGACGGGGAAAAGATCGGCCACCAATATGGCCCATCATTAAGCCGCTAACAGCCGAGGCCAAAATCACCAACAAGCACTTTGAAAGCAACGCGGAGGAATTGGGCGAGATCTTACCTTCTCTGTACCCCACGTATTTTCCTGTAAAAAGCTTCTTGAAATTTCTTCCCCCTATGAGGAGAGAGGGAAGGGAACGTCTTCCACCCACCCTCTAAAATGGCGGTGTCTGACTTCCCAGGGGAAATAAACATTGAAAAGAACAACTTAATATAATTGGATCTGCATCTTCTTGAAATTTGGAGACCCAAAAAGTTCCTAATCTTATTGGGACTTGTTATTTTACTCTATTTGAAAAAAAAAATGGATAAGAACCTAGCCCGGGACTTGAAAAAGACTTTAAATGCTATCGGGGACATCTTGTGGCAACGCTTGGTACAGCAATCTATTATTTTTGACAAAGAGACTTGCTCACAGCTCAGACCTGACCTTGGTATTATCTATGAGAGATATAACGCTGAGAGAGCAACTGGGCAATGAAATTGGTCTCTAGGAACTGTGGAGGTGGACATTTACTGACTCTTGTTTAATAAACAGCCTTCACTAGAAAGACCATCTACAACTACGCCAGAAATGGAGGAGGGTCAGCAAAAATCTTGGCTATGCTAAAATCTATACTTGATACTATTCTTACAGCCAACGAGACAATGAGATCTAACCTGAAAGACCAAGGTGCCAGCCCAGATGTACAAAGCAAAACCTCAATTGCAACTAAAGAACTAACAACAGAAGTGGATACCAAGACAGAGGGCTTTAAAGATCAACGAGTACAGTTCACCAAAAATCCAAACAATGAAACAACAACTTTAAAAATGGAAATTAATTTCTACACAAACCAGAAGGAACCTGAGGAAGAAGAAGACCAGATCGAATTGAAGACAAGTATACTAGAGCAAATATGGGGATCTGGGCCACCAGGGCGACAACTTAATGATTATAAATGGGCCAGTTCTTCCAGAAAATTGACAACTAGATGGTCTCCTTTAATTCAAGCAACATGCACAAGAATGAAGGGAAATATATTTGATGATTTAAAAACATTGGTATGGAAGCCTGGTTGGCATAAAAAGAAAGCTAGAGTTAGGTTGAAAAACTGGGGTCTTTTGATTTACTAGACAGGATCCTAAATTGCCAACCAGTGGGCTAAAGGGAGATATTAAGATAAGGGGAAATTTGATTATTAGACTTAAAATAGTTGGAAAATAGTAAAAATAAGGGATTAATCTGTTTAATACTGAGGATTTAGACTTACAAGGGAAATTAAAATTAACTATTAGGAAATAGGTTTGAACTATTGTTTAGCCCAGATAATATAGATGATGGACTTGAGATAACAAAGGATACTCTATTATTAAGGTGGTGATGTACTAGGGCGAGAAATAGAAAATGTTTATGAAATAAAATAAGAATATATTTAAGTAAGTAATATGTGCATTTTAGACATTATAATTTTTATGAAGTGAGACATAGGAAATTTGGGTTACCCAAAACTTAAATACTATGGATATTAAAGGTTAAATTGGAGTAATGCAATTAAAAACTAAACATTAGGTAAAATTTAATAACAGGACATGGATATGCATAAGCAAAAAATGTATTGATAAATGTGATAATGAAGCTTTCACTGAGTTTGATACAATTAGAAATTTACTAGCTTAAATACGATATACCAAATGTTAAGGGAAACAGAGAAGAAATATTTGATGATGTAACCTGAGATGTGTACTAAAGTTTTTATAATAACAATAACAACAACAACAACAACAGCAACAACAACAACAATAATAATAACAATAATAACAATAACAACAACAACAACAACAACAACAACAACAACAACAATAACAATAACAATAACAATAATAATAATAATAATAATAATAATAATAATAATAATAATATAAAATAATAATAAATAATAATAATAATAAATAATAATAATAAATAATAATAATAATAATAATAATAATAAAGTTGGAAGGGACCTTGGAGGTCATCGAGTCCAACCCCCTGCTCAGGCAGGAGACCCTATACCATTTCGGACAAATGGCTGTCCAGTCTCTTCTTAAAAACTTCCAGGGTTGGAGCATTCACCACTTCTGGAGGCAGGTTGTTCCACTGGTTAATTGTTCTAACTGTCAGGAAGTTTCTCCTTAGTTCAAGGTTGCTTCTCTCCTTGATCAGTTTCCATCCGTTGCTTCTTGTCCTGCCTTCAGGCGCTTTGAAAAATAGCTTAACTCCCTCTTCTTTGTTATTGAACTATTGACTAACCCAATCACCACGTTGCCTTCCAAATACTCAAATGTAAAACTGGAAAACCAATAAAATATTATTTTAAAAAAATAACAAGGCACAAGACTTTTGCTGTTAAATGAACAAGGATTAATAATAATTATTCATATTCTAAGACAACAAAGTAGGGTCATAAACCTATACTTTAAAAATAGTCAATAAATAACAATATAATCCTAACAATGAAATATCTAGGTATATATGTCTTAAGTTAGAAAATAGTTAAACAACTGGAATAGAAAAACTGTCAGGTCTATAGTTATAAAAAACAGTTATGATAAAGAAGATATTTTGAGAGGAATTTAGGACAATTTCCCAAAATCTAATGAGACAAAAAGAAGAGATCCTTTTTCAGTTTGGGATATAAACCCACTGGTGTTTTAAAGGTAAGTTGTAGAATTTAGGAGAACCTGTTTGGCATAGTGGTTAAGGTGCTGGTATAGAATCCAGGAGACCATGAGTCCCACCTTGGGTGCAAAACTATCTGGGTATCCAGTCAGCTCTTAGCCCTACGAAAAAGAGAATGACAAACCACTTCTGAACCTTGCCAACAAAACTGCAGGGATAGGTCGAAGCTATCACCAGGAGTAAAAAAAATAACTCGAACCTCTGCCACAAAAAAAGCAGAACTATGATTTTGTTGGCTAAATGTAGGAATAGGGCATGCATATCAGGAATGACAACTGTATTTTGATACATGTTGCCTAGCCTGGTTAAAATAATGGGTGAATCTCCAAAAGAAGAGGCTACTTGATTTGGAATGTCATGAACTAAGGTTTGGGTGGCACGGTTATTTATGGTATGATAAAGTAAAAGTTAATGCTGATTTTAATAATCACTTCATCAGACATGCCATATTATGAGAATGGAACAACTATAAAACAAGATTCTCCACAAAGTTGCCTCTTTGGGTATCCCCACAGGAAGCTTTTTTAAGAAAAGAAATGGTTGTGAAACCAGATTGGTGGACCTATGGTAAAATAATATTTTTAAACTCAGGTGACCCTATTCTTAAATCGAGGGAAGAGTTAGAATCAGAGGGTTATGTTTGTCATTGGTTTACATATCAACAACTGAAAGAAAGATTAAACTAGATAAAAAGTATTTGGGGTTTGACTTCATTAAAAATGAATTTGAAACATTATTGTGTGGCAGTGACGAATATATTATTGCTAAGGCTTATAAAATGCTATTGAAATTGAATTTGGAAAGTGAACATGTAAAACATTGTATGATACAATGGGCAAGGAATTTTGGTTATAATGTGAGGCTGAAATGACGGGAGAATATGTGGATGAAAAGTTTAAAATTTAAAATTTACATTGAATTACAACTTTAAAGATCACTGGTATTTAACACCAGATAAGCTGTCTAGAATGTATAAAGGTATTTCAAATGAATGCTGGAAATGTAAATGTAAAGAAGGACTTTTTATCATTTATGATGGACATGTGATAAAGCAAAGAAATATTGGAGAAGGATTCACATTTTGATACAGAAAATCCTTAAAATAAAAATAAACATGAAACCAGAAACTTTTCTTTTGGGTTTAATGGAAAAAGATTTGGGGGAAAAAATCAAAACTTTGATCCTGTATATGTCAATGGCAGCAAGACTACTGTATGCACAAAAATGGAAGGACATTTCAATTCCCAGTATGGACAAATGGCTACAGAAGTTAATGGAGCTGGCAGAGATGGTTAAATTGACTGTTTTTATTAAAGAAAAGAATACAAGTACCTTCATTTCTACATGGAGACTGCTTCTGGACTTTGTGCTTGAGGTGGAAAAAAATGAAACTTTGATTCTGGGTTTCACTGATTAGATTGATTTGTTGTTACAGAAATAGCTAGTTTTTATTATTGTGAAAAAGTAAAAGTTGATGCTTGATGCTTTATTCTACTGAAACAGGAGAAGTTGGAAGTCAATCTCTTTTTTTTCTTTTCCCTCCCTTTCCCTCCCTTTCTTCTCCCTTTTTCCTCCCCATTGTGTCCTATTTGCTTTGTATTTTGTATTTTACTTTACAACTTAATTAAATGTTATTTAAAAAAAGGGATGACAACATTATTTGGAACAGATAATTATGAGATTGATGGCAAACAGTATGGTGTATCAACTTTTCTGTTCTACAAGAGCTCCCATGAGGGAGTTGTTATACTAAGTCCATCTCCTATTCTGTTTACAGTTACTTTCTGCTATAACCCACCATTTAACTCAGAGTCCTTGTTTACAAACTTACTAAGAATAGATTCATATTTTATTTGTTCTTCCTACTAATACTAAAGTATATATTTGCGCATACACATATACCAATTTATGAAAATTTAGAAAGCAAACAAGATTTTTCAGAACATACATCCAGATCCATCCTTGCTGATTTGAAAAAAAATATAAGCAAGATCTTACAAAAACCTGGTTATTACTTGGAATGGCAATCACTAGGAAATGCCAAGATTATAACTTGCTTGAAAAATTGGGGGACAAGCTCTTGAAGACCATAATGGCAATTCACCTTTCCATTCCTGCCAAGAAATTGCATTGAGACTTTATGCTTTTTTTTCAAGAAAGGTGATAATTAAGTCATTTCTGATTAAAACTTAAAGGAGCTTGTGCATCAGTACCTTTGGAATCAAATATACCATGAATATGTATAAAGTTATTAACAATCTAGAATATTCTCCAGTAGAGCTAATGCTATTTAATATATTTTTATAAACTAAAACATTTCCTTCACAAATTACTTCTGCTTCATGCCTTGTGAGTTGCTTAAGAAGATTTAATCAATACTATTTGAATACACTGTTATCTGACTCAGCACCTCTCTTGAGCATATGGACATCAATGCTTTTCCCCTGAGCATCCATATTTTATTTGAGAGTAAGGTTGCAAATAACACTCTTGCCATTCAATCTTTGAAGTACATTCAGTCAATGATGAAAAATCTGTATATCACATTTTATTTTTAAAAGATGGTTTAATGGTTTGTATTTAAAAATGTGATCACATAGAAATAACACATTAAGATTAACTGATGCTCCTTCCAGATGAGTTGTTCACTATGCAATGGCTAATATTGTTCATTCAGATTTAATAGAGGTATTCTTAAAAAATGTTGTGACCCTTCTGTAGGCTATCCATTTGTTGTTTTCCTATTTAGAGAATTTTTGTATACCATAACAATCTAGCCTGGGATAATAACTATAGTGCAGTCTCTCTAAAGGCATGGAAAAAATGTCCAATTGATAGGAAAAAAGAGGAATAGTTCTCTGAAATCAGGAGATGGGAATGTGTAGACTTCTTTTCTCTATTTGCTCATATGTAGGATCCCTAAAGACCTTTTTTAATCCTGTTTGTGGTTCCTATCAACATCATTAGCACCTCTTTAATTAATATTTCCTTAATTTATTTCCTTCCTGCTGTAACATGTCCATAACCTAAAAACAATAATTAGCTATTAATTGAAAGGGATTATTTTTTATTTTTTCTTATTTTAAAAAGAGTATTAGTGCTACAATTCTATTATACTAAAATGCTACAACTAAGGAAAAAAATGTTTAAGACTGCCTAGTGCTTGATAGGCTATTGGCTCCAAAACTATAGATTGTATTCAGGTAAAAAATATCAAAGCAAGTGATATTTCATGGAACTTTCTGCCTGGATTTCTGCAGATCTCACTTTTTAAAAAAATGACCTGTAAATGTTTTAAAATCTGTAAAGCTATTCAATCTTAATAGCTAAAGTGCAGATAACATTTTATTCTTTCGCTACAGTAAAATATCAGGCAATCAGTAATGCTGAAGCAAATCTTGGCTCTTGCATTTGGAATTTATCTTTTTCCATGGGAGAAAAAAGTATGGCCAAGAAAAAGGTGAAAGGGGTCTACTTACAGTATGCATATGAACAATAAAGTCAACCCATGAACACAAACCTGTATTGATGACCAGGAAAAATGATCTCTCTGAAAATTTCCAAAGAAATGTGGCTTCCAATTTCCTCTCCTTAATTTTACTCCTTTCCTAAATAGCAAGAATTAAAAAGCCAATAAATAAGTCAGATTCTGATGAGTATCAGGTTTCTTTTTCAGATCTGAGATGACATATTCCATTATTGCCTTGGGTACATTTGTTCTAGAATAACATTGTAACTTTCCTTTATAAAGGTCAAACAAGGAACATATAAACTAACAACTGAATGTGAATTAAATACACATGAGCTATTTATGCTATGACTTTAAGGAAAGGCTTTCTGTAATTACACAGTGATTAACAACTGTATTTGTATTTTCTTATCTAGATGTCATAAACATCCTCTTTTGAAGCTGAATTAATACAAGCTGTGAAAAAGGAATACTGATGGCTCTTTTCAATATAGAACAATATTTTGCTTGAGGATTATGCAAATTAATTTTTGATGTCTCATTAAATGATAATATTTAAGCCCAATGCTTTTAAAAAGTGCCAGCTAAAATACCGATCAGCCAACTATAGTTTCAAGGTAATACCTTGACAGGTATGTTAAGCAGAAGCTGTCCTTTAAATACTTTATTTTCATCTAATGTTCATGATATACCAAGTAATTAGTCTATCTTTCTATTTTCCATTCCAGATATGTACAGTGCATTCAGAAAGTATTCAGACCCTCTCACTTTTGTCAATTTTGTTATTCTGCAGCCTGATTCTACAGTTATTCAAATTCATTTTTTTCTCGTTAATCTACATTCAGTACCCCATAATAATAAAATGAAAACATAATTTTAGAAATGTCTGTAAATTTATTAAAAAGAAAAAAAATGAAATATCACATTGGCATAAGTATTCAGACCCTTCACTCAGTACTTTGTTGAAGCACCTTTAGTAGCAATTACAGCCTCGAGTCCTTTTGTGTATGACGTAACAAGCTGTGCATACCTGGATTGGGGGATTTTCTGCCATTGTTTCTTGCACATCCTCTCAAGCTCAGTCTGATTGGATGGCAACTGTCAGTGGAGAGCCATTTTGAAGTCCATCCAGAGATGTTCAATAGGGGTCAAGTCAGGGCTCTGGCTGGGCCACTCTAGGACATTCACAGAGTTGGCCCTAAGCCACTCCTGTGTTGTCTTGCTTGTGTTCTTAGGAATGTTGTCATGTTGGAAAGTGAACCTTTGGCCTAGTCTGAGGTCCTGAGTGGAACAGGTTTTCATTGAGGATATCCCTGTACTTTGCTCCATTCAGTTTTCCCTCAATCCTGACCAGTCTCCCAGTCCCTGATGCTGAAAAACACCCCCACAGCATGATGCTGCTACCACCATGCTTCACTGTTGGGATGATATTGGGCAGGTAATGTGTGGTGCCTGGTTTCCTCCAGATATAACATTTAGAATTGAGGCCAAACAGTTCAATCTTGGTTTCATCAGACATGAGAAGCTTGTTCCTCACAGTCTGAGAGTCCTTCAGGTGCTTTTTGCAAACTCCAAGCAGGCTTTCATGTGACTGAGGAGAGGCTTCCGTCTAGCCACTCTGCCATAAAACCCAGATTGGTGGAGGGCTGCAGTAATGGTTGTCCTTCTGGACCTCTATTCCATCTCCACACAGGAGCTATGGAGCTCAGTCAGAGTGACCATTGGGTTCTTGGTCACCTTTCTTACTAAGGCCCTTCTCCCCAAATTGCTCAGTTTGACTGGGTGACCAGCTCTTGAAAGAATCCTGATTGTGTCAAATTCTTCCATTTAAGAATTATGGAAGCCACTGTGCTCTTAGGAACCTTCAGTGCAGCAGAAATTTTACTGTACCCTTCCCCAGATCTGTGCTTTGCAATAATCCTGTCCCTGAGCTCTTCAGGCAGTTCCTTTGACCTCATGGCAGTGGTGAGATTCAAATCTGTGAACAACTGGTTCTCTGTGTGGATGCCGCTTCCGGAAGTCCGTTCTGGGCCTGGGCAACAAAAAAATAGCTACTGGTTCTGCTGAACAGGTGCAAACTGGCTGAATCCCACTACTGCTTCATGGCTTTTGCTTTGTTACAATATGCATTGTCAATGGTGAGGCATCACTATAAAGAGGTGTGTGCCTTTCCAAATCATGTCCAATCAATTTAATTTATCACAGGTTGACTCCAATCAAGGTGTAGAAACATGCCAGCAATGATCAAGAGAAATGGGAGGCACCAGAGCTAAATTTCAAGTGTTGTTGCAAAGGGTCTGAATACTTATACCAATGTGATATTTCAGTTTTTTCTTTTTAATAAATTTACAGACATTTCTAAACTTCTGTTTTCACTGTTTTCACTTTGTCATTATGGGGTACTGAGTGTAGATTAATGAATTTCAAAAACTGTAGAATCAGGCTGCAGAATAGCAAAATTGACAAAATTTTGACAAAAGGGGGTCTGGATACTTTCTGAATGCACTGTAGCTTTTAAACACTTTTTAAAAAGAAATAATAAATAAAAACTATCAATTTCTATAACCAATATAAATATATGGATGACTATGTAATGAATCATCATTGAAAACAAAACCTCTAGTTAGGTACTACCTTATTTGTAGACTGTATCCTCTGAGGAAAATGAAAGCTGGTCCAGAAGTTAAATATACTGAACAGGTCTCATCAGAGGAGGTAGAAAAAAAGTATTTCTCCCATAAACAATATGGGAAGATCCATATAGAGAAACCTATACCAGATTGGTCATTGCCTGGGTCAAACAGGAATAACAGAATAACAGAGTTGGAAGGGATCTTGGAGGTCTTCTAGTCCAACACCCAGTACAAGCAGGAGAACATATATAATTCTGGACAAATAACTGTCCAATCTCTTCTTAAAAACCTCCAGTGATGGAGCATCCACAACTTCTGAAGGCGACTGGTTAATTTTTCTCACTATCAGAAAATTTCTCCTTAGTTCTAGATTGATTCTCTTCTTGATTAATTTCCATCCATTGCTTCTTGTCTTGCTGTCTGGTGCTTTGGAAAATAAGTTAACCTCTCATGTTTGTGATAGCCCCTCAAATATTAGAACACTAGTATCATGTCACCCTAGTCCAGTGGTAGGATTCAGCAGGTTCGCACCACTTTGGCAGAACTGGTAGCTAATTTTTTGTTGCCCAGGCCCAGAATGGACTTCCGGAAGCAGCATCCATACAGAGAACCGGTTGTTCACATATTTGAATCCCACCACTGCCCTAGTCCTTCTTTTCACTAGCCTGCAGCTTCCTAATAATCTTTATTGCTTTTCTCTACACTTTTTCCAGAGTCTCAACATCTTTTTTTATTGTGGAGACCGAAACTGGATACAATATTCCAAGTGTGGTCTTGCTAAGGCATTATCATGTGGTACTAAAACTTCATGTGATCTTGATGTTATCCCTTTGTTAATGCAGCCTAGGATTGCATTAGCTTTTTTTGGCAGCTGCAGCACACTGCTGGCTCATATTTAAGTGATTGTCCACTAGGATTCCAAATCATAGTTACTGCTATTTGTCCAGGTTCTACCTATTCTGGTGGTTTTGGTTTGGTTTTTCTTGCCTAAGTGTAAAACTTACTTTTCTCTATATTGAATTTCATTTTGTTTGATAGGGCCCAGTATTCAATTCTGTCAAGATCCTTCTGAATCTTGAGCCTATCTTCTGTGATGTTGCTATTCCTGCCAGCTACAGATTTTGAGTTCCCCTTCTATTCCCTCATCTAAATTATTTATGAAGATATTGAAGAAATACTAGGCCTATGACAGTACCTTGGGGTACCCCACTGCTTACTTCCCTCCCTGTAGATGTAGTTCCATTAAGACTACACATTGAGTGCAGTTTGTCCACCAGCTACAAATCCATCTGGTGGTGGTGCTGTCTATCCCACATTTTTCTAACTTACTATGAAGTAGGTTGTGGCCTACTTTGTTCAATTCCTTAATAAAATCCAAGTATACTATATCCACAGCTTTTCGCTGGTCCATTAATTTAGTCACTTTGTCAAAGAATGAAGTAAGATTTGTCTGGCATGATCTGGTTTTGACAAACCAATGTTGGCTTCTGGATATAACTGCTTGCTTCTAGGTGTTCACATAATGTTGCTTGATTATCTTTTTCAGGATCTTCCCTGGTATTGATATTAGGTTGATTGGTCTGTAGTTTCCTGGATCTATTTTTCCCCTTTTTTAAAAAGATCAGCTCTTTTCTAGTCCTCTGGTAGTTCTCCGGTGCTCCAGGAACTTTGAAAGATATTGATCAATGGTTTTGAGACCAGTCCTTCAAAATTCTGGGATGTAATGTATCTGGTCCTACTGATTTGAACTTGTCTAGGGTGGACATGTGTTCTCTTACCATTTTCTTCCTTATTTTAATTTGTATTCCTAGTCTGTCTTTTGCAGTTTTGTTTTTCATAGGTTGTGCTATTTTTTTTCCTTTTGCTTGAAGACAGATACACAAAATCAATTAAGCAGCTCTCCTTTCTCTCTGCTGCTCGTCATTTCCTTGCCATTTTCTCCCATGAGTGAAACAATTGTTTCTTTGACTTTTTTTTTGTTTTTTACATGTTGAAAGAAACATTTTTTTAAAATTATTTTTGATATTTATTGCAAGTCTTACTTCATTCTGAGCCTTAGCTCTGCAGATTCAGGCTATAAGCTAGTACTCTGCCTTAGTTATGTGTCCCTCTTTCAATTTTTATACTTATTCTTTTTTGTCTTTCAGTTTATCAGAGAGTTCTTTGTGCAGCCATGCTGGTTTCTTCTTGGATTTCTTATTTTTGTTTTTCAGTGGTATTATGCTCGATTGGGCTTTTATAATCATATTTTTTTAGAGTTTCTTAAGCTTCTTGTGTCATGGATTTTCATCCATGGAATCCTTCCCAAGCTTTCTCTAAGTTTGTTTAAGTCAGCTCTTTTAAAGTCTAAGACACTAATTTGATTTTGTTCTATTGCTTGTGTCTGCATTATATTGAATTCCAATATGACATGGTCATTCTCCACAAAAGTTGCTGCAACTTTAGGCTCATTTCATCTCATTAAGTCCAATATAGTTGACTGTCTAGTTCTTTCCTCTACCTTTTAGCTGACAAAATTATCAGCTAGGCTCATCAGAAACCTGTTTGATCTCCCACATGATGCCGAGTTGGTTTCCCAGTTGATATCAGAATAGTTAAAGTCCCCTATTACTACTGTGGTGTGTTTCCTACCTACAGCATTTAATTGATTAACAAAAAGTTCATCTCTTTCTTCTGCTTGGTTGGCTGGGCTATGGTATACACCTGTGGCAATGTCATTCTATTTTCCTCTTATTCTAACCCATATGTATTCAAGGAGGCTTTCATCCTAGGTTTTGTCATTGTCATGCCATGCCAATTGTTCTCATTCCTGGACATCTGGTGACAAATGGAATACAGCAGGGGTCCCCAACCTGTGTGCTTCAGCCCGGTAGTGGGCCATGGCCTCCTGGCCACCGGGCTGTGGGACAGGCTGGCCAATATGCGCACATGTGCACGCACACTTCCTCACTTGCGCTAGCGCAGCAGCTGGGTGCAAAAATGGGCCGCTCCACCTCAGGGCGCAAAAACGGGCAGCTGCCGCCACTGTGCCTTGGGGCACGAAAAAGGGCTGCCACCGCCACCACGCCATGAGGTGCAAAAATGGAAGGCCACCGCCGCACCTCAGGGTGTGAAAACTGGCCGCAGCCACCACACCTCAGGGTGCAAAAATGGGCCGCCGCCACCATGCCTTGGGGCACGGAAATAGGTCATCGCCATGCTGCGGGGTGCAGAAGCAAGGCGCTATGCCACACAATAATGGGTGGGGCTAGTATCATGCAGGTGCTAGTCCCACCCCATTTGTGGCATGCGCATGCTTGTGGCACCATGCGTGCGTGCACACACACACATGTAAATTTCTTCCCCCTCCCTTTTCCTCCAGTCCGCCAACCGACAAAGGTTGGTGACCTCTGGAATACAGGACTCAGGAAAAGGTGTTTGCCCATTGCAAATAGACAAATATTGAACATAAAGAAATAATTACCTGTTATTACAATCAAGGACAACGAGAAGGTGATATGTGAAAAGAATGCACCAGATCTGGAAAAAAAATAACTTTCAAAAAATAAAAGAGGTAGATCATTGTCAATGTATAATTCAAACTAAGTATTCACAGAAGAAGAATTTGAAGAATTGCAAATGTCTATCCATGGCAAAGAAATCAAAGCCTTGCCAGAAGTAGCTTAGACTGTTGAGGCAAATCAGAGGGGTTGGCATAGAAAAATAGATATTTTCATTCCCAAATCAGGCATCCTATCCCTGCCTTCTTCTCAGAAAAAAACAAAGCTCTATATTTTTAAAAAAGAGTAACTAAAACAAACAATAACCTTGCATCAAAACAGCACAAAAACAAAGAATAGGGTTACCTGCAATGGAGCTTGTTAAAAAGAAACAGCTAGCACAACTATTAAAAGATGCCAAGGTTATAATGTCAAGAAAGAGCTCACTGCAATAAACAAACCAATTAATTTATACCTTGGTTGCAGTTATAACTGAATACATGGAATGCAAAATCCACAAGGAAGGAAAAAAGCCAAACAGTGCACCATCAAATGGAAGATCTAGCTGGAAAATAAGATCAGCATGCTAAGATCAGATGCAAGCAAGCTAGAACATACTGTCTAAAGAAAAGTAGCCGAAGAACAAAAAAAACAAAAAAATCAAATCAAATCAAATCAAATATCTTTATTGTGGTATTTGGCCAGACTTTACCATAAAAAGAGTACAGTAAAAAAGAGGAATAGTTTAACACAGTAATTTGTTATTGGGAAGGGGGGAAATAATACAACAATGAAACACATATCAGTCATAACTTGGTTCAGGTATTTGACCACTGATATGTGAGTATAGAGTTAACATCCCTTAAAAAATACTAAACATAAGATTAGTCAGTATGGCCCTTGTATTTGGAATGATTGTGGCATCAGAGAACAGGTCTCAGAGCTACATAGAAAGGGCACTATATGAGAACATGGGTGAGAATTTCTACCTCCCTGGATCCACAAGGGAAAGTCTATGTAAATAAGGAGTCCCATGAAATCTTCCTGACAGTTCAACTGATGGAGGGCCTCAGAGCTAGCTTTGGAAAATGCCCATCTGTATTTTGCATTAAATTAAGTTAAATTAATTAAATTAAGTTTGCAACTGTCTAATGTTTGGTGATAGAATTCAGGGGTGCATTTTGGTGATCAGTGTCCCCGATTCTCTCTTTTAGTATTGATTTGGCCTTCTTCTGGGCTAATTGCCCAAATATTCTGGAGAGAAGCCAAGATTGCAAAGTTCTATGCAGGGATCAAACATGATTCTAAGTTCTGAGTTTAGAATCCTATATCTCCCATATCATGAAGGGCAAGCATAAAAAACAAAAAAAAAGGTTCCTTTTTATTTTCTTTATTTTAAATTATCTTTGAATAGAATCATTATAATTGCATTTGGGATCAGAAGAGTATGCTAAATATCTTACTTTTTTACTCAGTGCTAAATTAGGATAAATGCTGAGATTTAGATAAAATTGTTACTTGAACATGTATGATTTCTTATTAAAAGATATGTTACACAATTGCAAGGATTGTCTTTAGTAAAATGCATACCAATTAGATACCTACTATAATTAGCTTCATCTAAAACCAATTAAAATAACTCAGAAAAGATCTAGGGGGGGGGGGCTGTGAAAATCACTGATTGTTCTACAAAGAAGTGCTATAAAAACTTGTTGGGATTTGCTCTTTGCTTACTTGCTTTTTATTGTGTTAAAATATAATAAATTTCCATCTCTGGAAAATAAAAATATATACTAGTTGATGCTTGTCTTAAAAGAAAAACAAAACAATAGCTTCAGCAGACAAATATAGCTGGAAAGATGAAGATAATGCGCTATTTCTGGTTGAATCTTGCAGTATTTGTTTTCCATTCATTTTATTTACAGAGACTCAGCTTGCTTCATCAGTACAAACACAACATTACAAATAAATGAAATGAAAAAAATGCAGAATAACTCGGGACATACTCAGCAGCTTGCAAATCATATCCTTTGTTTATAGTAATAAATTTTTGGTCCTGAACCTTTTATGTAACCCTGAATGCTTTAACAGTATATAGTGTTCTAATCATAAATGCATTATTAAGTAGCATCAAATCTGACAAACATGCTTATGTTCACATTCATTTCTTCTTCGACTTCCTTGTGTACTTTGATTTTCAGAAATTACTACCTTCAGCAATAACCTATAGCTTCCGAAAGAACACCAGTTTATTTTGAAGGGCTTCTCATTAAACGGAATTGCTGTTACACCGAAATGCATGATTACACAAAATGTGCTGACACAAGTTGGCAGTTTTAAGTCGGTTGATTTTCTGTGAATGTTAATCAAGGGCAAACACTTATATTTCTTCATTTGGTCAGCAAAGAAAGGGAATTTCTTTTCCCCCTATGCACTGGCAGCTTTATTTAGACAGATTTGATAAAAACATTAATATATTTGACAGATGCTTCATGAAATATTTAATTTTTAAAACCACAGACAAATACTACAATTAAAAACTGAAGAGCCAGTTTCATCCAGTAGTTAAGGCACCAATTAAAAGCCCAGAGACTGTGAGTTCCAGTCCCACGTCAGCTTTGAAAGCCAGCTGGGTGACTTTGTCACAAATCACTCTATCTCAGCCCAATCCACCTCACTTGTTGTGGGAACAATAGGATGAAGAACTATAGGTATGTTCACCGCCTTGAGTTATTTATCAAAATAATAAAATTCAAATAAATGGATAGATAGATAGATAGATAGATAGATAGATAGATAGATAGATAGATAGATAGATATAGAATAAAAACAGAATAAATATCTTATTTTTCCCTTCCTGTTTCCCCACCTGTATCATTAATCCCAATCATTAATTGTAACCTGAGATATCAACAAAAATGCAGAACATACCCCCAAATCATTTGATAATCTAGCTTTGAAAAAGGCCGACAGCAAGTGTTAAACTCATGAAGGCATCCATAGCAATGTGAGACAGCCTAAATCTTTGTCCATACATGGAAAGAAAACTCTGCTGGTACCTGAGAATTCCTGACCAGGGTAGTGAGTTGGGCTAAAAAAAACCTCCAAGCTCTATACCAGTGCTGTGAAATCCTGATTCTGTGAAAAGATGCAATTCTGCAGTCCTGTGACAAATATATATCTCTTATTCCTTTCTGCTATAAATATTCTTAAAGTAAGACATAGCAAACTCCATAATCAGTTTTTTGTGTATCTTCCAGCTCCTAAAGCTAGACATGATTTCCTCAAACTTATTTGCTACCATCACATTAGACACAAGGTGTCTGATAACAAGCTATTTGATGCAACTGATATATTTCTGATCATATTTCTTGTTGTCATAGTAGCTTTTCAGTTCAGCAGCACCAAAATTAATTTTTATCCATGTATGTGAAAAGACCAATCACAAAGATGTGTTCAATACTTCCATTCCAAAGCATAGCTGCTGTTAGCATCCATTTGCCATGTGAATTAATTCCTAACTGTAGGGGAGTCTTCTGTATCTTGTGGTCCTTTTATTATTGTACAGTAAATAAATAACCAAATTTCAAAAAAAATTATCCTTCAAGTATATGATGCTTGCATACACTATTAAACATTGTAATAAAAAGTTTTGTTGCTTTGGTCCAACCATTTACATGCATATAGCCAGCTCCAGTTCTATTCCATTTATACATCACAGCACATGGGAGACTTTAAACTGGGACACATAATAGCAGTTTATAACTCTTAATATACAAGGTCCCTATTGAGATTCATGGAAAATAATGGTGTCTTTTCTTTCATTTTTCCTCCTGGATATAATGAGGTCTTAACATTCTATGCTACAATGTCAAGACTGATTCACCTTTTCACCTAGATTTTCTCTTTTGCTCATATCTTGACAATGGAATGCAAAGTTGGAGGGGTGATGTCTAGGCAACCAAGAGTCAAGGGCAGCTGCTCTTCTTGTTTCCATAACAAGAAGAAATATTACTATTGGACAATGAAAACACCTGGTGGGTGAGGGTGAGGGAGTCTATCGTTTAACTAATAAAGCCTTCAAGCAGCAAAACCAGAGCTGGCTTCATTTTCTTCTGTGCCAATGTAATTTTTCAGTAAAGTGTTATATTCTTGGTAAAATCATGTCCCAGGAGTTTATTTTTCTGGAAATGCCAACTGGACCGCTGACATACAGTAATATTTGGTGTTAGTTTTAACATAGTTCTTCCCCCCACTACCTCCACAAACACACACAAATATAAAAACAACTTTTTAGAAAAGGGAATAAATATGATATTTATGTAATTTAACTAGCCATTCAGTATCTTCCATCCAGTATCTGATTTAAGAAGATTCAATATAATGTACTTACTGATACAACTTTGGGGCAGAATTTAGTATTGCTACATAAATGGTTGCAAGAGCATGCAATATTAAAGAATATTCCCAGCTATTATTCAAGTTCCCTACCTAAGTCTATGGTGAAATCATCTGTTGCCCCACAAAAAATGGTTGTGGTACATTAATTTATCTTTTCTTTTTTCCAGAACATTTTAGCCTTAGGAGGCCTTAGGCCATGCAACCCGACCAGATAAATATATGCTTTTACATCCTTAGGTTCCACCAGACAAGGTGCCCTTGGCTCACTTTGCTTAGGGCTATGATACCAGTATGCAATTTTAGAAAGCTATGTCTTGATAAGATGAATATTACTGTCTCTTTAATCATTGCCAGGATCATTTTGGCATGAACAATTTAGATTAGCTCTTCAAGTGTATCTCATAAAAGCACTGTGTTAAAACTCTTTCTCTACCTCCCATGGAGCCATGTTACTTTTGGAACTTGCTTCCAGAAAGCATTGCTTGTTTCTTTCACTCATAACTCTAGTGTACAAAAGTCCATAGTTGTTAGGATTCTGATTAAAGAACAATAGATATCCAGGATGGTACAGAAATGATCGTTTCTGTGATATGACTTATAATTAATGTTTTTAACTATATGCTCTGGAGTATGGATTCTCTGAGATGAGATAGGCAATTTGTGGCATTGTACAGTTTTTACAATAAGTGATATTGAATGATACTGTCAGACAAATTATACCTTGGAATTCATGTTCTTGGGAAAATAAGCTTTGTCAGCATGAGCAATTGTTTTTTGAATATACAAATATATTGTTTATAAAGTATGATAAACAATAGCAATGATGAAAAAAGATTGCATGGGTCCATTTTTCTGTCAGCCATATATTAAAAAGGAAAACTATTGTCAATTTAGGTTAACCTATTCATCTCCTACCAACTTAGAACTAGATATAGGTCACAGGTTGGCAACCTGCGGCTCCGGAGCCGCATGTGGCTCTTTGAGCCTTCCCCTGCGGCTCCCAGCCTCCTCTGCCATTTGCAGAGAGAGACAGAGACAGAGCTTGCTTCTCTCTCTCTCTCTCTCTCTCTCTCTCTCTCTCTCTTCTCTCTCTCTCTCTCTCTCTCTCTGTTTGTGTGTGTGTGTGTGTGTGTGTGTATGTGTGTGTAAAAAAAGAGTAGCCTCACCCTGTTCCGAAGAGCCGACAAGCTTACTGGGCGGGGCTGCTCCCTTTGCTGCGTCTCTGCAGGAAACAGGAAGCAGGAAGGGCAGGAGAGAGCTAGCTAGCCCAGCTATGCTGACTCAGGAATTCTGGGAGTTGAAGTCCATGAGTCATAAAAGATCCAAGGTTGCCTACCCCTGAGCTTGTTGCAGAACAGCTTGAAGCCAGCTTGCCAGGTGAGCAGAACAGAGGGGGGCCAGAGAGACAAAGAGAGAGAAGAGAGAGACAGAGAGAGAGACCCTTTTGACATCTAAAATGAAGATAACACTGCATATATCCTTTTTACCTTTATTATATATATATATTTGGTCGGTAGGCAAACTGAAGCGGGTCAAATGCTGGCGGGAGGCTAGATACAATAGTGTCCTTTATCAGCTTCTCAAAGCATTTCATGATGGTGGATGTCAGTGCAACCGGACGGTAATCATTGAGGCCTGTAATTGTGGACTTTTTTCGCACTGGCAAGATGATGGCCATCTTAAAACACGATGGGACCACTGCCTGCTGCAATGAGAGGTTGAAAATATCTGTGAGAACACAAGCCAGCTCCTCTGCGCATTCCCTGAGGACACGTCCAGGGATGTTATCTGGGCCTGCTGCTTTCCGAATGTTAACTGTCTGCAGTATTTTCCGGACAGAGGTGACATCAAAGCTTGGCACTTGCTCATCAGGATGGGGCACAGCTTTCCTAACAGGAGTGCTATTTGATGCCTCAAATCTACCAAAAAATGCATTCAGTTTGTTTAGGAAGTCTGTGTCATCCTTACATCTCGATGGAGCCACCTTGTAATCCGTAATGGCCTGGATCCCTTGCCACATTTGCCTGGTGTTTGTTGGGTCTTGGAAAAAGTTCTGAATTTTCTGGCAATGGGCTTGCTTTGCACCTTTTACGGCACTTTTCAGATTTGCTCTGGCTGTTCTAAGTGCCAGCATGTCACCAGATTTAAAAGCCACATTCTGTGCTTTCAGCATCTTGCGGACCTCATAAGTCAGCCACGGTTTTTCATTCGCCCTCACAACGAAGCTTTTCAGGACACAGACATCTTCTATGCACTACACACACACACACACACACACACACACACACACACATATATATACATATAATAAAGCTAAAAAAGGATATATGCAGTGTTATCTTCATTTTAGATATCAAAAGGGTTTTGCTTTCATTGGGAAATGGGTCCAAGTGGCTCTTTGAGTGTTTTGCATTGCCTACCCCTGGTATAGGTAGCCTTTTTAGTTTGTGAATGAAACAATGATTGCAAAGTTTGAAACAGACTGAAGCAAGATCAAAATGGGATTAGACAAATGTTGAAAGCACACAAAGAGAAAGATGATGAGCATCAAGTATTGGATGGGGCTAAACTATCATAAACAAAAGCCCCTAGTATGGAAACAGCATCAGCTCCATCATAGATACTAATAGTACTTTTTGATACCACAAATGACAGGGAAACAGAAACAAAAAATTACTTCAGAACATAGTGAAAAGACAACAATAAAATAGAATATTGCAAAACATTCATAATACACAATCAGTGACTACAGAACTTGATTTACTTCCTAGGTGAATGTGATAAATAAGTGAAGACTAGAGTGAAAGTGTATAGACAGGATAAATAAACAACAAATGTTGAGAGTTGACCAACAATCAGAGAGCATCATTTGAAGGCAGTGGAATATTGTCTCTTTTGTCTCTTTCCTTGTCTCTTTTTTCTCCAAAGACATTCTTGGGAAGAAAGTGTAAGAAAGTATGAAAGAAACATATTTTTCATATTAAATACTTTTCTATCTGTACTGTAGCAGTTAAATAGCATTGGATCAGATTTGGTAATAATTAGTTTGCCAGAATATTATCTTCAAAATATTCTTCAAACAAACAAAGCAGCGTTGTTTGTTTCTTTGATTATATGCCATCAACTCCAGGTGACCACATAGATTTCGGTACAATTAAATTGGGTCCGACTTCCTTGGGCCAATCCTTAGGTATTCAGCCAATAATTTATTTGAAAAAGTAAATCATTTATTTCAATCATATAGCAAAAAGCTTTGTTTGAAATGCTTAAAGGAGCTCTGTCTTCAGAATTTCTCTTCAGATAGTTCCAGCCTTAAGAGGTACACCAGATAGGAAACATGACCAAATAAGCTACTTTTACTTTATTATAAGGTTTCATTAACAGAATCTTGCAAGTTTGAAAATACTTCTTTTATCCTGTTCCCAGTATAACCCAAAAGCTATGGAGGGTCTCTTCTGAATTTCTTTCCTCACCCACCTTCCTGTTGCAGGCTAATCTACCTTTTATCTGACTCTTACCCTGGTTGCATAGTGTTGTCCTGTCTCCCAAGGCTATTCCCGCATGCCATTACTGATAGCTGAGTTAATGATTTTTTTTTTTTATCTTCTGTTCAGACTGTTTGTATCTACTGCAGTGGAATACAGTTACAGTTACTTCACTGAGTCATTTTATTTGGTTTGGGTATTTCCCTTCTGCCCTGCCCAATTCTTAAAAGTCAAAACGGGAACAGACAACATTGTTAAATGCATGGCTGGGAAATAATATAAACTTGATCATCCTCAAGCACATAGCAATAGTGATATTATTTGTCTAAAAAGTTTTTAAAGAAATATATTTAAATTTAATTCTTGTTTGAAAATTAATCCTATATTTCTTTTCTTTTAAAATGGCTAGATGATTAGGGATAATTGTTATTTAATTTCATTTAATCAGGTTTCTTTTTCTTTTCTTTTTAGCAAAAGAAAACATTTTAAGTCTCTGGGATTCTGTAGTTTAGTATTTTTTTATTCAGAAACAGCTCTTATTTTAATAAAATGAATCACAAGAAAAGCATCTGAAGTTTATAATTTTCATCCACATAAATTATGTGTTCGATAAATTGGAAATTGTCTATTCCTCATTTGCTATATCTCTTCTTAAATTATCATGAAGCAATTGTGCAAATTAGTAGCATATTTCAGTCACAAAAAATTGAAAATCAAATATTAAGTGTTATAAAAATCCAACATTTTGAATAATACTTTGTAGAAGTAGAAATGATATTTTGTAGAAATGATATTTTTTAAAAAAATCCAAGGCACTTCTCTTTGCTTATAAATATCCATTCAGGGATGTAGCGGTGTGGGCAAAACACAATCAACTATATGGTTGCAATTTGCACATCGCATACACATACATCTTCTTTTATATGTACTACTATATAGTTTTTGGCAATATACCCTTTTTCATAAATTTCACAATGCACTAAAACTATTACAAGATAGAATACTTTAACCAGATTAGGTTCTGATCCATCTAAAAGCTTTACAAGATTTCACTTAAATCTTTCCAACATGTACTTGAGGAAGCTAGAAGATCTTTGCGTGCAACACAAAAGCTATAGTTCTGGGTTTGTGTTCAGCTTGGAAATAGATGATCATCTGGTAAACAGTAGCATTAAAGTGACTTTTCCAGTGCAGATAAAGGGAAATATACATATTTGGGCAGACTAGAAGTAGAATCATAACAACTGGACTTGTTTTCTTTTTGGTTTGAAATGTTTCATGGCTTATTGTCAGTCTGAGGCAGAGTTCGGAGCTTACAGTATTTTCATAGTTGTTAACCAGACACTTTTGCTCCCATTTCCTAATACAATTTTATTGCATTACTTAAATTTATTATGTTCTTTGAACTGAGATCTTATGTCTGATTTCATGTTTACTACAAACAGCCCCAAACAATCAAAAACATCAGACTAGCTCTATCATTTCTGTAGTTCTGATGATCTAGCAAAGTGGGCAGCAGGTCTGTAAGGATTAATGGACTAACCCTGACAAACTTTGACTATTCTTACATATATTCCCTAACAGCTTCTCTGATATTTAGTAAATAAATTTGATAGTTACTATAGTCAACCTAAATCCTTGCCTACAGCTTTATGCAGACAGATATACAGATTCACAAATGGACACAGATGAAGTATTTTGCAAGATACACAATCTTTCAATGACACCACTTGAATAGCATTGCAAAAGGTGGATTTATTTGGAATAGCTTATGTCCTGCGCTGATACTTTTAACATACTCAGACAATAACATCTGTCTCTGCTACGTCCTTGGGAAGTACTTGATAGGTGGACAATAATGCCAACTACAGCACTTGGCTAACTGTACAACTAACCATAATAATAATAATTTAGTAAACTTGTATACCACCTGACTCTCAACAAATCAGGAAGGCTCACAATAATAAAAAAATTGCAATGCAATCAATAAAACAAACATATAAGTAGAACTTATTTTTGTTAAATAAATACACACTCAAAACAACAACAACAAACTAAAAACAACTGAATTAGAAACACTATAAATTCCTGTTTTAGTTATTGCCATATCTTTTGGATTTATGTAGTTGCCCAATTTTGTTTATATTAAAATCTGATTTTTTAATTTTGTTTGTTTTTTGGAAACAAGAAATCATTTCCATACAGTCTGTTTATAGTAATATTTGCTAAGATTGTTTATTAATTGACTAAACACATGCACAAACACACATGCACACACAGATCCACAGGAAGTGGCTTTTCTTATAAATTAGGCAAAAAAAATGACTACAGATTTTGATTTATATGGTTACTTCTAGAATAGCTAGAAACTAATTCCTCCTTTTTTCTCTGCTCTCCAAGCCACAGAGGGTTTATGGATCATTAGGTGGTATAGATACCCTTCCTGCCTATACATTGTTTGTTTGTAAGTAATTTTGTTTCTAACTAATTTTTAAGTCCAATAGAGTCTACTCCATTTCAATGTTCAAAGTACTATATATAAAGTACATTCAGAAGCCCATAGTAAGCTATAAGCTGAACACTTTATGCATAAGTGTATTGTATGTATTGTTTTACAACTGTATTCATCTATTTTTGTACTTCAGTATAAAAGCATAGAAAATAGAAAATTAAACAAATGAAAGGCTGTAGTAAGTAGAAGAAATTATTTACCATGATCAAACTGTGTTACAGCTGTTTATAAAATTTAGCTGGGTCCACAGTCTTGACATTGCCTGCTAATCATAGAAAGTGTTATTACAGCTTTCAAGTAATTTGCATATGAAAATACATTTGGTATCTTGGCACACATAGACTCGTAGCTAGAACAGACTCTGAGATTCATTGGAAAGTTCTTGTGAATGTTGTAGATATACACTAGAAGCCATGATGATGTCAAAGTATTGTTATGGACCTGATTATGCAAATCACAATTTGTGCTGTATATGGCATGGCATCAAGATGCATGTGATAAAACTTGTGTCCTCTTTACCTCAACCTTGGGAATATCCAAGTTGGGGTATGATATTTGTGAGCAATCAATGATAAATAACAGTGAGTGAAGTTCAGAGGCTAAAAAGCAATGTTGATATCTGTCTGCCTGTCCTGTTTTCAAGCAGATTAGACATATTAATAAGTATATTCTAATGCAAAACATGTAAGATGAAAAATAAACAAGAAGAGGCTGATGTTTCTTGGGAATTAACCCTGCAAAAGAAAAGCATTTGAAAAGAAATGGTAAAAATTATAAGCCTCTTTTCTAACCAAAGAGCTTCCAGGTGCCACTTTGACACTCAGAGAAGCAGAGCCTAAATGCGTGGGGACTGTTGGTGACACACAATCAAAGACACGAGCAGGTGCAGCTATAGATTCTCCCTCAGGCTCTGAGGATTCTTTGAGAATGATTACTAACAAAACAAAACACCCAGCAGTTTGCACACAGCATTCATGGGTAGTTATTAAAGAAAAGTTTTTATAAGAAACGGATGCTATTTTCTTCTTGGCTTCCTTTTTACAGATGAAAATGAATGTTTATAAAAGAATATCACAGGGCAATGGGGATCAGTCTGCAATAAATTGAAGAAATTGTCTTAAGTCTATCAACTTGTTTAGGGTTTGTTCCAAATAGGGTGGACTTTATAAAGCTGATCAATGTTTTGTTAAAATGCTGTATTTTGAGTTCCCCATAATCCTCCTATCAGATTATATACGGAGATAGATTTAACAGGAGCAATGAAAACCACTCTATTTTCAGAATTGAACTATGTCCCATAGAAAAGCAGAGTTAGAGTAGTGTTGACAATTATGTTGTTTTAACCGAAATAGAATTGTTACTCAGTGACCAAAGCTAAAAAGTTTAAAATCCAGTTGCAGTGATAGTAAAATTATGTTGCTCCAATCTCACAAAATCAATTTATAAACATTAGAGAAATAACTCAATGGAAATACTTCATAACATACTAATGAGGTCATATTCAAGTATAGTCTTTAAGCTTAAATATGAATTGAATTCAAAATGGGTTTTATTGCAGAAATAGTGCTCAACAAAAGAAAAAACATTCAAAGCTGAGTTGCATATCTTTCATGTTGTCTGAATTTGGAATAATGAATTGTCTGCTGATAATTGCAACTTTCAAGATATTTCCTCTAGCAAAGTGTTGTTTGTAATGATTCAGCTCTCAGCACAACTTCAGTCTATTTCAATGACTGAAATTTTACTTTATAGAGACTTAAAGTACTATCTAGATACATTCCTGATAATTAAACCTGACATTATTTTAACAACATGAATTCCTTAATTATTTGGTGTCAATATAGCCCCCTTTCCCACAGAAAGGGAGCAACTTCACTGATAGCTCAGGAAAAGTTCAGACACGATTAGCAGTATTTTACCTAGATACTTGAATAACCACAGTTGACCTAGATTTGCCACAGGTGATTAAATGGAGGTAAAGGTTTGGCTAATGTCTCTTTTATAGCACTGGAAAAAAATCAGGCCAATCCCAATTGCTTTAAATAACTGCTATGTGGCCTGAAAACTGGCTTCTAGCTGGGCTACCAGATCTGGGTTGCAAAAATCTAGATGATCACTAGATGGTAACAAAGAGATACAGGAAACTCTCATTCTTTTCTGTCCCCCACTGTTCATGTGGCTGGTTGGCTACCAAACCTGATATCTTAGGCTATAATTTGTCTGATTACAGAAGCAAAATTAACAAACTATTCTTAAAAACTATGTTAACAGAGACTAAGGAAAACTGTGTTTTATTTGTGCCTTTAGTGAAGCACTGTAAAAATGCCACAAGTTCAGTTATTCCATTTCTACAGTTACAGTAAACATAAACATATCTTTACTTTCAATTAAATAATACCTTTGGCATTTAATGCAGTTGGTATCATTTCAGGAAAGCAGGTTGCACAGGTTTTTGCCTCATAGACAAAATTTTGAAAGTATCTTTCTCATTTGTAAAATATTTGCAGTTTCATGAACTCTCTCAAATCTCTTGACATTCAGATTTGTGAGTGGACTTTTATAGACTTGCAGTAACAGAACTCAAATGTTGTAATCTTTTTTTTCCTGAAGAAATTTTGTTTTTACAACGCACAGTAGGATTGCTAGATACATACTTTTGTTGTTTCCTTTTGCTTCCATTTGTTATATGTGGAAGAAACATAGTAGAAGAAATGTATATTAATGGTAATCATTGGTACAAAATAGCAGTGTTAAAGTTGTTCAGGCAATATGACTCAGTAATGGTTATGTGCAGGACTATTTTTCCATGAGATAAGGTCAGATAAGGCTGGCAATGCTCCTAGTCCCTAAATATTGCCACATGATGGGATCTAAAAAGTGTGCCTTTTCTGTGGCAACCTCTGCCCTATGGATTACTTTGCCCCTTGAAGTTTGGCAGTTACCTCCAAGGATTCCATAAAGCTTTGAGGACCTGGCTTGTCCCCCAAGTGCTTTCATAAAATTAGATGACTGCACATCAGAAGTTTGACTTGGTGTCAGGTTTTTGTTGCTTTTAATGTTTATAATGTATTTAGTTTTATAATTTTAATATGGTTTTATATGTTGTTTTAACTTTTGATTGGGAGCTGCCCAGAGTTGGTTATAAGACAGAGGAGAATAGAATAGAATAGAATAGAATAGAATAGAATAGAATAGAATAGAATAGAATAGAATAGAATAGAATAGAATAGATCTGGAAGGGACATTGGAGGTCTTCTAGTCCAGCCCCCTGCTCAAGCAGGAGAACCTATACCTAAACTAGACATGGGTATGTCTAGTTTAATGAAAAGAAGGACTAGGGATGACATGATAGCAGTATTCCAATATCTCAGGGGTTGCCACAAAGAAGAGGGAGTCAAGCTATTCTCCAAGGTGCCTGAGGGCAGGACAAGAAGCAATGGATGGAAACTAGTCAAGGAGAGAAGCAACCTAGAATTAAGAAGAAACTTCCTGACAGTTAGAACAATTAACCAGTGGAACAACCTGCCTCCAGAAGCAGTGAATGCTCCAACACTGGAAGTTTTTAAGAAGAGACTGGACAGCCATTTGTCCGAAATGGTGTAGGGTTTCCTGCCTGAGCAGGGGGTTGGACTCGATGACCTCCAAGATCCCTTCCAACTTTATTTATTATTATTATTATTATTATTATTATTATTATTATTATTATTATTATTATTATTATTATTATTATTATTATTATTATTATTATTATTATTATTATTATTATTATTATTATTATTATTATTATTATTATTTCAGACAAGTGACTGTCTAGTCTCTTCTTAAAAACCTCCAGTGATGGAACACTCACGATTTCTAGAGGCAAGCTGTTCCACTGGTTAATTGTCCTTACTGTTAGAAAGTTTCTCCTTAATTCCAGGTTGCTTCTCTCTTTGGTCAGTTTAGAGATAACCTTTATTGTCATTTTTTTTACTGTGGGCACAACGGCACACATCAAAAATGAAATTTAGTTGCCCGCTTTCAAAGTGAAACACATACATGACAACACACCTAAACATACTATGAACAACATATGTATAGACCCACACCCCTACATATACGTAGTAAATAAATATTAAATACTGTCCATCTTGAATATATAATGGAAGGAGGAAGCTTGAGAGTTCACAAGGTTAATGCTGTATGGAATGAAACTATGGCTGAATCTGGATGTTCTGCTACGGATACCACGAAGCCTCCTCCCAGAAAGTTAACAATGAAAACAGATTGTGAAGAGGATGTGTAGTGTCCCAGATAATCTTACGGACCCTGCTCAAGCAACGCTTCTGTGCTATGTCCTGGATGGGAGGGAGGGAACTGCCAATGATCTTTTCGGCCATTCTCACCATTCTCTGCACCGCCTTCCTGTCTGAAGCAGTGATGCTTCCAAACCAGACTGTGATGCTGTATGACAGGATGCTCTCAATCGTCCCCCTGTAGAAAGTGGTCAGGACAGGGGAAGGAAGATTTGCTTTTCTCATGCGACGCAGAAAATGCAGGCGCTGCTGTGCCTGCTTCACCAGTTTCTCACTGTTGAGCAACCAAGCCAGCCTACTCGTTAGCTGCACACCCAGGAATTTGATGCTGGTAACCATCTCCACAGGTGAATCATTAATGCACAGAGAAGTGTGGCTATGCCTGCCTTTTCTGAAATCGACAATGATCTCTTTGGTTTTTCCGGTATTTAAAACTAGGTTGTTTTCCTTACACCAGTTCACCAACCCCTCAACCTCCTTGCGGTAAGCTTCCACCTTGTTATCCTGAATAAGGCCCACTACTGTTGTATCATCTGCGAACTTCACAATATGGTTGGTGGCAAACCTAGCACAACAGTCATGGGTCAACAGGGTGAACAGCAGCGGACTTTTCCAACAATTGTTTCTTGTCTGCCCTCTGGTGCTATGGATGTTTTAAGTAAATCAATAAATAAACTCCATTGCAAAATAAGGGAGTTCAAAGCAAATGTATGAATAAGCTAAAAGCTAAACAGATTATACAAATTATAAAAATAATATGGTTGTTTTTTCATGTCAAACTGTAATACTTTCTCAGTTATAAGAAATAAAGTCCTACACTGCAGATGATATACACAGCTGGTCATTGAGGTTGACAAGTATATCTTTCAGTGGTGGGATGGAGGATAAATTATCTGGAGAACAATTAATTCTGAATGGAGGAAGGAACTTGCTCACCTTTAATGCTGTCAAATGACTGATAAATCATAGATCAAAATCTTGCCCATGAAATATTAAATTTTTTCAGCTCCTCTGGCACGAACTGGTCCTAAATGATTTCTGCATACTAAAATTTGTTTGAATTCAAAATATATGTAGAAGGCTACTTTCAGTTCTGATTCCTCTTCCACCCCTATGCTATATAATTTCAAAGCTCATGGTTTCTGAAAAATTAACTCCCATGGACCAGACTTAATTTCATTAGGGAAGCATGAATATGCAGAAGCTATAGTGTTAAGTGAAACAATTGCTTTTATATTTTGTCCACATTGCTCCTATATTGTGTACAGAATTGTGGCTGACATGCAAGGTGACTAAGACATATTGCTAACCTCTTCAGCATACAAATTGCCTTTTAACCTTCTGTTGTACTTGCAGCCACCTTGTTTTCCAGAAAAGACATTTGGATACTTGCAAAATTATGTCACCTTTAAAGACAATTGTAGGCCAATTCAGTCCTGACTTGTGTCATCCTTTCTAATAAAAATGTGCAGGCATGTACCAGCAGAACATAATAGATTGCTGACAAATTGGCATGCCAGTGATGAGAATGGTAAGTAATGTTGTGACAAATTTGCTTGAGGTCACAAGAGGTGTTAATGTCCCTTCTAAGGGGAAAAATGCACATTTGTATCAAAAAGATGGCATTTTACTATTTAGAAGAACTTTAATTTTATAATGATATTTTTGAATTGATGTTAGTAAGGAACAAAAAATTTAATTTATCTTTTAGAATGGAATCTCTTTTAATTTAACAGAATAGAAACAAACAAAAACAAAACTTAAGGACAAAACATTAATATATTTTTAAAATAATACTGCTTTCTATATTGGATGACTATTTGCAATTTTTACTTCTGATAGTTAATCTAAAGTACTTACAGTACTTTTGATTTTATTATTACAATGAAGCAGTTAACTAGAATACATCTTCTTAATGTATATTGTTATTGTTGTTGTTGTTGTTGTTATTGTTGTTGTTGTTGTTGTTGTTGTTGTTGTTATTATTATTATTATTATTATTATTATTATTATTATTATTATTATTATTATTATTATTATTATTATTATTATTATTATTATTATTATTATTATTATTATTATTATTATTATTATTCCCCAGTAAGGCACTACCTTGACATGGTTGTGGGGCTTGTGTGCTCCAAGGAAGATGAGAGCTATGCCAGAGGTTCAACCATACTGGACAGGTCTCATCAGAGGAGTCAGACAAATAGTGTCTCTCCCATAAAAAATATAGTGAGACGTAAATTTCAGAAAGCCATACTGGCTCGGATGTCGCCCAGGTTAATAAGGTCCGTACTAGATGTTGGAGTTCCTGGATATCTGGTGAAAAATGGGCTACAGGACTGTTGGCTGAGCAACCAGGACCAGCAGCTGCAGAACTACTGGAAGAAAAGGTGTTTACCCGTCGCAAATACACAGTGATTGAAAACAAAGAAATAATAATCTGTTATTACAGATCAAGACCAACAAGAAGAGGATATCTGGAATGAATGCACCAGTTCTGGAAAGAACATCTAGAATTAGAAATAACAGAACAGAGACTAGCAGATCAACGTCGATTTATAATATGAAATAAAGTATTCACAGAAACAGAATTGGACAAACTGCAAAGGTTTACCCAGGGCAAAGAAATCAAAGCCTTGCCAGAAGTAACTCAGAATGTAGAAGCAGACTTCCGGTTCCGTTCGCAGCACCTGCGGTCGCGCAAAGAGTATGTTCTCTTTGCCGACTGGTTTCCCCCTGCTGGTAGACCCTGGACAGGGTCAAAAGTCGCCCCAGAGAGGCGACCACCGTGGAGGAGGACACTTGTCTGATCGCGGAGGGAGCGGCAGCTCCCTCTGCGATCCGAGAAATCACCTTTGGGCCGACGGGGAAAAGATCACTTAGCTGCTCCAGCCGAAAGTCACAGCAACATCTAAGCAAAAAGAACCACCGTGGAAGATCCGGGTGAGACCTTTCCTTCCCTCTTGATATCTTATTTACTTCCCTGTGAAAAGCTTTTAGAAATTATTTCCCTCCCTTGAGAAAGCAGCGTTCGAATACTTGGGGAAACGAGCCTTGGAAAAAAAAATAACTAATTTTTATTGTTTATTTGAGCTGTTGGAATTCGGGGGATCCTGAAAAAAAAAAAGAGAAGAAAAAAGCCTTACTGTGACTCTCTCTCTCTGCTTGCTTGCTTTCAGCTTAAGTGGAAATCTTTAGGGAGGGGGGTGGAGTGTTTTTCTGCCTCCCCCCCCTTCTGAACATTTTTATCTACTTTAAAAAGAAAAAAAAACTCTTCGGCTTTCTACTTGGCATAAAAAGAAAGCTAGAATTAGGTTTAAAAATGTGTGTTAAAACTTTATCTGATGGGTAAAATGGCTTATAGAGACTTTGATTGAGCTAATATTTTTGAGATTTCTAAGGTCTATGATTTTAGTCTGAGTTAATATTGATGTAAATTATGGATTTGATTATGGTCTGGAATAGCAATTACGGAAAATTGGAAAAGTTAAAATTAAAGGAGTTGGATTGAGATTGGTGAAATATTACTGATATTTTTATTTACAATGATTGAATGTTGGATTGATTTATAAAAATATTTGATAGAGTACAGGAAATAGAATATAGTTGAGAAATATTAATATATATATATATATACATATATATATATATATATTCAATAACACAGTCCTCGATCTCCGGGAGAAATATAAACCAGCTGTTTATTGTTAAAAAGTTTAAAACAATAAAAACAACTATTTACAATATTAAAACAACTTAGCTTTCGCTGGTCCCCTGCCAGCGTCCTCAGAGTAAAGTTTTGGGGTGGAAATTACTTTTATAAACCTTGCTAGCCTAACTGCTTACTCATTGACCGTGTGATAGGGCCATCCGTCCTGGCTGACTGTAATTGCCTTAATTGTCCTGCCTCCTCTTTTTTGCACTCCAGTTCTCCAACCTTCCTCCCTCCCATCCTTGTCAATCCCCTCCTTCCTGGCGTTGCCGCCATTGGCTTGCTTTCCAGCTGCTCCCCCGTACTTGTTCTGGGCCTTACACCCAGATCCGGTGTCTTAGATGCCTTCCCATTGCCGCTCCTCTCCTTTCCATCCTGTTTGTCTGCCCGTTGTTCCTGTCTTCCACTATCTATCCCTATTAGTGCTATTTCCTTCCTTCCGCTCTTGGATGTGCGTGCGCACAGCCGTATCCCGTCCCTCTGCCTCGTCTGCCTACGATCAGCTGGGCTATCTGCTGGCTCACTCCTGAATTCACCTCCTCTCATCCTTGCAGATCCTATCCTTCCTAATGTTGCTGCCATTGGTGCATTAGCCAACTGCCTCACCTTCCCCCCCCTTCTTATCCCTTTGAACCATCCGCTGTACCTGCCTTCCATTATCTATCCCCCTGGGTCCTATTCCTTCCAATCTTTCTGCATGCCTGGGTGTGCGCATGCACAGCCGCATCCTATCCTTCTGCCTCATCTGCCTAAGCTCAGCTGAGCCACCTGCTGCCTCGCCCTCAGTTCCACCCTCTCCCTTCCTTACCGATCTTATCCTTCCTGGTGTCATCGCTCCTGATGCGCCTTCCACCCCCACCCCCACACGCGTTTTGGGTCGCGCGGCTAGGTCTGGCATCCTCACTGCCCCCCCATTGGCCATTCCGGGCCGCACGTCCAGATATGCTTTTAATGTCTGATATGCCGGGGGCAATTCTACATGTCGATTAATCGAGCCCGCATCTGAGAACCAGGCCTCCTTCAGTAGGCGCCCTCCTTTGGAGGCATCCTGGGTGATGGCTTTTGCCCCCATGAAGTCAAATGAGTGTCCATTATTCACCATATGTGTCCATATTTGGGAATACTGCTCCTGCCTTTTGACGGCCAATTTGTGTTCATGTACCCTGGTTTTTATCCGTTTGGCCGTCTCTCCCGTGTAATTACACTGGCAATCCTTGCAGTGCACCCTATAGACCACCGATGATTTTTCCTCCTCTGGCAGTGGTTCCTTAGGGCGCATCATTTTCATACGGAGTGTTTGGTCGGGTCGATGCCCGGGATTCGTATTTTTGCAGTTATCAAAGATATATATATATATATATATATATATATATATATATATATATATATATATATATATATATATATATATATATATATATATATATATATATAATAGTTATACTATATGTCTATTTTAGAAATAATTAGAAATAATTTAGGCTAAAATGTAAAATGGTTTTAAAATACTTAAAGTCATGTTCATTTATAAAATATGTATGTGAAATAGAATAGAATAAGAGATAGAATTTAATTGAGAAGTATAAAGTGAATAATTGGAGTAATATGTATATATTAGAAACAATTTATATTATATGGATACCCGAATTGTATACTATATGTTTATGTAAGGCCAAATTGGAATATGTTAATTGAAGTTAGTTAAGCCTGAAAACGGGTGGAAATATTATTGATAGTTTTTGTTCTTTTCTTTTTTTTTGATTGATAAAATAGAGAGGGAAACTTTAAAGAAGTAACTTAAATTGTTCATGTATGATTATATTTTTTACTTTGTTCTATGGAGTGCCCTATCTCCACGATGAGTCCTAAGCACTTGATTGTAAAACAAAAAAAATTCAATAAAACTTGTTATATAAAAAAAAAGAATGTAGAAGCAAACCAGGGGGGAGTTGGCAATAGAGGAATCCAGCAAAGATATACAACTGTTTTCATTTGGAAACCAGGCACCTCTTCCTCAGGAAGAACAAAGTCCTCTAACTAAAGAAATAAAAGAATTGAAACAAATAATAACTGAGCATCTAGAACAGCACAAAAACAAGAGAATAAGGCTGCCTGCATTGAAGCTTGTTACAAAGAAACAGCTGGCACAAGCATTAAAAGATGCAAATACTGTAATATCAAGCATAAGCACCAATTCATTGCAAGAAACAAACCAACTAATGTACAGCACAGCTGCAGTTATAACTGAATACCTGGGATGCAAAATCAACAAAGAAGAAAAAAAAATCAAACAGTACACCACAAAAATGGAAAGTTAGACTGGAAAATAACATCAGCAAGTTAAAATCAGATGCAAGCAAACTAGAACAGATGAAAGAAAAGAAGCTGAAGAACAAGAAAACCAAAGAATACCTAATCAAGAAATACCACTTAGAAACAAGGAAGATCAAAGAAGCACTGGAAATAATAAAGCAGCATACAACAGCTATAGCCAGGAAGATCAGCAGATACGAAGCTCTAATTGCAAATTATAGGCAGAACCTCCAATTTCAATCCAATCAGAAACGTTTCTACCAATCCATCAATGGAGAAATTGAAATGAATCAGTCAGTACCTGACAAGGAAGAAACAGTGCAGTTCTGGATGCAGATATGGGATAACCCAAAGAAATACAACAAGGATGCAGCTTGGTTAAAAGAGGTGGATGCAAATAAAACAGAAGTTGAAATGAAAGAACTAGTAATAACAACAAAAATGGTAGAAAAAAGAGCAAGGAAAATCAAAAATTGGTCAGCACCAGGTGAAGATGAACTGCATGGGTTTTGGTTGAAACATCTAACTGTTATGTATCCACTCATTGCCAAGCAGTTCAACAATATACTACAAGGAGGAGAAATTGAAAAGTGGCTAACAACTGGGAAAACCTACCTAATAATGAAAACTCCAGCAAAAAGGGCAACATCAGGCAACTACAGGCCAATTACCTGCTTACCAACAACTTTCAAATTGCTAACTGGTGTCGTAGCTAATGCAGTATAACAGCATCTAGTTGAAAACAATCTCTTTCCACCTGAGCAGAAAGGAAACCGCCCCAATAGCAGAGGAACAAAAGATCAACTCCTAATAGACAAAATGATCTTGGAAAACTGCAAGAAAAGGAAGACCAACCTGAATGTGGCATGGATTGACTACAAAAAGGCAATTGACTCTCGCCACATGACTGGATAATCAAGTGCCTAGAAATAACAGGATCAGTAGAAACATCAGAAAATCTGTGCAAAGATCGATGGCACAATGGAAGACACAGTTTCAGGTCAATGGTGAGAGACTGGGAGAGGTTAATATCAATAGAGGAATATTTCAAGGAGATTCATTATCACCACTACTATTTGTTATTGCACTGTTTCCTCTGTCAACAATACTGAATAACTCAGGACATGGCTATCAAACATTAAAAACATCTGCCAGACTATCCCACCTCCTTTACATGGATGATCTGAAGCTGTATGGAAAAACATCATCTGAAATAGAATCACTGCTCAACACTGTCCATATATATAACCAAGATATTGCAATAGAGTTTGGCTTGGACAAATGTGCCACACTTACTATCAAACAAGGAAAAATAGTGAAAACTGAAGGAATCAAGATGCCCCACAAAAATAACATTAAGAGTCTGAATGAGGAAGATTACTCATTCAGTCCAAACTCAATGGAGGAAATACCATGAAGGCAATCAACACCTGGGCATTCCAGTCATTAGATACATAGCTGGAATAGTGGACTGGACTCAAGCAGAACTAAAAGCAATGGATAGGAAGACCAGAAAAATAATAACAATGAATCATGCCCTTTATCCATGCAGTGACATTGACAGATTCTATCTACCAAGGCAAATAGGTGGGCATGGAATGTTGCAAGTACATCAGATGGTTGAAGAAAAAAAATGGCTTTGGGAAAATATCTGAAGGACAATGATGAAGATGCATTGACGTTAGTATACCAGGAAGGCTTACTGACTACTGGAGACACCAAACTGGCCTACAAGAAAGACCAAATGAAGAAGAGAATGGAGGCATGGGAAGACAAAGCACTACATGGCCAGTACATTAAAAAAAAAGCTGGAAAAGCAGATAATAACAAGACCTGACAATATCTAAGAGCAGAAAAGTTGAAGAAAGAGACCAAGGGACTAATTCTGGCTGCACAAGACCAAGCCTTAAGGACAAATGCAAAGAAAGTCAAGCTTAGCTTTCCTCACTTCAGCTTTACAGGCTCGAGCTGTTATGTAATGTTCTTACAATGCAATTCTATTTATGCTTATACTGGAGCTAGCCTTATAAAATGTAAGTAATACTGTTTTAGGGACATGTAAGAAGACCCACTTAAAACTTCAGTATTAACTATGTGGGACAAAGCCCCATTGAATCCCTAGATCCCAGGAAGTAATGGGCATATTGTACACATTTTAAAATCAATTTTCTCTAATAAAATGTGTTCTTATGTTTTATTTCATATAATAATTTTGATGAATTTTTTTTATGCTTTCCTATAATAATTACATTTTTATTGTTAATAAGCATCACAAAATCTGGAGATAGGCCCAATTTAAAGAATTACAATTTCATTTTTTATATTGTTCTTAAGTACAAAATTCATATTTGAAATATAAATTAAAAAAAACATTTTCTCTCATTCGTAGGTGTTCTTGAGAAAACTACTATACATAATGTGAAAGTATTTTTGCTAAAACACTGATCCTAAATTACCCTGCTTGGAAAAGGATCCAATTGAAAGCATGCTATTAGGATTGTTGTATCAGCTTTACACTTCCAGTTTCAAATAGCTTGTACATGTGACTATGCATCTTTTTGGCAGGATAGAGGGGGATACGGCATTAAAACCACAGAGAAAGAGAACTATTCAAAATCAGAAAGATGAGCCTAGAAAAACATAGCCGATTAAAATCAATTAGCTTAAGAGCGGTAGAAGAACTGAGGCTCTGATGCTTTTCTTGTCTTTTTTAAAAACAGGTTTTATGAAACATTTATAAAATTAAGAGAAATCAGTCTTTAGATATGCTACTAGCAAAAAAGGAATGTGATGAGTCTACTCTCTTCCATAGTTATTCATTGGCTGTTCACATATGATTTGCATACATGCAAACACCAAATAAACATGTGTTTTGCTTTGCTGATAGTTGGAAATAGATGACAATTTAGTTCTTAATAGGTCTCATAAACAGACAAAGAAGGGTTGCTGCTGGGCTGGTATCAGTAGCAGATGCCAGGCTGTCATTAGAGGTGAAAATACCTCAGAGAGGATTCTGGGGAGAAAGAAATGAGAAAGGGAGATACTGTTGTTAATTAGAGATCTTATAGGTGTTAAAATGGATTATATACTGTGGTGGCTCTTGGATATAGAATATGGCCTGTCAGTTTCTAACTGGTGAACCTTAAATGGATTGAGAAGCTAATGCCCATTAGAATTTATAGGATAATGATGTGACCAGGGCCAAACTTACTGAAATTTTTGAAGGCACATCAATGGGAAAAAGAGCACTGAAGAGGAACAACACTGTGGGACCCAGGGCTAGATGATCCTAGGGCTTATCTGCAGCCAAAAACAGATGGGAGAAACAAGATCAAAATTGTACTTGATTACTGCTTTTACTATTTTAATATGTCTGCTTTTGTTTGTTATGCTATGTAAGTCATCCAAAGTTATTTGCTTAGAAAGAGCAGCCATGTACATGTGTTAAATGAATAAATAAATATATGTTTGAGAATAATCAGCCAGTTAGCTATCTTCTCTTCAACCTGAAAGTGAATTGTAAAATGCCCATGAATGTCATAAGTAATGTCCTTTGATTCATATACTGTAGGAGTAGGGGTAGTTAATTAAGGACTAAGGGAGTGCATATATAATAGGAACACACATATGTTAAATTAATGTCATTAAGTAGTTAAGATTTATTTAGAAGGGTTTGAGAACAAGACAAATCTAGAGAAAAATATAAATGTGCCAGGCTGCGAGGTACAGTTTTAAATAGTGTAATAAGGTTTTTTCCTCCTCTATATCCATGTTTTGCAAATTTGCCTAAGAATTGAAAGCTCTGATATGCTTAGTTTTAAGAAAACCAAAGGAACAGAGCAGAAAGATCTGAAGGAGCTTTCTGATTGTCATTTCCAGTCATGCTGTTTGGCCTATTTTTAGGAATTTAGCTAGCTATGTTCCAGCAAAAGGCAGGCATGATAATGTCTTTGTTCCAACGGTCTCTGATGAATCTGCTCTCTTGGATCTAGAACAGTAACAAAGTTCAGTATATCTTCATCTCCAGCTGTGACCTCAGTTGGACAAATAGTCATCTCAACCATTTCTGTATCAGCTTGGCTATATGTTACTATCTGCTTCAAATCTGGATCCTGAAGAGATACTTTATCATCTGCACGGAGGACTTATTGAGTCATTTTGGGTTTTAATATGATAAATGAATGTAAACTAAAAGTAAATCATAGTGTCAGTTGAAATACCTAATATCATATATTTTTCCGCTTAGAATTACAACTTCTCATTTCTCACTTTCATTGCCAGGATTCTAAGAAAACCCAGCAAACTGAAGTTTGATCCTATCACACGAGAGGCATCTATCCTTTCTCAAACTCTGAAAGATGGAAAAGACTGCCAGAAATTGTCTATCATGTATTATAGAGGTATACCACCAGCTGTTAAGACCCAAGCATTGCTATGTTTCCTCTGTTTGGATAAAGCCATTGTATTATATCACCATGTAGATTTTGGTCAGAATGTTTGAAAAAGGCAGCAGAAAACCTGAGTTCAACACAAGATGGTTGTAGAAACCTATGGCAAAAATAAGAGCAAATATATAGGCATCAAAAACCAGAACAATGATTAATAATTTTTAAAAACCAGGTTAATCTTTGAGTAAACAATGATTATTCTGTGCAGTTAATTCTTGATTGTAATTTAAAACCTCAACCAAAGACAACAATCTATGAATATAGAAAACACTCTTAAGAGATATGAATATATCTCTATTTTCTTCATATTGGAAACATCTCTCCACTTAATGGATATTTAATACAAATTTGCATCAGCTGATGTAGCCAAGTTCTCAAAAACTAATTTAAATCAGTGACTGGTGCCTCAAAGTATAATTGCCATTTAGCAGCTACCCATGGTCACCAATTTTAAACAGGATCGGGTGAACACTGAACATCAGTAAGGAAGAATGAACTTGACTACTTGAATCCCATTCTGGAGTGTTCAAAGTTTTTTTTAAAAACTTTTTAAACTGTATTCACTCAAAAAGCAGTACATTTTATTAAACATCTAATAAATAATTTCTGTTTTGTCAGGTTCAATAGACTATTACTGTTCTAAAATACGTTTGTACTGGCAAGGTCAGTACAGATTGGAGGCAAAAAAGACATTAGATCGTGAGCACTGAAGTGCCAAAAGGGAAGCTTACCAGCTTGAAAATACCTGTCAGATGCCAGCCTGTAGGCCTTGACGGCTTCATTAAGCCCTTTGTTTGCCAGAAATGGAGTAATGCTAATACCATACATGCCTTGAAAAATCTATTGGCAAGGAAGAACAATCACCACCTGTATTATTGCTTGGAGCCAATAATTTCTATTTCCTAGCTTTTGCCTCTGTGGCAAATAAAATTAACAATCCAGTAAGTTAAGTTTTGCTTTAACTAGTTTTTAAGTGTTAGATGTCATAAGGTCTCATGTATTCACATAATCATGTGTCTGTACTGGATGCCATATGTTTTGTATAAATTTGTGAGACAACTACATTCTGGTTTGTCTGAAATGGTATCCTAAAACATATATTATCCAAAAATGACTGTGTTTACAGTATCTGAAAACATTTAACCTGAATGCATTTTTCCCTTTTGAAATCTAAAATGGCAACAGAACAGGAAAACATGCTGTATAACCTGATGTATATTGTCTTGAAATATATATGTACATTCCCTTTCTGTATATCTACAGTTTATTTTGCTTGCATAAGCAATACATGATACGTTTTTCCTTTCAGTTTAGAATGTATGAAATAATTCATCATCCAGGATTGCATCACAAGATATTCATGACTCCAGTAGCCCTTTATCCTTTATACATGAGAAAAAAGGAAAAATGTAGCAGATTTCTATCTAGCGGCATCATTTAACTTCTTTCCATATAAATAATGGAAACAAAGGGAATGGAAACAAAGGAACAAATGTGCAAGCTTCATGTTCATGTTCTATTAATATTAAATAAGAAGGGTGCCATCATATTTTATTTCTTCATTGGGATGCACAGGAGACATTTCTTCTGAGGCAGGGTGATGTGTAATTATATTAGCATCAAGAAAGCATTGAAATGGTTGTCAATGTACTTCTGTTCTTTTATTATTATTATTTTGCAACAAATGAAGTTAACAAAGAAATAAAAAATCTGGGAATACAATATATTTGTCTCTGTATATTTGAAAAGAAATAGCAGGACAGTTCCATGACAAAATGTTATGGAAAGGAAATAAATATGTTTTTCTTCTGTTCTTTTAGCCAGTAGCTATCCTGCTCACTTTTTACTTTTGATGGCAATTCCAATCTCATCTGTCCTGTTGAAACTAAGAACATCCTACTAAGTATGGATACTTGAACCTAACAGTTTGGAGTGCGTTATGTATATGCTGTTATTAATCTTTGGCTTTACAGTTGAAATTACCTAAAATCAAAACCGCACTATGGCATCATAGACTAAATGGAGAGGAAAGAGGCCTTGTATCTTTTTTTGCATTTGACCATCAAATGTAACACAAGATTTTGCTCAAATATATACATTCTCCAAAAGATACCTTCATAGTCCTTTTTAACTACAAGAAGAGACAGTTCAAAAACTCATTAAAAAAGTCATAGCTATGTTAGAATAAAAAATTCTAAAATCTATAGTTTGATGCAAGCTTTATTGGGAACCATTAAAAAGGCCAAGGGCTCTTTGAGTTTTTTGGATATGTTCAAACAAGGAACTACAAAATCAGAAGATGGTGAAAAATCAACTTAGTCCACAAATTAAGCCATATGTATTAGCCATGAAGACAGCAGTTCAAAATGCATGCCACTGTGAAGATTTTAGATTTAATGAACTGGAACTAAATGTTTTTAATTTTAATTCATATCCAGCATTCAGGAAAAGATAAATCTTTTTAGAGATCAGATTAGGCTCTGTCTTACTATCCATGCATTGCTTTTGTTACATCTAACTTCTTTTATTTCTTTTCCTTTATGATCTAGTTGCCTTCTTTTCCTATAAATTGCTCTTAACTTTCTCAAGGATAATATCCTCCCTATACAAGAAATACAGAAATAATTTTTATCAAAGAGACAATTAGGTGAAAATTGGAAGCTCGTGCTTAACTCTCTTCACTCCGTGTAAACCCTGCAACTGCAGAGCCTACTCTTTTTTGCTGCTTTATAAATCTTACTGGAAGCAAAATTGGCTTATTATTCATGGGATATCATTTCAGCAAAATCATGTTAAAAAGCCATTGTTGTGATCTGAATATAATGTATCATAATATTTTTGCCTTTATATCAGTAACTATCTAATCCACCTAAACTGAATGTAATTAAAGAATTGCTTCAACTAAAAGCAGAAACTGAAGCACTCTCAGACATCTCCATTTCTCAACCCCCACAGCCACTTGAAGTGACTTGCCTGTCACCTTCACTGTTGCCTACCTTGTAATACTGAAACTAAAAACATTCTGAGCCAATTATTTCTCTTCCTCCAGCTGTGACCTATAAGACTGAAAGAAAAAAAAATCAATTGTTGTGCATCACTAGAACTACGGCTGGTCCTGGGTCCACAAAAATGCCTTCATTTCACCTCCACTAAAAAAATGGAAGTGAATCTTTTGTGCACCTTTCTTCTCCATTGACTTCTCAGTGCTTTTCTCTGGTCCTTTACTAAATGAAACAAGTGAATAAAAGCAGCGTTTACTATGAAGCTGTTTGGTTTCCAGCTGCCATTCCTTCTGGATTACAAATCAAACCAAAAGCTGGGAGGTTAGCATGGTATTATGGAAATTTGGCAGTAAGGTGCTTTTGCCAGTTCCTCTAACTCAGGGGTGTCAAACTGCCGGCCCGCAGGCCAGATGCACCATAGCGAAACCGCGCCCACCCCATTGCCAGCAATGGCAAAAAAGTCGCGATACGTCATGACACGACACGTGACATTGTGAGTTTGACACCCCTGCTCTAACTGTTCAGAGAGTGTAGAAACAGGAGAAGTGGGGAGAAGAGATGATTAGCTCAAAACAAAATGAATACTTTCTAGGCTGCAATAACTGGAGCTCATTGTAAGTGTACAACACCATCATTTCCATTCAGTTGGAATTACAAATTTCCTCTCTCCTTTCTACTTGGCACAAAGAAGAAAAGAAAGGAAATTAAAAAACCAAGCAGCTTGATACAGTGGATGTCTGTTCATCTCCTTCCAAATAACAGAAACCAGAAGAAGAAAAAAGCAGAACTCTTGTCAGTTTCATCATCTGCTAAATCAAATCAGAATTTCCCATAAGGGTTAAAAAAAAGCAGCAGATATTCAGGACTGCCTCCACAAAGCAAGGTTTCTCATTGAAAAAGAAGAGAGACAGAAATGGAGATGGGAATAAAGAGATGATAGGAAGGTAATATAGAGGAATCTAAATGATATAGATACAAAGAGATATAAATATATAGAATCATTAAATTGGACCATAGCTGTCCCACAACAAAGTAGTCTGATTGATTAACTCATACTGTATACTATGGGATCACTGAGATTCAGATCTGCTTATAAACTAGTTCATTTTCTTAATTTTTTTCCTTACTGTTTTTAAATTGGAATGATATATATATATATATTGCAGGACAAGAAACAATGGACGGAAACTAATCAAAGAAAGAAGCAACCTAGAACTATGATTGGTCCATTAATGGGAGAAAGAAGTGGCAAGAAGGTGACAAGCAACAGGGAGAAAGCAGAACTACTTAACTTGTTTTTTGCATCCATCTTTACCAAAACGGAAAAAACAGTCCAACCTATGAAAAACAGTACTGTAAAAAACAGATTAGAAACACAAGTTAAAATAGGCAAGAAAATGGTAAGTGAGCACCTGTCTACCCTAGACAGGTTCAAATCACCAGGACCAGATGGATTACACCCAAGGTTCTGAAGGAACTGGCAGATGTGATCTCAGAACCACTGAACTATACCTTTCAAAGATCCTGGAGCACTGGAGAACTACCAGAGGACTGGAAAAGAGCTGATGTAGTTCCCGTCTTCAAAAAAGGGGAAAAAAATAAATCCAGGAAACCACAGATCTATCAGCCTGAACTCAATACATGGGAAGATTCTGGAAAAGATAATCAAACAATGAATCAGTGAACACTTAAAGGCAAACAAAGTCATTACCAAAAGCCAACATGGGTTTGTCAAAAACAGATCATGCCAGACAAATCTTATTGCATTATTTGACCAGGTGACAAAATTAATGGACCAGAGGAACGCTGTGGATATAATTTACTTGGATTTCAGTAAGGCATTTGATAAACCTACTACTTGATAAGATAGAAAAATGTGGGTTAGACAGCATCACCACTAGATGGATTTGTAGCTGGCTGGCTGGCCATACTCAGCATGTGGTCCTCAATGGAACTGCATCTACGTAGAGGGAAGTATGCAGTGGGGTGCCCCAGGGCTCTGTTCTGGGCCCAGTGCTCTTCAACATCTTCATTAATGACTTGGATGAAGGGATAGATGGGGAAGTCATCAAATTTGCAGACGACACCAAGAGTAGCCAACACTCCAGAAGATAGGCATAAGATACAGAAGGATCTTGACAGACTTGAACATTGGGCGCTATATAAAAAAATGAAATTCAATGGTGAAAAAAGTAAGGTTCTACATTTAGGCAAGAAAAACCAAATGCACAGATACAGGTATATTGCTTAATAGTAGTAATTGTGAGAGGGATCTCGGAGTCCTAGTGGACAAACACTTAAATATGAGCCAGCAGTATGCTGCAGCTGCCAAAAAAGCCAACACAGTGCTAGGCTGCATTAACAGAGGGCTAGAATCAATATCACATGAAGTGTTAATACCACTTTATAACACCTTGGTAAGGCCACACTTGGAATACTGCATCCAGTTTTGGTCACCACAACATAAAAAAGATGCTGCGACTCTAGAAAGAGTAGAGAGAAGAGCAACAAAGATGATTAGGGGACTGGAGGCTAAAATATATAAAGAACAGTTGCTGGAATTGGGTATGTCTAGTTTAATGAAGAGAACGACTAGGGGTTACATGATAGCAGTATTCCAATATCTCAGGGGTTGCCACAAAGAAGAGGGAGTCAAGCTATACTCCAAAGCACCTGAAGGCAGGACAAGAAGCAATGGATGGAGACTAATGAAAGAGAGAAGCAACCTAGAACCAAGGAGAAATTCCCTGACAGAACAATTAATCAGTGGAACAACCTGCCTCCAGAAGTTGTGAATGCTCCAACACTGGAAGTTTTTAAGAAGAGACTGGACAACCATTTGTCTGAAATGGTATAGGGTTTCCTGCCTGAGCAGGGGCTTGGATTAGAATGTCCTTTCCATCATCATCATCATCATCATCATCATCATCATCATCATCATCACCACCACCATTATTATTATAATTATTATTATTATTATTATTATTATTATTATTATTATTATTATTATTATTATTATTATTATTATTATTATTATTATTATTATTATTATTATTATTATTATTATTATTATTATCATCATCATCATCATCATCATCATCATCATCATCACCATCACCATCACCATCACCATCACCATCACCATCGCCATCACCATCACCATCACCATCACCATCACCACACAGGAGAGAAACCGTATGAGTGTCCACTTTGTGGGGAAAGTTTCATTGCAAATTCCCACCTCATGATACACCAGAGGACTCACACAGGAGAGAAACCATATGAGTGTCCACTTTGTGGGAAAAGTTTCAGTCAGAATTCCAACCTGGTGAACCACCAGAGGAGTCACACAGGAGAGAAACCATATGAGTGTCCAGTTTGTGGGAAAAGTTTTATTAGAAATTCCGACCTAGTAAACCACCAGAGGACTCACACAGGAGAGAAACCCTTTGAATGTTCTGATTGTGGGAAAAGTTTCAGTTCCCGTTCTAACCTTGTGATACACCAAAGGACTCACACAGGAGAAAAACCCTTTGAATGTCCTTATTGTGGGAAACATTTCAGTATATATTTCCACCTGGTGAGACACCAAAGGTCTCACACAAGAGAGAAACCCTTTGAATGTCCTGAATGTGGGAAATGGTTCACTCAGAATTCCCACCTGGTGATACACCAGAGGACTCACACAGCAGAGAAACCCTTTGAATGTCTTGATTGTGGGAAATGTTTCAGTCAGAATTTCAAGCTGGTGAGTCACCAGAAAACTCATACAGGCGAGAAACCCTTTGAATGTTCTGATTGTGGGAAAAGTTTGTGTTCCCGTTCTAACCTTGTGATACACCAAAGGACTCACACAGGAGAAAAACCCTTTGAATGTCCAGATTGTGGGAAATGTTACAGCCACAGTTCCAGTCTGGTGACACACGAGAGGACTCACAAAGGAGACAAACCCTTTGAATGTCCTGATTGTGGGAAACCTTTCACTCAGAATTTCAACCTGATGACACATCAGAGATCTCACACAGGAGAGAAACTCTTTGAATGTCCTGAATGTGGAAAAAGTTTCAGTCACAATTCCAACCTGGTGATACACCAGAGAACTCACACAGGAGAGAAACCCTTTGAATGTTTGGATTGTGGGAAATCTTTCAGACACAATTCCAGCCTGGTGATACACCAGAGGACTCACACAGGAGAGAAACCCTTTGAATGTCCTGAATGTGGGAAATGTTTCAAGAAGAATTCTGACCTGGTGAAACACCAGAGGATTCACACAGGAGAGAAACCAGATGAGTATCCAGTTTGTGGAAAACGTTTCATTGCAAATTCTGACCTGGTGAAACACCAGAGGACTCTCACAGGAGAGAAACCCTTTGAATGTCCTGAATGTGGGAAAAGTTTCAGTCACAATTCCAACCTGGTGATACACCAGAGAACTCACACAGGAGAGAAACCCTTTGAATGTTTGGATTGTGGGAAATCTTTCAGACACAATTCCAGCCTGGTGAAACACCAGAGGATTCACACAGGAGAGAAACCATATGAGTATCCAGTTTGTGGAAAACGTTTCATTGCAAATTCTGACCTGGTGAAACACCAGAGGACTCTCACAGGAGAGAAACCCTTTGAATGTCCTGAATGTGGGAAAAGTTTCAGTCAGAATTCCCACCTGGTGATACACCAGAGCAGGGCTTTTCAACCTTTTTACCGATTGTACCACTTTTAGGATATGGCAATATTCGAGTACCACCTAGCAAGGTGTCAAAAACTTGATGACCAAAAAAAAACCTGCTCAAAGTTGCAATTGCACTGAAATGACTTATGACCATTTTTCACACTTATGACCATTGCAGGAACAGGGTCATGTGATTTATATTTGGATGTTTGTCAACTGATTCATATTTATGATGGTCACAGTGTCCCAGGGTCATGTGATTCCCTTCTGCAACCTTTTGACAAGCAAAGTCAATGGCAGAGCTGCTGGTGGCCAACTGCTAAGGCGGGACTTCCTTCCCTCCCTCCCTTCCCTGCCTCCCTTTTTCTCATTCCCATCTCCTTCTGAAGGAAGAATTTGAAACCCCCCCCCATATTTTCCCTCTTCCATATATTGATCAAACAAGGAAAGGCCTCCAGAGACAGAAAAGACAAGCTGCTGAGTGAACTAGCTTAAAAAGGCACTTCCCCTTTAAGAATTAGCTACTGGCTAGAAAGGAAAGTAAGGAGCCCAGCTGGCACTTAAAGAAGAAAAAAAATGTAAGCACTGGCTAAGGCAGCCTCCCCAAATGGCTCCATTCATAAGTAAAATCTGCAGCTCCAGAGGACTCTCTCACTGTAAGTCTTTGCCTGTGCTGGCTCTTTCCCTTCCCCACTACACTTGGCTAGGCAGGGCTGCGTACCACCTGCCACTCATTAATGTACCACAAGTGGTACGCGTACCACAGGTTGAAAAGCCCTGCACCAGAGGACTCACACAGAGAAACCGCATGAGTGTCCAGAGTGTGGGAAAAGTTTCACTTAAACTTTTCCGCTTGTAAAACACCAGAGGACACATACAGGAGAGAAACTGTAAAAGTGTCCAGATTTTGGAAAAGATTTCAGTATTAGGTCTAACTTTATACATCATGTATCACACAGGGGAGAAACATTTGAAATGTCCAATCTGTGAACGATTCTTCAGGTGTAAATCATCTCTTATTGCCCACAAGGAAGTGCACATGAAGCAAACAATGATGAGTTTAGAGCAATCTTGAATTTCATTTCTGATTTCCCATTGAGAGTATAGGTGAGAAATTGACTACTTCAATTCTGGCCTGATTGTTTTTAGTCAACACATCTCAGGATTAGACCTGAAGGTGAAGAGAAAAATATGGAAAATGTTAGTTCGATATAGTTTGGAGACAGGGCTCGCGGACCGGGAGGAAAAATGGTTGGAGGGGGTGGAGAAGGGGCTGTAAAGTGACCGGTCTGGTGGGGCCACCTTATTATTCACATTTGGCAGGTAAATGTGCACAGCAGCATCCCTGAACTTGATGCTTGCCTGTTGTCTGAAGCTAAAGCTCCCAATGTTCCCAACCAACATAGCAGAATTCAATCTTCACTGCCCAGAGATTAGCCATGACCTAGCTACTTTCCTTCTTCCTTCCCTTCTGAGCCTGAACCCCACTGAGAGGAACGACCAGGAAAAAACATCAAAAATAATGATCATATGACTATGGGATGCTGTAAATGGCCATAAAGGTTTGCTGGTTGCCAAGCACCCGAAATGTAATAATGTAATAATGTGACTGCAGTATATATGTGTGCAGAAAATCTGGAAATCTGGAGTAGGAGTCCTGGAGTGAGGAGGAGTGCTGGAGGAGTAATACCTCCTTAAAAAACCTTGGTCCAGCTGGTAGCACCTCGTAAGGGCCCCTTTCTAGGGTTACAGGAGAAGATGGCCAATGGTTTTGAAGGCAGAAGAGAGCTTTATGCCCCAACGGCAGATAAAGCGGGAGAACCATCTTCTAGGAGAAGGGAAACTCTGATTTCAAACCTCCACTGCCTTCTGGCTATATCTACTATTGGAAAAGGCTTCAGGAGTTAACCTCAAGGCAAAAATCTGGAGCCGGAGTCCTGGAAGCAGTTCGTGACTTCATACAATCACGTTCTGGTAACTCCTGCGACGCAGCTGGAACTAATCGTATTGGCTTTGCCATTCCATTGGACTATTTCAGTGATGTGGAGAGGGGGGATCTTCTGCCTGGGTAACAGCCTATCCTCCATATCAATCTACCCAGGCCTCGTGCTCTGGAGAGGACACTCCAGCTTTGCATACAGCATTGAAATAACACCGGAAGTGGCAGTTACAGGTTATAAGTCCTTGCTTGATTGGCATAGAGCATGACGCCAGGGGCCACTTTCGATGGTGGGAGAGGTCATAGTACCTCACTGGGCAGCTACTGCCTGCCTTAAGCTGGGCAGCCCCCAGCCAGTAAGGTGCCGCTCTGCCACGGTCTGTTAACCTCACTGGGTGCGTGGGGTTTAGGGTTAAAGCCGACAAGCAGATCGATAACTCTGCACCATGCAACAAACACAAGAAAATTTTTGCCCTAAAGCTGGGCACTTGGAATGTTCGGACAATGACCACCGGCGTTTCTGATGATTCGCAAGAAATAGATGACATACGTAAGACAGCTGTCATCGATATGAAGCTGAGCAGACTGCAGATGGACATCGTTGCCCTTCAAGAGACAAGGCTGTCAGACTCGGGATCTGTTAAGGAGAGAAATTTCTCGTTCTTCTGGCAGGGGAAACCATCGAATGAGACTAGGGAATACAGGGTTGGCTTTGCGGTCAGAAACACCCTACTAGGATTCATTATTCCACCTGCTTTTGGAAGTGAAAGAATTCTGTCCTTGCAGCTACACTCATCAGCAGGATTGGTTACTCTTATTAGCGCATACGCATCGACATTATCATCTTCAGTAGAATCCAAAGACAAATTCTACGACGATCTGGCTGCTACTATCAAGAAAATCCCTGAGAAAGAACCACTGTTTATCCTTGGCGACTTTAATGCCAGAGTTGGAGCTGATTATAGTTCTTGGCCCACTTGCCTAGGTCAGTTCAGCGTCGGGAAGATGAACCAAAATGGCCAACACCTGTTGGAGTTCTGCTGCTACTACAGTTTTTGTGTTAGCAATACATTCTTTAAAACAAAGCCTCAACACAGTGTCTCTTGGAGACACCCAAGATCGAAGCATTGGCACCAGCTCGACTTGATTCTTACTAGGCGCTCCAACCTTCCCAGTGTTACAATCACATACAGGTATCAGGATGCTGATTGCGATACAGACCACTCCTTGGTGTGCTGCAAAATAAAACTGAAAATAAAGAGATTGCATCATTCGAAGAAGGAAGGAAGACCACGTATCGATACTAGCAAGACCCGCAATCAGGGTAAAGTGGAGGAATTTGCACAAGCACTAAAGGAGACTCTCCCAGGCCCGGCTGAAGCAAATGCATCTGAATGTTGGGTATATTTCAAGAATGCTGTTTATAACACTGCTCTGTCAATATTTGGTAAAGAGATCAGAAAGGCAGCAGATTGGTTTGAAGCCCATTCGGATGATCTGATGCCAGCCATTGAGGAAAAAAGGAGAGCTTTAATTGCATATAAAGCCCGTTCCAGCGAGCACAACCTACGGGTTCTGCGAGCTGCGTGTAGCAAAGTCCAACAGACTGCCAGGAGATGTGCTAATGACTATTGGCTGCAGCTTTGCTCTCGGATCCAGATAGCAGCTGACACAGGCAACATTAAGGGGATGTATGATGGCATTAAGCAGGCCTTAAGTCCAACACAGAAGAAATCTGCCCCTCTGAAGTCTGCCACAGGCGAGGTTATCCGGGACCGAGCACAGCAGATGACACACTGGGTGCAGCACTACTCTGAGTTATATTCCAGAGAAAATGAGGTAACTGAAGAAGCATTAAATAATATTGAGTGCCTGTCTTGGAGGAGCTCGACAGTGAATCAACTTTAGAAGAATTAAACGCGGCCCTGGACTCCCTTGCCTCCGGCAAGTCACCTGGGAAAGATAACATCTCTGCTGAAATCCTGTAGTGCTGCAAAGAGAGCATCCCCACTGAATTGCATGAAATCTTCTGCCTTTGTTGGAGGGAAGGTGGAGTACCACAGGACATGAAGGATGCAAATATCGTCACACTGTATAAGAACAAAGGCGACAGGGGTGATTGTAACAACTACTGCGGCATCTCTCTTCTTAGTGTTGTAGGGAAGCTGCTTGCCCGTGTTGTACTGAAGAGGCTCCAGGTGCTTGCAGAGAGAGTCTATCCAGTATCACAGTGTGGATTCCGAGCCAACAGGTCCACCATTGACATGGTATTTTCCCTTAGACAGTTGCAGGAGAAATGCAGGGAACAAACACAGCCACTTTTCGTAGCCTTCATAGATCTTACGAAGGCTTTTGACTTGATTAGTAGAGACGGCTTATATAAAATTCTCCTCAAGATTGGATGTCCACCTCAGCTCCTCAATATCATCAGATCCTTTCATGAGGATATGAAGGGCACTGTTGTCTTTGATGGCTTAACATCAGATTCCTTTGACATTTGAAGTGGAGTGAAGCAGGGCTGTGTTCTCGCACCAACTTTATTCGGGATCTTTTTTGCTGTCATGCTGAAACACACTTTTGGAACTGCAACAGAGGGTATCTATCTCCGGACCAGATCAGATGGAAAACTCTTTAATCTCTCTAGATTGAGAGCAAAGTCTAAAATCCAGCTGAAATGCCTACGGGATTTCCTCTTCGCTGACGATGCTGCCGTTACTGCTCACTCTGCTGAAGATCTTCAACAACTTATGGATTGTTTTAGTAAGGCCTGCCAAGACTTTGGTCTAACAATCAGCCTGAAAAAAACACAAGTCATGGGTCAGGATGTGGATCCACCTCCCTGTATTACAATCTCTGCACAGGAACTGGAGGTTGTCCATGACTTTTTGTACCTCGGCTCAACTATCTCCGACACTCTCTCTTTAGATACTGAGCTGAATAAACGTATTGGTAAAGCGGCCACCACATTTTCCAGACTTACAAAGAGAGTATGGCTTAATAAGAAGTTGACAGAACATACAAAGATTCAGGTCTATAGAGCCTGCGTTTTGAGCACACTCTTGTACTGCAGTGAGTCTTGGACTCTTCATGTACGGCAGGAGAGAAAGCTGAACACCTTTCATATGTGCTGTCTCCGACGTATTCTCGGCATCACCTGGCATGACAAAGTCCCAAATAGCGCAGTCCTGGAATGTTCTGGAATCTCTAGCATGTATACATTATTGAAACAGCGACGTCTACGCTGGCTTGGGCATGTCATGAGAATGGCTGATGGTCGGATTCCGAAAGATCTCCTGTATGGAGAACTAGTCCAGGGAAAGCACCCCAGAGGGAGACCTGAGCTGCGATATAAGGATATCTGCAAGAGGGACCTAAAGGCCTTGGGAATGGATATTAACAGCTGGGAATCCTTGACCTCTGATCGTTCAGCCTGGAGGCTAAAGATGCAGCATGGCCTTCTCCAATTCGAAGAGACATTTGTGCGGCAGGCTGAGGCAAAGAGGCAGTCCCGGAGCCAGCGAAACCTGGGGGCTGGACAGGGGACAGATTATATCTGCCCTCAGTGTGGAAGGGACTGCCATTCTCGAATTGGCCTTTTTAGGCACACCAGATGTTGCTTTAGGTCCTCTTTCCAGAGTACGATACCATAGTCTCTCGAGACTGAAGGATGCCAATGATGAATGATATTATTATTCTAAATTTCATTTGGATTTCACAAGCAGGTGAATCAAGGTATAATTCACTTTTGGCCATTCAGCATTTTATCTGTAGCTGTCTTCGCTGCGAACACTATAACTGCTGGATTCAGTGGAATTGTCAGTTTCATCAAATCAGTTTGCTAATGCTGACATTTGATTAGCATTTTAAGCAGCCTCAACATTCCTGCTCTCTCTCTCTCTCTCCCTCTTTCTCCTTCTTTGTTTTTCTGAAATATCAATAGAGAGATATTCTAGGAGAGATATTTCTTTATTGGAATAAAAAGCTTTGTTTTCCTTAACTATCCCTGATGTTTCAAAGCTCAGACTAGCTACTTATTCCAGGGGCAAAACAACAACTACTTCCTTCAGAAACCAAGTGTGACATGCATGAATAAAGATTTGGTTGTTCCATCAGCACAGTGAGATTTCTATTTTACCTGAAGGGCGGAGAAACAAGACTCTTAGTTATTCCCCTTTTGTCTTTCTCCCCATACAATAGTCATCTGAAGAATGGAGCAACCAATACATTCTTAGGACCATTAATGTACACCACATTTTCTATGTTTTTTTATTATGTGCCATCAAGATGGTGTCAACTTTTAGCAATGGCATTGCTAGAAACTTGCTTCTCCAGCAAGACCTGCCACCAACCCAGTACTTCCAGTCTTTCAGGGGTGCAAGCATTCACACTATAATTGAGTCCATCCATCTGGTTGTCCTTTTTATTTTTTATTTCATTTATTTTAGAATTTTTATGTCCATCCTCCTCCTCAAAGACTAACAATAACAATAACAATAACAATAACAATAATGATAATAATGCAACACACTAAACAAATTCCTCTGTCCTTCCAACTTTCCCAGTATTGTAGACTTGTCAAGAGAGCTTCATGTAATCTGTTCAAAATATGATAATTTAAGCTTAGTATTTATGCTTTAAGTGAGAATTATGACCTGATTCATTTTACTTGGCTATCTATGATATGCACTCTACATAAGAATTCCCTTTAAAAGTATCCAGAAGCTTCAGCTGGAGCAGAGTGCAGATGCGTGAGATATATTGGGTGCCCAAAAAGGGCCCATATAACACCTTTACTCCATGAACTGCACTGGGTTCAATTCAAGTTGTTGGTCATCACCTATAACGGCCTACAGTGTAAACGGCCAGACTACTTATGGAACCAGCTTTGCTCCATCATGTCAGCCTATCCCACTCGATCAGGCAAGGAAAGTATGTTTCAGGGAAAGTTGTCCCGTCAGTTAAAGAATTCCAACTAGTGGGGTTTAGGAAGAGAGCCTTATCTGCTGTTGCTCTTTCCCCGGAGAATACCCTTCTCCCTGGAATAAGGCAAGCCCCCACTCTTCTGGCCTTCCATAAAGGAGCCAAAACTTGGTTCTGCAGTTTTGAATGGGGACCACAAAGGATCATGCAATCGTGGGACTGACTAATGCCATAAGAGCTCTCTCTCCACTTTTATTAAACAATTTTAATAGGGGTAATTGCCTTCTTAGAATTTCTTGTCTCTTTGAAATTGTTATTTTTTTATAATCTTGTAATTTTATTTTTTATAATATTAAATCAACTTTTATATTTTAATCTTATATCTTTTTAAAAATCTGATATTATACTATACACCAGTGATGGCGAACCTATGGCACGCGTGCCAGAGGCGGCACTCAGAGCCCTCTCTGTGGGCACCCATGCCGTGCCCCAGAGATGGTGAGGGACTGGCCCCTGCCACCCTGGCCCCACCCACCCAGTCTGCCATGACCACCGCGGCCACGCCTACCCGGCACCCGGTGATAAATAAGTGGGTTTGGGGTTGCAGTTTGGGCACTGGGTCTCTAAAAGGTTTGCCATCACTGCTATACACCTTTGCAACTTGAAGGTTCTCTCCCACCTTTTTAACTTTAATGATTTTACTCCTCTTTTAATTGCCTCTTATTTGAATATAAGATTCGTAGGGTTTTTATGTTTTAATTCTACACTGTTCAGAATCGCTCTATGAGTGAGATGGCTGGTCTCCAAATTTGATAGATAAATACATAAACTAATTTTGTCATTCAATATGTGACAAAGTAAGAGCTTACAATCCAAATGGGATATATACATACAGTGCTAACACTATATTAATATAAAATACAATTAATAGAATCTCTTTCATTTAACTATCTAGAATTTTAGCAAATTTTCTTCTGATGTGGAGATAAAGATCAACAATCGAACCCGATATTAAACATGTTTTGGGCAGTATACATTGCTCATTATTTTGGGGAATATTCATAATAATTCACAATATAATATTTTCTTAGAATGAAGTTTCTTTAGATTCTGGAAAAAAATCCTAAATCCACTTAACATCTGCATGAACAGTAGTTACCACAGAATTGTATCAGTGGACAATAATTAAATAATTAAACAATGATGAAATAATTTTCAATATCACAGGATATATTAAATTAAGATATAATGTGTAGATGAGAATACTGAAAAAAAATTACAATTTGCTTTACTTTTTCCTAAATCTAGGTTAAAAATGTTTTGTTTCGCTATTGATATTAATATATATGTATTATAGTTTTGTAATTTTGTATCTCTTCATGTGGAGTTTAGATAATTTATAAATCATCGCATGTTATAATAGTACATGCAGGATAATATTAGTGAAATAATTATTGGAATTGTATGTAATGTGTACTATGTAATATTTTCCCAGTTAAATATTTTGCAAGAAAAAGTAAAAATCTATCCATGTATCTCCCCCCCCCCGTCTCACACACACAGAGACACAAATCTATTAGAATGAAAATCAGAGAGTAAGATTTCCAGTTGCTGTTGTTTGCAAGTATTGTGTCCAAAGTCATATATATACACATCTAAATTCTAACCTCATGAGGATGTTCAAGCACTTCTAATCCAAAATAATGGGAGAGATTATCAGATGCACTTGGTGTGAAATGAATAAAATGCAAAACAGGAAGCTGTGCTTTGAAAGCTTCTTGCCTGGAGAGAGAAATTCAAGAGCAGGCATATCTTCATTGTAGGATAGATTGGCACTAAGTTCTTTAATACAGGAATATTTAGGCAGGGCGACTCCAATTGTATTAATTTAAATATAAAAAAAAACATTGCAAAACTAATAAAACAAGGACAGTGGGCTTTAGAATCATTAATGTCACTTTTCGGTTAGTATTTTAGATGGTAATATTTTGAAAGGCAATTTGTAAAAGCTTCAAGTATAATAGTTCATCACTATTTTTGTCAGCAAGGTTATTGATTCCAAAAACTAAGCTTTATCATTTTATACATTTTAACAGTTTTGGTGAGTGCATGTATTAACTGTCACTGGATGTAGAGATATTCCAGTTCAGGGTTTTCTTATAAAAGAAGTATAGGTTAATAATGAGACATAACTGGACTTTGGTTCAATGGCCATTACTGAGATTCCAAGGCAAATGCATTGCATTGTTCATCAGTTAGCTCTAAAATGTGAAGCAATTTTAAAATAACTGGCAAACTCAATGCAAATATTTTGTCAGGATTATTTAATATCACCTGTCCTTAGCACCTTTATGAGACTCTTTCCATGCAGTTGCAACATGTAATACTTAATGCAGTAATATGTATAAAGCATGAAAGATAATTTGAAACCTTCCTCTTACACAGTCTAGCAGAAGCTACTTGCTATATTTATTTTTACTTCTAGAATCATCTGAGAAGACTGCAAATAATCTAAATATTAAAACAGTAACAATATAATAGTAAAAATAAAAGATAATAATGGTTTGCCTAATATTGAAAATGAAACAAAACTGAAGCTTAGTATGGCATTTAGTAGACTCTGTGTCTTTGTGTCTGAAAGAGTAATTTACATGCCAAGATCTAAATATAAGTGATGGGTGTTTATATCTGTAAGTAACCTGTGAAAAAAGGCAAGTTTTTAAGATTTTAATTGTGAACCACCAGAGTCGTTTGCTGAGATGGGTGGCTATAAAAATCAAATAAATAAGTTTTCACTTTTATACTAAGTAAATAAATAAATATTGGGTATTGTGTTCTAATGTGTGATAAATAATGACTCAAATACAGAACTGTATCCTCAAAATGACTGATAGTGTTCTCTCTTTCTCTCTCTCTATCCCATCCATCCCTCTATAATCCCTCCTTATTCTATTCTAAGCTATACTACTCCTTTCCTAAAAACTCAAACTTGAAAAATTATTTAGCTAAAACTAAGTTTGGAAAAGACAGAGATACTGCAGTAATATGCCTCTTCTAGCTATATTATTTGTTCTTACAGTAACAAATCATTGTATTCTCCCCTTAATATTAATAAATGTACCAGTCACAATAGTGGTTAATAGTCTTGATGATTACATTATGTCCAGTAACTGAGGCAGAATGCTTCTGCATTCCAGCTGCTAGTGGAAAATGATTGAGTAAGTATTTATTGCACTTATGCAATGCTTGTGTGCTTCCCACTGGCATCTGGTTGAACACTTTGGGAACAGAATGCTGGATTAGATGAGCCTTTAATCTGATCCAGCAAGGCTCATTTTATGTTCCAACTTATTACAGAATAAATAGAACTCATTTTGCTATATTTACAGCATAAATTTCATCAATATCTGTTTCTGTTGCCAAACAACTCATATTCCAAGTTTTAGAATGGCCTGACAAAACAAAGAGAAGAGAAATGCTTTATGCTTCTAGCCATTGATGTCCCTGTTAATACATTTCCATTAAAATACTTTTTCTCTTAATAAATTTTCCATTTTATTATCTTCTTATTCCATCTTATTCTTCAATTCTCAGTCCACAAATAAAACATTAAGAGTGAAATGAAAGAATTATTGTCTTCCATTCTTTAACCAGCTCTTAATAAAGCCAAGCTGCTTCGGGGACACACTTCACTATTATGGGATAAGTAGTTGTTATCATAATACATATGATATATTTGTATTTTCAGTTCTTTATATGGGCATATTAAAGTTTGAAGATGGAATTATCACCACCTTACATATATACTGCACCTTTATGTCAAAATATTAGATTGAATCTTGATATTTTCCACCAAAGATAGGATAATGAGAAATTCATACAAAACCTCCTTAACATCATCCTAATTGTGATGTACATCTTGTAATGAGCAGTTCTAATTAGAAAACTGAATTCTTTGTGATATATTTTAACTGTGGTTTTAAATAGAAATCTAAATACAATTGTATGTTTTGATATATCAAAAATAATTCTGATAATCATATCTGAGCTTGCAACAAGAATGAATTAATAAAATATCACTGAGTTGCTTTGGAATATGGAGTAATCTTCATATGAGAGTTCTGTATCAAAAATTCGTAGAAATAAAGCATCTATTTTCAGAAATATTTAAAAATTCATCCTCGCTTTTATTATGGAAACAGACTCCTTTATAGACCAGTCATAGTACAGAAATTGAGGTACTTTTCATATTTTTATTATATCTGCAAGTATAAAATTAAAATTGTTTAAATATTGCAACTTATCTGTTGGTTGCAATTTCAAGGAAAATATTAGAAAATGACCTACTTGACTTAGAGTTTTATTTCCAGATTGTAAAAGAAATGTGCGCAAATTTATATTCTATTTTCTGCAAAATGGCAAAGAATATAAAAATACCTTGTTTATCTACAGCCTTAGAAGATGAGCAGTATTCATATTTTTATATACAGTGTTAGCAAAATGTGTACCATTTTGATACGTGGCATATCCAGGAAGAGAGACAATTAACAAAAACTCTTTGTACCACCACTGGAATCTCTAGCACGCTTTCTTTTTGTTTTTTTGCACAGACCCAAAGTTATAATTTTAACAGTCATAACAGATTTCTTATGGTAATAGAAATAGATCACATACAAATGCATATGCCCTATAATGTATACTCATAGACATTAATTGTTGATAAGTAATTTCAATTTCATAATTTCAATTTATCTTATTATTTAATATTCAGCTAAAGACTACACTGTTTTGCAAACAGAACTCATTATCTTATTTCACTATTGGCTGGACTATAGTGCTTTCATATTTAGAGTATTTACAAAGAAATACATGAGGTTTAGTCAGTGCTTTTTTTGTAAAAAAAACAAAAGGTGCCGGAACTCACACACGTCATACAACCCACTTTGCCTACCCTACAAGGGTCCATCCAAAAAAGGTGCCGGAACTCCGTTCTGAGCGTTCTATGAGAAAAAAAGCCCTGGGTTTAGTTATAATTTTAATTCCCTGGGTCCAATATTACAATATTTCAATTGCTGCTCTAATTATATATAAATCTAGATTGAGATTTCCAGTTTCAAAAACTATCCTGTGTTATTTCTTCTGATAGTAGTTCTTCCCAAAGAAAATTCTTGTAAGATCCTTTTAAGTGATTCTGGGAAGTCTGGGAAAGTCTCTAGAAAACAATAAGCAAAGGCCACCGGGCATTCATTCTTCAATATTCTATAAAGTCACTTGGTTCAAGAGCATTCAACCCCCTGTAGTTAGACTCACTACATATTGTAACCCATATATATATTGCTATTATTTGTGCTCACATATATATTATGTAGTAATATATATATAACATAACATAGTATAAATACTATACTATATTATACATATGTTCTCTCTATGTATATGTGAGTTTGTGTGTATGTTCAGTTTTATAGATTTTAGGTTAATTATTTTATGACAATTGATTGATGGATTAAAAGTCATCAAGTGATATTCTTAGCAACCCACATATTTTGTCTGAGACGATCTGTCCTAACCTGGTTTTTAAATCTCCCAAATGTAAATTTGATGTTATATTTTATTTGCATTTGAGAATGCTATATTACTGTTCTGTTCGCACCGCAGACATGAAGACGAGGCAGTTGGTACAAAAGATGTTCTTTATTGAATACATTCACTGAACAGAAGCAAGAGAAAATGGCAACATGCCCTTTTTATACTCCCCCTGCAAGGGGAGACTCAACCAATGAATGCAGGCTATTCTCCCGCCTCGCGCATGCACGTGGTCTGCCCGGGGCTCTGCAGTTGTCCTGCAGGTTTGCTGAGCCTTGCTGATTGACTCAGCAAGGCCCAGGACACAACACCCCTCCCCCCTTGGCTTGGCCAATGCCGTCCCCGCCAGTTCACAGTAGCATGTCACAATCAGCCCAAACAGCAGCCTGGCTATTCCCCGTACCCCGAGCAACCTGGTCCCAGTGGGATTCTAGGTCAATCCACGTTCTTTCACTTTTTGACAATAATTGCCCCGCAGGGACCTCACATACTCATTCAAATATTTAGGAGGACCCTTGGCCCTCTCCGATCTCCGTGGAGCTGGATTAGGTACAGGTGTGATGGTATTTGGGGGAAGTGTATTGGGTGCCTGGAGTGCTTGCTCCCGGTTTGCGCATAACAAACCAGGACTTTGTCGCCCAGAAAACTCAGGGGTTCCCCCTAACTGCTGACTGGCTGGATCCGCTAAACCCAAACCAGATGTCCTTGGAGGGGTCGAGTTCCCCGAGTTCCTTGGTGGGGTGGAGTTCCCCGAAAACCCTTGTAACTCCCCTTGGGAGCAATGTCCTTCAGGCCCAAGGCCAGCAGCAGGAGTGCCCTGAGTAGCCGATTTACGACCATTTGCCCTAAGCCAGGGACCTCTGCAAGAGTCAGGAGCCGCCTCCATGGCAAGACCCTCATCTGGAGCATTTGGAGACCCCCCCCCCACTTGGAGAGACCGTGAACCACAATCGTAATTGGGGTCCCCCTCCCCCTGAGAGCGGAGTCAGGGGAGGAATTCCGGCCTGGAAGCCGCCAAAGCAGCAGGTCTATGTGGCGCCGTAGGACATGCCCATCCTCTAAGACCACTTTGTATGACAGAGGTCCAGAGACTTTAGAGATTACAGCAGGTACCCAGAGATGCCCCTGCCCATAGTTCCTGGTCCAAACCGGATCACCCACTTGAAGTCTCCTAGGTGCCCGTGGCTGCGACACCTGTGAAGCCACCCGGTCTGGGTGAAGCCTGTCCAGCTTTGTAATAAGTCTGCGATCCCAGCAGAGTTCAGCTGGGCTCTTTCCAGTAGCTGTGCATGGTGTGGTGCGGTGTGTGAGAAGAAAATCAGCTAACCTGTGATGCCAGGGTCCTTGAGTGATTCTCTTTAAGGCGTATTTCGTGGTGCGCACCATGCGTTCAGCCTGACCGTTGGTGGCAGGATGAAAAGGAGCAGATGTGGCATGCGGATCATGTTGGCTTGGAGAAATGCCTGAAACTCAGAAGAGGTAAATTGTGGACCATTGTCTGAAACTAGAACATCAGGAAGGCCATGGAAAGTGAAGATTCCTCTGAGCACCTGGATGGTCCTGGCAGTAGTGGTGGAGGACACAGGAACGACCTCTAGCCACTTGGAATGGCTATCCACAAGGAGGAGGAAGAATTGCCCCTGAAAGGGCCCAGCATAATCTATGTGGACGCGTGACCAGGGAGTGAGTGTCTCCTCCCACCGATGTACAGGGGCCTGGGGCATTTCTGGCCATGATTGCTGGCACACTTGACATCCCTGAACCTGGGCCTCGATGTCCTTATTGAGTCCCGGCCACCACAGATGGCTGCGCGCAAGCGCCTTCATCCTCACTATTCCCGGATGTCCCTCATGAAGAGAGAGCAAGACTCTAGTCCTCAATGAGGCCGGGATGACTACTCGATTGCCCCACAGGATACACCCCTTGAATGTGGACAATTCATGCTTCCTGCGCCAGAAACTCTGGAAATCAGTACCAGGACACGTGTCAGGCCATCCTGACAACACACATGTCAGCATGCGTGCAAGCGTGTGATCAGTGGCAGTTTCTGCAGCCACATCCCTAGCATTGGGAGATTCTGGTAAGTCCTGAATAGACAGAATATGCAGAGCAGGAGCAGGGTCTGCCTCTATTTGTTTAAGAGGTAACCTGCTTAGGCCATCAGCATGGCCCATCTCAGTACCTGGTTTGTGAACCAGGGTGTAATCATAAGCTGCTAAGAAGATAGACCATCTCAGCATTCTAGGAGATATAATCTGAGGAGTTTGTTTGTTGGTTGTAAACAACCCTAGCAAAGGCTTGTGGTCAGTATAGACCGTGAAATGGCGTCCATACAAGAAATCATGAAATTTCTTGATGCCTGAGATTATTGCCAAGGCTTCCCTGTCAATCTGCGCGTAATTACGCTCTGCAGATGAGAGGGTCCTGGAATAATAGGCCACAGGGACCTGCATTCCATCTTCCTTGAGATGGCTTAGCACTGCTCCTACCCCATAAGGGGAAGCATCACATGCGATGCACACAGGCAACTGCTCATTGAAGTGAGCCAGTACAGCATTGGAGGATAGCAAAGCCGTGACTTTTTTAAAAGCCTCCTCATGGACTTTTGTCCATGCCCATGGAGCCTGTTTGTCTAAGAGCCTGTGCAGTGGCTCGCATGAGGCTGTGGTGGTCTGCCCTGGGTGGTCATGTGGTCTGCCCTGGGCTCTGCAACCAATCCCGGGCAAGCACATGGTCTACCTGGGTCTCTGCAGTTGTCCTGCAGGTTTCCTGAGCCTTGCTGATTGACTCAGCAAGGCCCAGGACACAACAATTACTGTCTGTGATTTTATTGTACTCTATCTTCTTTTATCCTGGGCATTGACCAAAGTAGAAAATGAGCCGAAGTGGATCAGAGAGCTCCTAGTCCCAATGAAGCCTGATGAGATCTTGCCAAGTGAACCATTGAGCGTATGAACTTTAAATTCATTTTAATGCATTTTTGGATGATATAACATTAAGGTTACCATATTTCAGCTTTCAGAAAAGAGGATACTTTGTTGAACTGTGACCTGTAAAGTGATTTTTTTTGTTAGCTATTGTTAGTTAATTCATTTTGCTCTCACCAATGGCTCATTAAATCTATTACGGTTCCTTTGATCACTCCCACTAGAGTGGTCTTGGAGCACTGTTTCAAAATCAAAAGTTTCTGCCACTCATAAACAAGGGTTTATCACTGAACTAGTGCCTGTAATATAAAATCAGAACTGTTTCCAATTTTAACATTTGTTATGTAACATATATTATTGATGTGACTAATACAGTATAAAAGGAACACATACAGTCAGAGCATGTCCCCTCCCCCCGTTTTGAATAAATTGTATGAAGAAAAAAGAGAAATGATCATGGTAGCATAAAATACACTTGCTTACAAAAGAAGCACAGTTCTTTTGCAAGATCATTTTTCAGATCAATATTTTTTCCAGTGGGCCATTGTTAATCATGTGAAGCAGGATAATGTACTGGGTGAGTTGTTCCTGGTTCATTGCAAATCCTTTCTCTGCTCCACCAATTTGTCAGCCAGGCTATTTTTTTTTAATGCATTCTTCTGGAAGACCTATAGAAATATGTACAGAAGCAGTCAGAGTAATTGAGCGGCACCACATTAGTGACCTATCAACCAACATGAAAGTTGGTTAAACCCCCCCCATTTTGTGTAGCCACCCTCATTTTTTCAAGTTCACCCTACCATTAAGGAGAGCAATTTGTGACTTTTTTATCCTACTGGCTGATGGCTTATATTAAATGACAGCATCACTTACAAGCTTGTAACCAAGAGGAACAAATTCAGCATACCTTTCTGCTCACACATTGAAAGAATGTACATTAACCCAGTCATGAAGAAGAACCTACCATAATGGCTAATCTGTCAGAAAAGTATAAAACAGTTCAATAAATATTTGTTAACTGTCAGAAGCTAAAGGCTGTAATTGTACAGAAGTATCTTTTGTAGAGAAAAGTGCACACTTGAGATTTAAGTTTTTATCTTTTGCAAGTTTTTTTCTGAAGGTTGATAGGTTTGCTTGAGGAGAGCAAGTGACTGAAGACACTTTTTAATAATTTTCAAGAAGATTGATTGCTTTGTTTGTTTGAATTATTCTGTCTTACAAGGTATAAATCCTGCCAAAGCTACCTTCTAGGTAAAAATAATAATAACATAATATATAAATAATTACAATTAGACAATTTCAAAGAATAGCAATAAATTCCCATTGGAAGCATGTGTGTCCAGCCTCTAGCAGAACCCATCTATTTTCTTTTCAATTGGCACTCTGCATTCATATCTGCAATTGGAATAATGCTTGGTCTTTTTGTCAGGCCTTGAGAAACTTCTGCTCAGTGTATGTGTTCTGGATGAGATGCACTGGAGAAGACCTCCTTTATCCATGGGAATGTTTTATTATTATACAACTACTGTATACATTTCAAAATCCCATTCAATGTTCAAGAAGCAGTCCTTATTCTAATAATATTAAAATGGTGGCAACATTCGCCATACTGCTCAACTCTGAGGTAGGACCTTTCCTCAAAGAAATTAGAGTGCAAGAGCCATAATTGGAGAGCCCTATTAAAGAATCACTGGCTATTGGAGGCTGCCATTCAGGTTTTGCTGCACATGGACATTATGCAGAGTGGTTACTATGCCAGCAAGATAATCCAAATCCAACTTCTCACAAAGGAATTGGTATCAAAAGACACAGTCCAAATGGATTGGACGATGACTGATTTTTATATCCAGCTTTCTTGTTCTTATAACACTTGTAAGTTTTTTGCATGGATATTAAATCAGTCTAAGCTACCAATGAATATTATGTAGTAATGTTTTCTACAAACATGAAGTAATTATATATGTTGCTTAAAGTCATCTATTCAGCAAGAACTAGTGACTGATTTTATGCGTATGTGTGTGTTTGTGTGTGAAAGAGAGTATGTATTTTTTTTTGTCTGTATGTTGAAGTATCTTGTCTTGTTCTACTTGTTATACTTCCCCAAGGTACTTCCATTGTCACAAGGAACCTTTTTTTTCTTGGAGAATGTAATGCTACAAATTCAAGAGTCCTAATAAATTATTACCCTATGAAGAAGCATTATTAAAAAGCACTAGACTGTAAAATCCATCATGCTGACATTGGAATTAAGTAGTTGTCTAATGTTCTAAAGTAGAATTGGATTTAATGCACCTAATTATAAGATGCAAAATTAAGTCTAACAAATATTTTGAGTTGTAGTTTCAAATGACCATTCTATACATGCCTCCAAGATTTTCCTATAAGAACAGTTTTTCCTCACATTGTTTCCTAATTGAAATGGTTTCATCAATGGTTGAATTTCATCAATGGTTTCATCAATGTTGAATTTTTCAAATTAATACATAGGTCCAAATGCCATTGAAACATAATTGTCAGAGACTTATTTACCACAATGAATTGCTTCTCCTGCAAGTAATACCAGAAAAATTTCACAGATAAAGACTAGGGATAAATATCTACATGTTGCTGCTTCGTTAATTTGATGCAAGTCAGATTTTTAAATCAATTTTAAAAAGTTTGTGCACATGTGTATATATATATGATTCATCCAAACCAATTCATCAGCATTCAATTTAATTCAATTTTTATATATTTTAGTGTTGATTTTATGTGGAAATTCTATAAGGTTTTTTAAAAAATCAAGTTTCTAAACAGAGGATTCCTATTATCTTACTCTTTAATAGTTGGTCAATAGATTTCTCATCTTTCCCACTGCTGTATGCTACTATCATACTTTATTTATTTCCTGGTGTCACCATTTTTTGACATTTTATCCTATTATAGAAACACATTATTTATCTCATGAAAATAGGAACTGAATACCTCTGCACTATTTTATGTGCAACAATTAATTACAGCATGTGTTTAAAATTTTAATTTCAGAGACTGGGAAATAATATATGCAATATATTACTTCCACCATGGAAAGCATGATGCTATGGAAGAATATAGAAATCCACAGGATCTTTTAAAAATGGGTATTCTATGTAGAGGTTGCCAACATCCAGACAACCATTATTCAACAGTAAAACATTACAACTTTTTTATCTCTTTGCTGATATTTGGATCTTGGCAGCCCAAATATGTAACCCTAGCAAAATCAACCTTAGCAAAATTCTCAACCTGAATACATGATTAAAACCATTAAACAAAACCCACCTGCATAAAAAAAAGAAATATATTTTTTACATACACACACACACACACACACACCTTTGCACATGCCAGTACACTTTAATAATTGTCACAATCTGGTAATTTGTCTGGTATGTGCTTTTGCCATTTGGTAAAGATGTGCACCAAATTAATATGATTTTTCCATAGATTGGAAGATGGGGTAGACCACAAAAAATTATTACAATAAAGGGCAGGGTTTAAATGATATTACAGGGACATTAGCTAAACATTTCAATTCTGAGATCATTCGATCTGTGAATTGGATACCGAATCCAAGTCACTGCTTGAATTCAGGACCTATCCTAATGGGACTCTGATTCTGTAAGCCCATTTGTTCTTATAGTATGTACTTATAGTATATCCATTATTCTTTTGTCATCTCTCCTTCTGTTTCCTTATTCTATTTAGTTCCTTATATTTCCAGTTTCCCCCCATTTATTCTGATATGAATTTCAGCTGCAGCAGTACAGCTGTTAAATTCAAACTAATTCATATTGCTTGGAAAGCAAAGGGAAACACTGAGTCTATCTTAGTACAAAATCACTTCAGGGTACAAAACAGTTTTGAAGCAAGATGAGATGTATATATACCAGAACATTAGCAAACAGAAACCTACATAGAAGTTGCTCAGAGATGTATTATTTGACAGAATCACAGACACTATATAGTACTTATTCAGTAGAGATTAATTCTCCTTTTATCAACAAATATGTTTGAAGAATCTGCAAATTTAGACATATGAAACACTAATAATTTCTTAAACTGCCCGTACATGATACCAATATTTTCTCTTCATGAATCCAGTCCCCCCACCAAGAATGAATATGATTGAAGTAGATGATAAGTTAGCAATGTATTTTGCTTAACTATTAATTAAAGAAGACCAAAGTAATGATAACAGGTAGATCAACCAGCTTTAGAATTGACAATGAAGATAGGAAAGTGATGGACAGTTAGTGCCTTTTATGATCAACCATCAACTGTAAAGAAAGAAGCAGTCAGGAAATATACCACAGTACTAGGTTATAGTTTGAGGGAAATAGAGAAGGAACTTTAAGGAATTATTGAATTACTTATGTTTGATTATATTGTGTTTTGGATGATTGATCACCCTATCTCCATGTGGATTCTTAAAGCACTTTGATGTAAAACCAAAAAATACTAATAAAACTTGCTTTAAAAAAAAAGAAATATACCACAGTCTAGCACTTGGTAGAGCACCATGAAGGCCTTGGAAAAGGTATTAAAATACTGTGATGTATATATACCTGTAGCAATCAGGATTGTGCAAGCTATGGTATTTCCTATGACAGTCTATGGAAGTAAAAGTTGAACTTTAAGGAAACAAAATAGGAAGAGTATTGACACCTTTCACCATTGATGATGGAGAAGACCCATAAGAATCCCATGGACAGCCAAGAAAGCTATCTGATAGATTCCTAAACAAATCAACCCAGAGTTCTCAGTCAAGGCACAAATGACAGGTCAAATTATTCCACCTCAGACATATGATGTGAAAAATTACCTTTCTGGAAAAAAGGCTCAAAAGTAGAAGGAAAGTAAAAAAGAGGATGACCAGCAGCAAGGTGGATGAATTTATAGTGGTGATAAGTGCAGTATTAGAAGTCTTGAAACAACAGGTTAGGGATAGATTATCATGGAGAAAGTCTGTCTACTATATGTGGTTGCCATGAATTTGATGACACATAATCAATCAAACAATTGTAAACAAGTGTCCTATGTACATTTGAAGGCAAAAAAAGAGGTGTTTCTACTGGTTTTGTTTTGGTAATTCTTATGGAGTGCTTCTGAGGGTAATGTGGTGATCTTTGGAGTGATTTCTGAAAGAACATGGGACTATAGAAGTAAAAAGTTTTACATATTGGCTATTTTTGTATTTATATTTGTAATTTTGTGTTATTATATTGGCTACTTACCATTGGCTATTTTTAGTGAAATCATGGCAGAGAGAATGCCTTCTAAGGAGGCTTAGTGGGTCAGGTTGCTATTTGGCCCAGATGATTGGTACCTTCTACTGGGCCACCTGGCCATCTGGCAGCCTAAATCAATGGTGACAGAGGTGCACTGTCTAAGCTGGCTTTGAAGATCAGGCCTGGGAAGATTGAGCTCAGTGATGGCAGATATTATTACAAAAAAAGATGCTGAGACTCTAAAAAGTGTACAGAAAGAGCAACAAAGATGATAAGGCTAAATCGTATGATGAATAGTTGACAGAACTAGGTACGCCTAGCCTATCAAAGAGAAAGATTAAGCAGGACATTGTAATTGACAAATGACAAGAGAAGCAGAGAGACAAGGAGGAAGAAAAAGATTTTCAACAAAAATGAGTGGGCAAATGCCTCTCACAAAGATATTGTACTTGACTTACTTTTTATATCTACAGTAACACATACAAGAATATGGAAAGATTCTTTGATCCAGCAGAACATATTGATTAAGAAAGATATTGGGCAAAAGAAAAAGGCTAAAGTGAAAATTAAGAAAATAGATGATGGGGCCTATCAGAGAGAATATTTAAAGAAGAAACACCTGTTCGAGAATAATAAGATAACCTTTATTGTCATTTTTTTACTGTGGGCACAATGGCACACATCAAAAATGAAATTTAGTTGCCCGCTCTCAAAGTGAAACACATACATGACACACACCTAAACATACTATGAACAACATATGTATAGACCCACATCCCTACATATATGTAGCAAATAAATATTAAATACTGTCCATCTTGAATATATAATGGAAGGAGGAAGCTTGAGAGTTCGCAAGGTTAATGCTGTATGGAATGAAACTATGGCTGAATCTGGATGTTCTGCTACGGATACTACGAAACCTCCTCCCAGAAGGTAACAAGGAAAACAGGTCGTGAAGAGGATGTGTAGTGTCCCAGATAATCTTACGGACCCTGCTCAAGCAATGCTTCTGTGCTATGTCCTGGATGGGAGGGAGGGAACTGCCAATGATCTTTTCAGCCATTCTCACCACTCTCTGCACCGCCTTCCTGTCTGAAGCAGTGATGCTTCCAAACCAGACTGTGATGCTGTATGACAGGATGCTCTCGATCATCCCCCTGTAGATGATCTCTCCCTCCCTCTCTCTTTCTCCCTCTCTTTGTCTCCCTCCCTCTCTCTCTCCCCCCTCTCTCTCCCTCTCTTGGATCTTCTATTCACCTGGCAAGCTGGCTTCATGCTGTTCTCCGACAAGCTGACACACATTCTTATTGGGCTGGCTCTCTCCTGCCCTTGGTCTGCCAGTCCTCTTCCCCCCCCCTCTCTCTCTCTCTCTCTCTCTCTGTGTGTGTGTGTGTGTGTGAGAGAGAGAGAAAGAGAGAGAGAGAGAGAGTGCTGCTGCTTTCTGCTGCTTCCTGCGGAGATGCAGCAAAGGCAGGAGCCCCACCCCAATAAGCTTGTCAGCTTGTCAGAGAACAGCGTGAGGCAGAAGATCGGAGAGAGAGAGAGAGAGGAGAGAGAGAGAGAAGGGAAGCGCACCTGCCTCTCTCTGCCTCTGTCTCTCTCTCTGCAAATGGCGGAGGAGGACTGGAGCCACAGGAGAAGGCTGAAAGAGCCGCATATGGCTCCAGAGCTGCGGGTTGCCGACCCGTGGCTTATATAAAGGAAATGTTTTAGATATATAAAGGTGATTGACTTTAAGAAAATTATGATGGATTAAAAATGTTTTGATTAAGAGTTAAAAGACTAGAGGACTAGATTTATTAAATGGAATATTTAAAGATTAAATATATTTTTAATTATGCTAAAAAAGAACGAATTGTTTTTGGAAATAAATATGTGTTAACTTATAGGAAATAGGGATTTTAAGTAGCATACTATCTTTTTATTTTATTTTATTTTATTTTATTTTATTTTATTTTTCTTCTTCTTCTTCTTCTTCTTCTTCTTCTTCTTCTTCTTCTTCTTCTTCTTCTTCTTCTTCTTCTTCTTCTTCTTCTTCTTCTTCTTCTTCTTCTTCTTCTTCTTCTTCTTCTTCTTCTTCTAGTCTTATTTATTCCTTAAGAAAGGTAAAAGTATTGGGTTGGCTTACATGAGAAAAAATAGATTTAAATATTTAAATGTAATTAACTTTGAGAAAATCTTAACCAGCAAGAATGTTTAGAACATTGTGGGAAAAACAAATGTAAACGAGAACTGTAAACAGCATCTATGATGAGACAACCAGAATGACTAGATAGAAAAGGAATATTATATTGATGTGATTATTATTTGTAGAAATATTAGAAAACTTTTATACTCAATTATCATTCATTAAAACAACAAGAATTGTATTAACTTAAAGTTGGTAAAAAACATTCTGGGGAAAAGAGGAAATCAAGTAAAGTTATCATGTGGATTACAGATTATAGATAAGATAGATAAGATAAAATAAGCTTTATTGTCATTTTTTTTACTGTGGGCACAACGGCACACATCAAAAATGAAATTTAGTTGCCCGCTCTCAAAGTGAAACACATACATGACACACACCTAAACATACTATATACAACATACGTATAGACCCAAACCCCTACATATACATAACAAATAAATATTAAATACTGTCCATCTTGAATATATAACGGAAGGAGGAAGCTGAACGTTTTTTAAATGTAAACCCAGACAACGCACTGTTTACCGAATATTAAGGTGATTATGTTAAAAAAATAATAAAACATGTTTTTTTTAGAAAAGAGAAGAAGGGATTGACTTATTCTCCAAAGCAGCAGAAAGCAGGACTAGAAATAATGGGTGGAAGCTTCTTGAAGAGAGATTCAATCTAGAAATTAGGAGATATTAATCAGTGGAATAGCTTGTCTCCTGGAGTTGTGGCTGCTTCATCACTGGAAGTTTTAAAAAATAGACTGAACAACCATTTGACTGGGATGGCATGAGATCTCCTGCTTAAAAGATCTTTGAAGTCCTTTCCAGCCCTATGAATCCATGATGTATGTTCTAAGCACCTTGGGTAATGAGGACCTCTGATCTGGACTCTGTATGAAGTGGGAGCCACACTGATTGCTATGAGTGGGGGAAAGGGAGGTCTCTAAAGGGATGGGAATGAGCTATAAGATTCCAGTGGTGATGGGTAGAGGAAAATATAGCGGGAGATGGGCCACTCACAGAGAGCAACCCAGAGGTATTTTATTCCTGTGGCATGTTCCAGTCTTCTGGACTTGACCCTGGATGGCAGGTTTTCAAGGGAGTGGGTAGTTGGCTGCTAGTGGTGAATGCTGGATCAGTCCATAACAAGGCTACTCTTTTCCACAGTTTAATTGTTGGAGTAAAGGCTGAATTAGCATGCATTCCCAAGTCCTGGCTGGAATGAAATGAGGGGATTCCTCTGTCTGATATTTGCATGGACTGGCACCAGCTAAGACCCCCAATGTAGAGGAGGTGGGATGATAGTGATTGTCTGGGTATTTGGGAGGCATCCAGGGGCCTTATTCTGCAAATTGCCAAATGTGAGATGCTGTTTCATAAGTTGGGCACTAGAAGAGTTTAGCTGGGTCTGCTGCTATTGTATCAGCCTTCCTGTTGCATAGCAACATTCATGCCTGAGCTCCTCGACCCCATGGCTGGCTGGGTGTTTCATTGATTCATGGTCCTAGAGACTTTAACCTGCCATCCCTAGGTGCAGGGTTGGAGGTAGCTTGGCAGTTTGTGGCCATCATGGCAGCCATGGTAACCTAGCCTAAATTGTCAGGGTCCAATTTATAAGAGCAGTAATATACCCAATCTGGTTTTCTGTCAGAATAATGGCAGAGCATTCTGGATTTGGGGAAAATTCTGATTTCTTCCCTGCCATGATAAGATCACTCACTGTTGAACCTTCAATTCTCAGGTAGCACTACCACCACCCTCTGCAGAGAGGCTGGACCTATTCAGTTGGCTTGTCCTAAATGACTAATGCACCCAATTAGGTTCCAGAAGGAGCTTGCAGTTTTTCCAACAAACTGCTACTAGGTCCAACCAAATCCTTGTTGGCCATGTGAAATAGCAGAGCAGTGGTGGTTTTGGATTGGATCATGCCTGAGCAGCATCTACGTGCCCATTCCAATTCTCCCCATGGTATATGGAACTTAATTCTCTCTGTGGCAGAGAAAGCATTGCTTGCAAAAGATGAAAAGCAAAGACAACCAGACATAAGCTGCTATTAGTATCTACTTCATGTCAATAAGGATGGTGAAATGTAATTATTTCTCTACCCTTACTGCATCTACTGAAAGTTGCCTAGAAGTCCTGTTTAGACTCAGTCCCTGCTTGGAGATGGACATCAAAGTCCATCTATATGATTGTGGCTCATGGAACCTGAGAGAGTAGACAGAGCATGTCAGTAGTTAGTTTGGCCACTTGTATGCTAGAACCATGCACCTCCTGACTTTTGGAAACTTCAATTGGTGAAAAATGTGGTTGAATGCATAGTAAATGGTGTTGGATACATGACACATGTAAAAACAATACTACATGAACTATTGGGATGTTTCCAGGTGCAATTCAAGGTGCTGTTTATCACCTTTAAAGCCTATGGGATCCCCCATATCTGGCCTGGTCGCAGAAGTCATCATGTAAAAAAATCAAGAAATCATCCTCAGATAAACCCCAAACTATGGGTGCATTACATAGATGACACCTTCATGATAATCAAGTGCAACCAAATCGACCAAACCTACCAAAAATCAACAACATCTTCACATATATCTGATTCATAATAGAAACTGAGAACAACAATAAACTGCCATTCCTGGACATCCTTGTAACCAGAACCATGGCCAACTTCTAACATCCATATACAGAAAGACAACACACACAGACCAAATCCTCAACTTCCACAGCAACCACCCCAAATGTCATAAACAAAGTTGTGTCAGAACACTTTTAGAAGAGCAGAATCCTATTGCAACACCACAGAAGCCAGATCAGCAGAACTGAGACACTTATACAGAGTCTTTGAGATAAATGGATGTCCATGAGACTTCATCCAGAGATTCCTACACACAAATAACACAAACACCTAAAACAACACAACTACAATAAGAACAACAACAACCAAACAAATCACAATCCCTTACATACAGAACATTTCAGAGATGACAAGACTACTACGCAAGACTACTTCAATATGACTTCACAGTACCCCACAAATCAGCCTCAACTCTCAAACAGACACTATCAAAACCTAAAGACCCAACAGAAACAAATCAAAGATCAGGCGTCATATTCCAAATCCAGTGCAACAACTGTGAAAAGAACTATGTGGGCCAAACAGGAAAAAAGCTATCTACCAGACTGCATGAGCAGTCTCTGGCTATCAAAAGATATGACCCATTGTCCCTCATATCCATCCACAAGGACTCAGAAGGACACAAGTTCGATCTAACCGTTGACCACAATTATAACCCAAGCAAAGACAAGGAGAGAAAGAGAATTCCTCAAGGACTGGTTTCCCACTAATTAATCAGTAAACAGACACATTGACATTGACCTTGTCTACCAACCACTGAGAGCAAGAGAGCTACTTCAACTGAAATACCAGAAGCAACATTCCAAACAAACCGAACACAATTCAAACCACACTGAAGATGTCCCCCCAAATGGAGATGAAACATTTGCAACCTAGTTACCAAGCCTGAGATCAAACCAACAGCCCAACTACCAACCCGAGCTACTAATATTCAAACACATCATATATATATTGAGAAATTCTTTAGGATAGAAATTTCAGGGAAGGACTTCAATGAGATTTTTCTTTCTGCTAATTAGAGATATAGGACAAACCTGTGTTGGTAGAAGTAGCACTTAATATATTTTGTGAGTTTGAGAGCTATAGAAGATGAGGGTAAATCTAAGCTTGAGTTTAGTTGTTATTGCTGTTGTTTAAATTAGGCTGCAATATTATTTTGGGGTTACCATTTGTATGTGTCTTTTTATTCTTTTGTTTTTGGAATGTTAGGAAATATGGCTATATTTTTTTGTACTTAGTGCAAATGATTTCAGCTGCCTTCTTTGTATCAATTTGGAAAGGCAAAAGATTTGATATGCTACATGGAACCAATTAAAATTAGTGCCTTCTACAGAGAATATGTTTTATAATATATCAAGCAGCTTTCCATGTGCTCCTTCATTTCATTGCATGTTATGGCTGCATGGGAACTCCCATGAGTTGCTATTGCTTCAAATTCATAAAGATTTAACCATGTGTTTTCCAAGCTGCATGATAAGTAGAAGGCCATCCTGTACAATAAGAGACCAGTGTTAATATAATGTATTCATGTACAGCATCACCTTGTAGGTAGCTGATTTTTCTACTAAGTGAGAGAATTTTCATTTCATTTCATTTTCTGCTAGCTGAGAAATTTGTTTCACTTTACAGTAATTTGTGTAAAACCGCCAAACTCATTGAAAAACTGTAATGCGCTAGTGCAGAGGTCCCCATTTCCTGGACCATGGACTGGTACTGGTCAATGGCCTGTTATGAACTGGGACACACAGTTGGAGGCGAGTGGCTGGCAGGCAAGCAAGCAAAATCAAAACCACCACCACCACCCTTCACGTTCCATGGAAAAATTGTCTTTCACAAAACCTGTTGCTGGTGCCAAAAAAGGTTGGGGACTGCTGCACTAGTGTATTGAGACCCAAATGCTGTTAATCATTTTATATTGGGTATAAATCATTTTATATTGGGTAAAAGCAAATAGAGGAAGGGAATAAGAATTACATTTTCTGTGGTATTAAAAGCCAATTTTAATGACAATTTAGAACAAAACATTATTAAAATGGTAACATTCCAGTATTTTCAATTATTTTCAATAATAAAGAATGAGCTTTTAGATGTTTTCTGGCAGGACCAGTTCATGGATGGTGTGATATTCCTGGTCTTGCTTTATCTTTTCATAATATCTTTCTGGACTGGCTCCATGGTTGGCAATGTAGGGCTTAGCTTATAAACAATTGTATTTTTAATTCATGATAGGATAGTATGGCCACAGGTAGAGCTGGTATGTAATTTGAGGGTTGTCATATTCTTGACAATTTCTCAATGAGCAGGTAGCAGCCATGGCCAGGAAAATTTTGTACAAAATTTTGTATGTTTGAGTTCATAATGCAAGCCTGATTGTGCTTTACTTATTCCTTATAACCCAGTGAATCAGGGAAGTGTCTATCTGAGCTACTTCTGAATATTATCTCCTCCCACACGGCTTAAAAATGTTTCATCCCACTTTAACTCAATAATGGTTCTTTATATCTCTATACATCTTCCTTACTTTTTATACTATGTGTCATTTTTTTCCTGTTTGTTTCTTTGTGTGTGTGTGTGTCTCTCTCTCTGTGTGTGTAACATTTGGATGAATGGCTATACAGGTGTTGGTGTATAGATCCAAGCTGTAGGCACTTTCCTCTTGTGGGATCTAGAAGATACACCTGCAAGGTAGCTGTGCCTTTCAAGTGGAACAATGCGCCTCCTGAGGTCTATAAGGTCTGGGTCCATTGGGCTTCCATGGCCATGGGGTAGGCTAGTGCACCATGTTTCCTGAGAGTGTTTGAACATATGTTTGTTTTAATTAGTGTTTACATATTCTTTTACAGATTCTATTTGTTATTTTTATTTTTTTTATTCTAATTCATAAACCATCTAGAGTTCCTTTGTGATTGAGGTTGCACACAAGATAACAAATAACAAATACATAAGTAATTCAAGTACATCTACAGTCATGTGAAAAAGAAAATACACCCTCTTTGACTGCTATGGTTTTATGTATCAGGACATAATAAAATCATCTGGTTCTTAAAAATAGGTAAATACAACCTCAGATGAACAACAACACATGACATATTACACAATGATATCATTTATTTTACAAAAAGAAAGCCAAAATATAGAAGCCCTGTGTACTTTCCTTTTCACGTGACTGTATATTCCTAAAGATTATGGCATTCATGGATTACCTACAAACTCACCGTGTCCTGTGATGTGTCATGACATATCGTGACTTTTTTCGCATTGCCGGAGTTGGGGTGGGTGCGGCTTACTCATGATGCAACCGGCCCATGGGCCGGCAGTTTGACACCCCTGACCTACATTTTCTAAGAATTTAAAAAGTAAAAAGGAAGAAATAAGATTTTAAAAATAATATGGAGAAAAGTGTTACAATAAACAACAATGTGCTCTCAGCTCAGCCCAACATTTATTCAATAATTTATTCAATACTAAGGTTAAAGGCATGGTACTGACATTTTGAGATAATTCTAAAATGAGATAAGTCACATGGGTAAAGAAAATAACATTACAAGTCATTCTGAGAAACACATGATAAATATGAAAGGAAAAATAACCCTTAATAAGCATATTAGCCAGTAAGATGACTACAAAGGGAATTGATAACGGTCCTCAAGTACTTAAAAGGTTTAAATGCCAGAGAGGTAGAAGAATTATGTTAGATGGAACAAAGACATAAAACTTAGGATAATAGGATGAAAGTCAAAAAGAAAAGCTCCTGCTGAATAGCAGAAGCAACCTCCTGACTAGAAGATTTATGAGGCTTTGAAATAATGTCCCCTGAGTATTGGGGAAAGTCTCATCTCTACGCATGTTTCAGATTTTGCTTGACAAAAAACATGGATAAATGTACAGCAGGCACTACCCTATATTATCATGGAGTTCTGGCACAGGGCTGAAAAATCTAGAAAAGCTTTAAAGTGGCTTGTGAGTCTCACTGGTGAAATGAGAGCAATCAGTCTTTTCCATACATTTAGATCATGAAAGAGTCAACAGACAATCTTGTTCAACTATGAGGAATATTCTAGCAGATGCTGAAACTTGCTAGAATATTTATGATGAGATCTTAGGGCTTCAGATCCAGAATTCCATAGCCAAAGGTGCATCAAAAAGTGGGAAGTGAAAAGAGCCCTCATAAATAGGCTGGGTGTCAGTTCATCTGTAGGCTTACCTGCCAAGGCTGGGCTCCATAAAATTGCCATTTCTTAGCTCAGCATCCTTTCATTGTATTATTTTTTTTAAATTTACTGATGCTAGTTTCATTGTTTGTATTTAAATATATATATTGTTCTTTTTCAGATTAAAAGTATCCTGTCTCTTCTTGCCATATTAAACAATTCCTGCAGGTACATTTCTGTGCCTTCCAGTAATACATTTATTCTGTTCTTGTATGTCAGGCTTTTATTTTCCTTCTGTCCATCTTGTCCAGAATTATCATTTTAAATACTTGCTACTGCAACAATATTGTTGTACTAGTAGATGACTGGCAGTCTAATATGCCCATACTGAGCTGTAATATGTCAGTGTGCATCTGGGATGGTGCTTGTTTTCAATCCCTAATGTTTCGTAATATTGCAGCACATAAGGAAGCAGGAACAGTGAGGTCCTCATAATGCAAGATCTTGATATGTATTGCAGGCTAAGATCAGCAGAATTTTCCATAACTAATATGAAAAATGCCAAGAACTGGATAATTCTCCCCATTTGCACACTGTTTGATATCTCATTATCTCTTGCTATAAAAACTACTGGAAATGTTGTGGCAGTTAAACTGCCTTCATGGGATCAGGCTGCCTAATTAATACATTTTCTGAAAGTAAAACTGTCTTTTCTTTGGCACAGATTCCCCCCCCCCCTTTTTACCCTGCTATGCACATTGCAATCCACTGGCACCTGCAGGCTGCTCTGCATTTGCAAAAGAAGTTGGTTCTAAACATTTTCTTACAGTCTTAATTTGAAAAACCTCTTTTCACAATATTTGTTTCTTCCTTGAATAACATTCCTACTCTATGCTTAGATAGTTAACAGTAATAGCATTTTCATAAATTAGATGCATGAAAAAAAGAAAGCTTTGTATTCTGCCATTTAAATTGCTGCTCAGTGCAGCCTATGGAAACTGGTACTGATGACCCTTTTTATGCCAAAGCAAGTAACTTATAACTCTAAAAACCATGTTCTAGCTAGCTAACTCCCTGCAGTGGAATATATTTGTATATGATTGGCAAAATATGTCTATTAAAAATAGCTGTGCTTGAAGCCTTTAAAATACTTATGAGGAAAAGGCTATTTTGTGCTTTATAGATGGACCCAACCACCAAAAGAAGTTTTTCCATTTATTTTTCATTCATTCTGCTGATTATTACTAGCACAACAATAAAACAGCAAATACAAATGCTAATTTGAACATACTTTCCAGGCTTGCTGGATGGGACTTCACAAAGAATACCTAACAGATGATTGTAAGAGGAAAACAAACAAAAATCTACAATGACCTGTATATAAGCAGCTCCTGAAATGGATTTGAAAAGAAAAAGAAAAGAAGAAAGAGAGAGAGAGAGAGAGAGAGAGAGAGAGAGAGAAATCAAAATAGAATGAAAGGACTTTTCTGAAAGGGGATTGGAAGCAAAGAGAGTGAAATATTAGTACAAATAAATAGCTGGAAACAAGCAGTTTAAGAATTGGAGAGGAAGACACTATCCTACTCTCCTTAGAGACATTAAAATGCCTTTTGAAATCATCAGTACTATGTCAACTTTAAATTTATGAAAAGATGTTCAAACAATAAAGGAAGAAAGCAAGATGGAGAAAGGCACCAGACATCAACAATGGTAATTGCTAATTACAGCCCTTTTAAAGAATTGTAAGAATTTTACCACAAGCACACACACACACACAGACAGAGAGAGAGAGAGAGAGAATCTCTCTCTATATGTATATGTATATGTAATGTATTGAGTTGAATTCTGAGAAATGTGATACTGAGAACTGTGAAGAAACGGTTAACAGGCCAGATGGCCAAAAGCCAGACTTCCTGTCTGCAGACTACTTATTATGCATTTGAGCTGGAGAATGCTGTGTTTCTATTGGCTGCCGCCTTTAGGCTGAATGTATAAATAGGGGTGGAGCAACGATTGGTTAGGCTTCTGTTTAAACTAAAATAAAGAGTGTTTGGTTTACACCTGCTGCCTCTTCAATGCCGCATCGAACAGCAAACATAACAGTATATGTATATGTATATATAATCTCCCATCACACAAGAGACTAACCTTTCAGACCAGCTAATTGTAGCATGTTTATTTTGAGTAGATAAATAAAATAACACTCAAATAAAACCTCACACATTTATCCCAGTGGTTTGTAGCATTCCAAAATGAATAACAGGGAAAGTGGGGGAACAGAGTTGAAGCCCTAATTACATTTTTTAAATTAAATAATGTCAAATCACTGAATCATTTTTCCTTCAGAAATCTTTACTGCTCATTTAAAGAGATTAAAATTCCAAGGGCAGAAAAACTTACCTGTAATTTTGCATATGGACAATGAATAAATGTCTTGAGATTATCTTCAGATGTTAGAAGAGAGCAAAGAACTTATTGATAAAAAACTCAACAGGAGTATTTGAATGTATTTAAACACCAGTTGACCTTCAGGTAGTATTACAAATATATTTTGGTGGAATAGGAAGTTGATAAAGTGTCTGAGTCATTGACCTATAATAAAGGATTTAATTTGATTGCAGAGTAACAGTTCTATGCATAAGATGAATCAGCCTATCATTCTAAAATTCTAAGCCTTAATAATTTGTTTAGCCTTTAAGTTACTGTGTGTGTCTTTGTTGCTTTTGCTTTATTCAGTGATATGTTAAATATAAAAGAAGGCTGAAATCTTTAACAACTAGCTTGTTGATAAAGAAAAGATAAATAAGTTACTTACAGTATATTCAGGTAACACAATTTGGTTTAATATGCAAGTTGTGATGATGATTTTATTGACATTTAAAAAAAGAATCACAGGCCAGTTCATTATCACTAATATGTCAACTACATATAGATTTTGTCATTAGCTATTTTTATGATTGTCTGTTTGTCACATTTGCAGGCAGCCCACTCTAGATTAAAAACATAAAAAGCCAAACTATTAAAAATATTTTTTTTTGTTTTTTGTTTTTTAAAAAGAGACCAGACAGGGAAATAACAAATCCTGTAAGAACAAAACATGCCATGTGTTAACCTAACTTCTGGTAGAAGAAACAAGAAACTTGTCCAAAAGCAGCAGAATTGAGGTTGTCTGGATTTATTGGATAATGTTATTACAATATGCAGTTGCCACAACAATGAAGCTTACCTCCTGGGTCTGATCAGATGGCACTATTTGGTGGATGGGATGCTGACTCTGTCAGAACTTATAGGATCTTATTTGTCTCACAAATAAAAAGGCCTTATTTATTAGGTTTTTATCTTATCTTTATTATTTGTATAAACAATTCAAGGTGGTAAACATAAATAATATTCCTGTCCTACTATTTCCTCACAACAAGTCTGTGAGGTAGGTTGGACTGAGAGAGAGTGACTGGCCCAAGGCCACCCAGCCAGCTTTCATATTATGTCCCTTCTTGATTCAAACACTCTAACATCACCTCATTTCCCAAGAAATCCTCCATCTTGGAACTGAATGACTACAGTTTGGTAGTTCTGACATCTATAGTTATGAAGACTTTTGAGAGGTTAGTGCTGGTCCACCTGAAAGTCATCACAGATTCACTGTTATACCCCTTCAGTTTGCCTACGAAGCGAATAAGTCAGCAGATGATGCTGTCAATATGGCACTGCACTACATCTTGCAAAATCTTGAATACCTGGGGACCTATGCACGGGCCCTTTATGTAGATTTCAGCTTGGTATTCAATACCATCATTCCAGAAATTCTTCACTTTAAACTAATTCAGCTTTCTTTGCCTCTCCATTCTTGTAGGTAGATTGCTAGCTTTTTGAAAGATAGGAAACAACAGTAAAGCTAGGGAAAATTACATCTGGTGCCCAGGCAATTAGCACAGGTGCCCTTCAGGGATGTGCGCTCTCTCCGTTGTTCTTCTCTCTATATACCAGACATGTCAAACTCCCGACGTCACTTGACGTCGCGCAACGTATCAGGACTTTTTCCCCATTGCCGGCAATAGGGTGGGCACAGTTTTGGCGTGGTGTATCTGGCCCGCGGGCCGGCAGTTTGACATGCCTGCTCTATACTAATGACTGCATCTCTAAGGATCCCTCTGTTAAAGTACTGAAATTTGTAGATGATACAACAGTCATTGGCCTCCTTTGAGGCGATGATGTGTTTGCATATAGATGGGAGGTTGAACAACTGGCCCTGTGGTGTAGTCAGAACAATCTGGCTTAAAACAGCAGAGATAAGAGTGGATTTTAGGAGGAGACCTTCTATTCTACCACCTCTTACTATATTCAACAGCATAGTATCAGCGGTAGAAAGCTTCAGGTTTTGGTTCTATAATCTCCCAGGATTTGAAATGGACACCTAACATTAGAATTATCATTAAAAAGGCACAACAAATAATATTCTTCCTGTGTCAATTCAGAAAGTTCAGACTGCCCCAAGAACAATGAAACAGGACAGATACAGACTCCAACAGATAGTTACAGACCCTTTACATCTGGACATAAATTGCTTCAACTCCTCCCCTTGGGATGCCACTATAGGGCATGCTATATGGCACCTTGTATTTATACTCATAAACCTATTAGTAACAAGTACAACTCATGCAGAAGAGGTATTGCATGGGAATAATCAGGCATGGCTTATCTGCTTGTGCTAATGCAGTCTGGACTAGCTGGCTGAAACCTCTGAGTGGTCTTCAATACCAGCATCATGTAGATCAGAGGTCCCCAACCTTTTGGGCACCAGGGACCAGTTCCATGGAGAGAGGTTTTTCTGCGGACCAGAGGGTATGTGGTTTTGTGTGTTGCCTGCATCTCATGGATGGGGCTTTGCTTGTTTGGTGGCATGCCACGGCCCGGTACTGGACCACGGACTGGGGGTTGGGGACTCCTGATGTAGATCACATTTCACTAATATAGATAAGAAGTGATTAAGGTATAAGTGACTGTAGAGAAGTTTCCCTCATTCAGGAATGAATGCAACTGACATACAAGATGAATTTGTGCAAAGGTCTTTCTTATTGGTGACAGCTACCGCTTGCTCTTAACTCTCAAGTAGAAGTTGTGAGCCCAGAAAGTCCCCCAAATTGCACACTAATTCCATATAGGGAGTGCTATCCCATTCATAAGTTGCACTGAAATATTCTCAGGAGCCATTCTATCTTGAATAGTTGAATTTGGGCCTGTTCCTCCATATCCAAATTCTTACTACCTACAGGCACTCCAGTAAGACTTTTGACAGCATTACTTAGTCACTCAGAAATTGCACTGAGCATCATCAGCACACAGATGATAACTAATCCCATATTGATGGATAACCTCACCAAGCAGCTTCATGTTAAACAAGAGCAATGAGAACACTGAGGTCTAAGTCACCTACAAAGCAATGGGATTAGGTTTGTTCTATCCTATTTATCCTATCCTGCTTTGTTAACTCTAACTGGAATTGACCACAGAAGGAGGAGGATAACCATTAGTGCATGAGGCTGCCAATTCCCAAACTTTGTAATCAGCTTAGAAGGGTACCCTATCCTGCCTCCACCAAATGTTTAATTAGTGCTGTTCATTGTGAAACTTTCAAATTTTAGTCTAACAATATAACTTATGGGTTGTTGTATCATCAGGACAGGATTTTGGAACTGAAATCCAAAACTCGTTTTTAAATTCTTAAAAAGTATTTACAGATTTTGAAGTAGAAAAATACACAATACCTTATTTGTAAGGTACAAATAAGTCCAAATGCTAAATCACTTTATTATACAGTCTTGAGATGGAAAAATCACTGAAGATGAAACAGAAATCATTCTAGTCCAGCTGTACTCTGTGCACAGATAATAAGACTCTGCTTTTCTCTCTTAGAATAAAAATAAAAGATGACCTTGCTTTCAGGATTCTTCTTTGTTTTTTAGTTCTCAGATTCAACTACAAACTATTCTTTTCGCTCCCTAGACTTTTTTCTTGGATAAAACTATTGGATTCACTATTAACCTTTCAATTCTATTTTTTTCATATCCAGCATTCAAACAATCTTCCATAATAGTTGTCTAAACAAATCATGTGATTTGCAATACAAAATAAATATAGGAGAAATGATTATAAAGAAGAGACAGTTTTGCCACAACCATCAAGTCATTCTTCCACAGGCAGTTTCTTCATGTCAGATCCAAGTAATGTGAAGATAGGAAGTGTGGGTATGGGGGGGGGGTGACTTGTGTACAACTTTGTGTAGTACATAGATAAACATAATTTAAATTTTGGGTAGCATTAATCTGGCAGCTGTCAGTAGCATTAACGTTCTAAATAAAATTGGATAGATAAAAAAGACTAAGAAAAATAGATTCCATATTATTTCTTTGGCCTAATATTTATTCTTCATGACATAAGTCTCAGATCATAGACTCTGGCCTTGTCAATTTTCATTTCTGTGAAATTGTATAAGATCTGGATCTGCTTCTAGTAATGGGAAGAAGAGAAAGAAAGAAGGTAGGACTCAAGCTAGCTTATTAAAATCTGAACTTGCCTGTGGAAAAAAGTGGCAACTGTTTGTGGCTAAAAGCTACAGTATTACCCAAAGGAAGCATTTTAATTTAGTGTTACAAATTAGTACTGAATTCTTGCTCTCGCTCCCCATTAGCGCTAAATGAGTTCATCATAATTGCTATTATTACAAAATGAATTAATAATGATTAGATCAATATATTACTCTACTCTTCATTACCATAAGAATTGTTTATAAAGTCTCACAATTAAATTGACAATTACTGCAAAGACCCACTTAGGGGGAAGGGAATTAATGTCTCTGTGAATGGAACACACAAATAATTTATGAAGGCTTTTCTGTTGCTTGAAAACTGGATACAAAGGGCAGTGACATTCCAGATCTAAGCAGATTTATTGGGAAACTAGTGCTTTTGATTTCTGAAATGCATTCTTTCAAGTAGACTCTGCCTTAAGATGAAAGCTTTCTGCAAACTCTTGCAGAACATAGGAATGGTACAGTGAGTTTCTAACGCAAGTACATAATTCTTCTGTCACTAAAAAAAACTGGGAGTTGTCTGATCAGTTATTGATATATTGCTTTGCTTGGGAGCTCCAAGAGGGACAGGATGCCAGGAGCTCTATGGACCTCAGTGAAGAATAGAAGTTCAACCACACAAAGCTGCATTACTGAAATTGTAGTAAGTGAGACAGGGCTCCACAATTTTCCTGTATGCATTAAACTGAAGATAATACTAGCAAGATTAGTTGGCTTCAGTTATATTTGTTTCATTTTATATCATGGCAGCTTAACGAACAGATTTAACTGAAAATAATGCTCATGTATAAGATATACTGCAGTTGTCATCATTAGTAAATTACACATGTATTAATAAAAAGGTATACTTGGTATGAAGTTCAATTTGTTCAACATCAGAAGTATAATGAGCAAAGAATATATACTACACAAGTGCTTTGAATGAGATGGACTAATAGAGCTTTATGCCACCCAAGCAGTATAAAAATTAAATATTTAAACTATTTTTTACTTCTTTTTTAATCCTGTAAGCCACCCAGGGCACATAAAAAATTTATATATAATTATATGTAGTATAACTTGTAATATATCCTTTGCTCATATACAGTATATTCCTGAGTGGCTTACAGGATAAAAAAGAAGTAAAAATAGTTAAAACATTAAAAGACTAAAATAATACAGAATTGAAATATTATTAAGAACTATACTATATATTTTGGAAGAAAGTAACCTAGTATGAGCTGCAAGATAAGCCATTAGCATAAATCACAGGAGTAAAATCTAGAATAGCAAAAGCCTCATCTTTTGTTCCCCTTTTCAATTTTCCTAAGAAACATGATTGATAGACTCACTCATGTGTATAGAATACACAGATATTCTCCTATCTAGGATCATGAGGACATGGCTATAAACTTGAGATCAGGACATGTGTCCCATTTTTTTTTATTGATGTGAATCACTTTGGGAGATAATATTTATCTGAAAGGTTAAATCAAATATAAAATAAAGGTACAGGCAGAAACTAGGGAAAGAGTGGATGATACATTGCTGCATTGTTTAACAGAATATACACCTTTATTCTGTTATTTATTTTAGATACACTTGGGCTGGATAGATGCAGTGTGGCCTATGAATGGCAGGGGGGAAAAAGGCTATATAACTCTTGATCATATATTCCATAAATAAGATCCATTGAAATTTACTGAAATGAAAGTATGCAAGATCTGAGTTTGGATTGACTATAAATTAGAGCATTTTGTAGGAATTTCATAAGCCCTTCTCTGCTCCTTCAATGATTAGGGATATTTTTTCAACATTTTTTGACCAACTGCACTCTGTCCCCCTGTGTTTAACCATGCTTTGTTTCAGTGTGGCCAAGACTGCCTTATGCCTTACCATGTGGATGGGGAGGGATCATAGGGGAATGTACAAATGAACAGCAAAATTTCCTTTCCTTAATCTCCATGGTAGAGATTAGAAGATTAGGAGCATAATGGTTTGCATGATCAGTACGCTGGGCTGGAGGTTGACAAGTACATGTTCGAGATTGAGTGCTGCGATGGAGTGGGATGACCTTTCATCCGTTGCTCCAGCTCATACCGGGGACATGAAAGGGGCCCTCAACTGGACAGTCCTTGGGCAATGGTGGTGTCACCGGCTAATCCTTTCAACCTGGAATGCCTCAATGCTTCTGACACAAGTGCGATACAATCTCCACTCTGGGTTTCAAAAACCTTCACCAAGTTAAAAAAAACCATAATAAGCCTGAATTCAAATAGAATTAATAGAAGTTTAACCATTTCTAGCTGAATGAAATTTATATGAAAGTATTTTCATAGACGTTTAGAACATTGTGCATTGATTTGATCTGAAAGAATATTTGACCTTGCCATCCAAAAATCATCTATGCTGTTCAGGATGGTGGCTTTTGTTTTTCTTTATATTGATTCGTTTAAAAGAACAGGTCATTCTCATAAAATATTAAAAAGTAGTGTATTTTTTAATGTCAGGAATCAAATGTGCAGCAACCCCAGCTCACAAAGACAATAATTATACACACATCATATACACAGGCTGATAATAACCTGGAATTAAGGAGAAACTTCCTAACAGTGAGGACAATTAACCAGTGGAACAGTTTGCCTTCAGAAATCTCACTAGAGATTTTTAAGAAGAGACTAGACAATCACTTGTCTGAAATGGTATAGGTTCTCCTGCTCAAGCAGGAGGCTGTACTAGAACACCTCCAAGGTCCTTTTCTATTCTATTCTATTCTATTCTATTCTATTCTATTCTATTCTATTCTATTGAACAGGAAATAATTCCCTAGAAAAATGCATATAATATATTATTTTCCACATTCTAAAAATCACAATATTTTTCAATTTAGCTACCATATTTGAAAGATGAGAAAGCAGAAGGCAGTGGAAGGGACTGTGATACATTTTAATTTTGGAACGACAAGAATGAGGGGAAACAGTTTAGTGGATGAATGCTTTTTCTCACTCTCAATCTTAATTTCTTCTTTAAAAATCTAATCCACTATTTATTTGAAATATAAAACAATCTGAATGCTTATAACTTAGTTTTATTTCTCTTCCCAACTATTCAAAATTATTTTGTGACCACATTCCTTTGCCTATACACCTATTTCTGAAAGTAATGCTTTCTTTAAAGTTGAAGGATTATGTTGCAAGTACACATAAAATCTTAGAATGCAAAATAGAATAGAGACAGACTTTCCAGCTATCTCATGAACTTAGAAAGCTAAAGTTTCTAAACAACTTCTATTGTTTCTTCTCTTTGATTTTTCTTTTAATTTTTATCCCCTTCTATACAGCAGAAAACATTAATTTTAAATTAATTTTAATTCAGAAAATACAAAATATTTCAGTAAGCATAAATGTAATGCTTTGCAATTACGGCAGAAAAAACTATTGAAGCTTTTTATGTCATTCAAAAATGTTTCATATGATTCACTAGCTGCTATAGAAGGCTATTTATATATCCTATCTTCCTTCCCTTTCTTGTTATCCTCTTCACCTTATCAATCCATTTTCATAATTTTTGAATCAACTATTATATTGTATGTATTCCTTCTGTGAATTGCAGAGATCCTCTACATATGATAGAAGAAAGATTGCCCTTATTTGCAATAAATATGTAAGAAATTAGCACTATTTCATTACTATGCTAATAACAATAACAATAACAATAATAATAGAGTTGGAAGGGACCTTGGAGGTCTTCTAGTCCAACCCCCTGCTCATGCAGGAGACTCTATACCATTTAGTATATACCATTTAGTGACCAGGCATCTGTACTTAATATTTAAGCTGCTCATGCCCTGTATTCCTGCTAGCTTAAGAAAATCTTGTTTGGACTGAAACATTTTGGCAATAGGTTACAAGATAGTCAAGACATCAATCTTCCAGATCCTCCCTTTATACAATTCCCCTGTTCTTTATCTTCCTACCTTTTTATATACAAAGTTAAAGCATTAAACTGTACACACATGCATAAAAATCCATACATACTGAGCTTTTGTTTGGGAATTTTTCTTCAGAACTACTCACAGCCATGTTTGCCTCTGTACATAATCACTAGCTTCCCATTTTCAAGGGTTGTTTCCTGCCTTAGATCTTAGTTCAGTGCATCCAGGTTTGTTATGTCCAATTGAGGTTAGCCAGTGTGCAAGCCAGGCTATTAAATTGCACACAGTGAGCCCTAGGACTCCCACTCTAAGTCCACCAGTGTCACATATTCTGGGCTTGGTTTTGGAGACCTCTTTTCTGCTCGCTCTTCAGTGAGAGCATATGAATTGCAAATTGCCTGAGGGGGCCTGATTCCCTCCCCCTTGGAATTTGCAGTGCCACAGAGCAAGAATCAGCCTGGGGAGCTTTACTGAAGGTAGCTGAAGGGGATAGACTCAGTGTAATTCTGAATGGTGTGTGTGCATGTGTCATGTAGCTACTTCTACAAAACAGGCAATTTTCCCCTCCCACCAGACAGAAATCCAAGGTGTTCAGTACTTGCTGTGCCAACCATTCCCAAATGCCATCCCTCCATTAATCCATTCAACTACTTAATTACAAAACAAATGAGGCAAGAAAGAAAACCTTACGATGAGTTTCTGCCCTCCCCCCCATAGTCTTTCCCAGTTGTCTTCTGAGGCTTCATGTGGGGGCCAATGGCTCCAGGACTCCTTCCTTCCTCTGCAGCTTTCACAGACATCTGGGCGGATGGTAGGACTGGGAAGATCTGTTCCACTCTGGTTGCATAATGACTTTCTAGTGGATGGCTGGATTCAAACCCAATTCCATGGCTCAAATGAATGGAGGCAGTGTCTGGGTCAGTGTGCTCTGCTTCCAAAGGTTGTGGGGGTCATCTGTTCAGGGCTGAAAGACATGAGAACAAGATCTCCTTTCTGGGTGGACTCTCCCAGAAGAGGCCTTGCTTTATCAGACAAAGGCATAGAGAACAGAAGATAAGAAATAGAGAAGTAGATGGGGGAAGGGTAGCATGCAGGCAGAGTTTGAAAAGACATTACTGCAGTTGTTAAAGAAACAGATAAAGAGACAAAATGGGGACACCACAGATGAGGACAAAAGAGAGGCTGGATTCTCGTAAGAGAACAAAAAATGGAAGATCTCACTTCTGAAATTGAACATTTTCAACATGTTAAAGAGGACTAAAGGACTTGCAACTTGAAAATGCTGGGCAGCTTGAGAATGCTGAAAGATCCAAATAATTTTAAAAGCCTAATATTTTAAGGTGTGCAATTTGCCAGGGGCAGGAGAGTCTATCTTTTATATCTGTTTTCAAAAAAAATTTAAACAACATGACAGCATTTTGCCCAGCATTACCAATGCACAATTTAGATAAAAGACCACATTAGAGATTGAAAGTAAATGCTTATGTGTTCCAGGATTAGTTCCATAGTAGTTTCACTGATTAGTGATAGGAAAGTAACTTAAGAAGAAGATTATTTCCCTACACAAGCAAACTTGAGCTCATGAGGCTCCTGTGGGTGGACATACCTCATGTTTCAGGAGAATAGACAGATAAAACCTATTTACAACACATACAGAAAATGCACAAATAAAACGTTTTCCTTTAAGTGAACTTAAAACATTCCCTCCTGACAAGGGAAGGCAAAAGGGAACTCAATTCTCTTCACTTCACTCTATTTTGTTGGCCAGACAAATTAGCACAGAAAGAGAGAGAGAGAGATAAAATCACTATTCCTATATTTTATTTTCCTTTTCTTTTTAAGTACCTTTATTTAGCCAAATTGGTTTCCCAGCAAAGCCCGTTATTCACAAATTTTCCTTTATCATTTTTTTTCTTTATAACGGCTAGGACGGGCACTCCGCCTCTCATCCCACACCACCAACAAATCACTTAGAGGGGATTCAGGTATGACCCTTGAGCTACAGCTTCCCATGTTTCCTTCAGATGTGGGTTCAATGGGCTCTAGTCAGGTCTCTCTTGTGGCAAAATCCCTACCGCACGACCTGACAGTTTTCAGACCAAAAAAAAAGCAAGGGTCTGGGAGGACTCTGGTTCCCAATGCAGAGTAATGGACCCTCCTAACTTGGGAACACACCGCCGTCAGTTTGCAGACCAAAAAGGGGCCTGAGAGGACCTGCTGTCCCCAATCAGCAGGTATTGGCATCTCCTTCCACTGGCTTTTCACAACATTTCCTGAACAATTTTACCAGTGTTCATATTTCTACTTTTACTTTTTGGACTTAGAGGAGTCTGGGAGGCTCTACCTGCTTTTTTCCAAGCATCAACCGTGAGCATCTCCTTCACAGACCTGGGCTTTGCTTACAGGGCCTTATCAGCTGGTTGCCCAAATCTGATTCTCTCATTCACTTTCCCATTCCATCTCACACAGCCTCTACCTTTTCCCTAACAAAATGTCCTGTGCTCTGGCCAAACCCCCATGCTTTCCAGGGTCTGTCACTTGAACAGATCCTTTCTGCGGTTAGGAAAGGCCAAAGACAGCAAAATCCAACTATGATTGGGAAAAAGGTCTTCTCACTCACACACACAGACATACACACATTTCCTTTGCTCTCCTGGGCTTTAAAGTTAAAATTTAGAGGTACTCACCTTCTTTCCAAAGCAGCCCTTGAGCTCAAACTCAAAACTCCCTTTATGTGATGACCCAGGGCCCCGAACGGAGGCAAAGCAGTCGGCTGGCAAGAGCAACAGTCCTTGAATCACTGCCAATGTTCACCCAAAAGCTCCCACATAAGCTGGCAAAAGTTCAACCAGGACAGCCAGGAAAGTTTACAATATTCTCAAGACAAGACAGATAACAAGAAAACGTAAAGAGTCCTTTTACTCTCAGCTTGCCTGCAAACTGCAAACTGCAGACTGCAAGGAGAGATCAGGAATGTAAGCTGTGATTGTGAAGCAGGAAACAAACTGGTCCGGAATACAAAGTGTCCAGGTTACAAGAGCACAAGTCACAACAATCTCAAGATCCCACGTTTGTTCCCGGCAAATGCCTCACCCCACAGCGTCTCCTTAAATCCTAATCCCCAGGTGTGCCTTGTGGAGTGGGGCAGGACGCTCTCCTCCCGAGCAAGTGAGCCTGCCTCCGTTGTTCTCTCCTCCTCTCTGCTCTCCTTGCTCTAGGATCAGGTGGGGGGGCCTTGCTCTTCGCCTGAACTCTGCCTTCCCTGTTCCAAACCTGAAGGGCCCTGGCCTGCCTCAGCCTGCTCCTCCCTACAGTCCTCCGAAGCCACAGACACCCCCTCCTGGGCCTCAACAGAGAACTCCATGTCTTCCTCGGTGTCAGGCTCGGACGGAGGCATGATACTTTATCACTCTTGCTCCAAACCCATCCACAGACACAAGGGATCTGCTACCGGCAAGATGGGGCTTATCAGTCTCAGTCCATTGGAGAGGTTAGTTTGGAGTCCCATCCTGGGTGCCAAATTGTTGAAAGAAAAATCTTCATCAGGGTCCAGTCTAAGCTGGGAATAATCAAAATGGAGACTGCTTTAGAAAGAAGGTTGCAGTTTATTGAAGAGGAGAACCAGACAGAAAGATGGCTCTGGAAAAACTGACCACATGGAGCAGAGTGGTGGGCTTTTATACCTTCTTGAATTTTTGTTTGGAGTTGTTCATGTGGCATGAACTTTGACCTGAGTCTGAGTGTGCCTTTCTGGTATTCTGATGGTGGTGGGTTAATCCTATTATGTCCCAAAAGTCATATCCTGCTTCCCTGGGGCTGTGGCTGATGACTGTTGGATTTTTTGGTGTGAGGGATTGTTGATTCTAGGGATCTTTCTTTCTAATCCAGCTTCCTAATTCCAATCTTTCTGACAAGATTATCACATCTGCATTTCTACAGACCTGGTTTCTGTTCGGGGCAGAGACTTGGGGGGGGGGGTGGTTTCTGCCTTTAAAGTCCTTTGGGGAAATATATTCTGCCTTTTTCATATTTTTCAAAATATTTCTTTTTCTGGATTCTTCCTACAGTACGAAGGTTGTTTAATAAGTCCAGTGATACACCATTACATTACATTACCTGATGTAAAATTATCCAGCTCCCAAACAGCATAAAGACTATGTAAACTCAGTTGAAGGAATGTTTCTGCCCCTGTAAAGTAGTCAATTGGGTTAGCCAATAATTGCGGGGGTAGTGCAAAAAATAAAAAAAATGAAGCATATGCAAAACAGGCAACACTATTTAAAAAAGATGGGGGGAGATTCAGAACACTTAGCTGATAAAATTAATACTCTGCAAATCTGTTTCAGTAATAGATTGCCAGGCTTTATACCAGATACAACAGCAAATCCCTATTCTCCAGCACTTAACTTTCTTACCGAAGTTGTTCATATGCATGACATGGCTAGATTAGTTGGTTCACTTCAGACTTTAAATGTTAGGCTTTTTCTTCCCACATTTTCAGTCAATGAAAATTCATTTGTTGCCCTCTCTGCCTTGAGTCTGAGGTTCAATTCTCATATAATGTTTCTAGCTCATCTGGGAACCGCTTGTTCCTGCCCCATCAGCTTCATTCCTTACACATATCACCTGTTCTATTCTGTCACTTATGAATTCATCTCTCTCTAGATTTTTCTGACATAAAGAACCATATATTCTGTGCATTTTCTTGATTTAATCAGTAGAGTTTTTTTAAAAAAAGAATGTTTATGTGAACTTATCAAATTTGCAATGTAGAATATAAATTAGAATGAAATTGTGATCTGTATACTTTTTATATTTTTCTAATGTAGCTTGCAACTAAAATGAAAATGGATAAAAATGAATTTAATGCTGAAGAAAGATAAACCAAAATAATTAATTTAGTTTTTCCTTTCCTTTTTTTAAAAACCCAAAGACAAAGGGAAACCTCTAATATAACCTCTATACTATTGCCCTGGAATGAATGTTTCTTAACCTATTCCTAGCAATATACAGTCTAGCCCTAGGCTGATTTTTGACTGTAATTAATATACCTGATACCTATTTTAATTTCACTGTTCTGATTCCAAATGATCATCAAAGCCACTATATTGCATATTTTAAAATAAATAATAAACAAAATATATTTGAGAATTTACCTTAATAATTTTGTTCATACTATTGGAAAAGCAAAGTTGATTTAAAATGATACTAATCACCATAGTCTTGCTAACTACAGTAAATACAAGGCATTTCCAGTGCACCGTTTGGGGGCAAAAATATTTCATTCATTAGATCAACCAAGAACAGTGAAATGAAAGATCATTAACTAATGTCCTAATTAAAATAATCATGACTAATTATGGTTATTACACTAATGGGCTTAATTCTCAAGCACAGTGTAAGGATGTCAGAAGGTTAAGAAGCCTGTGACAAATTGATATTTAAAATAGGATCCTATGAATTTATACTAATTTAAGACAAAATATGAATTGCATATTAAAAACTGCTATATGTCAAGATGTGAAATAAGTATATAATGGTAATCCAATTAGAATCAAATTGCTTTTTGATTGGAAATAGCAACATTTACTTTCTTTTTCTTTTTAAAGTAATGATTTGGAGGCACATTTAAATATTTGATTAAGGAAACATTTATTTGTTATTTATTATTGTCATTTATTGTTTTGATTATTGGTTTGATATGTATGTGTGTGTATGTATACATACACACACACACTGACATCAAAAAAGTATGGCTATATTTGATGCTGATGGTGAGCGTCTCTGACTTATCTAGCTTTATTTTCAATTTATTAACCTTTTATTTTATCCATTACTGACTGCAAGCATTTATTTGAAGACTGACATCATTACTTGAAGAGTACAGCAAAATAGATTTGGATTTCATCAATACACTGATAGATACCTGGATCCAAATCCAAATTTCATGTATATATTGAAAGATACTGGAAATACAATGGAGTCAGTATATAATAGCTTACACTGTGAAGAGCAGTTATTTTCAAATGACATCTAAGATGCAGAATAGAATCAATACAATGCAAGATTTCCTATTCCCAGATCTCCTTAATAATTTATTTTATTTAATGTGTATATTTAATGGGTTATACAGCCAGCCAGCTCACAATAGTGATCCTGGATGACATACAAAGATTAAAATAATTCTAACAGCATAAACCCATGATGTCCCTTCCCTCTCCCCCCCCAAACCCGCCTCCCCTAACAGAATCACCTCATTGCCTGGTCCAAAAGATGGGATGAAGAGCTAAGTCACCAGAGTCTTAATAAAGGATAAGGCAGTTGGGATCATATGTGTCTTTGGGGTGGGGGGAAAGCTGTTCCAAGGGCAGGTGCAGCCACAGAAAAGGAATCATTCTGAGGTCCAAAAAGATGTCTAGTTGAAAATATAAACTGAAATTAAAACTCATTTGGATTTCACTATATTGGGGTGCTACGGTTTTCTCTCTCTCAATTCTTGGAAGGAGGCCTAGAGAAACCAAACAAAGAAATTAAAGGAACATAGTTCTGAAACAAAACAAAGAAAACCCTTGTCAAGGAAACTGGAGGGACTTGTCCAAGCAGTCTCCATAGGTAAAAAAACTAATTTAAGGCAGAGAGAGAGAGAGAGAGAGAGAGAAACCCAAATCAGGTAACATGTCATGAAAACCAAATAAACAATAAAGTAAAATAAATGATAAAGTGTTATTTAAAATACTAAATAAAACATATCTTTTGGGGAGGGAGAACCCCATAGTTCAGGTCAACTTTACTGATAGATTTCTCTCTTCATAGAAAACAATTATAGCCAAGAACTTAGACTGGTGTGCCCTTATAAGTTATTTTTTAAACATGCTAACCCTGAAAATGCCTTTACTCATTTTTGCTGAGTAAAGCATTTTATTAACACCCCTTAGCCTACTACCTTTTGTCTTATCTTTGTTTTTTACAGTTATCAATGTTTTTTAATAATTATAGTAATTGTTAAATAAATTTTTGGCTTTGTTTTATGCTGCCAGAGTCTCTATTTGGAGAAAGAAAGAAAGAAAGATTTTGCCTTATCATGTTATAACCAAAGTATCTGTTTAAATATATGCATAGGTAGGAATGGGCACCTCGCTATGCTTCAGATGCTTCTGAATTGAAAAGATTAGCCAGCTATAAGCTGTTGCCCAGGAGATGCCCAAATGTGCTAACAACATACATTCCCCGAGGAGGCTTGAAAATGCCAGGTGAATTTGCTTTCAATCCTGAATAAAATACAATTTTAATTATAAGCGTAAGAATTTAAAGAATTTGAAATGTGTAGCAAAAATCTAAATAACATTTTGTTCTTAGAATGATCTTGTCAAATTTCCAGCTAGTGAATCCAAGAAAGGAATTCCTGGGACATTGTTCTATCTAAAAGTAATACTTTTATTGGATACACTACATTGGCACAAAAGAAGTAAAACCAGCTCTGGATTTCCTACTCAAAAATCCACATAATTAAACTTGAATTCCCCCTTTGGCTGTTCCCCTTAGTCCATTGCGTTGTACAATCAACTACGCTTTATTTCCTATGGGAACTGCCTGGATCGTTCAAACACCTGTGCAGTGTGTCCTTGAAGGGGGGAGCAGGACCTCACAATCTGCAGATGGATTCTTAGCATTCCATTTCCACTCCAAGTGATTCAACCCCCCTCCCAATTGTTGTCAAGTTGAGAGCAGAGAGGAAACTAGGTGAAAAGTGAATCACTCTTGACATGCCGACCCCCAGAAGAACAATACATTTGGAATGAACACAGACATATAAAAGCATAAACAATTTACCATTTACAAAACACTGTTTCACTTTGGTCATTTAGGGTACCTGGCATGAAACATCTTTATTAATTTAGCTGCTTTTACATCCTTTGCCACCACCCATTCTGTGTCTGCTATGGGATGGTCCTTCCATCGCAAAGTACTGCAACTTTCCCCTGTGGTGTCCAGAGTCCAAGATATCCTTAATCTCATAGTGTTCCTCCCCTTTTATAAGGAGGGGTCCCTCCAACCAGCCTTAGCTTGGAATCTTGAATGGACTTTAGTAGACTCCAATGAAACACTGGGTGGACCCACCTAAGACTTCTTGGCATCTGTAGCTCCACTGTCACTGGGTTTATAATCCTCACAATGGAGAAAGGATCTATACACTTAAGACTCAGCTCCTTACAGGACTGTCTTAGGTTTAAATACTTTGTGGACAAGTATACTTTATCACCCATCCTAACTCCCTTTGGGGGGGGCTCTCTTCCAATCAGCTTGCTTTTTCTGGACCTCTCTTGCTTTCCTTAGTGCCTTGCGCATTGTAACCCATGTGGAAGTCCACCCATTCCACCAGTGTTGCGGACAATAGGGTCCCGCGGGAAAGCTCGGCATGGCTACAAACTCAGCTCCCATAATCACCTTAAAAGGGGTAAGTCCTGTGCTACTATGCACCGGGTTATTGTAAGTGACCTCAGCGAATGACAGCAGCTCAGCCCAGTTAGCCTGGTGATAATTTATATAACATTGCTCCACCATTGAGTTAGCTCATTCTGCCACCCTGTTAGTACTGGGATGAAAAGCGTAGCTAAGTCCCTGGGATGAGCCTATTAGGCTCACGAACTCCCTCCAGAACTTTGCAGTAAACTGCATACCCCGGTCTGAGATAATCCTCTTTGAGACTCCATGCAGTCGGTAAACATGTTGCATGAACATTTGTGCTATGCCCTGGGCTGAGGGGAGCTTTGGGCACAATATGAAATGTGCCTGCTTGGAGAACAGGTCAACAACGGTCCATATTATAGTGTTCCCCCCACTCTCTGGAAGCTCGACTATGAAGTCCATGACTATCTCCTCCCATGGCAGGGTTGGGTTGCCTACTGGCTGCAGCAATCCAGGGGTTTTCCCTGGTAAGTGCGTCACAGATGTGCATACAGGGCAACTCACTACATAGAGTTCTATGTATTTCTTCACCCTTGGCTACCAAAATTGTGTTTTTATAAGCTGCATGGTCTTTACAAATCCAAAGTGCTCTGCTGGTTTCATGTCATGACTCCTTTGTAGGACTTTGATTTTCTGGCTGACTGGCTGGGACATACACTTTGCTCCCCTTCCACACTAAGCCTTGCTTCAGCATCAAGTCTCTCTTATGCTTTTGGAACCACTCATCCCCTCCCAGGGCTTCTCTTAGTTACTGGATCAGTAAGTCCTTTCCTGACTGAGGGGGTTCCTTCTGTGACGGTCTCACACGTACTGGTGCTGCAAGTTGCTTAAAGGGGATGATAGAGTTAATTATCTCTTCCCTAGTGCTCTTATATTGAGGCAGGCACAAGAGGGCATTGGTGATGAAGTTTTTTCCCCCTGGCAAATAATATAAGATGAAGTTGAACTGCTTGAAGTATTGACCCCACCGGACCTGCTTAGGGGACAGTTTTCTTGGGGCCTTTAATGCTTCCAGGTTTTTGTGGTTGGTCCAAACTTTGAATGGGATTTTACTGCCCTCTGTTTCCAGATGAGGAGGACCCAGCGGACAGCATACGCCTCTTTCTCCCAGATAGCTCACCACCTCTCAGTGTCAGGGAACCGTCTAGCTGTTCAAATGCCATGGGCCACCTTAATTTCCTGAGTCTGAACCCCAATCTTTCCACTATCAGCAAGCTGATCAGGCACCAGGTGAAACCTGAATCTAACAAGGCTGTGAGAGTGTCTTTTACTCCCAAGTAGGGCATCAGGATCTCTACCTGGGCAGTCATTGGGGTGATGGTGCCACTTACCATTGGGTCATCTTCTCTTGCTGTCACTCTTATAAAAGACCAAGCCAGGCTTATCAGAGGTCGGAGTTCCCTCCCTTTCACTGGACTGGGGAGAGACCTCCATGACCTGCTGCACAACCTGGATTTTCTCTGTCGCTTTGCCAACAGTTTTTTCCCTTTTGGCTGGGTTGGGGTCCATGATGCAGATGGTGGATATGGAGCTGACAGTCGGCCTCTTGGTGGCCTTCCTTGTCACATCAGAATCAGGCTCCTGGGATTCATTGAAGCTTCTCCTGGGACTCGTGGAGATACCTCCCTTCCCCCCTCGGGCTGCAGGGCATCTTTTGGTCACCCAGTGGGGCTGACTCTTATGGGCAGCATGCTGTTGATACTTCATCAGATCTAGTTCCATGTTAGTGGCCATCTGGTACCATGCCCTGAGGTTGTTAGGCACCTCCCAGGGTAGGCAGTTGTGGTACAGTTCCCAGTTCAGCCCGCCCCAGAACTGGTAGACCAGCAGGAGTTCAGGCCATTCTCTCAAGCAGGCCACCAGGCTGAAAAACTCTCAAATGTACTCTGCAACTGTCTGCTTCCCTTGTCAAATGGAGCGGATCCTGGCCTCTGCCCGGCAGGTTTCTGGGGTCCTCATATCTGTACCACAGCTCCTGAATGAGGATGTCCACATTCATTAGCTCGGAGGCTCATTCATCACAGAGAGACACCAACCACTCCACAATATCCTCTTCCAAGTTCAAGGTGATAGTGTCCACACAGCAAAGTTCATCAGGGTGCAATGCACTGTACCGCTCCAAGTAATTCCCCACCTGAGTCAGGAAATAGGCTAACTTTTTGGGCTGGCTATCAAACTTTGCCCTGAAGGGGGGAGATTCCAGTCTTGCCACACCAGCACATAGCCCCACCACTTGTGAGGCCACCTGTGCAGAGGCTCCAGTCACTGCAGGAAGTATAGAGGCCTGCCCTGGCCCATTGGAGGGGTGTTTGCCATTGCCCCTTGCTATGTGGTCCCGTCACCCTGAACAGGCTCAACAAAATTTGCTGCCACAGAGAATAGTGGGAGAATGGTGAAGCTGCTTGGCAACTTCAATCCTGGCTCCCGTCATCACTGACCATGGCAAGATGGAGCCCCAGACCTCCAGCCCATTGAACTTTTCTCTGAGCTGTTCCAGCAAAGGGCTGCGGGTTGAGATTGGAAACCTCCATTCTGCTGGCTCTTCCCACTCAGCTGCTCCCCTGGCTTTCCATTTGTTTCCCTGTACTAGTGGATACTCTGCCTCCACTGCCTTCTTCACACTGCTTGCCCACTGCCCCTTTGGCCCAGAGTAAGGGGCTCCCAACACCATCTCTCCTCTGTGCAAGGGTGACTGCTCCAGTTTCTCAGTCCTCTGCTTGGGGTGTGTGCTACTTGGCTGATCCCCAGGTCCCGTTTGGGCCGCCATCAGCACCCCTCAGAGGGGGGCTTTCCCCAGCTTCACCCCACCATCCATCTTCTTATTGGCTGTTGACATCCCGATATTGCAGCTCTCCTGGAGGGGTCCAGATAGGCTGCAGTAAGTCAGAACTGATTTAATGTCAAATTTCCAGCTAGCAAATCCAAGAAAGGAACTCCTGGGACATTGTTCTTCCCAAAAGTAATACTTTTATTGAATATACTACATTGGCACAAAAGAAGTAATACCAGCTTTGAATTTCCCGCTCAAAAGTCCACATAATTAAACTTGAATTCCCCCTTTGGCTGTTCCCCTTAGTCCATTGCGTTGTAAAATCAACTACGCTTTATTTCTTATGGGAACTGTCTGGATTGTTCAAACATCTGCATAGCATGTCCTTGAAGGGGGGAGCAGGGCCTTATGATCTGCAGATGGATTCTTAGCATTCTAATCGCACCTCAAATGATTCAACCACCCCTCCCAATTTTTATCAAGTTAAGACTGGAGAAGAAAAATTAAAGGTCCAAATAAATTTGGAATATTGAAAATTTACAATAAAAATTTGAGAATTAATTAAAAAGAACAAATAGCTTATGGGAAATAGTTCTTTTTCTTTTTTTGAAACATAACAAAGATAAGTATTTTATTGTTTTAAAAACAAGATACTAGAGGGGATTTTAGCCAGAGTGAGAAAAATTTACAGACCTACCTTATGCGTTAATCAACTGGGACCTAAAGTATAAGGGAAATTTTTATATCATGGAAAATATTAAAGAACACTTTTGAAGAATAAAACCAGAAACTAGTAGATATGATATCATACAATGGTGCCTGCCTTCAAGCCTGTGGAAGCTTCAGAGCACAAGGCTTATCTGTGGGTTGTCACAGTGGCATAAGGTTTCTTACACAGTGTCTTTGCAGTGCTTGCATGATCAACTTCGAGATCTCTTCCCAGATTTCAATACATTATAGAACAACTGGTAAGGCATACCACAATCATCCATTCAGATGAAGTGTCCCATCTGTCTTATCTGGGCTCTGATAATCAGGGATTCAATACTGGTGGACACAGCATGATCCACAGCCTGCATTTATAAAGAACAGTATGATTTTAAATTTTCCAGGCATACATATTATTAATTCTTTCTGATTCCCTCGCCTGAATTTTCTTTTCTCTCTTCTAGTTTTTTGTTTTATTTTTGCCTCAGCTGGCATCTTTTATTTGTGATATTTGCATTTCTGCTTAAATGTTCCCAGCTCAGTTGGGAATAATCTAAACATTACATCTTCTGTCTGATCAAAGACTTTTAGTAATAATGCATTTATGATCTTGGACACTTTGCAGAATAATTTCCTATTGTTCCTTCCAAACAATATTTCTGCTGAAGTATTTAATTCTCAACTGGCACTTACCTTTTAAATTGTGCATTTAATTCTTCACTAATTGCTGTCAATATTTATGTTGTTGAACTTTTATCTGTTGCATGTTGTATAATTGCTACCATTAGATATTCTCCCATAGGCTTTCTACTCAAATTCATAAAGTACACCAGCATTGTAGTCTTTCAGCAAGACTCAAGTATTTTTAAAGCTATTGTTGAGCAATATAGCACTTGATTTAAACTTTTAAATATGTAATTTGAAATGAAATCAGCTGATTAATTACAGTAACTGAACTATGCACACTTTAAAAAATAAAATCTTTTACCCAAGGTAGTAAAACATTTCTAAAAATCCTAGTTTACTATTTTAGCTTTCACTTTTCTATAGAAACCTATACAATATGCATTTCCATAATGCCAGACAAATCTTATTGCATTCTTTGACCAGGTGACAAAATTAGTGGACCAGAGGAATGCTATGGATATAATTTACTTGGACTTCAGTAAGGCATTTGATAAAGTAGACTACTTTAGAAAAATGTGGGTTAGACAGCATCACCACCAAATGGATTCGTAGCTGACCGGCCATACTCAGCGTGTGGTCCTCAATGGAACTGCATCTACATGGAGGGAAGTGTGTAGTGGGGTGCCCCAGGGCTCTGTTCTGGGCCCAGTGCTCTTCAACATCTTCATCAATGATTTAGATGAGGGGATAGATGGGGAACTCATCAAATTTGCAGTTGACACCAAGCTGGCAGGAATAGCCAACACTCCAGAAATAGGCTTAAAATACAGAAGGATCTTGACAGAATTGAACATTGGGCACCATCTAACAAAATGAAATTCAATGGTGAAAAAAGTAAAGTTCTACATTTAGGCAAGAAAAACCAAATGTACAAGTATAGTATAGATGGTACCTTGCTCAATAGTAGCAACTGTGAGAGGGATCTTGAAGTGGACAATCACTTAAATATGAGCCAGCAGGGTGCTGCAGCTGCCAAAAAAGCCAACACAGTGCTGGGCTGCATTAACAGAGGGATAGAATCAAGATCACGTGAAGTGTTAATACCACTTTACAATGCCTTGGTAAGGCCACACTTGGAATACTGCATCCAGTTTTGGTCACCACGACGTAAAAAAGATGTTGAGACTCTAGAAAGAGTACAGAGAAGAGCAACAAAGATGATCAGGGTCTGAAGGCTAAAACATGTAAGGAACGGTTGCTGGAATTGGGAATGTAAATTCACTTTCTTTCATGTCGCCTCCCCCAAACAATTTCTGGCTGGGTACAGGAAACAGTGTATTACATATTCTTCATAGAGATAAAATTTTGAAAAATATTAAATTGAAAAATAATTGAATAATCATGCTCACTTTTGAACATAAACATATGCTAAATAACACAATGAAAATAATTGTGCATGTTTCTTACTACTCATAGGTTTTACCTGTTGAGTGATTTAAACAGCATTTATGTTACTTATATGGTTAAAATGTATATATTAATATACACATATATCAGCATATATTAGCTTAAATTATATATCAGCAAATATAACTTAATAATGCCAAATGTAAATACTAGATCATACTAGAAATTAAGACCATATTGACATCCCTATCAGCTGTTAGCATTTTTGTGTAACCCTGCAAGAGAAGAACCAAAGGGATAACATTTATATAATCTAGTATCCCTACTTGACAAAACCAAATACTTTTAATTTAGTTTCATATTTTTAATTATCCAATAATCAAAAGCATTATTTAAATAAAATTACATCACTAGAAAGTGTTTTATTCAAGAAGAGAAAATTGAGACCAGTTTTTTATCTTAATTCAGAAGATTCTTAAATATAAAACTGAAAAGAGAAGTTTTTCTTTCATGTTTTATGCACAAAGTGCTTGAAAGAAAATTTGGAACGTTGTTGCTATACATGCTGACAGTGAGGAAAAACATAGAAAGGAACATTCATTCTCTCAATGGAAGAGTGGACGACAAAGGTAATGGAGTTGACAAGATGGCAAAATTGATTGTTTTCATTAAAGAAAAAAATGTCTAGTTTTGTTTCTACTTGGAAACCGCTTCTGAACTTTTTGCTCAAAACTGAAAAATGAAACTTTGATTTAGTTTGGTTTTGATGATTAGAATGATTGTGTTGTCATAAAAATGATTTTAAATGTTATGAAATATGAAACAAAAAGTTGATGTTGCATTTTTTTTCTTTTTTGTACTCTGCTGCACTGAAAAAAAATATATTTTTCTTTGTTTTTTCTTTATACCTTTTTCTTTCTCTCAGTTTCTAGCTTTTACTTTGATCTGCATTTTTATCTTCTTATTTAATATTTTTTTAAAAAAGGAAATGCTTCTTGAATTACAAAGATTCACACTTTCAGGAGTGGACAAGTGAGGAAGGGACAATGATGGGCTTTCCAAATTAATCATTTACCTTAGATCTTATACCCCATGAAAATCTAGCTGGAGCTTAAGGAAAAGAGGAGAGTAGAATGGGACATGGAAACAATGAAAATAATGTTTTCCACTTTTTTATTCCCCCAAAGATCTGTCTTTTTAAAGAATGGAAAGAGCTTTGACTTCCACATTCTGTATGAAATTTGGTGTTTTTGATTATTAGAACATCCTGTACCATGTGAGGCATGTTCCCTATCTAGTTCAATATTCCATTTATAAATATGTGACAGCTGTATGATACAGCATTAGAATCAGAATCAAAATAGAGCTGGAAGGGACCTTGGAGGTCTTCTAGTCCAGCCCCCTGCTCAAGCAGGAGTTCCTATATCATTTCAGACAAGTGACTGAAGTCACTTAAGTCTCTTCTTAAAAACTTCCAGCACACCCACGTCTGAAAAATAACAACAACAATAACAACAACAACAATAATAGTAATGATGTTTAATAACGTCTTATTAAACTAACTTTTTAGGATATTTTTGTCAAGTCGCAGCCAATGGTAGTTTTTCTTTTAAATATTCTCTTCTCTTTGGGAAAGATTTTTATCATTTCTTACTCTCTTATATGAAATTCTTATTATTCTGAGCCTACTGAATAGAAATCGCACTCAACTATTTTTACGTTCAATATATGAAACTATTGAAAAATGTTCACAGATCTCTTTTTCCTATGATATTTTATAACTACTTGTCAAAGAAACATAAAGTGATTTAAACCTGTGTCAAAAAGAGTTATAGTCTTATATATGCTTTAGTCAATTATAGACTTGTTGGAGCAAATTGTGCCCACATGAATAGAAAACCAAGTAAATAGCAATTACTGAAAATGTTATATGTATGAACAAAGGAGAGCAATGTATCATACTAGGAAAATGCATTTGATTTGTTTAAGCAATTTTGATACCATCAAGAAGCCAGAAATAGCCATAAGTATCAATCTCATTTATCTATTAAGGATAATGAATAAAATAAAAAAACAAATATTGAACACATTTGATTCAAGCTTCCATTAAAAGTTGCTTGAAAGATGATTCTCACTGAGAAATTAATTCTTGCTATGTGGAAACAACTGATGTAGCTAATATTTTAGCCTTTGTTTTTGTTTTGTTAAATTGTACAAAGTCTACTCACATTGTCAAAGACACAGGCATAACTAAATTTTATTGGCTGAAATATTTCACTTATAAGAGTTACTGTATATGGGTATGAGTATATATATATGTCTTTGGTAATTCGGGTTTTCTCCCGCGTAAATTCTCCCGCGTAAATTCAAAATCCCAAAATATGCTTTAAATATGAATCCCAAATATATATATATATATATATAAAGCATATTTGGGATTCATATTTAAAGCATATTTTGGGATTTTGACTTAGTATATATAACAGAATAACTGAGTTGGAAGGGATATTGGAGTCTTCTAGTCTAACCACCTGCTCAATGTCCAACCACTTACACCATTTCAGACAAAAGGTTGTCCAATCTCTTATTAAAAAACCTTCAGTGTTGGAGCACCCAGAACTTCTGGAGACAAGTTGTTCCACTGATTAATTGGTCTAACCGTCAGAAAAGTTTTCCTAAGTTCTAGGTTAGTTCTCTCCTTGATTAGTTTCCATCCCTTGCTTATTGTCCTGCCTTCAGGTGCTTTGGAGAATAGCTTGATCCCCTCTTCTTTGTGGCAGCCCCTTAGCTATTGGAATACTGCTATCATGTCACCCCTCGTCCTTCTTTTCATTAAAATAAACATACCCAATTCCTACAACTGTTCTTCGTAACTTTTAACCTCCAGTCCCCTAACATATTCTGAATCAAATAAGATAATTAAACTTTTTCTCCAAGTCATTTTTTTCAGAAGTATTTTTTTATTTTTTCTCTGATAAGCATTGAAATATTTAACATATGGATCTAATTTATATTTGAATTAATCTTGCCTTAATATTCTGCTTTGACATATACAACAAATAGAAAAGATTCCATGTATCTTTGTTAATGAATTAATTGTTTCTGTGGATGTGTGAAGCCTTTGTGTTATAATGATGGGAGAAGAATTAAATATGGACAGGAGTTTCCTATCCAATATAATACAAAAGGATTCTGGGCCATTCAAAATAAGTAATATACAATCCTATGATTCAAAAGCTATTAATCACAGTTGCCAATCCTCTCATTTTAACCTGAAAAATATTGCAGCTCACCAGCTGTTGTTGTCAGTGACAAATGAAAAAGATGAAAATTAAGTGATGTAAGCAAAAAAACCCTTTTTAAAAATGAAGATTTCTCTCTTTTTAATGAATTTGTTTCTTTGGTTTTGCTTTCATTACCTTGAAAAGAATCCATCAAAACTGTAAACATTTTAAAAAATAAAATATATTTAAAAATATCAATGCAGTATTCTTTTTTTTTCTTTTTAGATATGGTTTAGAATTTACTTTTAACTGGTAGTGTTCAGGATACTGCAATTTAAACACCAATTATATAATTATGTATAACGTTGTCATGGCACTATTTCCCCCTTTGCCCATACGAGCTAATTGACTGGTTAGACATAAACTACTTAATAACAATTCGTTAATAATTCATCTTTCTTTTATAGACTGTACTGAAAACACAGAGATCTTGGTTATTGGAAAGTGAGCATTAAGAGTATATCTGCTTCAATGTGAGAGATGTTAGGTCAGACATGTGAAACTCGCGACGTCATGTGACGTGCGACGTATCGGGACTGTTTTTCCATTGTCGGCAATGTGGGCGCGGCTTCCCTGTGACGTGTCCGGGCCCCGGGCTGGCAGTTTGACACTCCTGTGTTAGGTGAATATAAGATATGTAATTTATTTATTTATCTAATTTATACTGCTGCCTATCTCATCAAAAGTGACTCTGAGCAGCATACAAGAAAGCTAAAAACAATGAATAAATACATTACAAATGAAGGCAAATATACATATTCTGGGATAATGTTGCAGGATCCAATCAGTCACTGGAACCAGAGGTTTAGTCTTCTAAGCTTTCAGATTCATTCTGGCTCCATTCTAATGGAATTCCTCTGTCTCAGAATGTATGCTGTGGGCTATTCTATGCATAGTATTTGTGGTGCCTACTTGTGTGTAATGAGTTGTTAAATGGGATATTGATTGCAGGCTATTAAATCATTGATTGTTGTTTCCTTGTGATGCTGCGTCCTCGGCTCCTGATAAGCTGGTGGTAAATCAGCACTCCTGTTGACTGACAATGAGCCCATTTTCCAGGCTTCAATCATTTCTCTGGCTATTTTTTTTCCTGCTCAGGCAACAATCTTAGTAGCTGTGAAATTGAATGTATGTCCTTGTTCATTGCAATGTGAGGCTACCAATGAGTTTGGGTCTCCTTGTCTAACTGCTTGCTTGTCTTCGGGCAAACTGGTGATTAGCTTCCTTCCCATCTGTTCTACATGGTCACAGTAGCAATCCATGCAGGGAATCTGGTAAATTGCATTAGAGTTTTCTCCCACCTCCAAGGGATCTTTGTCCTTGTAGGGTAGCCTCTGGGCAGTGGACAATGCCCACTTGCAGATCTTGGAAGCTGCATTCTATTACTTCTGCATTCTTCTGCTTCTACTACTACCCCTCCCCCCATGTTACACAGGCATATTGTAATAAATGCTAAAGACTAAACCTCTGGTCCCGGTTACTGATTCAGACTAGATTCTGTAATAAATATATTAACTATTATCACAATTATAATAAAAATATTAAAATTATTAAAAAAATCAAATAAGAACAATTTTTGTTGTAACATAAGGTATTTATGGAAGTCTACAGGTAGATACTGCTCTTCTGACTTAATGTCCCTTTAAAATTGTACACCAGCCAGAGTTCCTTTCTGAGGGAGGTGGGTAGTTCAAAAATGTGAAAAATAAATTAATAAAAAAAAATCAGAGGAAGATCCAGAGTGGAAAACAAATGGATTCATAGGATTCACTTATATTTTTCAGATGCTGGGAGATGCTGTCCTGGTTGTCCTTCTTCCCAGAATCAAAAATGCTATTTCTAATATTATCATTCTATTAATTTTTTATATAAGAGCCAGAAACTAAATGATAAGGCAAGGGACTTTACATGCACTATCAATTACACAATAAGGTTAAAAAAAAAAGTTATCACAGTGCTTAATTTATAAAGCATGAGGCAAACGGGAATTTAACTGTATAAACAATGTGGAATATGAAATAAATCAAATGAAAGTTATTTGCTTGAGTTATTATAGTCTAGCTCACTTTTCCATGGAATTACAAATCCTGTCCATTGAGAATCATAGGAGAATAATCTTGAGAATGATGAAAGTATCTGTCCTTTTTAGGATAGGGTGGGCATGAGACTTTATGGAATGGCAGGGCAACAGAAAATAGGTAGCATATTGAGAACATGCTTGGGCAGACATATTATTCGCTTATTTGTTAGCCAGAAATATACAAATGCAAATCCAAGGTATACCAGCAGTTTTGAAAGGAAGTCTACTTAACCCTCTTGTGTAGTCAAATCTGAATTAAACAGTATCACCATATTCATAACTGTTTTGCATTCAAAATGTTTTTTCTCATAAGTATTACAGTGCATCCAATTATGGTGGTTTGTGTTGTTTATAATAAACAGTTATGAACTGTGAAACACATGGCACTTAAATCATACATTAAATCAGAATCAGGAAATCAGATATTGCTCTACAGATGAGAACAGCTTTCAGTGATGTAGTGAATAGCTTATAAAAATACATGAAGCTCAGATGCTGCAGGTAATATGATTCATTAGATGAAAATGTTGCTCATTTTAATTGGACCTATAAATATTGAGATCTTTTTCAGAACATGCCAAATACTCCTACAAACCCCATTCAATCATTTTTATATAAGAATTTTTGAATTCCTCTGTGCAGTTGCTAGATAAAGGCAATCTTGGTTTATAGATTGCTTTCTGAATGAATTTAATTTTATTTATTAAGACCAGTTCGGAAGCTTGAAATTGATGTGGAACTTCAGGAATGACCACAAAAATACATTTACATATATTGTAGAATTTGTAAGCTTCCCACACAAGTAAAAGAGAACTTATTTTTTCAGACTTACGTGATCATATGAATCTGCTCTGGAAAGTTCTATGAAAAAATGTTTTACATTTATTTTTGTTATAATATTCATTTAATTAGATAGTTTTTTAAAAACTCAAAGCAAGAAAAAAGCTCATATTCTTCAAATTTCTAGTACTTCATGCAAAAATTTACTCTTTAGTTCTCTTGAAGTTTTTTTCTCTTGAAAAATAAGCTTTTGTCTTTACCTCATATTTGTGAATGGTGTTTTTGGAATGAACGAACTATTTAAAAGTGGTGACTGAATGAAAGTTACTTTCATGGTAAAAAAAACTTTTTAAAAGATTCCTTTTATGATTCCTTCTCTTGATATTCAGTATAGTGCAAAAAGTCAGGGAAGTTGACTTCTGATGAATGTATAATGAAAGATGAGAATTTTGCTATCTCAAAATTAACATAAGTTCCAGAACTCTGACTTACATCAATCAGAATTTTACCAACATTTTATTTTCTGCTAAGGAAAATCAAAAGTACTTTCTTTTACATCTAACTGGCTGCAAGTGGTTTAAAAATGCAGCAGCTAACACAGCACAGCCTGAAGTATCCCCAGATTTGGCTTTTCATTAAAAAATACAGAAGAGAGATCATGGATATGGATCTTTGTTAGATCAAGAAATGCAACCAGGGAGATTGCACAGTACTGGACACTTCTGTAATCCAAAATTTAAAAGTCCACTGCACTGGTAGCTACCAAGAAATGATACATTAAATTTTCAAAACTATAGGCTACCCAACCAAACAGAGGTAATAGATGAACTTTTTGCTACTCAGTTAACTAAGGTATGTAGGAAGCACATCACAATAGTAATGGGGGACTTTAATTACCCTGGCATCAACTGGGAGACAAACTCTGCACCAAATGAAAGATCAAACAGATTCCTAACAAACCTAGCAGACAACTTTGTCTCCCAAAAAGTAGAGAAGGGAACTAGGGGATCGGCCATATTGGACTTAATTCTCACTAACAGAGATGAAATGATAGAAGGTATTGAAACCACAGGAACCTTGTGGGGGAGTGATCATGCAATATTGGAATTCAACCTTATGCAAGCACAAGCAATAGAAAATAGTCAAACTAGACTCTTGGACTTTAAGAGAGCTAATTTCAACAAACTTAGAGAGACCTTGGGAAGAATTCTCTGGATGAGAATCCTCAAGGGGAAAACAACTCAAGAAGCTTGGGAAATTTTGAAAAGGAAATTATAAAAGCCCAGTCTAACACAATACCAAAGAAGAAGAAAAATAACAGGTCTCAAAAGAAACCAGCATGGCTGATAAATTGAAAGACAAAATGGACAAGTATAAAAAGTGGAAAAAGGGGCACATAACTAAGGCAGAATATCAGCAAATAGCCCGAGCCTGCAAAGATGAAGTGAGGAAAGCTAAGGCTCAAAATGAATTAAGGCTTGTGACAAAAGTCAAAAACAACAAAAAAAGCTTCTTTCAACATGTAAAAAACAAGAAAAAGGTTAAGGAAATTATTGGTCCACTAGTGGGAGAAAATGCAAGAAGGTGACAAGCAACAGGGAGAAAGCAGAACCATTCAACTCATTTTTTGCATCTGTCTTTACACAAAGGAAAAAAACAATCCAACCTATCAAAAACAGTACCGTAAAAAACAGATTAGAAACACAAGTTATCATAGGCAAGAAAATGGTAAGTGAGCACCTGTCCACCCTATATGAGTGCAAATCACCAGGACCAGATGGATTACACCCCAAGGTTCTGAAGGAACTGGCAGATGTGATCTCAGAACCACTTAACTACATCTTTCAAAGATCCTGGAGCACTGGGGAACTACCAGAGGACTGGAAAAGAGTTGATGTAGTTCCCATATTCAAAAAAGGAGAACAAAATGGACCCAGGAAACTACAGACCTATCAGCCTGACCTCAATATGTGGGAAGATTCTGGAAAAGATAATCAAGCAACGAATCACTGAACACCTAGAGGCAAACAAAAGTCATAATCAAAAGCCAACATGGGTTTGTCAAAAACAGATCATGCCAGACAAATCTTATTGCATATTTTTGACCAGGTGACAAAATTAGTGGGCCAGAGGAATGCTGTGGATATAATTTACTTGTACTTCAGTAAGGCATTTGATGAAGTAGACTACAACCTACTACTTGATAAGATAGAAAAATGTGGGTTAGACAGCACCACAACTAGATGAATTTGTAACTGGCTGACCGGCCATACTCAGCATGTGGTCCTCAGTGGAACTGCATCTACATGCAGGGAAGTGTACAGTGGGTGCCCCAGGGCTCTGTTCTGGGCCCAGTGCTCTTCAACATCTTCATCAATGATTTGGATGAGGAGATAGATGGGGAACTCATCAAATTTGAAGACGACACCAAGCTGGCAGGAATAGCCAACACTCCAGAAGATAGACTTAAGATACAGAAGGATCTTGACAGAGTTGAACATTGGGAACTATCTAATAAAATGAAATTCAATGGTGAAAAAAGTAAAGTTCTACATTTAGGCAAGAAAAACCAAATGCACAGGTGTAGTATAGGTGGTACTTTGCTCAATAGTAGCAACTGTGAGAGGGATCTTGGCGTCCTAGTGGACAATCACTTAAATATGAGCTAGCAGTGTGGTGCAGCTGCCAAAAAAGCCAACACAGCAGTAGTGGGATTCAGCCAGTTCGCACCACTTTGGCAGAACTGGCAGCTAATTTTTTGTTGCCCAGGTCCAGAATGGACTTCTGGAAGTGGCATCAACACAGAGAATCGGTTGTTCACATATTTGAATCCCACCACTGCAACACAGTGCTAGGCTGCATTAACAGAGGGATGGAATCAAGATCATGTGAAGTGTTAATACCACTTTACAATGCTTTGGTAAGGCCACACTTGGAATACTGCATTCAGTTTTGGTCACCATGATGTAAAAAAGATGTTGAGACTCTAGAAAGAGTACAGAGAAGAGCAACAAAGATGATCAGGGGACTAGAGACTAAAACATATAAGGAACGATTGCTGAAATTGGGAATGTCTAGTCTAATGAAGAGAAGGACTAGGAGTGACATGATAACAGTGTTCCAATATCTCAGGGGCTGCCACAAAGAAGAGGGAGTCAAGCTATTCTCCAAAGCACCTGAAGGCAGGACAAGAAGCAATGGATGGAAACCAACCAAAGAGAGAAGCAACCTAAGAACTAAGGAGAAATTTTCTGACAGAACAATTAATCACTGGAACAACCTGCCTCCAGAAGCTGTGAATGCTCCAGCACTGGAGGTTTTTAAGAAGAAACTGGACAGCCATTTTTCTGAAATGGTATAGGGTTTCCTGCCTGAGCAGGGGGTTAGATTAGATGACCTCCAAGGTCCCTTCCAACTTTATATTATTATTATTATTATTATTATTATTATTATTATTATTATTATTATTATTATTATTATTATTATTAATTATTATTATTATTATTATTATTATTATTATTATTATTATTATTATTATTATTATTATTATTATTATTATTATTATTATTATTATCTTTTATTCATTAAACATGAACCTCAGTCAACTGAACATTCAAATTGGCTGGCGCTGATGGTTGACACGGGTTGCTACCAGCATCCTAGGTGTTAACCAGGTACCTTCTTAAAATATAAGATGTTCCGAGTAGCGCAGTTTTTTGTAACATTGCTGCAGTTATTGCAGGAAGCTGCAATTTCTTGATGTATTTTGCAAAGTTTTTGGACATAGTTCCCAGTGCCCCGATCACAATGGGTACCACTGTTACACGTTTCATCCATAATCGCACAGTTTAGATGGCCAGGTCGCGATATCTCGTAATTTTTTCCAGTTCTTTTTCTTCGACTGGCATCTCCTGGTACAGCAATATCAATCGACTGTACGCTTCGGTTCTCTACAACTGCGATATCCGGCGAATTGTGTTCCAAATGGCGATCTGTCTGTATTCGAAAGTCCCACAAGATCTTCACCCTCTCATTCTCAACAACTTTTTCCACCCTGTGTTCCCACGACTTTTCGGACACAGGCAACTCGTATTTTTTACACAATGCCCAGGGGATTAATTTAGCAATTCGATCATGTCTAGATTTGTAATCAGTTGGTGCGATTTTGCTGCACTCACAGATTAAGTGTGAAACAGTTTCAACTTTGTCATTGCAAAGTCGGCAATTTGGATTGTCAGTGGATTTTTGTATCTTCGCTTTCATGGCATTAGTTTGTAATGCTTGTTCTTGAGCAGCCAGTATTAAGCCTTCCGTTTCTTTCTTGATGGTTCCCATCTTTTTTTTTTATTTTTTTTATAAATATGTTTTATTATTTTTTTATCGGGATAAAAAGGGAAGGGTAGGTAGAGGTATAACATAGGGTAAAAAACAAGGATTAAACCAAGGGTAGGGGTAGATACAATAATGGGGTTAACCCCAACACTAAATCAACGCTTTAGCAAGCAGACTATCGTCCGGGTATACATATTAAATATACATGATTAACATAGTATTAAAAAGCTATATTAATGAATTTATCACTATTAATAGTAAAAACTTAAGCCAATACATATCATTCATTCTATAAGTAACAATAATCAATATACTATTAGTGATGTATTACTAAGTAAATATAGTTAAATATAAATATCAATATAACGCTTTTAATTATAATTAATTATAGTTAAATGTAAACATCTAACCAAAAAGTTAAAAAAAAAAAAAAATTCAAAAGAAAATACATCATTTATCTTATTTAATTTCATCATCCTTTTTCATTCTGTCTTATTGCTAACCATTGATAAAATTTTTCCCATGTTTTAAAAAAAATTGTGTCTTCTTTCTCTTTAATTTCTAAAGTTAATCTATCCATTTCTGCACATTCTAATATTTTCATAATAATAGTCTGGTCAGGTGGTATCTTTTCATTTTTCCAAAATTGGGCAAATGCTATTCTCGCGGCTGTTAATATATGTAAAATTAAATATTCATTCTCTTTTCCATAATTAAATCTTAATATTCCTAATAAAAACAATTCCGGTTTAAATTCTATTTGTGTCTGAGTCATCTTTTCTAGCCATTTATGAATTTTAAGCCAATATATCTTTGCATTAGGACATATCCACCAGATATGATAATAAGTTCCTGGTTTTTGTTTACATTTCCAACACATATTTGATACATTTTTAAACATTTTCTCTAGTCTAACTGGTGTCATATGCCATCTATAAAACATTTTATATAAATTCTCCTTATATGCGGCCGCTTTAGTAAATTTCATATTTCGATCCCATAGTTTTTGCCAATCTTCTAAGTCTATAGAATATCCAAAATTCTTAGCCCATACTATCATTGTTTCTTTTACTTGTTCTTCTTCCATCTTCCAGCTTAGCAAAAATTTATAGAGTTTTTTAATCAAATGTTCATCAGTTTTTAACAATATTTTGTCTAACGGTGTCTGTTCTTTATAAAATCCTGTAGACTTTATATCTTTTTCATATCTTGTCTGAATTTGCAAGTAAGACCACCATGTTAAATCAATACCCTGTTGCTGAAGAATTTGTCTGTCTTTAAGTTTCCCATCTTTGTCCAAAATATCTTTATAGCTAACAAGTTTATCATAGTTAATTAAATTTGGATAGGAAAAGGCTTCCATTGTCGAAATCCACTCAGGTATTTTCATATACATTTTATGTTTAATTTTTTCCCACTCTGAAAACAATACATTCCTTATAGCATGATTTTGAAAATATTTATGTACTTTATTTTTCTCATACCACAAAAATGCATGCCAACCTAATTGCAAATCATGCCCCTCTAAATAAAGAAGCCTTTTGTTTCTCAATGTAATCCATTCTTTAAGCCAAAGCAAAATAGCTGCCTGATAATAAAGTCTCCAATCCGGGAGTCCAAAGCCCCCTCTGTCTTTAGAATCTTGTAATAATTTAATTTTAATTCTAGCTTTTTTACCTTGCCATATAAATCTAATTATTGTAGCGTTTAGATCGTCAAAGAATTTTTGATTTAACTTGACAGGGACTGTTTGAAAAAGAAAAATTAGCTTAGGTAAAATATTCATCTTAACAGTCGCTATCCTTCCTAATAATGATAATTGAAGATTTTTCCACTTCTCCAAATCCACTTTTATTTGTTTTAGTAATCTCTCGTAGTTGTCTTCTTTTATTGTTGTATATTTTGAAGTTAAGTAGATACCTAAATATTTAACTTTTTTCGCTATTTGAAGGTTTGTCTTTTTAGCGAATTGAATTTTTTGTTTATCTGTTAAATTCTTCGTTAATACTTTAGTCTTTTCCCTGTTTATCTTCAACCCCGCGACTTCTCCAAATTTCTCTATTTTCCGCAAGAGTTTAACAGCCGTCTCTAGTGGTTCCTCCAAAATAAAAACTAAATCATCCGCAAAAGCCTGTAGTTTATATTTTTGATCTTTTATCTCCAATCCTTTAATCTCAATATCTTGCCTAATATTTCTAGCCAACACTTCCAATGTAAAAATAAATAACAAAGGGGACAATGGACATCCCTGCCTTGTGCCTTTTTTAATGTCAAAGCTGTCTGTGTAGTCTCCATTTATAAGTATCCTTGCTGATTGTTTATTATAAATTGCTTGAATTGCGTTTATAAAATTTCCGCCAAAGTCCATCTCCTTCAACTGTTGGAATAAAAATTGCCAATTAAGATTATCAAAAGCTTTTTGCGCATCAAGAAATATAAGTGCCAACTGTTTCCCTGGATGGTTTTCGTAATACTCCAACACATTTAAAATAATCCTTAAATTGTTCTTTATCTGTCTTTTTGGTAAAAAGCCATTTTGGTCTGGATGAACGAATTCAATCAAAAATTTCTTCATTCTTTCTGCCATTATTGTAGTAAATATTTTGTAATCCACGTTTAGTAAAGATATTGGTCTGTAGTTTTTAATTTGTGTACAGTCAGTATCTTCTTTAAGTATAAGAGAGATATTGGCTTCTTTCCAGGAATTTGGTATTTTTGTCTCTGAAAAAGCTTCATTACAAAGGTCTTTCAGAATCGGGCTTACAATGTCTTGTAAAGCTATATAAAATTCTGCAGGGAGACCATCAGGTCCCGGAGTTTTATCCTTTTTTTGTTTTTTTATTGCCTCTGTAATTTCCATCATTGTTATATTCTCATTTAATATGTATTGCATATTCTCTGGTACTTTTGGAAGGTCCGCTTCTTTTAAGTATTCCTGTATTGTCTCATTCGAAACCACCTCAGTTTTATAAAGTGTCTCATAATAAGCTGTAGTAATTTTTTTAATTGCCTCATTGTGACAATACAATTGGCCTTTTGTATCTTGTAGTTTACTTATCAATCTTTCTTTTTTCCCGTTAAAATACATGTGCCTTGTCTCCTGATAATAGGAGGGCATTGGATTACAATTGGCCATCGGGCCCTCTGGTGGATTATAAATAAATACAACAACTAGAAGATGAGTATCTCAAACTTGACCAAAGGGGTGAAGAAGGGCTCTTCAGCCCCCGCTTCAACCTCAGTGAGCCCAGCTCCTCAAAAATCAATTACTACATTTTTACAACAGGAAACTCAACAAAAAGATACGCAAGCGATACTTCAAGCAATCGCAGATATTAAAATGGAAATGAAAAAAGATTATGTAGACTTGAAAAGTGACCTTCTTAAAATGGATCAAAAAATGGAAACTTTCCAACAGACGATGATAGATACTCAACAAAGAATACAAAAAATAGAAGATAAGTCGGAGATGGTGGATCAGAAATTAGAAGCATTACAAGATGAAAACCAGAGATTGGCGCATGTCAACGCGGAATTGGAAGATAGTCTCGCTGTCATCGAGATGGAGCGTGCGTCATACTTTTTGAGATTCCAAAACATTGCGGAAGAGAAAGATGAGAACCTGTTAGAGTTGATGTGTGAGCTATTGGCGGATCGACTTGGACTGGAAATGGATGAAATGAAAAAAGAACTGGACCAGGTCTTTAGAGTCAACTCAAGCTATGCAAGAAGAAATAGAGTTCCCAGAGAGGTCCATGTAAGATTTCTCAAAAGAACAATACGAGATGAGATTTTGAGAGCCATAAGAGACCAACCACTGAAATATAAAGATAAAGAACTTTTAGTTCTTAAACAGATTCCGAAGAGAATAAGAGAAGCACGAAGAGAATATCAATTTTTGACAAGGAAACTACTGAATAAAGGAATAAATTTTAGATGGTTGGTCCCAGAAGGATTATTAATTTTTTGGGATTCGAGAAGATATAGATTGGATACCCCATTTAAAGCAGAGGAATTTTTTAACAATCATAGAACATTTCTGGAAGAAGGCGATATCAGATCTAAGAAACCAGAGGAAGAAGCAGGAGCATCGAAACAAACAGAAGAGGAAGAACCTAAAAAGACTCAATCAGAAGAAGACGTAAGACCCAAAGATCAGAGACAGATAACCTCTCCTAGAAGACTGAGATCTAAGTACAATTAAAACTATGGATGAAATTGGAATTTTCTCAACAAATATAAATGGTCTTAACTCCCCATCAAAAAGGAGTAAAATATTTTACAGATTACAAAAATTAAAAATGGACATAATCTGTCTCCAAGAGACACACATAAAAAGACAACACTTTAGACTTCTAGAACAACCAAAAATAGGTAAACTTTATTTCTCATCGGCACTGCAAAAGAAAAGAGGGGTAGCTTTTTATATAAAAGAGAAGATGAGCCCAAAACAAATTTATGTTGATGTTGATGGTTCCCATCTTAAGCCATGCCCATGTCAAGTTGTTATCACATTTTCCTTCAATGTTTTTCAAATGCTGTCCATGCAAAGCTTTGGTTTTCCATCTATTTAATCTGTCATCCAGCTGTTTTTCCTTATATTCTGCCTTTGTTTCTGTTATTTTTATAGTGCTCTCTGTTTTCACAGCCTGCAGCAGTTTTTCTGTACTTTGATTCACATAGTCATTCAAACTTCGTTTTTCTTCTTCTACAGTTTGGTGGATTTGCAATAGTCCTCTGCCCCCTATTTTTCTTGGCAGGTACAACCTGTCGATGTCACTTCGTGGATGTAGAGCGTGGTGCATATTCAAAAGTTTACGTGTTTTCCGGTCTAGGTTTTCCAGTTCAGCCAAAGTCCAGTTGATAATTCCAGCTGGGTAGCGTATCACTGGGACTGCCCATGTATTAATGGCTTTAATTATGTTTCTAGCATTCAGCTTTGATTTTAAAATTTTGCGGACTCTCCTGATGTATTCCTTTTGCGTTGACTCTTTGACTTTTCCATTCAAGATGTTATCTGCTTCCAATATGCCTAGGTATTTGTAACCATCATCCTTTGCTAGTGCTTTCACAATACTTCCATTTCCCAGTTCTATTCTTTCTATTTTTGCCATTTTTCCTCATTGCATGGATAGTACAGCACATTTTCCAAGTTCAAAGTTTATTCTGATGTCGCTGCTAAATAGCTGGACTGCGTTGAGTATTGATTCAAGTTCAGTGTGGCTTTTCGCGTACAGTTTTAAGTCATCCATGTACAGCAGATGGTTTATCTTGCCATGCTGGCTTGAGATGTAGTATCCCTGTTTTGTGTTTCGTAAGATTATTGTCAATGGAATTAATGCGATGTTGAACAGTAGTGATGAAAGTGAGTCCCCTTGGAAAATTCCTCGTCTGATGTTAATTTCACCAATGTTCTCCCCATTTACTGTTAGGGCTGTTTCCATTTCCATATGCAAAAAGTATTATTATTATTATTATTATTATTATTATTATTATTATTATTATTATTATTATTATTATTATTATTATTGTTGTTGTTGTTGTTGTTGTTGTTGTTGTTGTTGTTGTTTTGTTGTTGTTGTTGTTATAACAATAATGTTCAGACTATTTATCTAAATCATTTAATACCTACATGTATATTATGCTTACATGGAGTGATGTCTCCAATTATAATGAAATCCAGTGATGAGACCAGAGGTTTGAAAAAGAGAGGGAAGGTGCAGAAATATTGCTAAATTCACAAAACATTTTCACTTTAGAGACGATTACATAGATGCATAGATGTACTGCAAAAGTATTCCTGAAAAAATACTTTAAAAATGACAAAAAATAACCTATATTAATGCACCGTAAGGAGATGACATTTTGGCAGGTTCTGTCAGAAATGCAATATTACTAAATTTAAGATTAATACTCATATTATGGTACAGAGGAACATGTGACTTTTTATTGTTTTTGTTGGTTTATATTAAATATAATTTGAATTTAGAACCAATTTCTTTGGTTCTATATACTGCATTCTGCATTCTATTCTAAGGTCCATAAAAGTATTAGATTATTGTCAGTAATAACATTTGATAGATATAATATTTGAATAGATATATTTTCACTTAATTGTAAGAATTCTAGTAAGATATACATGGCCTTTTAAAATTCATAAAATTGGGTTTATTCCACAGTCATTGGTCAGTTTTGTAACTAAAAGCAGATTTCCATTTCAGTGAGCTAATATAGATTAACAACTTTTCTCTGCCACTATAAATGGAATTTATTTTTTTAACTTCAGACAACTATTGCATGAAAAACATGATAAAGCACACACATATATACAGAATAGTTAATGGTGATTTTCATAAACATTACAACTGATGCAGGAAAAAAAATACTGTGTAACAGAAATGTACTCTTTTTTATCGATAAAATATAGATTAATAAACTATAACCATTTAAAAGTAAGTCTATTACTTTCTTAAATCGCCTTAATATTGCACTTACTCAAATTATGTATAATCACCTACTTAGTATCATAATTTTAATTTTCTTCTCAACTCTGGGCAAAATCTGGGTATTAACTGATTCTGATAGCACTGGATTTCATCATAAGAACAATCACTCATATTTTATTTATGAAAGCATTGAATCCATTCATAATTTATTAAATACTGCATACATCTAAAGAAGTCATGAAGCCTGATGTATCAAGTTCCCCAACCAATTATGAAAGTAATTCATAATTATCTAAGTAAGGTTTCCAGCAAGTCCCCTTGTATGGAGAATGGAGCATCTTTTTGTCTTACATTCTAACCAATATTCACATAATAGTCTATTGATCAACATTTTAATACAAAGAATTGCACATGACTTTTTGTGATTAAATATTCTCATTGCCCATACTTAGAGACCTAATGCAACTTGTCTTCTTTCCTTATCAGATCCTTTTAAATTTACACCCCTTACAGTTGTGTTTCTATACCTGTTTATATTCTCTTTTCGTTGGAAGAAAAAAGGAGAAACAAATTTCAGTAAATTGTTTTAGGAGAAAGGAGACATCCTCCCACATTTTAGTGAAGATAGTCTCATCAATAGCAATTATAAAGGGACAAAATGAAGGAAAAGTGAAATAATTGATTTCATGACAGTTTTTACATCTACCACAACTTCTTTCTAGATTATTATAGATAGTAGAAATTATTATGAACACATTAAAAGAAATAGGATAACAGTACACGGAATATTATTCTACTAAGCCAGGTTGGTCTCATAGTTAAGGCACCAGGCTAAAAGCAGGAGACCATGAATTCTAGCCCCATCTTAGCCATGAAAACCAGCTGTGTGACTCTGTTCTGAGTCACCCTCTCTCAGTCCAACCCACCTACTGTGTTTCCCCCAAAATAAGCTCTGGTCTTATATTTATTTTTGCTCCTAAAGACCCATTAGGGCTTATTTTGTCTTATTTTTTGCCCTCCAAGCAGCAGGAGGAGGCAGAGATGTGAGGGGGAGGCGGGGCCATCGCAGGTAGTGCGGCAGACAACAGGCTTGCTGGAGGATGAGGTTGGATGGTGGGGACCGAGCATGTAGGGACTTTGGCTTGGCACTACTCCCCCCCTGCCACCTGCCTCACCTCACCCCATGGCGGCAGCACCAGCAGCAGGCAGAGGCATTGGGGAGGGGGGAGGCACAGAAACTATGGAGTTTTGCATAGTACAAATGAGGTAAAAGATACTGTTACCACACCAAAGCCATTTAGTCCGAGGTGACCAGTGAATGTGGTTTCAGCTTTTACACTGTCCCTTGAGAATGTAAATGGGTCTAATCCAGGGATCACTCCCCTTTTCCTTCAGCACAGCCCAAGCTCCTCGTGCTTCTTTCCACTTCTGCCTCAAAGCCTGAGTGATTCAGTTCTCTTCCCACCTTCCCAGCATTCAATCCTAACCCCATCCCCTTCCTTCAACTACCACTTCCTCATTTACCTATTTCCACCTGTGAGAGGCAGGCTTTCTTTCTTGTTGCTTGTTCTTCTCTGAGACTATTTCTTTGCGAGGGCCTACAAGCATGGCTTTGAGGCAGCACCTGGATGAGTTTCATTTGCCACGTGTGGCATCTCAAAACTGTGGGTTCGCTGCACTGCAAAAGTTTTGCTCGTTTACTTTCTCAGCAGCAGAACACACCACATTCTGAAAAGATAACGGAGCACCGCCCATTGGTTTTTGGCTTATTGGAGGGCTCCACCTGGTTTGGTGATTGGCTTACGGGAGGGCTCCTCTTCAGACTGGTATACACTGTGTGCTGAAGTTCTGTTCAATTTAATGAAGTGATGTTTAGCAAGCTGAGAGTGCAGGGGGAGGATCTTTGTTCCACTCTCCTCTAAACGGAAGCGGCGAATTAAGTTTATGGGGGGGAAATACAGAAAATTGAAAGATGGACTGGTGCTGACATTTAGTGGTGGATGAAAATACTGCACTAAATATACAGCCCAGAAAAAAAAGCCTGTTGTGACCTTCAGGTCTTTGATTAAATAAAGAGCAGCTGTAACAAAAGAAAAGAAAACATTGTGGACTATCTACAAAGTGAGAACTATAAAACTTAGAAAAAATTGACCTTCCTGGATTGTAAATATTTTTTAAATTGTGACTTTAAAGTGATTGGCAGAGAAAGGATTTTTGGTCATTATGGAGCATCAGAGATCTGCAGAAAGAACATACCAAGAAAAAAATAAATACTTACCAGGATGAAATGTATGTTCTGTTACAACAAATGCAAATTATATTAATTTCAAACCACAAGGAAATTAAAAATGAATTTGAAAATTTAAACGAATGCATTCTCAATTTAACATCACAACAATTAAATGATCAGAAAACAAAAAAAGAGAGAGATTATGTAAAGCAGACAACTAAATATAAACACGTGGAGACTCAAGTGGGGAGACAAATAATAATAATAATAATAATAATAATAATAATAATAATAATAATAATAATAATAATAATAATAATAATAATAATAATGTAATAAAGTTGGAAGGGACCTTGGAGGTCATCTAGTCCAACCCCCTGTGCAGCCATTTCAGACAAATGGCTGTCCAGTCTCTTCTTAAAAACGTCCAGTGTTGGAGCATTCACAGTTTCTGGAGGCAGGTTGTTCCACTGATTAATTGTTCTAATTGTCAGAAAATTTCTCCTTAGTTCTAGGTTGCTTCTCTCTTTCATTAGTTTCCATCCGTTACTTCTTGTCCTGTCTTCAGGTGCTTTGGAGAATAGCTTGACTCCCTCTTCTTTGTGGCAGCCCCTGAGATATTGGAACACTGCTATCATGTCACTCCTACTCCTTCTCTTCTTTAGACTAGACATTCCCAATTCCAGCAACCGTTCCTTATACGTTTTAGCCTCCATTCCCCTGATCATCTTTGTTGCTCTTCTCTGTACTCTTTCTAGAGTCTCAACATCTTTTTTACATCATGGTGACCAAAACTGAATGCAATATTCCAAGTGTGGCCTTACCAAAGCATTGTAAAGTGGTATTAACACTTCACATGATCTTGATTCTATCCCTCTGTTAATGCAGCCTAGCACTGTGTTGCAGTGGTGGGATTCAAATATGTGAACAACCGGTTCTCTGTGTTGATGCCACTTCCAGAAGTCCATTCTGGGCCTGGGCAACAAAAAATTAGCTACTGGTTCTGCCAAAGTGGTGCGAACTGGCTGAATCCCACTACTGCTGTGTTGGCTTTTTTGGCAGCTGCACCACACTGCTAGCTCATATTTAAGTGATTGTCCACTAGGACGCCAAGATCCCTTTCACAGTTGCTACTATTGAGCAAGGTACCACCTATACTATACCTGTGCATTTGATTTTTCGTGCCTAAATGTGGAACTTTACTTTTTCACCATTGAATTTCATTTTATTAGATAGCACCCAATGTTCAAGTCTGTCAAGATCCTTCTGTATCTTAAGCCTATCTTCTGGAGTGTTGGCTATTCCTGCCAGCTTAGAGTCGTCTGCAAATTTGATGAGTTCCCCATCTATCCCCTCATCCAAATCATTGATGAAGATTTGAAGAGCACTGGGCCCAGAACAGAGCCCTGGGGACCCCACTGCACACTTCCCTCCATGTAGATGCAGTTCCACTGAGGACCACACACTGAGTACGGCCGGTCAGCCAGTTATGAATTCATCTAGTGGTGGTGCTGTCTAACCCACATTTTTCTATCTTAGCACCCAATGTTCAAGTCTGTCAAGATCCTTCTGTATCTTAAGCCTATCTTCTGGAGTTTTGGCTATTCCTGCCAGCTTAGAGTCGTCTGCAAATTTGATGAGTTCCCCATCTATCCCCTCATCCAAATCATTGATGAAGATTTGAAGAGCACTGGGCCCAGAACAGAGCCCTGGGGACCCCACTGCACACTTCCCTCCATGTAGATGCAGTTCCACTGAGGACCACACACTGAGTACGGCCGGTCAGCCAGTTATGAATTCATCTAGTGGTGGTGCTGTCTAACCCACATTTTTCTATCTTATCAAATAGTAGGTTGTGGTCTACTTTATCAAATGCCTTACTGAAGTCCAAGTAAATTATACCCACACATTCCTCTTGTCCACTAATTTTGTCACCTGGTCAAAGAATGCAATAAGATTTGTCTGGCATGATCTGTTTTTGACAAACCCATGTTGGCTTTTGGTAATGACTTTGTTTGCTTGTAGGTGTTCACTGATTCGTTGCTTGATTATCTTTTCCAAGATCTTCCCAGGTATTGAGGTCAGGCTGATAGGTCTATAGTTTCCTGGATCCATGTCCCCCCTCTTTTGAAGGGACGATGAGAGAAATCTTCAATGACTATGAAGGGGCAAAATCTTTTTGTAAAGACATGATTTGCCTACTATATCTACAACAACTTTTACAAGATTATGGAAAGACTCTGATTCAACAGAATATATTGATTGGGAAAGATGCTTGGCAAAAGAAGAGGACTAAAGTGAGTATTGAGGAATTAGATGATGGGGTGTATCAAAGGGAATATTTAAAAATCAACCACTTGTTTGAATATGGTTGAAGAAATAGAAAGATTTTAGTTTAAGAGGGATGAACCCTTCAGGTAAGACAGTATTTTTTCTTTTCTCTTTTTTATTTTGTTTTTTGATATGAAAATATAAAAATGTTTCGGATGGTCAATATAAAGGAAATGTTTTAGATATTTTACTGTAATTGATTTTAAGAAAATTCCAATGGATAAAAAGGGAAAGAAATGTTTTGAATAGAGTTAAAAGATTAGATGATTGGATTTATGAAATGGAACATTTAAAGATTAAACATAGGTTTAATTATGGGTAAAAAGAACAGAAAAAATTGGAAATAAGTGAATACTAGTTCAAGAGGGATATGTATTTTAAGTAGTATATTATTTTCTTATTTTTCTCTCCCTTTTTTCTTTTTCTTTCTCTCGTCTTTTCTTTTTTTATGTTTTTCTTTTGTGTCTTTTTCTTACTTACTTTCTAAGACATGAAAATAGATTTAAATATTTTAAGGTAATTAACTCTGGGAAAATTTTAACCAGTAGAAATGTTTTGAACATTGTAGGAAAAATAAATTTAAATAAGAATTGTAAACATGACAAGGCAACCAAGATGACCAGATAGAAAAGAAGCATGATACTGATGTGATTATTATTGGTAGAAATTTTAGAAAAATCTCTCTATATAATTGTTACCTATCAAATTAATAAGAATTGTATTAATTTAAGGTTGCAAAGAGAATATTATTGGAAGAAGAGAAAAATCAAGCAAAGCTATTATGTGGACTTTGGAATACAGAAACTGACTGTTAGTGATTACTTTGTAAACATAAATCCAGACAACATGCTGTTTACCAAATACCAAGGTGTTTATGTTAAAAAAATCAATAAAATACATTTTTTTAAAAAAAGAATGTAAGGAATAGATTAGTAGCAAAGAAATATAGTTTTATTTGTTTTTTTTAAAAATGACTGACAATTAAATTTAGGATTTTCCAGGACAAGAAAGAATGAGATGAAGTCGCTGTACCAAACTTTGTAATATATTATCGGTACAGTTGTTTAATTTGGTTTACAGATTGGAACACAGCTGTGTTACTTCCACTGAATGAGGAGAACTGTATAAAAATTATTGGTTGAAAAAAATTGTTAGATAAAAACTATTAATTTATTCTGATTGATGACTCTCATCATAGTGATTGCCTTTACCAATTATTGATTATTGCTTTTTATAGTAGTTAAGTGGATATAAAGTATTTTCATAAGCATTATTAATGTAATATTATTTTGAATATTCTTTTTCAATTTTTCACTGCCGGTAAAAAAAAAAGTTCCTTATTGCTGTTTTTTTTTCTGCTCTACTTTCCACTTTGGAATTTTTAATATATAGTAAATAATATCATGTCTTACCTTTTTAAGTTCTCAAAAAAAGTACTAAAAATAGAACAGAGTGAATTAAAAAAGTGAATGAAACATTAAAAACAAGGATCAGGTAAAGATCAGAAATGGTCTTTACTGAAAGGAAATGCAAGCAGGCATCCTCAGGATTACATTAAAAACAGTTTGTGATGCAATGTAGTAAGTTGGATTCCAGGAAAAGGTGTGCATTCCAGAGGAATAAGAGGCAGCTTAGTCCAGATATTTTATGTGAGAGAAAAAGGGTTAAGGCAGCACTCTTCCTTAGTAGTTCTCAGAGTGTGAATTTGATGCAGATAGTGAAGTGCTCAGTCTGGCAAGATTCTGTCTATAGGTATGCAATGATAAAGAACTCTGCCTGGAAAAATCTCCACACATCTATTCAAATTTTTGCTGCCTGACACAGTTAGATGAATAGGTTTATATGTGCAGCACTTTCCTTGAATGTTAGTTATACTCCTGAAAATATTTTGGATAAACAGTGGTGATCCAGATCATGACCTGAAAAACTAGATCAAGATATTTCATAGACAATTTTACAAGGCTCAAACTTAATCTATTTGAAATCCAGACTCAATGTATCATTTTCTCAAGCAAGGTATATTGCTTGATTAGCCATTCAGCGTGGCAGCTTGTAACTAATTCCATGGCATGACAACCACTTAGAATGACTATCATAATATCTGAGCTTGCCCAAGAAAGTTATGCAGTTCTGATGTATGATTAATTATTAATTGTTTATTATTCCCATGTTATTCAGAACACATGTAATATTTATTTTCTTATTTGCTGTTATGTTATTTATATGAGCTCCACAAGAAAATCCTTCTAAAGCAACTATAATAATTCTGAATAATTTTAACTACTGTTTATGATAGAAATAAGAAGTTACTGAGAAAAATTGGAAATACAGTTAGCCACACAGTAAATAAATGCAAAGATAATCATTCACATTCTTGACAATATTTTAGAAATCAGCTTCAAAATTGAAAGTCCACTGTTCCATTGCTTGCTCCCAGTACATCAGATCTGATCATTGTAAATGACAATTGAAACTATTTTAAATATTTCCATCCTTTTAGTTTGCATTTTCAGATTGAGAATTATGCCAATTAATTAATAACATTTTAGTTTTTATTGTTTTTCCTAGTTTAATACAGTAGATGAAAGCATGTGTATTCATTCCATTTGTGCATACTTGCTTAAATGAGAAATAAAGAAATTAATTAGGTGGTAATTAAGAAATGCTACTAAACCTGAGCTGTTAGAGGGATAAAATTTGCAAGATTTTAAACATGCTTAACAAAAATCCTCTATTAAGTTAAGAATGCAAATGAAAGTGTTTACAATTTAACAAAAACCATTAACACTAAAAAGCCCACACATTTAATAGCAGCAATTATCTCTTATTAAATTTATACACATACACAAGGACATATTAGGTAAAGTATAAAGCTTCTTTAAAGTGTATATATGTTTAAACAAGAGAAATAAAAAGGGGGGGGAGGGAGGGAGGGAGAGAGAGAGAGAGAGAGAGAGAGAGAGAGAGAAAGAAAGAAAGAAAGAAAGAAAGAGAAAGAAAATTTATCAGCTGTTTTATTCACTACAGGTGGAATGTTGCACATAATATTTTTAAATAGTTTAAAATTTTCACCATCTGTATTCTAGATGTCTCTGTGACCTACTTAATTTGCAATGACATTTTTTACTTTGTGAAAAATTACAATTTTACTTTTGTTCAGTCCACTTTGCTCCTTATTTCTCCATTATATCAGTACATAGTATTTATTTTTTTCCCATGCTTACATTGGTAATAATTATATTATCATTTATATTTTGATTTAATGTAATTAAATTGGTAATAATTACCAACTTAATTACATTAAATCAAAAATATAAATGATTCTTTGAGGCAATATCTCTTAGATCCACCTTGATTTGGTTTCCAAAATTGGACCAGATTACAACCAAAGAAGCCAAGGATGTTAAGGGTGTATCTGGAAAGAGAACTTCTACTTGTTCGATTAGCTTTATCCCTTCTTGATAATTAAATTTATCAAGGGATATAAATTTATTAAGGGAAGACTAGCACAGGGCTAAAGGTGATGATGTTTCTTTGTGAGAGAGATGTTTTCAAGTGTGAGTGATAAGACCAATAATTAAAATAAATACCTCTTGTAAATATCCGAGAATCGCTATATACCAGGGGTGTCAAACTGCCGGCCCGCAGGCTGGTTGCATCATACGGAGACCACGCCCACCCAGCTCCGGCAATGCAAAAAACATTGTGATATGTCGTAACATGTCACGTGACATGGCAAGTTTGACACCTACGCTATATATTAGGGGTGTCAAACTCACAACGTCACGTGAAGTGTCATGACCTATCGCAACTTTTTTTCTATTACCGGCAATAGGGTGGCCATGGTTTCGCCATGACGCATCCGGCCCGCAGGCCGGCAGTTTGACACCCCTGCTATATACAGTATCAATTTCAAATATGTTTTTCTTGAAAGAACATCTAGGGGCAATTTAGGCAATTAATGTCCTAAATGAGTGATACATGAAAATCAAATCAAAAACAATAATGTGAATTAGCATGCCAGGGCAAATCCTGGTCATTCTTTCATTTTAATTTTAATTTCTGATGATTATATTAGTTATGGTTTAATCGAACCTCTACTTCTTATTTCCTTATTGTTTCAATGTATGTCATAAGTCTTTGCAAAATAATGAATTAAATGAATGATAACATTTTGTGAACAATATCAATCCCACTGAAATAAAATGTTAATTTGATAGATTGTTTCTTTTGATTTCTGCTGTTCTCTAGGATGGTTGGATTTCTGCATGTTACACAACAGAAAGATATAAACATTTCATGAGGAAGAGCTATGTATAGTAGGGAATAGGCTTTGTTTGTATATGTTAATAAGCATGCACACACAAGCTCTAAAGAAGTTTTGGGTAACTAAGACTTCGCAATTACACCTGTTCCTTGGGAGCAATTACATTGTCAAAGTTTATCATTTACAAATTATAATACAACACCAGTGCTTTTTTTTGTCATAGAACGCACAGGAACGGAGTTCCGGCACCTTTTTTTGATGGATTTTCCAAGTTTTAAAAGTAACTTTTGAAAATTTTATATTTGGTCCACGTGGACCTGAATTGCCCTGTCGAGCGTAGAAGGTCGGCAAACTCCTTAAAACGGTGCATGCAGGCTGCTTGTGTGTCGAGTCCGATGCATGCGTACTTTGCCCGCGCTGGTTGTGATGGCGCTGCTCGGCTTGTGGCACTGCTCAACTTGTGATTGGTCGTGTGGTCGTGCGCTGAGTGCTTACTGAAGGCAGCGACTGTTATGTTTCATTACACAACTGACGTGTGTGGGTGTGTGTACAGTGATTGACTACATGTGAAAGGTAAATAATTTCTTTATTTTAAAAAATCATTGGTGAATTAAAAATCTTTTTTTAATTTTTAGTGTAAAATTTACTATGAACATTTGCCTTAAATACAATAAATTAAATTTATGTTAAGAACGGAATATATAATTTTTTAAATAAAAGATTAACAAGATGTGAGTTCCAGTACCTTTTTTTTTTTACAAACAAAAGCAGTGCAGCATTCATTTATGAAACCATGCTATAGGCCACTCTCACAAAATCGGGTCACTTTTATCTTTACCTTTGGTCCTGAATTTCTATTGAAAAAAAGGGATTACAAGAAATAATAATAATACTGTGAGGATCATAAAATCAGAGCAACAAAAAATTATATAATACACAAGAGGACATGTTCTTTTGATTCGAACTCCTCTGAGGTTGAACATTAGCATTCAAAGTGCAGAATCGTGAATTGAAAAAAAACCTGAAGTCAATGAGTAGTGCAGCAATGCTTCAGGTTCTATGGAGGATATCTGTAGTGAAATGGTTGTCAATTTTTAAAGAACTCAGGAACTTTTATTTGACAAGCACTAGATAATTTTTCATTTATATGATAGTAGAAATCTGATTAATAATGTATTGCTAATCTTATCAAATAATTAAGTTAAAAATGAATGTCATTCTTTTATGTTGGAAATCTTAAGATTTATGGAAAATTGAGTATAATTCAGTGCTCAAGAAATTGATCATTAAAAGGCAATTTGGATTTTTCTTTGAAATCATAAAATGTAAGAAATTAACAATGGTATAATTTTATGATTATCAGAAAACTTTAACAATATTAACATTTGAAATACCTTACAGAATGTCAATTGGTTAAACTTTTAGCAAGATCCTATTTTCATACTCTAAAGCAACAACTTTCTATTGAGTTTTGGCCTCATAATCTTATGAACTGTCTTATGATGCATTGATTTATCATTATTTTAAGAGATCTTAAGTACATTTTATTGCCTTCTTAACATTGCCTTTTGGTTTATATTCCTTTTAAGCCTTTGGGTATTATATAGGACAATGAGGAAGAATGCAAAAGTTTTACGGGATTGAAGACTGACAGATCTATTCCCAATTCACAGAAGTTTTTGCAGTCAATTTACCTCCAATGATTGCTTCAAAAGGGTGATTTGGTTAAATTTCCTTCTAATCAAATCATCTCTTCAAAGCTTTTCAGGGGATTTATGTGTATTTGCTGTTGCTTCAGATACACATCATTGTTGTCCATATTCTCTTTGTGAATAGTTCTGTGTGCGACAATACCTTTTCTACCAAACCAACTGATTTAATTTTTAAATTAATTAATCTCATTCACAGTTTTGCTTGATCAATTCCCACTTCAACCTTCCTGATTTTGTTCCTCCAATACTCACCCCCCTCTTTCTTTTACAGCATATTCTGATGTTTAATTTTATTTATAAGGATAATAATTTTTCAATATCAATTAGTCAGCCTTTCTTCTTTAATCAATAAATCATATAATATCATTTCCTTTTCCTTTTTTTACTCAGGAAATAACTGAATACAATATATTATTGTATATCTTTTGCATTTAATTAGAATGAGCTTTGCTAACAATAATACAATGTGGACATGTATATATTTATGTGTTAGTATATTAAAGACATCATATTCACCTCATTTTGATCATATCCATATTCATATGCTTTGTGTCTGTCCAGTATTACTCACAATAATTAGTGTTGCTGCTGTGCCTAAGGGAATGGGTAGGGGAGAAGGCAGAGATACAAGGGGAAGAAAAGAGGTCTGTTGTTCATCTACAAAAGAGTCACAGTATTGACTTTTTGCATCTAAGATCTGAGTGGCATATGCTATGTGTTAAGATACTAATATATGTCAAAGATTAGATAAATCTTAATTCAACCGGTGGAGAAGAAAATGGACCTTTGAGCAATCTGTAAACATTTTCTCAAATTGCTTTGCCTATGATACTTCTGTTTTTTTTACTTTGCTTTGTTTAAAATTTATGTTATATATAGGTTGCTTAAAGTGTTAACTAGTATTGAGGTCAGGTGTGTTGTTTATGTAGACTGAAAAATAAACTGGATCATTATTGTACTTTGTGACTTAGATTTTTTTCAGTGAAAAGCTTCTTGCCATGGAAGAAAAAAAATCTCTGCATTATAATGAACAGGTGACATATTTACTCCAAAGAATACTGAACCCATTATTTACAATGATAGAATACAGCTTCTGCACATGTCCTTTTATATCTTCTGCAATGTTGGATGAGACAGTTGAAGTAACCAAAACAAAGGAAAGGGATTCTTTGTTCTTAGAAGTAAAGAGATATGTTGCTTAATGCCAAAATTTGTCAAAATGAATGACCTCAAGGTCAGAATAATAATAATAGATTTTATTATGTGAAATAATAGAATATTCTTGTATTGTTTGTTTAATAAATAATATGTTTTGAACAGTCAGTAAGTTTCTACTGTCAAGTTCATTGCAAAACCATTTTATTAAAAATAGGCAGGGAGTAAAATACATTCCATTTAGAATATTTGTTTTGGAGCAAATTTGGATATTTTTCTTCCACCATACATTGAAGAAGAAAAATGCTAACTAGAACCTTTTTTATTTTCAATATGTATGGGTGGTCCATTCAATATTTGGTTAACCTCCAATATTTAACATACTTATGATATACCTGATTCTTCGATGATCACAAGATTCTGTTCTACCACCTTTTAGAATGGCCAAATGATTCTGTCATTTCTATTACTTTTAATTTGAAGAGCAATTCAGAAGTTCCTTGAATTACCTATAAAAGGAAGAATGCAAAACAACAGATTTACCTTGTTCTAATAATGCCTATGCAATGGAGGCCAGGAATTCTGAGCTTCACTAGAGAATCACTGAAACAATTCAACATACAATATTTAAAGTTATGGAAAAGTCAGACTATTGAAAAATCTAAGGATGACCTAGATCTGCTTCAGTAAGTTAAGGTTGAATTCAAATAGAACAGACTTGTCTGTTCATAGCTCAGATTACTGTGAAAACTTTTGTCTTTGCACCTCTCATATACCACTAAAAGACTTGATGCACCATGTCCTATTATGTCTTCTTCTGTCAACATGTTCTATTCAGAAGATCACAGTAATATGATGTCATGTGGGCTGTGACATATCAATGACACTTAAAAATGCTTTCACATTCAATAATTGTCAGAGATGGAGTGGAAGAGTTACCTTTGCTGGTTTTCTCCTGTCACATTTTGCTATGTGACTAATGATAAGTAATGTAATGTTAAATGCAGGAAATACTGTACATAATAGAATAGCAATGAACAACCTACAGTTAAGCGTATGTGAAATAAAGGAAAATCTTTTAAAAATTGCCAACAATTTGAAAGGTAAAATAAACCACAATGATAACTACTGGGGTCACATGTCTTGGTGCAGGTGAGACCAAAATTGTATGTTTGCTTGTTTGCTGGAATGAGTCCCAAGCATCGTTACCTGTAGTTGGAATACAAGACAGACATTCAATTCCAGGAATGTATTTTTTAAGCATTGGAACTGAGCGGAATGCAGATACTCTTTCAACACCTTATTCTGCTCAGTGTTTATGCTCAGGATATTTCAATGTAGTTAAGGAGCAAAGCAAGAGCCACTGAACAAATAATAAGTATCATCTCCAGCATGGGACCAAAACCAGGTTTTTAAAGCTTTCAGAAAGTCCATGAGAGAGGGCACCATCCTTCTTGTCCAGAGGAACACTGTTTCAGAAGATGGCAGCCACAACAGAGAACTCATGCTTGCTAGGTCCCACAAAATGTTTAATTGAAGGAACTTGGAATGAACCAATTCTGCTGGATCATACTGGGTAGACAGAAACAATTGAAGATAATTGGGCTTTCAGATATTCAGGCCCTATGCCATACAGGACTTTCTAGGTAATAATCAGTACATTGAATTGTACTCAGAAGCTGATTGGCAGCCAATGCATTACTCACATAGGAATAATGACACATAGGCACACTGAGAAGGGCCATTACTGATTGTACTGTTACATTTTGAGCCAGCTGTGGCCTCCAGGTGGTCTTCAAGGACAGTTCCCTGTAAAGCATATTACAATTGTAAGGTGTCTGCAGGAGGCACCTTTAAATGTAAAGGTGTAAAGCAAACTTAACTAAATCCTTTATCACAATTTCTTCCATGCTTCCTCTGGTAGTAACATATTGCTTGATAAGTATAGAGTGCAACAATTTGCCCCTAGCATTATTTTCATGTGCTAAGTTTCATTTAGGCTCATGATGTCTTTTATTTAAACATACTTGCAAAAACATTTTTTTATAAACATAACATAAGTCGTCATTCATTTTAGTTACATGGACAAGTCACCAGTACCTTGGCAGCACCTTCATGTTTATTGGAAAAAGTGTCCAGTGCCTTGGACATTATTTTATGTAAGTAGTTTGAAGTGGAGGTGATTTCTTGCTTGTGACAGTGATGCATATTGTTTGGATTATTCTTTTATTTAACGTAAGGAGCAGAGACCCTCATTTTTTTCTTCAGTTAACACCAAAATACAAACAAAATGAGATAAGAAAACAAAAATCCTACATGATTGAAAACAAATCTGAAAACATTCTGTGATTTGATTTAAAATGTCCTTTAGGCTCTTTCTTTTCAGGAGGCTGATCTGTAGATTGAATTATTCCTCTATTTCATTTGATTTTAGCCTATTATTTTTATATGTGTATTTGCCAATTTGTTCTGCATTTTTACATCTTTATCAGTCTGCCACTGTTGATGAATTATGTATTTGATGGATATTGCAGAGAGCATGATGGCATTCATCAGCATATGAAATACCACATGATAAGCATTTGTTTGATATTGTGTAAATTTTAAGGTGACTAAAACATACCATTCTTCAGATTCTTGTTATGACTCAGGACATGTTTTATGAATTATAAAACTGGAAAAGACACCAGACATAATCTTGAAGAGCAGTGGGGAAAGATATTTTTTTTTGTATTAATGAAAATTTACAAGCAACACAGGAAGCATGCCTATACACAGCATGAGCTGGAAAAACTTTCATTGATGGAAATCTATGAAAATCAGAAAGTAAATATGACTGATTACCCAATCCCAGTATGATGCAAATCTTCATCTGAATTTTCCATGTATCTTTGGGATGTCCAAAAGAGAAAAGATCCTGTGTTTCATGCTGAGTGGGAGATAGAAAGTCTGCTTTTCCTTTCAGCCCCCAAGAGGAGGGGGAAAATTAACCTTTCCTCTCAGAGTGGCATTTGCAGAGATTGCAAAGAAGAAAATATACCTCTTTTGGAGATTGTTTTTATTTTTTGGCATGTTCATAGTATAACACAGGTGAGAAATTGGCTGTGAAAGAATTCACAGTCAGCAAGGGAAATTGGAGCTGCTTTCAACAATCTGCAAATCCTAGGGCTAAAAAAAATTGGATGACCACCACAATGAAGCTAAGGATTAGAATTTTCTACAATCTTTTATATTCTTGTGATTGTTATTGCCATTTTTATTTAATACAGCTGCATTGCATATAAGTGCATAAAGAAAAAAAACCTAAGTGTTTTTGTATATCCTTGTTGTTGTTGTTGTTAGTTGTGAAGTCGTGTCCAACCCATTGCGACCCCATGGACAATGTTCCTCCAGGTCTTCCTGTCCTCTACCATCTTCTGGAGTCCATTTAAGCTCACTCCTACTGCTCCAGTGACTCCATCCAGCCACCTCATTCTCTGTCGTCCCCTTCTTCTATTGCCCTCAATCTTTCCCAGCATTAGGCTCTTCTCCAGTGAGTCCTTCCTTCTCATTAGGTGGCCAAAGTATTTGAGTTTCAACTTCAGGATCTGGTCTTCTAAAGAGCAGTCGGGGTTGATCTCTTCTAAGACTGACCAGTTTGAACGCCTTGCAGTCCAAGGGAGTCGCAGGAGTCTTCTCCAGCACCATAGTTCAAAGGCCTCAATTCTTTGGCACTCAGCCTTTCTTATGGTCCAACTTTCACAGCCATACATTGCAACTGGGAAAACCATGGCCTTGACTATATGCACTTTTGTTGGCAGGGTGATGTCTCTGCTTTTTAGTATGCTGTCTAGATTTGCCATAGCTTTCCTCCCCAGGAGCAAGTGTCTTTTAATTTCTTGGCTGCAGTCCCCATCTGCGGTGATCTTGGAGCCCAGGAAAATAAAATCTGTCACTACCTCCATTTCTTCCCCATCTATTTGCCAGGAATTGAGAGGGCCAGATGCCATGATCTTGGTTTTCTTAATGTTGAGTTTTAAGCCAACTTTTGCACTCTCCTTCTTCACCTGCATCAAGAGGCTCTTTAGTTCCTCTTCATTTTCTGCCATTAGAGTGGTATCATCTGCATATCTTAGGTTGTTGATATTTCTCCCGGCAATCTTAATTCCAACTTTTGATTCATCTAGCCCTGCCTTTCTCATGATGTGCTCTGCATATAAGTTAAATAGGCAGGGCAACAGTATACAGCCTTGCTGGACTCCTTTCCCCATTTTGAACCAATCAGTGGTTCCGTGTCCAGTTCTCACTGTTGCTTCTTGACCCACATATAGGTTTCTCAAGAGACAAATAAGATGGTCTGGTACTCCCATCTCTTTAAGAACTTGCCATAATTTGAATAGCTCAGCTGGAATACTATCACCTCCACTAGCTTTGTTGTTGCTCAGCTTTCCTAAGGCCCATTTCACTTCACATTCTAGGATGTCTGGCTCGAGGTCAGTGACCACCCCATCGTGGTTATCTGGGACATTAAGCTCATTCTTGTATAGTTCTTCTGTGTAGTTTTGCCACCTCTTCTTAATCTCTTCTGCCTCTGTTAGGTCCCTGCCATTTTGGTCCTTTATCATGCCCATTTTTGCATGAAACGTTCCCTTCATATCTCCAATTTTCTTGAAGAGATCTCTGGTCCTCCCTATTCTATTGTTTTCTTCTATTTCTTTGCACTGTTCATTTAAGAAGGCATTCTTATCTCTTCTAGCTATTCTCTGGAATTCTGCATTCAATTGGGTGTATCTTTCTCTTTCTCCCTTGCGTTTCGCTTCCCTTCTTTCCTCAGCTATTTGCAAAGCTTCCTCAGACAGCCATTTTGCTTTCTTGCATTTCTTTTTCTTTGGGATGGTTTTAGTTGCTACCTCTTGTACAATGTTGCGAACCTTCATCCGTAGTTCTTCAGGCACTCTGTCTATCAGATTTAATTCCTTAAATCTATTTGTCACCTCTACTGTATATACATCAGGGATATGATTTAGTTCATACCTGAGTGGCCTAGTGCTTTTCTCTACTTTCTTCAATTTAAGCCTAAATTTTGCAACGAGAAGCTCATGATCTGAGCCACAGTCAGCTCCTGGTCTTGTTTTTACTGACTGTATAGAGCTTCTCCATCTTTGGCTACAGAGCACATAGTCAATCTGATTTCTGTGTTGACCGTCTGGTGATGTCCATGTGTAGAGCCGTCTCTTGGGTTGTTGGAAAAGAGTGTTTGCTATGACCATCATATTCTCTTGACAAAATTCTATCAGCCTGTGTCCTGCATCATTTTGTACTCCAAGGCCAAACTTGCCTGTTATTCCGGTTATCTTTTTTTTATATATATATAAAAAGTTTTATTGAATTTTTTTGTTTTACAACCAAGTGCTTAAGACTCATCGTGGAGATAGGGCACTCCATGAAACAAAGTAAAAAATATAATCATACATAAACAATTTAAATTACTTCTTTAAAGTTTCCCTCTCTATTTTATCAATCAAGAAAAAAAAAACAAAGAACAAAAACTATCAATAATATTTCCACCGGTTTTCAGGCTTAACTAACTTACAATTAACATATTCCAATTTGGCCTTACATAAACATATAGTATACAATTCGGGTATCCATATAATATAGATTGTTTCTAACATATACATATTATTCCAATTATTCAATTTATACTTCTCAATTAAATTCTATCTCTTATTCTATTCTATTTCACATACATATTTTATAAATGAACATAACTTTAAGTATTTTAAATCCATTTTACATTTTAGCCTAAAATAATAAAACAATAATTATTTCTAAAATAGACATATGGTATAACTATTATATATATATATATTTCTCAACTATATTCTATTTCCTGTACTCTATCAAATATTTTTATAAATCAATCCAACATTCAATCATTGTAAGTAAAAATATCAGTAACATTTCACCAATCTCAATCCAACTCCTTTAATTTTAACTTGTCTAATTTTCCGTAATTGCCATTCCAGACCATAATCAAATCAATAATTTACATCAATATTAACTCAGACCAAAATCTTAGACCTTAGAAATCTCAAAAATATTAGCTCAGTCAAAGTCTCTAAAAGCTATTTTACCCGTCAGATAAAGTTTTAACTCTCATTTTTAAACCTAATTCTAGCTTTCTTTTTATGCCAAGCAGGTTTCCACAATAGGGTCTCTAGCTCCTCCCATCTTAGTGTTTGGCTATACACATTTTCCCACAATTGAGTCCGATCGTAGTCTTCTCTTTTTTCCAGTATTGTCTGCACTATGTAATCAGTCTTAATCAGTATGGTGATTATTCGTTGTTTGTTCATATTGTCAGCATTTTTAATGTCTCATATTTGAAAGTCCATTTCTGTTGCTTTTAAGATTATAGATGTTTTAGTTGAATTCTGCCTTTGGTCATCAGAAATCTCCATCATTTGCATATAAGGTGTAGCATCTTCCTCTTCAATAGATTGTAAATATAATTCCTCCATCTCATTAAGTTGTAAATCTGTTTGTGTGTCATGATCAGTCAAAATTTGAGATTCAATTTTTAACTCTGGAACATCCTCTTTCCTGAGTGTTCTAAAATGTTCTTTTAATTCCTCTTTCATTTCCAAATTTTTTTCTAGTATAAGTCCATAGTTAAGCTGTGAGTGGGATTCCATTCTTTGTTTTTTTAGTGAAAGTTCAGCTTAGAAGATAGATTGCAATATTATAAAATATAAAATCCAAACAGAAATAGGAAAAAACAAGTAATCAGGCCCAACACAAAGATAAAGACAGCAAAAGTCCCAATCAGTATTGTAAATATCTAATTTATAATCCAAAGTGATAATAGAAGAGGATGCCTTAAAAGTCAATTATTATATTGTAATCCTAAAGCGAGAGAAAATCCATTTTTCTGGGAAGTATATTTTGTATTATAAAGTCAAACGAACTACAAGTAGAAATTTGAGCAAGTTCCAAAAGATATACCAATGTCTGGGCGTCACGCCAAGTTCAGGGAATGAAAGTTCAGCTGCAAATGGTTACTTTGTTACAATAGAGATGTCTGGGCTTCACGCCAAGTTCAGAGATACATTGTAACCATACAATCCACATGAATCCGCCCAGAAAGCCGAAGAGTTTTTTTTTTTTAAAGTAGACAGTAATGTTCAGAAGTGGGGGGAGGAAGAAAAAACACTCCACCCCCTCCCTAAAGGTTTCCACTTAAGCTAAAAACAAGCAAGCAGAGAGAGAGAGTCACAGTAAGGATTTTTTCTTTTCTTTTTTTCAGGATCCCCTGAATTCCAACAGCTCAAATAAACAATAAAAATTAGTTATTTTTTCAAAGCTCATTTCCCGAGTATCCGAATGCTGCTTTCTCAAGGGAGGGAAATAGTTTCTAAAAGCTTTTCACAGGGAAGTAAATAGGATCTCAAGAGGGAAGGAAAGGTCTCACCCGGATCTTCCATAGTGGTTCTTTTTGCTTAGATGTTGCTGTGACTTTCGGCTGGAGCAGCTAAGTGATCGGCTATGTTACTGGCCGATCTTTTCCCCATTGGCCCAAAGGTGATTTCTCAGATCGCAGAGGGAGCTGCCGCTCCCTCCGCGATCAGACGAGTGTCCTCCTCCATGGTGGTCGCCTCTCCGGGGCGACTTTCGACCCTGTCCAGGGTCTACCGGCGGGGGGAAACCGGTTGGGAAAGAGAACATTCTCTTTGTGCGACCGCAGGCGCTGCGACCGGAACCAGAAGTGTTATTCCGGTTATCTTTACAGCATCGGACTTTCCTTTCACCACCAGATGCATCCACAGCTGAGCGTCCTTTCGGCTTTGGCCCAGTCGCTTCACTCTTTCTGGCGCTACTAGTACTAGCCCTCTGCTCTTCCCCAGTAGCATATTGGACACCTTCCGACCTGAGGGGCTCATCTTCCAGCGTCATATCTTTTTGCCTTTTGGTACTGTCCATGGGGTTTTCATGGCAAAGATACTGGAATGGGTTGCCATTTCCTTCTCCAGTGGATCACATTTTGTCAGAACTCTCTGCTATGACCTGTCTGTCTTGGGTGGCCCTGCACGGCATAGCTCATAGCTTCGTTGAGTTACGCAAGCCCCTTCACCACGACAAGGCAGTAATCCATGAAGGAGTATATATCCTTAAAAACTAATAAAACCCACTTTTTAAACAATAGATTAAACTTTGCTCACATGCAATCATACTGTTCAGGTTTTCAATTTCATCAAGCAACCTTGATGAAATTCAGGAATGAGATATTATTTCTAAGTTGTTAAGAAATATATAACTTCAATTTTTGGAATATAATTTAATAACACATTAACATATTTAAACTTGGAATTCCTTCATAAAAACTAATTTACTGTATAGAGAATATATACACAAACATGAAACCATCACTACACATTACCAAATCAGAAATGTTAATCTGTGTTTAAATTTATTACATTTCTAATTTAGGAAAATAAATATTTACCCATTAAAGACAACTATTGGGAGGGTCTACTTAATGTATATGTTTGGAGACTAATTATTTTCAATTTATGATATTTAATAGTTTTAAGAACCTGAAAGCTTTGACATACTCAGATTGGAAATGATCTGTTTCAAGTATCAACTTTTTTTTTCAATTCCCCTCAATAAATCTAAATTTTTAGCTTATACTTTCAAACAACCCAGTTTAATACTCAAAATTTTTCTTCTTTACCTGTTATTGGTGACCGTAGCAATATTTAGTAGGTATCTATGTCAGCTTGAACAACACCTTAACCATTCAAACGAAATCAGAGGTTGCCTAATTCAAGTCTGGCTGTCATAAAATATGTGAGATTCAATAAAATGAAGTTTCTGGCTTTCAGTTGATTACCATGGAAATCACATAACATTTTTTTTCACAAACTGAGATGAAGTTTGCAGGCATATCAGTTGATTTTGACAGAATGTCTTCTGCTAAGTTTCAAAATAAATAATTTTTGGATATAGATTGCAGACCCTTCATCCTAGAGTACAATCCTAGATTATATCCTATAATTACATTCTATCAATTTTCTCTTCTTGGATAAATTAGGTAAAAATATTAAAGCTATTTGTGCATTCTGTGTAGAGAAATTACACTGAATGTCAAACTCAGACAATATTGAAGAACAACTGTCCCAGTAAGAAGGAAGGATCAAGTGGGGAATTAGTCTGGATTCCCTAGGTAAACACAACAGGGCAAGGTCTGACCACTGTGAGCCTTATTCAGTCTTCCCCAGGCAAAAGATGCCAGTCTGGGGAGATTTCTGTGAAATAGGCATAGAACAATAAAAGAACTCATCTGAATTCTATCCATGTGGGTCTGGTTGTTCGTGCCTGCCATATAGAGGAGAAAAGGAATAAAATACTTCTTAAAAATCAGTGTTTTTGTACAGTGATTATGAAAACATAATATTTTCTGTTACTTATTCCTTGATAAGTAACCTGTCAGATTATGCATGACAATTTAATTATTTTCCTTAAATATTATTTTTCTGAGTATCAGGTTTCGGTTGATAGTTCACCCTTTAATAAGGGCCCACATTTGTTTCATCCAATCTATGTGTCTGATCTTGAATGCTATTATCAGATACAAGAGCGAGGCAATAAAAGAAACAAATCAACTTGATTACATGACTGAGAATATTATCCAAAATATTTCCTATGCCAGGGCAATTTTTTTTTGTAAGTTTAAGCCCTTTTTAAATACATAAAATAAAGAAAGCTCAGATATTCTGATGCAGAATTAAGTGCACCTTCTGCTTTAAATAAAACTACTGTTTCTATGACCATAATAAAACATTTCTAACACCCCCTTGATTTGCTTACACTGTTGTTATACTGAAGGACCTACCTTTTAACTTCCAAATGCTTTCTCATTACATGGATTTCTGATAGGACTCACTTGAACTGTCTCCTCCCATGCAGAACCAATTACCCCCTGAACTCTCACTGCCCACTTGAGCCCTTGCCACAGATAGACTCTCCAGATCACGCAAACAAAACACAACCTAGAGCACAAACACAGACTTCATAAGCAACATCACCTTTCCACTTGAAGAATTTCATAACACAACCAACAAACTCCAACTTGGCTTTTCAAATATAAAAATAATTAGGGCCTGTAAGGAGCTTCTCCTTAAGAATGATAGCTTTAGAGAGACAGCAAGCTGTGTGTTTTATACCTGCAGACCAAAACAACAAGAAGACAACAATCCTGGCAGAGGCCTGCTTTTATAAAACAGAGAGGGAGGGGAAAGTCTGGGGTTGAGAAAGAAATGCTAGAACCCAATTCTTTATTAAGAGAAAATTGCTTACTCTGCTACCACTTGTATTCAATTATGCCAAGAGCCATCATTTCTTTGTAGATTGCTGTCCAGATGATTTATATTGTTTTGTTTTAATTTATCTACATAGTGTTCTCTTTCTCTCTTTCTCTCTCTCTCTCTCTCTCTCATATTTATCTATTCACCAATCATTCTTTTAAAATATCAGTTTATTGTAAAAAAAGATATTACATAATAATCACAATAAAATACAAAGCTACACAAAATAAAACAACACTCTCACAATTATTAAACAATTCTTACAGCAGGCAGTCAAAGGTAGATGTTTTAAAGGAACACTACCCTGTATGAAACATTTGCTACCCTCCATCCAACCCAAAGGATATTAAAGAATATGAAAAGCTTAGGAAAAGAAATGAAGGGAAATCTACTAATTCTATGGCTGCAGGAAAGCAAGTAATACTTTTCTTGCAGAGCGCTGCACCTAAAGCTACTTGAAAAATAGTATATTCAGGTTCCATTGCCTGAAGGCAGCTTAAATATTGTAGATATTGTGGTTGATGTTAACTCTTGAGTGTCCAGAGTAACTTTATCCTTTTTGATATACAAATAAGTGTAAATAAATAAATAAATAAATGATACTCAACAACAGAATATCAACAGAGTAACAAGTAGTCATTAAGATGACAATATCAATTTCAGTCAATGTCAGACTAGTTCATTTTTATCTAGCTAAAATTCAGCACATTTGGAGATCAGCAAACTATGGAAGACTGGTCTCTCTAATCTAGCATCCTGTTTTCCCAGTAGCCACCTAAGAGCATCAAACCTGTGTTTGATTTATCTTATTGTTATTTCATAAGTAGTTAACGACTTGTTTCTTTCGTACTAATTTCTTTACATAATGAAAATGTAGTAATTGCATGGATTATAATTCTGGTCCCACATCTGAACAAGGGCAAGAAATCTATAATGATTAGATGTTATGACACCTATGCCTTTTCAGCTTGGTGTTAAAATAAATATTGTGAGCTTTAAATATGGCTATTAAATCATTTAATAGTTAGATGGGATAGATACAATGTGCATATGTGAATGTATCTATGTGTATGTGTATGTGTACATGTATACATATATATACCCATTTCTAGTAGAAAATTGTTTGGTTATGAAAGTATTGCTTTCCTTATTCTACCAGTTAGTTAGTTACTGTAGGTCTAAAGAGCAATATGGAAACTTCCCAACTACTAACATGATGCAAATATATTGGACTTATTTAAATATTTAAATATTCATTAACTCATTCATTCTGTACCTTGTCCTTATGATGGTATCTATAGAAATTCCTGGACGTTCCTTTTCAAGACACTGACTGTAGACAACATCTTAGTCTCAGAAAAATAATTAAAGACTAATTTACATTTGAAACCAGAGACTTTTCTTTTGGGACTACTGGATCAACAGCTAGGAAAAGTCATGGAATTGTGTTTTTATATATAATAACTGCAGCAAGCTTAAGATATACTCAAAGTGGAAAGGTTTGGCACTACATATAATGGATGAATAGTTGGTAAAGATGATGGAATATGCAGGGATAGCTAAATTAATGTGTTTGATTGAAGAGATGACATCAACATTTATAATAAAAATGAGCTTTTGATTTGTGGTTTTGATGATTAGCAAATATTAGATACTAAAGAAATGGTTTTTAAACCATACAATAAGAGGTAATTATACAATGATACTTGCATTTGCTGCAGAAGAAATCAAAAGCTTCTATTTCTTTTCATCTTTTCTTTTTGCATCTTTGTTCTTCCCTTTCTTTCTCTTTTTTCCTTCCCTTTCTTTCTTTGTTTTAAGTTTTGTTAGTTTTTAATCTTCTTTTTAAAACTTTTATTAACATTTATACAACCCCTCCCCCATAAATACATCAAGAGAAATTTCCTTTCTTAATTGTCTTTGTGTTAACTTTTTATCCTATAATGGGAGTTCTGTTTCTTGCATATTTATTATCAGTGTGAAATGCTTCAATCTTATGGGCAGATAGATGCTTAGAAACCTTATTATCTCTTTCTAAACCAAGAAAAAAAAAGCTGTCAACTTTGAGGATCCATTGCAAAGGCATAGGGGCACAAATTCTTATGGGCAGCATCCTATGTAACTATTTTGGATAGAAACTATTACCTTTGGTAAGAGGGTGCCAGTCTCCTTCAAATGAATGGCAATGCTTTGACTCCAAGTGCCTTTACTCAGTTACCTAAAGAAAAATCTCTCCTTACCATTGCTTAGGTGCTACATGATAAACAATTCAAGTATCGCCTCATACATATTTTCATAATGTTATGTTGGGAAAGAAACTCTTAGTGTTCCCTGGAGAGAAAAAAAGGGAGTGAATTATAATTGTAAAAGGAAATCTACTTTAAAATTAATATGATGAGCAGTAAGAATAAATGTGGCCACTATTAAAATTCAGTACACATTCTATATTACTTGACATTTTCAAAGATATTGTACAAATCATATTAATGCCAATACTCTAGTTCATTTGCAGGTATAGTTTTTGGCAGGGCTTTTTTTCTTATAGAACGCCCAGAACGGAGTTCCGGCACCTTTTTTGGATGGAACCTTGTAGGATAGGCAAGGCGGGTTGTATGACGTGTGTGAGTTCCGGCACCTTTTTTTTTTATTTTTTATTTTTTTTACAAAAAAAGCACTGGTTTTTGGTATATATTTAGTCAACATAAAGAATATATGAAAATTGTAGAATATATTTTAAGCATATTAATTTCCTAAGGGAACACATATGTTCATTCTATCATCATGTATTACAAGAATTTGCACACTTTATTTAACTTCTGTGTTATTTTATAATTTTTTAAAATACCGTAAAGTATAAAACAGATATGTGTATAGTTGTAAGGTTCTTGCCAGTGGAAGTTTAAAGCGGGAGTTATTGCAGTTTCTTTATGAATTTGGATTTAGAATGAATTTCTCTGAGACCAGATTTAGGGGGAAAAATCACTGTGTGTCTTTGTTTTATCGAATATTTGAGTATAAAAGGAACATATTCTGATCAGAACATATTTGTTTCTTATCCCTATTTATAAAACCTTTTCTTGATCATTTAAGTTGGTTACATTAAGAGATAATGGTAGTGCTTTCAAATATTTTGAACAATAGGCCAAGAAACAATAGACCAATCAAGATGTAATGTCAGATAAGATCAAACTTTCTTGACAAGTCCAATTTTGATAAGAGTTTAGACATCCTATGGAAGAAAATTCTTGAGCTCTTCAAAACTGAAGGTTGGTAACATTAGCAACCTATATAACTTTCCCTGAAGTGTCATATGTGTTTTGTGTCTAAAAGTCCAAGGTTCTTCATAAAGTTATCTGGTACATTTTGGTTGTTATCCCCATATCTGCCTTATAGATACTAGTATCAGAATGTTCTGGACATTTAAAATAGAATAGAATAGAGCTGGAAGGGACATTGGAGATCTTTTAGTCTAGCCCCCTGCTTAAGCAGGAGAACCTATACCATCTCAGACAGGTGATTGTCCAGTCTCTTCTTGAAAATTTCCAGTGATGGAGTGCCCATGATTTCTGGGGGTAAACTGTTCCACTGGTTGATTGTCAGGAAGTTTCTCCTTAATTCCAGGTTGCTTCTCTCTTTGATCAGTTTCCAGCCATTGTTTCTCATTCTTCCCTCTGGTGCTCTGGTGAACAACCTGACCCCTCTGCCTTGTGGCAGCCCCTCAGATACTGGAATACTGCTATCATGTCTCCCCTATTTCTTCTCTTCTTTACTCTAGCCAAACCCAAGTTCCACAGCCGTTCTTCATATGTTTTGGTCTCCAGGCCTTTGATCATCTTAATTGCTCTTCTCTGAATGTTTTCCAAACTCTCAACATCTTTTTTGTGATATGGTGACCAAAATTGGCTGCAGTATTCAAGGTGTGGTCTTACTAGGGCTTTATAAAGCGGTACTAATACCTCGCGTGATCTTGATTCTATGCCTCTGTTTATACAACCCAGGATTGTATTAGCTTTTTTGGTTGCTGCTGCACACTGCTGGCTCATAGTTAAGTGATCATCCACTAGGACTCCAAGGTCCCTCTCACAGTTACTGTTTTTAAGCCAGGTGTCGCCTAATCTGTATTTGTTCCTTTGGTTTTTCCTGCCTAAGTATAAGACTTTGCTTTTCTCCACATTGAAACTCATTTTGTTGGATAGGGCCCATTGTTCAAGTTTGTCAAGATCTTTTTGGATCCTGGGTTTGTCTTCCGGGGTGTTGGCTAATCCTGACAGTTTGGTGTCATCTGCAAATTTGATGAGTTCCCCTTCAATTCCCTAATCTAAGTCATTTATGAAGATGTTGAAGAGTACTGGGCCTAAGACGGAACTTTGTGGTACCCCACTGCTTACTTATCTCCATGTGGATGTAGTGCTATTGAGGACTACTCCGTTCCACCTTTTTCTAGCTTACCAAGGAGTAGGTTGTGGTCCACTTTGTCAAATGCCTTACTGAAATCTAGTATACTACGTCCATTCCGTTTCGCTGGTCTACTAGTTAGGTCACTTTATCGAAGAATGAGATGAGATTGATTTGGCATGATCTGTTTTTAACAAATCCGTGCTGGCTGCTACTTATGACTTTGTTTGTTTCTAGTTGTTCGCAGATTTGTTTTTTGATTATCTTTTCTAGGATCTTCCCTGGTATTGATGTTAAACTGATTGGTCTGTAGTTTCCTGGGTCTGTTTTTTTTCCCTTTCTTGAAGACGGGGAACACATCAACCCTTTTCCAATCCTCGGGTACTTCCCAGTGCTCCAGAATTTGTGAAAGATGTGGTGCAATGGTTCTGAGATAACATCTGCCAGCTCTTTCAGAACTTTAAGATGTAATCTGTCGGGTCCTGGTGATTTATATTCATCAAGGTTGGATAGGTGTTCTCTTACCATTTTCTTGCTTATTTTGATTTTTGTTTCTAGTATGTCTTTTGCAGTGTTGTTTTTGGTGTGCTGGGCTATGGTTTCTTTTTGATTGATGCAAAGTATGAGTTAAGCAGCTCTGCTTTCTCCCTGTTGCCTGTAATATCCTTGCCATCTTCTCTCTTTAGTGGGCCTACAGTTTCCTTGACTTTTTTCTTGTTGTTAATATTTTGGAAGAAACTTTTTTTGTTGCCCTTGATTTCTATTGCGAGTCTTTGTTTGTTCTGGGCCTTCCTGACTTCATATTTGCATGTTCTGGCTGTCTGCTGATAATCGGCCTTGGTTATGTGCTCTTCTTTCCATTTTTTGTATTTGTCCTTTTTGTCTTTTAGTTTGTTAGAGAGATCTTTGTGTAGCCATGGTGGTTTCTTCTTGGATTTCTTGTTTTTCTTTCTCAATGGCATTGTGCTGGTCTGGGCTTTTGTGATCACATTTTTCAGGGTTTCCCACATTTCTTGGGTTGTTTTCCCCTTTAGGATTTTCTTTTTTCTTTTTAAATATATTTTATTAAATTTGGGAAGGATAGGAATAATATGGGTAAAGGATGGGGTTAGGAAATGGAATTGGGATAGGGATGGGAATAGGGGTAGGGGTAGGAACAGTAGTGGGGTTACCCCCACACAAAAAATCCAACGCTTAAACAAGCAGACTCTCGTCCGGGTACACATATTGAATAACAGTAGTTAATACAATACTAAACAATTATAATCATTATTGCTAAAAATAGTCATAAAATAAAAGCTTACTGATTAAATATAATTTAGCTCTAGCGTAATGCTAACCATTGATAAAAATTTTCCCATGTCCTAAAATACACTGAATCCTCTTTCTCCAATGTCAATTTGTCCATTTCTGCACATTCTAAAATTTTCGTAATTATAATCTGATCGTGTGGTAGATTTTCATTTTTCCAAAATTGGGCAAATGCAATTCTCGCTGCTGTCAATACATGTAATATTAAATATTCATTCTCTTTACCATAATTAGATCCTAATATTCCTAGCAAAAATAATTCTGGTTTATATTCTATTTGTATTTTAGTCATCTTTTCTAACCATTTATGAATTTTAAACCAAAATTTCTTAGCTTTAGGACACATCCACCAAATATGATAATAAGTACCTGGTTTTTCTTTACATTTCCAACAAATATTCGATACATTTTTAAACATTTTCGCTAATCTAACTGGTGTCATATGCCATCTAAAAAACATTTTATATAAATTCTCTTTATATGAAGCTGCTTTAGTAAGTTTAATATTTCTCTCCCAAAGCTTTCCCCAATCTTTTAAGTCTATGGAATATCCAAAGTTTTTTGCCCACATTATCATTGTTTCTTTTACTTGTTCTTCTTCCATCTTCCAGTTTAATAGAAATTTGTAAAGTTTCTTAATCAAATTTTCATCTGTTTTCAAAAGTATTTTGTCAAATAATGTCTGTTCTTTATAAAAGTCCCTTACTTTTACATCCTTTTCATATCTTGTTTGAATTTGCAGATAGGACCACCATGTTAAGTCAATGCCTTGTTGATAAAGAGTTAGTCTGTCTTTAAGTTTTCCATTCTTATCTAAAATGTCTTTATAAGTAACAAGTTTATTGTAGTTAATTAAATTTGGATAAGCAAATGCTTCCATTGTTGAAAGCCACTCTGGTATTTTCATATAAATTTTATGTTTAATTTTCTCTCACTCTGAAAACAAAGCATTCCTTATGGCATGACTTTGAAAATATTTATGTACTTTGTTTTTCTCATACCATAAGAACGCATGCCAGCCCAACTGTAAGTCATGTCCCTCTAAGTAAGGAAGTCGTTTATTTCTCAGCGTAATCCATTCTTTGAGCCAAAATAACATAGATGCTTGGTAATAAAGTCTCCAGTCTGGAAGACCAAAACCCCCTCTATCTTTTGTTTCTTGTAGTAGTTTAGCTTTGATTCGTGCTTTCTTCCCTTGCCATGTAAATCTCAATATTGTTGAATTTAAATCATCAAAAAATTTCTTACCCAGTTTAACAGGGACCATTTGAAATAGGAAAAGTATTTTTGGTAAAATGTTCATCTTCACAGTCACTATTCTGCCTAACAATGTCAATCGAAGATTTTTCCACTTTTCTAAATCTACTTTTATTTGTTTCATTAGTTTTTCATAGTTATCTTCTTTTATTGTTGTATATTTTGATGTTAAATAAATTCCTAAATATTTAACTTTTTTAGCCATTTGAAGATTTGATCTTTCTGCAAGTTGAGATCTCTGTTTATCTGTTAGGTTTTTTGTTAGTACTTTAGTCTTTTCTTTATTTATCTTCAAGCCTGCTACTTCTCCAAATTCCTCTATTTTCTGCAAAAGTATAGTAACTGTTTCCAATGGTTCTTCTATAATAAAAACTAAATCATCCGCAAAAGCCTGTAATTTGTATTTCTGTTCTTTTATTTCCAGTCCTTTAATTTCCGTATCTTGTCTAATGTCTCTAGCTAACACCTCCAATGTAAGAATAAATAACAGGGGGGATAATGGGCATCCTTGTCTTGTGCCTTTTTTGATGTCAAAGCCATCTGTATATTCTCCATTTAAAGATATCTTTGCTGTTTGTTTATTGTATATTGCTTGAATCGCATTTATAAAGGATTTTTTTGTTGTTGTTAGTTGCGAAGTCGTGTCCGACCCATCGCGACCCCATGGACAACGTTCCTCCAGGCCTTCCTGTCCTCTACCATCTTCTGGAGTCCATTTAAGCTCACGCCTACTGCTTCAGTGACTCCATCCAGCCACCTCATTCTCTGTCGTCCCCTTCTTCTATTGCCCTCAATCTTTCCCAGCATTAGGCTCTTCTCCAGTGAGTCCTTCCTTCTCATTAGGTGGCCAAAGTACTTGAGTTTCAACTTCAGTATCTGGCCTTCTAAGGAGCAGTCAGGGTTGATCTCCTCTAGGACTGACCGTTTGATCGCCTTGCAGTCCAAGGGACTCGCAGGATCTTCTCCAGCACCATAGTTCAAAGGCCTCAATTCTTTTGCGTTCAGCCTTTCTTATGGTCCAACTTTCACAGCCATACATTGCAACTGGGAAAACCATGGCCTTGACTATACGTACTTTTGTTGGCAGGGTGATGTCTCTGCTTTTTAGTATGCTGTCTAGATTTGCCATAGCTTTTCTCCCCAGGAGCAAGCGTCTTTTAATTTCTTGGCTGCAGTCCCCATCTGTGGTGATCTTGGAGCCCAGGAAGATAAAATCTGTCACTACCTCCATTTCTTCCCCATCTATTTGCCAGGAATTGAGAGGGCCGGATGCCATGATCTTGGTTTTCTTAATGTTGAGTTTCAAGCCAACTTTTGCACTCTCCTTCTTCACCCGCATCAAGGGGCTCTTTAGTTCCTCTTCACTTTCTGCCATTAGAGTGGTATCATGCAGATCTTAGGTTGTTGATATTTCTCCCGGCAATCTTAATTCCAACTTTTGATTCATCTAGCCCTGCCTTTTTCATGATGTGCTCTGCATATAAGTTAAATAGGCAGGGCGACAGTATACAGCCTTGCCGGACTCCTTTCCCAATTTTGAACCAATCAGTGGTTCCGTGTCCAGTTCTCACTGTTGCTTCTTGACCCGCATATAGGTTTCTCAAGAGACAAATAAGATGGTCTGGTACTCCCATCTCTTTAAGAACTTGCCACAATTTGTTGTGATCCACACAATCAAAGGCTTTAGCATAGTCAATGAAGCAGAAGTAGATGTTTTTTCTGGAACTCCCTAGCTTTCTCCAGATCCAGCAGTATGTTGGCAATTTGATCTCTAGTTCCATGCCTCTTCGAAATCCTGCCTGTATTCTGGAAGTCTCGATCCAACATATGCTGGAGTCTAGCTCTGTAGGATTGTAAGCATAACATTTACTTGCATGTGAAATGAGGCAATGGATGCGATAGTTTTGGACATTCTTTGGCATGCCTTTCTTTGGAATTGGAATGCTAAACTGACCTTTTCCAATCCTGTGGCCACTGTTGAGTTTTCCAAATTTGCTGGCAAATTGAGTGTAGCACTTTTACTGCATTGTCTTTTAAGATTTTGAATAGCTCAGCTGGAATACTGTCACTTCCACTAGCTTTGTTGTTGCTCAGCTTTCCTAAGGCCCATTTCACTTCACATTCTAGGATGTCTGGCTCGAGGTCAGTGACCACCCCATCGTGGTTATCAGGGATGCTAAGCTTGTTCTTGTATAGTTCTTCTGTGTAATTTTGCCACCTCTTCTTAATCCCTTCGCCTCTGTTAGGTTCCCTGCCATTTGGTCCTTATTACTGCCCTCTTTGCATGAAACGTTCCCTCCTATCTCCAAATTTTCTGAAGAGATCTCTGGTTCTCCCTATTCTATTGTTCTTTCTATTTCTTTGCACTGTTCATTTAAGAGGGCATTCTTATCTCTTCTAGCTATTCTCTGGAATTCTGCATTCAATTGGGTGTATCTTTCTCTTTCTCCCTTGCCTTTCGCTTCCCGTCTTTCCTCAGCTATTTGCAAAGATTCCTCAGACAGCCATTTTGCTTTCTTGCATTTCTTTTTCTTCGTGATGGTTTTAGTTACTACCTCTTGTACAATGTTGTGAACCTCCGTCCATAGTTCTTCAGGTACTCTGTCTATCAGATCTAATTCCTTAAATCTATTTGTCACCTCTACTGTATATTCATCAGGGATATGATTTAGTTCATACTTGAGTGGCCTAGTGTTTTTCCCTACTTTCTTCAATTTAAGCCTATAAATTTTTGCACGAGAAGCTCATGAGCTGAGCCAGACAGTCACTCCTGGTCTTGTTTTTACTGACTGTAATATAGCTCTCCATCTTTGGCTGCAGAGCACATAGTCATCTGATTTCTGTGTTTTGACCCGGTCTGGTGATGTCCATGTGTAGAGCCGTCTCTTGGGTTTTGTAAAGAGTGTTTGCTATGCCATCGTATTCTCTGACATAAATTCTATCAGCCTGTGCGCCGCTTCATTTGTACTCCCAAGGCTCAAGAACTTGCCGTGTTTTTTTTCCGTTTATCTTTTGGCTTCCTACTTTTAGCTTCCAATCCCCCCGATGATAAGGACATCACTTTTGGTGTTGTTTCTATAAGGTGCTGTAGGGCTTCATAGAACCCGGTCAATTTCATCCTCTTCAGCACCAGTGGTTGGGGCATAGACTTGGATTACTGTGATATTGAATGGCTTGCCTTGGATTCGCACTGAGATCATTCTGTCATTTTGGGATTGTATCCCAGTATTGCTTTTCCTACTCTTTTATTGACTATGAAGGCTACTCCATTTCTTCTGAGGGATTCTTGCCCGCAGTAGTATACCTGGTGGTCCTCTGAATTAAATTCACCGATTCCTGTCCATTTTAGTTCGCTGATTCCTAAGATGTCGATGTTCAGTCTTGTCATCTCTTGTTTGACCACGTCCAGTTTGCCTTGATTCATGGATCTTACATTCCAGGTTCCTATGGAGAAAAAATCTTTACAGCATCAGACTTTCCTTTCACCACCAGATGCATCCACAGCTGAGCGTCCTTTCGGCTTTGGCCCAGTCGCTTCACTCTTTCTGGCGCTACTAGTACTAGCCCTCTGCTCTTTCCCAGTAGCATATTGGACACCTTCCAACCTGAGGGGCTCATCTTTCAGCGTCATATCTTTTTGCCTTTTAGTACTGTCCATGGGGTTTTCATGGCAAAGATACTGGAGTGGGTTGCCATTTCCTTCTCCAGTGGATTACATTTTGTCAGAACTCTCTGCTATGACCTGTCCATCTTGGGTGGCCCTGCACGGCATAGCTCATAGCTTCATTGAGTTACGCAAGCCCCTTCGCCACGACAAGGCAGTAATCCATGAAGGAGTATAAGGTTTTTACCAAAGTCCATTTCCGTCAACTGTTGAAACATATATTGCCAATTTAAATTATCAAAAGCTTTTTGCGCATCAAGAAATATAAGTGCCATCTGTTTCCCTGGGTGATGTTCATAGTATTCTAAAACATTTAAAATAATCCTTAAATTGTTCTTTATCTGTCTTTTAGGCAAAAAGCCATTTTGATCTGTATGAATAAATTCAGTCAGGAATTTCTTCAATCTTTCTGCCATTATTGAAGTAAACATTTTGTAATCCACGTTTAATAGCGATATTGGTCTATAGTTTTTGATTTGTGTAAGATTAGTATCTTCTTTAGGTATCAAGGTAATATTAGCTTCAGTCCACGAGTTTGGTATTTTTGTCTCTAAAAAAATTTCATTGCACAATTCTTTCAAATCGGGCTTACTATATCTTGTAAAGCTACATAAACTTCTGCAGGGAGCCCATCAGGCCCCGGGGTTTTATCCTTCTTTTGTCTTTTTATTGCCTCTGTGATCTCCATCATTGTTATCTTCTCATTTAAAATGTGTCGCATATTCTCTGGCACCTTTGGAAGATCAGCTCTAATTAAATAATCTTTTATTGCTTCTTCAGAGACCACCTCTGCCTTATACAATGTCTCATAGTAGTCTTTAACAATTTTTTTCATCACAGAATTGTGGCAATATATCTCGCCTTTTGAGTCTTGTGATTTACTTATCATTCTCTTTTCTCTTTCTTCAATCTATATGCAAGCCATCTTCCCGGTTTATTAGCATTTTCAAAAAAGTTTTGTTTGGATCGTTTAATCTGTTGTGCCATCATCTCCATCTCGGATAAATTTAATTTATGTTTTATCAGTTCAATTTGTGCCTTTAGTTCCTTCTTTTGCGAGTCAGTTCGTAATTCCAATTCCAATTTTTTAATTTCTTCTTTCAGCCTCAACTGTACTTGCTTCTTTTCTTTGTTCTTTTTGGCAGTATACGTTATAGCCAAACCTCTAAAATATGCTTTTGCCGTATCCCATATGTTTTGGAGAGAGGTTTCTTCTTTCTTATTTATTTTTTTAAAAAATTCCATTTCTTTTGTTGCTAATTGTAAAAATTCTTTCTCTTTCAATATGGATTTATTTAATGACCATCTTAATTGTTTCTTGATTCCTTTCCAAATCATTTTAAGTGGATTATGGTCTGCCCAAATATTAGGTTCTATTTTGACCTCCTGTATTATAGTCTTCAAATTTTGAGACATCCATATCATATCAATTCTTGACCATGATTTATGGTGATTTGAGTAGAATGTATACTGTAACTTTTCCGGATTCATCTCTCTCCAAACATCTTGTAGAAGCAATTCCTCTTTCATTTTTTAAAAAGTCTTCGGTAGAACATTTCCTCCTTTTTTCCCTTGTTTGTAACTTTTATAATCTTGTATTGCATCAGCTGCTACAATAAAGTCTCCTAATATGCAAAGATTTTGGTAATTTAAGTCCACTAGTTTATCATGTAATTTTTGGTAAAACTGATCTTGTTTCTCATTGGGTGCATATATTGCCACCATCAATATTTGTTTATGATTCCATGTAATTTCTACTATCAATACTCTCCCCTCTTCATCAGCGTAAATTTGTTTTGGGTTCACCTTTTCTTTTACATACAAAGCTATAACTCTTTTCTTTTGAATTGCCAAAGAAGCATAAAGTTTACCCAATTTAGATTGTTCTAAAATTCTAAGATGTTGTCTCTTAATATGTGTCTCTTGAATACAAATTATATCCTTTTTTAGTTTTTGTAATCTAATAAATATTTTTCTCCTTTTTGAAGGAGAATTCAGACCATTTATGTTTATTGAAAAAATTCCAATCTCCTCCATAGCTTCAGTTATATCTAACCCTCAACCTTCTAGGTAAGGTTATCTGTCTCTGATCTTTCGGTCTTACATCTTCTTCTGTTTGAGTCTTTTTGGGTTCGTCCTCTTCCATCTGTTTAGATGTTCCAGGCACAGTCATTTCCTCTTGCTTCTTAGGCCCCGATTCACCTCTTTCCAAAAAATCTCTATGATTATTAAATAATTCCTCTGCTTGAAGTGGGGTGTTCAGTCTGTATCTTTTCGTGTCCCAAAAAATTAACACTCCTTCTGGAATCAACCATCTGAAATTAACTCCTTTATTGAACAATTTCTTTGTTAAAAATTAATATTCTCTTCGGGCTTCTCTTATCCGTCTGGGGATTTGCTTAAGAACTACAAGTTCTTTTTCTTTGTATTTTAGTGGTTGATCTCTTATTGCTCTCAGGATATCATCTCTTATGGATCTTTTAACAAATCTTACATGAATTTCCCTGGGGACTCTATTTTTTCTAGCATAATTTGAATTAACTCTAAAAACCTGATCTATCTCTTTTTCCATTTGATCCTTTTCTGTTCTGAGCAGCTCCGCCAATAGCTCACTCATCAGCTCCAACAGATTCTCATCTTTCTCTTCTATGACATTTTGAAATCTTAAAAAATATGATGACCTTTCCATCTCCACCACGGCTATGCTGTCTTCCAATTCTGCATTTACTTGCGCCAATCTCTGATTCTCTCCTTGGAGGCATTCCAATTTCTGGTCCACTTCCACTGACTTGTCTTCTATTTTTTGCATCCTTTGTTGGTTATCTATAATCGCCTGTTGGAAGGTTTCCATTTTTTGATCCATTTTTTGATCCATTTTAACGAGATCATTTTTCAAATCCTCATAATTTTTATCTGACTCCTTTTTATTTTTATCTGACTCCATTTTCATATCCATTTTCATCTCTGCGATTGCTTGTAATATCGCTTGGATATCTTTGGATTGGGGTTCCACCTTTTCTTGTTGTAGAAATGTAGTAATTGATTTTTGGGGGACAGGACTCGCCGATGATGAAGCAGGAGCAGAGGTTGCCTTTTTAGTCCCCTTCACCAAATTTGAAGTCGCCATCTTTGGGTTATTCTGCTATTTTATAATCCACCAGATGGCCCGATGGCCAATTGTAATCCACCAGAAGGCCCGATAGCCAATTATAATCCCTTATCCTCCTATTGTTAGGAGGAGAAGCCAAACATACTTCAAAAAAAGAAAAAGAGAAAGAAGAAAAAAAATAGTTCAAAAAAAAGTGGGGTAACAGGAAGTCCCCCTAATCTTAAAAAAAAGGAGATAAAAAATTTACCCAGAGGCAAAACCCCAAAATCCCAAAAAACAAAGACAAAATAAAAATAAGAAATAAAAAAGCAATCCCAGATTGATAAAAATAGTAAAAAAGAAAACAGAAAAAAATCCAACACAAAAAGAGCAAGGATTAAAACTAAGACAGCAAAACACAGGCCTAAAGAAAAGAGAGAAAAAAAGGGTGTAGTAAAATTTGTCCAATTTATAATCCAACTAGTCCAATTCTTGATATTCAATTCTTCTTAAAATAAGCGCTATACAGCCACAGATAGAAAGGAAAAGCAAAAAAAAGTCTCTTTAGATAACTTGTAGCAAGAGATAGGAATGTCTGACCATTCAGCCAAGTGTCTGGGCATTCAGCCAAAACTTTCACTCCAAACAAACCACAGCTGCCGAGAACAAAGGGGAAAAAAACTAGCAACAAGTAACTTTCCCAGGCTTTAGACAGGGAGAAAAAAAAAAAGGCAAAATAGAAAGTTATTCAGAGTAGATGAAAAAAGTGCTGAAGAAAAAAAAAAAACCAGATTAAAACAAGAATGGCTTTCCCAATTAAGTATTTCTTTTCTCTTAAAAAGCAAATATATTTTGTTGTCAAAATCAGCTGTTTCTCCGTCTCCGCAAGACAGCTATTAATGGTGGAACACATAAATGTGGTCCGCCTTTCTTCTGTTGGTTCCAGGGGCTGCTTTGAGTTCTGCGGGCCAGCTACTGCCGGCCCCTGTTCCTCAAAGATTCACCCTTCGGTGGCCACCTCTCCGGGGTGGCATTCGGCCCAAACAGACCCACTAGCAGAAGAATATCAGACCTAAGGAGCGCACGATCGTCCCCTTTAGGATTTTCATCCATGGGATCTTTCCTAGGTTCTCTCTGAGTTTGTTAAAGTCAGCTATTTGAAGTTTAGGATGTTGGTTGGATTGTTTTCTATTGCTAGTGTTTGCCTTATATTAAATTCTAGTATGATGTGGTCACTTTCACCTAAGGTTCCGGCAATTTTGATTCCCTCTATCACCTCTTCTCTATTTGTAAGGATTAAGTCCAATATAGCTTTGCATCTAGTTCCCTCCTCCACATTTTGGGTGATAAAGTTGTCAGCTAGTTTGATTAGGAATCTGTTTGATCTCCCACTCACTGCAGAGTTTGTATCCCACTTGATATCTGAATAGTTGAAGTCTCCCATTACTACTGTGGTATGCTTCCTGCATACATTTGTTAACTGGTTGGCAAAGAGTTCATCTATTTCTTCTGATTGGTTGGGTGGCCTGTAATATACACCTATTGTAATGTCACTTTTTTTCTCTTTTATATTGACCCATATACATTCTTGAGAGATTTTGTCTTGGATCATGTGCATTTCTGCAAATATGTAGTGTTCTCTTACATATAGTGCGACTCCTCCTCCTCTTTTTGTAGACCTGTTTTTTTTGAACAATTTGTAACCATCAGTCCATTACATTCATGGGTTTCATCCCACCAGATTTCTGTTATGCCAACTATGTCATATCCTCCCTCATGTACTATTGCTTCTAGTTTGCCCTGTTTGTTCCCCAAGCTTTGAGCGTTTGTATATAAGCATTTAAGGCTTTGATGCCTGTCCGTGGGTATGTTTCCTGAATCTCCTGATTGTTGTTTGAGTTTTTCTTTTTTGTCAACACTACCTACCTCATTGTTTGATTTATTTTCTTGGGATTTGTGATTGGTTTTGGGTTCTAGAGGTTTTACAGATTGGTCACCCTCCCCCCTCAGTTTTAGTTTAAAGCCCTCCTGATGAGTTGCCTGTTTTCGTGAGGTGTAGCCCATCGGTTGCCAAGAGTCCTTCACGTAGGAAATTCAGCCCATGATCCAGGAAACCAAAGTTTTCTTGGAGGCACCAACCATTTAGCCAGTGGTTTAATTCTAAAATTCTTTTTTCCCTCAATGGGTGTTGGCCTTTCGTTGGGAGCACTGACGAGAACACTACTTGTGCTCCTAGCTGCTTAACTTTGTTGCCTAGTTGTTTGTAGTCCCTCACTATTGCACTCAGATGGTTTGTTGTGTCATTCGTTCCAATGTGGAGGAGGAGGAAGGGGTAGTAATCTGTGGGCCTAATTATTTTGGTTAGGTTCTCAGCCACATTTTTGATTTTTTCTCCAGGGAGACAGCATACCTCTCTGGATTGTATGTCTGGTCTGCAGATGGATGGTTCTGTTCCTTTGAGGATAGAATCTCCTATTACCAACACTCTCCTTTCTTTTGGGGGGGGGCTGCAGTCTGGGGTGCTTTTCTGTTTGTCTCAGGTGTGTTTGTTGATGTGGCTTTTTTAGGATATTTGAGGTGACTTTTTAAGGGATATTTGAAGTTGTTTCTTTGCTAGGTGTCTGCATGTCTTCTTTGAGGGGGAGGTTGTGGGTCTGCGTGTTTCCATCTAAGGGGAAAAATTGATTGCTCAGTTTTAGTGGGGCTGCTACTGGTTGGGTAGGTTTGGGCAGAAGGGGTTTGTTTGCTGCATGCTGTTTCTTTCTTTGAGTGTTGTGTTTCCTTCTGTGTGTAACATACCTCCATTTGTCTTCCTCCCCGGGTTTATCGGTAGGGTCAAATCCTCTGGGAGTTATTTGTTTGTTGTTTCGTTCAGTTTGAATGGAGCTTTCTTTCGTACATTGTTGGGGTTTGGCTAGAGTTGCCTCTAAGTTCCTAACCTTTTCCTGTAGTAGTTCACATAATTTGCATCTGATGCATGTATATAGTTTGGGTGTTCTTTGGGCATCAGTGCATACATGGAAAATGTATTGCATATCATAATAGTTTCAGTCGCCTGTTCCATGGGTTTGGTGTTTGATAATCCCTCTTTTTGGTTGGTGGTTGTGCTTTGCTGTTGGCTTGTTTTGTTTCTTATGACCAGGTTTGCCTGTCTAGATGAGATTCTACAGGGAATTTTGGCTAGAGTTATATGTGCTGCTTCACAAGACTCTCCAGTTGTAGTTTCAGTTTCTATATTCAAGTAACAATAGGCAACACTGAGCACAGAATAATATGGAATCAGGAGAAAAGTGTGTGTGTGAGAGAGACAGTTTGAATCAATGTTGAAATCATAAAATTTGATTGGCAAAATTTTGAAAGTTGTTGCTATTGCCTTCCTAGGCTGAGAGAGATTGATTGGGTCAAGGCCACCTAGCAGACTTCATGCATAAGGCAAAACTTGAATTCACATTCTTCTGTTTTCTAGTCTAATGCCTTAACAAAAATACCAAACTGACTCTTATGTTGGATATACTCAGCTAAAATTAAATTAATTGTGATTATTCTCTGATATTAAATTATTTTATCTTTCTGCTACATAGAGAATCAAGATCACGTGAAGTGTTAATACCACTTTACAATGCCTTGGTAAGGCCACACTTGGAATACTGCATCCAGTTTTGGTCACCACAATGTAAAAAAGATGTTGAGACTCTAGAAAGAGTACAGAGAAGAGCAACAAAGATGATTAGGGGACTGGAGGCTAAAACATATAAGGAACAGTTGCTGGAATCGGGTATGTCTAGTTTAATGAAGAGAAGGATGAGGAGGACATGATAGCAGTGTTCCAATATTTCAGGGGCTGCCACAAAGAAGAGGGAGTCAAGCTATTTTCTAAAGTGCCTGAAGGCAGGACAAGAAGCAACGGATGGAAACTAATCAAGGAGAGAAGCAACCTAGAATTAAGGAGAAACTTCCTGACAGTTAGAACAATTAACCCGTGGAACAACCTGCCCCCAGAAGCTGTGAATGCTCCAACACTGGAAGTTTTTAAGAAGAGATTGGACAGTCATTCGTCTGAAATGATATAGGGTTGACCCTATATTATTATTATTATTATTATTATTATTATTATTATTATTATTATTATTATTATTATTATTATTATTATTATTATTATTATTATTATTATTATTATTATTATTATTATTATTATTATTATTATTATTATTATTATTATTCATTATTATCATTATTGTTGTTATTGTTGTTGTTGTTGTTGTTGTTGTTGTTGTTGTTGCAAATAACATCAGGAGTGTATGCCAACAGTATATATTTCCAGCAAGTGAGCATGATTTTAAAATGGAAAGAAGAAACATCAATATTCACACCATGCTGATGAGCTACCTTGATAGTTAAAAATGTAAAGGATCTGCAATATCTATAATAAAAGTCAACAAGCAAAGTGAAAAAGTGGAACTAAAATATAATGTAGACCAAACTAATGACAACAGGTAGAACAAGCAGCCTTACAACTGACAATGAAGATTTTGAAGTGGTGGGTAAATATTTGTCTTTTAGGAACAAGCAGACAAGAAATGCACTGCAGATTAGCATTTGGTAGAGTACCATGAAAACTTAGAGAAGATATTCAAATGCTGTGATCCACCTATACCTAAAAAGCTGAAAATCATGCAAGTCATGGTATTGCTGCTGATACCATGAAACTAAATATGGATTTTGTAGCAGCAAGATAGGAAGAGTATTCACTCTTATGAATTTGGTCTTGAGAAGACTCCTGAGAATACCATGGACAGCCAAGAAAACCAACAAATGGATCATTAAAAAAGCAACCCAGAATTCTCACTCAATGCACAAATGACCAGACTCAATTTTTTTAATTTGGATATGTTATGCAAAGATGTAGATGTCTAGACCAAGGCTTTTCAACCAGTGGTACGGTTACCACCTGTGGTACATTGGCACCTGGCAGGTGGTATGCGACCAACCTAGAAAAGTGGTAGTGGGGGAGGGGAATGAGCTGAACCGGTGGCAGCACTGCACAAGCCTGACCGAGAGATGGCTGGAGCTGCAGGGCTGTCAGGGCTCAGCGGAAGCGCCAGGATCAGCGCTTCTTCGGGGCTGTCAGGACTCAGTGGAAGCACCAGGATCAGCGCCAGGCTCCAGCTGGAGCTCAGCACTGATCCTGGTGCTTCTGCTGAGCCCAGAAGAAGTGCCAATCAGCTGGAATGTTGCAGCATCTCCAGGGTCTTGTGATTTACATTCAGATGCTTGGCAACTGATTCATATTTATGACGGTCACAGTGTCCTAGGGTCATGTGAAGTGACCAAAACCTGCTGCAACCACCCAGCAGACCGGGGGGAATAAAAACCAAACACACCCCACCTCACCCCTGCTGCCAATCCTCAACAGAAATGCTCACAACAATGAAAACCTCGGACAGGAGGAAGAGCACCGCCGGGTGGGCAGACAGGTGTCTTGCTTGGCTGTGGCTTGGGGGGCACTTTTTTCAGTGCCATTGTAACTTCGAACAGTCACTAAGCGAACTGTTGAGGACTACCTGTACTTCATCACTTTTTTCCTTTTTTGGGGGGGTCATCATGTTTTTGACACCTTGCTAAGCGACTGGTGGTACTTGGATATTGCCATATCCTAAAAGTGGTACAATGGGTGAAAAGGTTGAAAAGCCCTGGTCTAGACAAGACTGTATTGCTGGGAACTCATTTACAGTGGTGATGTGTGCATCATTGGAAGAGCTGAAGGACCAAGTTAGGGACAGATCACCCTGGAGAAAATCTATCTATGTGACCACTAGGAGTTAATAAAACTTGATGGTACATAATTAATCAAATGTATGGCAACTTTTGAAAGAGCTCTTGGAGCTATATCCAAGGTGTTATGTGGTAACAAAATATTTTCCCCTGTCCTAAAACAAGAGTTATCAAGTAAAAGTGTATTTTTTTAAAAAAAAATACAGTATTATAAATAGAGTACTAAAAGGAATTATGTGATCTACTTAGTATCTACTGGTTCTATCTTTCTTCTTGCTGGCAACAGCAACCTATTCTAGCATTTTACCAACCCATCAATGCTTAGTACCCTGGCTACAGACAAGCAGGAAAAGAATCAAGAGTAATTATTTTATACTAGTAATATTATTCACAAAGTTGGTAATTAAGGCAATTAGTGACTTCATATATCTATTCACTTGTGATATAGGGACATCTGTCCTAGCTGTTGTGTCTTCATTTTTAGGACATTTAGTACCAAGCTTTTAGACATTATTTTCTGCATATAACCTGGAAATAGCTCTGGGTTCTTTGGCTCCATCTATCTATAGCAGCTTTGAATTCATCTGGATAATTTTATCCCTAATAAAACTGAGAAGAATTTGGGTGTGGGAGAGAACCACTCTCCTACTTCCTGGTTATTCTCTCTTCCCAGTTCTTGAAATTTTTGTCCATATGTTTTGGTATTTTTATGCATGTCTACTCAGAATATAGTTCTATTGACATGCTGTGGCTTACGTTTAACCAAGTGTGCACATAGTTGAATTAAATCAAATAAATTGGGGAAAAAATGAAGATGAAAATATCTCAGATCTTTTGTCCAGCAGTAATTTTAGGATGATGTGCTTAAAGCAGTTTTTTTCTGAGTTCCGTTGTTCTCTAACATCATCCTTGGTTCCTCCAAAGTTTTCTGTTTCTCCTGATCTTTAAGGCCCTTATAATTTAAATAGTTGAAAATCTATCATATAGTATGGCAGAAGATCTGTGTGCAGCACTATCATTAGTTCAAGAATGCCTTTGAACACATTGATCCTAGATATACTTAGAAAAAAAATTGCCACAGCAATAACTTGAGCAGGGGGCTGGATTAGAAGACCTCCAAGGTCCCTTCTAGCTCTATTCTATTCTAAGAATTCTAAGAATAACAATAACAATAGCACTTAGACTTATATACCATTCCATAGTGCACCCTTTTTACAGCACTCCCTCAGTGGTTTACAATGTCAGCATATTGCTCCCAACAATCTGGGTCCTCATTTTATTGACCTTGGAAGGATGGAAGGCTGAGTCAACCTTGAGCTGATCAGGATCAAACTCCTGGCTGTGAGCAGAGTCAGCCTGCAATGCTGCATTCTAACCACTGTGCCACCACAGTCGTGTGCTTTATTTTAAAATGTGTTTCTTTGCCCAGAAAATAGAGTTTTGGAGAAAAAAAAGAGAGAGAACATCTGGGAACTTATAAAATTTGATACTTAATGAATTCAGTAGCTTCTTTCTGCTAAATATGTATTTGGTTTAGCTCCCATGTCCACAATGGCACTGTAAGGATGCCATGATATATTCTTAAAGTATCTATCCAAAAAGATTGTGACCTGTGCATTATAGAATTGCTAATTTATATTGCTAATTTGTGTAATGTATATCTAATAGTGACACTACTTATTTTTCACAGATAAATAGGCCCTAGGTAGGAATTTTTGAATCTGGAGTATCATGTGATACAAAATGAAGACATTAAAAAGAAATACTTACTTGGTAGGAATTATATTTCATTTGCAAACCACAGAAGTTAACTTCATACAGTACAACACTTGAAGCATTTCCTTCTGAACTATAGTGCTTGAAAGCAAGGTGCTTAAAAAGACATTGCTTATTTGGAACACTTAGATATGCAAACTGCAATTCTCAAAGCAGCAAATTATACATATTTTGGGCTATATGACAGCATACTATGTGCTGCTACAAAGGTCTTATCACAATCCTGGGACTTTGTTTAATTTACAGATTAATAAGAGAGTTTGATTGTAATTGTTAAATAATTGAAAGAATAACCTCCTTAGAACAACAAAAGTCACTAACAATAGGGAGGAGGAGGAGGAGGAGGAGGAAACTAAGTAACAAGTTTATGCTGCAGCAGAACAGGTTAAAGTAAAATTTTAGGGATCATTCTCAAGTGTTCCCACACAATAATGATTTGGAATGTTCTATCACTGTGCTAAGAAAAGAAATGCATACCACATTATTTATACACACACACACACACACACACACACACACACATTTTTATATGAAATTTCAAAGTGGCTCAATATCTCATTGATGCAACAAGTTTCATGGTACAGAAACTCTGACAGGCACTGCGCACAATGATATATGTTTTTGTTTCAAATTAAAGATTTCCCAATCTTTTTTTGATGGTAGTCTATAATTACTTTTGGAGACAAGTTACCATCATTCTCAACCAGCCATTTTCGGGGCAGGAATGATGGGAATCTATACCAAAAATGCCTGAAATGCAACAGGTGGTATTTGGGCTTTCTAATATGCTTCATTGTTATATGGATCTAACATAGTGGTCTAGGCTTTCACAGTCAGTATTTGTTGGGTGGGGTTGAACTTCAGAGTTTAGTGAACTTGACAACAGATTTTATGAACTTTCACTATCAATTGTGGCTGGCATCTTCAGAGACAAGGTAGACAATTGTAAATAAAATGTCAGGAAATCTATTGTCTAAACTACAGTATATCTGAGAACATTTGACAATTTCATTTTACTAGCCATCAGTTTATATCCTACGTAAACTTTGTACAATATTTCAGGCCAGAATGGTAAGCATGGTAGGGCCCACACTTCAAATGTTAGGCCATTTTGGTCTAGTGATTAAGTCACCAGGCTAGAAAGGTGAAGATCGTGAGTTCTAGTCTGGCCATAGCCATGGGTAACCTTAGGCCAGTAAAGGTCTTTGAGCCCAATTAACTTACAGGGGTTCTGTTGTGGGAAAAATAGGGCTTCCATTGTGGAAGAAACACTTGAAAAGATAATATTTTCATCTGATATATAAATAACATGTGTCCAGCCTTCAGTTGAGCCTTCCTGAAATGACATTACAAAGTATCCTTGGAATGATTTGATAATAGACCAAATGTAGGGGTGATGCTTCCTCTACATTGGATCTGGTGAAACAGGGGCTGAACAGTCATTTGACATTGAAGTTTTAATTTGTATTCCTGCATTACCCAGGAGGGTTAGGAATAATGTTTTAGATAATCCTTTCCAACTCTGAATATATCGGTCTTTAAAATGAAGACTTCTTACTCTGGTAGCTTTTGGGCACCAGGAACCGGTTCCGTGGAGAGAGATTTTTCTGTGGACCGGAGGGTGTGTGGTTTTGTGTGCTGCCTGCATCTCGCAGATGCGTCTTTGCTTGTTTGGGCAGACCGGTTGCTGGCATGCTGTGGCCTGGTACTGGTCCATGGACTGGGGGTTGGGGACCCCTGCTTTAGAGTGAGTTTTGCTTTCTTGTTTATATTTCCAGATCCAATGTTTTTTGCATCCAGATTGGCCTCTAATATAAAATATAATTTGTACTTCATTTGAGAAGGAAATATTTTCTAGCCCTAAAATAAGCTTGTGTTCCCACAGAGCTCTGAGTTGGATTTCTTCTGTTATTTGGTTGTAATAAGAATGTAGACAAGTCATATTATACCAGAAGAGTACCAGGCTAAGGAACCTAGCATTTTTTCTTATTGTGACCAAAAAGATAGCAATGATAAACCTACAAGCAAGAAAATTATGCAGAATTCAAACCATTTATATCTTTCAGAAACTGATAACAAGTGGCCTACTACTTCTATGATTGGTGATATAATATCACATTATTCTAAACTTGAATTTTTTTCCTAAGAAATTACTATTTATGCAATAATAAAATAAGAGCAGCTAAATTATTATCATGAAAGCCAATTACACATGATAAAGTACTTAATAACAAGATGAAGAGAATTGGTAGTCATACATAAGTAATGAAAAGTGCTAGGTGTTTTAAAGCTACACTGTTGCACTCTAAGGAGATTTTATTACAATTTGTATTGACTTGGGGAAATATAAAAGTTTTCTGTTCATTTCTGCTACCTCTTTTAAACTTAATTTGAATTTAAGTGTAATTGGTAGATTGTAGATTGTAAGGGCCATCTTAATTATTTGTTTATTGTCTTTATGAGATACAGGTCCTATTCTAGCTCAATGAAGGAACCACTTCAGTTTTTCAAATATAATTTTACTAGGCAGTACTCCAGTAACACTGAATGCAGACTGTTACAAATACTTTTTTTTAAATAATCATGAAAATAATATCTGTAATTGCATGCCAGTCTGACAGCTGCTTTTACTGAGACTCGTAACTGAAGAAGGCAGCAGTAACAATCATGTCTTGATTCTGTAGTATCAGTTTGAAATGACAAAAAATATTTACGTGTAAAAAATATTGAAATATAAAGACTTGTACACAAAATTTTACATCCAAATATACTTCTGGAATGTGGATGTTGCAGCCTAGGAATGAAGAGCAACTGATGGGATAAATGTTGAATAGGCCTGAATGTCACTCAGAAATTGGTTTTTTTAAAAAAAAAACATTTATAAATAATTCTTTGTAATATAAGTTGAAAACTTTCAATTCCCTACTTTATACATAGCAAAACTAAAATGGCTACCTGTCATTACCTTGAGAGTTCTTAGAAAAAGTGCTAACATGTTGTGATTTTGTTACATTTCCATTGCCACAAACAATTTGATCTTCTTGGCATCAAAGAAATCAAGATTTTGTAATTTGTTTTCATACAGCTATATTTGCATACTGTTGGTTTATGAATGAAAAATGTAAGAAAAATGTTTTTGGCTAAGCGGAGATTTGTCTTGACAAGATCAAATTCTATTTTCTTTGGCATATACATCTTTGTGCGCATTACTGCAAAATGAAGGTGCTATTATTTTTATTCAACAAATTATATGTATGGGTGTGTGTGTCTGTGTGTCTGTGTATACGTATACATACATACATTAACACATATATAGAACAGCCTGCAGATAATTTACAGAATGCATACAAAAAAAGCAGAAACCCAAGCCTACATTTAAAAGAAAATTGGCCACTTGAGAAAAGAAATATTGGTCAGTATATTCCAGTCCATTTTTCTGAAGCAATATATGTTCATATATTTAGAAAGAAAATCTAATCATGGTATATCTTCCCTTACTTTGTGAATTACATCTGGTTGGTTGCAGAGACTCCAGCCTAAAAATCCAGGGCTTCTCAATTATTTTATAAGCTAGGCCAACATAATTTTAATGTGACAATTTGCAGAACATACAAAAAAGCAGAAACCCAAATCTATATTTGAAATAAAATTTGCCACTATATTCAGAGATTCTACCACACAGTATTTTCTGTTCTTGAAGTTTTTCCCCAGTGATTTGTCATGCACCACAATTCAAAGTTCACCACACTTTGAAATCATCCAAGACTACATAGAGAGGTTGTGAAAATTACACTAGATCTAAAGTCTCTCTCTCTCTCTCTCTCTCTCTCTCTCCGTGTGTTTGTGTGTGCGTGCATAAAAATATAAATGTTTGGAACTGATATAGAAATGTTAATAATAAATAAAATATATTTCATTTCAATTCATATTTTTGTTCTTTGTCAGTTTTTCTTCCTTCCATTTTATTGTCCTAAGATGGATAGTTTTGTATATATAATTTCTTAATATTTATGCAATATTGCAATGTAATATGCATGACCTATTTGGGAAAAAAGCAGATTTTGATATAGAAAGTCATTCTAATTCATATATAAAGTTTGTGTGTATAGTTTCAGGATGCCTACATTAACAACTTTTTCTGCTAAATTAAATCTCATTGATTTCAATTAGTCTACTCTAAGTATAGTTCAGATATGGATCCATTCCAATTATAAACATTTTAGCACATATTTGTCAATATGAAAGTCCCTAAGGTTTTTTCCTCTTTGGTTTCCTTTTTAAGAATTAAAATACAATTAAACAGATGTTTTATAGAGGTTTTAATAAATAATGAAGAGTCCATAAGAATCCTTATCACCAGATGAAATAAACTAATTCTCACTTTATGTACTGAACTATACACTGATATTTATCATTTCACTGATTTTTGTATTTCTCCAAATGTTGAAAGACAATTGGTGTTTAACAATACTTTTAAAATTGCATTTAATTATAGAAAATGCATTTAAAATATACATACATAAAATATGCAATATATTTTGAATATATATATATTTCTCTAAAAATCAGAGACATAATAAAATTAAACAGAATTATATAAACATTTGAAAAAGAGTCAGCCTGGAAATAGATTATCCATATCTAACTACATGTGTCTAACTACAAATCTAACAATTTCTTGTCAATAAATTTAAAAAGGGAGAAGAAAAAGTAAATTTGAGATAACTGTTTTGTGTCTTCCAGCAAAACAGTGTCCAGATAGTATCGTGCAGTAGGGTTTGTTTTATACTGTCATAACATAATTAACAGCAGCTAGATTTGGATTACTTAGACTGCTTAAAATATTGGCACAAATAACAGTAGATCTTTCTTATGGCAAAATGCCACAATACCATCCAATTTCTGATAAGCTGTATGGTAATGGCATAGCCATCTGTTTGCCTTGATATTCTTTTCTTGGCAAACCTTACATCCATATGGGTTATTGGTGCCCTCATCTGTGTATTTCATGAACAAAATAAAAATAAAACCTACCATTTCCCCTGAAATTATACTCTGAATGACTGCACTGAAAAAGATCATTTCAGCCTTATGCTTTTCTTTGTCCCTTTTGGTTGGGTGCACACCTGCCTTTTGTTCTCTTTCCACATCCATAGGATTTCATTTCCAGATTTCTTAAAAGTCTTCACACTAGCTGTCAGGTCTGAGGCATCCTAATCATCTCAAAGGACTGATAGCTTCTGCTTTGTGGATTTGAAACTTCACTAAAGAGATGGAATGATCTCTTTAAATACTGACAGGCCAGCAATTTTGTCAGCCAGCAGAAAGATGAAGGCATTCAGACAACAAGGCCACTCTGAAAAGATGTGGAGTCCTTTTGTATTTTTGTGACAGCAGCTTTCAATATTATTTGAAACATTTGACATGTACTATTTAGAATAATGGCAAGTAACTGAAAAATATTATCTTCCAACTCAGTATATAATTATCAGTCTGAATTAAGCCATCTTTAATACTTCATTTAGAAATCTACACATTTTATTTTTCACTTTAGATAAAAGAATAGTTTGTAATATAGCAGCTTACTCTCACACACACAAACACACACACACACACCTATTTGTCAAACTAGATAAACATTTTCATTCAGACTGACACATTAGCAAGCGTTATTGGCCCCTCTTTCTCAGTAGTTGAATATATTGCAGCAGACACCAGACAACATGTGAAGATCCTTTGGATGGGGCATATTGGCTTTATGTAAGACGTTCTAAGTTATGTGCATAATGAATTGCTTTGTATCTCCTATCTGTGTGTTGAGTAATGAAACATATTGATTTGTTGCATTCCACTTCTTTGTAACTAAACTTATTCATGAAAAACAAGAGCTGATTTGGCATGTTTATTGCTCTGGGTGTGAATGATATTGTTTCAGTACCTCCTATTAGTTACATTGCACATTGTGCCCTTTTATGATGTTACAATTGATTACTTCACATTTAAACCACAGATGTTTAGCTTTCTGTTTCTGTTTTTCTTTTAATCTAAAACAATTGGATTTCATTATAATTATGCTGGAATATATTCCTTATTTCACTGAGCTGACTGATCGACTGTGAAGGATTTTAATAAAGTTGTTCATAGTTTGGTTTAATTACAAGCCGAGATGGCAAACAGTCATCTTTCCTTTCACTTCTTAACTAATTCATTGGTTAGAAACATTAATCTTGCACTCCGTAGGTCAACCTTGGCTTTTACAAATATGTGACTCAACCATTTTGTTGCTTAAAACAGCAGCAAAACTCAAGGGATTTTTCTATAGTGGAAAAATAAACAGGTAAGGTATAAGCAAAGCTTAGCATTAATTGTCTTCTGAAATATATAGTGCCCAGTTAACTCTGTTTTCTGACAATGCCAATAACAACTATACATCATTGAATGACAAATCAGTAAATTACCCAACTTTGGCTGGAGTCACAATTATTGATTTAATATTTTGAATGCTTCAGACTTTATTCTGCTGATTTAACATATAAACTAATATATATCAATATTATGTGGCAGACTATTTAAATGTTATTTTTTTGTATTAAACAAAAAACACTTGAGTTGAAAGGAGGTTCTGTTTTACTGAAATTTCTAAAAGAACTAATTCCCAAAGAATCTACAAAAATGGATCAAATATAGTTAGTTCAAGGTACATGACTAAAAATATAAAATCCACCAGCTTGCTTAATCAATCAATACCCACAATAACACTCCTTCCTTGTCAAGATACATATCCTATTGTATTTACATATTCATGCTGCTTTTGTATGAGATTTTGGTAGGATAACGTTTGTCACTACAAAAATGAACATTGGTATATGTGATGGTGCTGGCAACAATGGAATAAGTACTTGTGATGTCTCTTCTTTGGGATTAGGTTCCACTGAAGGCAACTCAGGAATTATAGAAGACTCTCCAATCCCATTAGGTATAACTTTTTATACCTCTATTTTCTTCAGATAGTCAATGTTTCATGTTCAAACTGAGAACAGTTTGTTTTAGCTTTCTGTCCTAAACACTTTTCAAATTAGATTTGAGAAGGCCTGACCATGTACAAAAGATTTAACCTAAGAACTACATTATGTCCAGTTCAGTTAGCATTGTCTGTGTTGTATTGCAATATGTAAACATAAAATTTACAAGCTTCTGATTCAGTATGAATTTATCCACACATGTTCACAAAGAATTATTACATTTTGAACAAATTTGTGTGATTCATTTACAGGGGGATACACTTTTAATCTTAAAATATGATTCTGATCTTTTTCAGCAGGTTTCAATCACAAATTCTTGCAAAACATCTTTCAGTACTTCTGTGGTGTATTTGACTGTTACTAAGGTCATTGGAAACACCTATAACAACTGCATCCACTGCAACAGTAACGATTATGCCTATAAATGGTATTAGAAGATGTATGTGAATTCTTGTCATGTCATTTCATGTCTTCAGTGATGCTGTTTTGATTATCTGCAATGAGCAATTCATTGCAAGCTGTTCAATTTATTATTTAATCTTAAGCACTTAAAAAAAAAAACCTTCATACTACAGCCTTTATTTTCACTATCCAAGATGCCAATATATCGCTTCTCCAACACTTGCATAGTATGATAATGTTCAATATCCACAAAATAGAACAACTATAACATATAAGTTCATTATAGTGTTCATAAACTTCATAAACCTATATTTCTGATGTGTAGATCTGAGAAAGTGTGGGTTTCTTTTTCTTTGAATAATCTCATCTATGATGGGAAGACTCTCAATTTTGGTGTGATAAAATGTATCAAAGGAATCCCCGGCTATATGAATTTTTCAGATTGTTTATATTGTAGAAGGAAACAAGACAGTCTATCTACACTGTGTGTCCTTCTCAATTCCATTTTGTACTGTGACCTCCAAGGAACAAAACCCAACATTTCAGGTGGCTGCTGTAAACATAACCTCTAGATTGAAGATTGAAAACAGGGATGATTATCACTGTTAGGATAGACTCCTTATGCACAGTATTAGTTGAAGTATTGATGTCTTCAAACTAATTCAACCCTTTCCTGTATAAATAAACTGTAAAAGTTTATTTTCACTTGTTGTCCATTGTCATGTCTTCTCTATTTGTAATAAATTATTCAAGTAACATAATACATTGGCTAAATTTTCAGTAATCTGTTAGAGTAAATAACAAATCTTTACATGAATCATAATTGCAATTGTGATACCTTGTGTGATTTTAGGGCATTCACACCTGCTTGGATTTTGTTAGAGCTCTTATGTAAGCCTTGAGCAGAAATAACATAAGCGAAATATATAAAACTAGGTTTAAAAAACGTTCATTTGTTATTTCATGTTCAAAGGTCATAGTCTACCAATCTCTAATGTTATAATTTTCTCAGTATAATTGTTGGAGGATGTCATCTAACAAGAACTGGTTGACAGGACTGTTTTGTAGTACTTGTGCCATGTTTCTCTGTCAAAATACTGTTGAAAATATTATTCCAAACTCAAGTTTGCATATCACCTTGAAATTTTTCTTCACGTCCATCTGTAATTATGTTGCTATGTCCATGTCACTGAAATGTTTCCCAGTGAAATTAGCAAAAATGACTTCTGTTCTATGAAAGATACTACTTGCCCTGTAATAGTGGATTAATGGTACCTTTAAAATAATTTTTGTTGCTAGTTGCGAAGTCGTGTCCAACCCATCGCGACCACATGGACAATGTTCCTCCAGGCCTTCCTATCCTCTACCATCTTCTGGAGTCCATTTAAGCTCACGCCTACTGCTTCAGTGACTCCATCCAGCCACCTCATTCTCTGTCATCCCCTTCTTCTATTGCCCTCAATCTTTCTCAGCATTAGGCTCTTCTCCAGTAATTATTAAGTCAAATAAGGAAATGAGGAAACCCCATTGTATAGAATATTTCTATGAAATAAATATATGTTATGGAAATTGTAAGCAAATTCAAAATTGTCAACCACACCACATTTTCATTGTTGATCTTTTAAAAGAGATTTAAAAGAAAGGACATTGAAATTTCAGAACCCATGCAATTTCATGATCTACAGTATAGAAGAAAATCTAGAGCTCCCTAGATGGCTTGCTTTACAAGTGAAGTTCTTGCTAAAAACTTGCTAAAGAAAAATTAAAGAAATTAAATGATAAAAGTGAGGAAATATTTTATCTTAAGTTATTTTAAAAATGCTTTTGTTTAGATAATGACTAGTAAAATCGATGCCATGGAATGTTTCTTCCTGCAAAAACAAAACCTTATTTTGTTCTAAATTTAACTCTGTCTTCATCTGTTCCTTTTAAATTCAGGTAAACTGTTGGACTCTGTGCAAGATTACATTGTCTCTTGGTGAATGTTAATCACTGCAATATTAAGAAAACTTAAAGATGAGTTCACGTTAAGGAACCTTTTTACAAGAGTAACTCTGAAAATATTTCAGACAGCTGAACAAAGCAGGGAGAGAGAAAGAATGACTATAAAAGCATTTTAGCAATATTGTTACTTAAAAAAATGGTCTGATGTGGAAGAATAGTGAATAAATAAAGTATCAGATAATTATTGGTTATATAGAGAAAGTGAGGCTTGGTTACGTAGTTTTGGACATAGTGCTACAAGGGCAATGATCTCTTGTAAAAATAGCTATATATAAGACCATGCTTCTGTTCACTTTATTATATATAAATAAGACCTAGATATTGCAAGATATACAAGTATTGAATGCAGGTGGGTGAATTAGTTAAGAAGTATCTATGATAAAAATGTCTGCTGAAAGAATATGGATTGAACATTAAAGAGAGTAACCAACATGAAAGAATTATAATGAGTTATTTAGGTCATATTGAGAGGTAAAATAAAGGATGTAAGAGTGAAATGGGTCAAGACAAAAGGAACACAGAGGAAATGATGGTAGGATGGAGCTGATGAGATCCTCAAAAAGATGAGAAATTAAAGAATAAAAAGCAGTGTATAAAACAGTGTATGCAAATGGTAGAACCAAGTATATTTTGCAAGAAAAGAAGTATGTAGCAGTATACTGAATAATGCAAATGTGAAGAAGATTTGGCTACATTTCCTTTTTTTAACCTTCACCTTTTAATTTCTTTATCTTATTAGCAATACCTTTACTGAATACAAAATACACAAAAATATTAGTCCAGCTTTAAAATGACAAATACTACAAAATTTGCTAACATGTACATATATTTTCAATGTAGAAAAATATAAGGTTATGTAACCAGTATTCCTTCTTTCTATTAGTATATTGGCTTGGTCCCAAGAATATAGACTTATCTTTCTTGGTAGAACATTATTCTTCTCTTTTACTTGAGCTTTTTAAAAAAAAAAATTCAAGGCATACTTGGAATCAAAGTATACAAGTTCATATAATTGTAACCCAGCACATCTTAGGAACAGTGGTAGATATATCATCTCAATGTTTGTTTATTTTAATGATCATTTTATAAGTGCATATGAATATCTAAAGTACTGATTAATTTTCCTAACCGTGATTCAACCATCACCTGAATTCCATGTACATATTTCAATGTCATTATGAAAAAAAAGATTTTAATTTGCCATGCATGATATATATGATTGATAATGTTTATTTTAGAAAGTATTTATAATAAACACATTTGGCATTACTCAAGATGCCTCTTTCAAAGTTTTTCTTCTCAGCTGAAAGTGCTCCAAAGTTACATATTAATTAAACTTTGGATGTAGGTGACAATGTTCAAATTTGCTACTAGTAAATATTTTTTATCAACAGGTTGGGATTGGTGGGTTTGGTCAGATTTTATTCCCATGTGTTTTACAACAGTATATCCTAAATCTTATAAAGTTGAATAATTTTTTTTTCTAAATTAGATTATGGTGGAAGGAGATCATTGGTGTGTTCTGTGACTGACACATGCCAATCCATTTTAAATGAAAGGTATATAAAACGATGGTGAGCCCAACAACTCTATATATTGATAAATACTGGCTAGCCATCAATTGCATTGAGCACATTTTACACTCCATGGAGATGTGCATGCTTTGTTGGACATTAGGTGTTTCTCTCCTTGACCATGTCAGCAGTGACACAGTTCACAAAAAAAAAGGGCACCGTGGCAATATCAGAGTAAATGTGGTAGAAATGCTTACAGTGGTACAGCCATGTTCTACAACCAGCACCCCACACTATTGCCTACATTGGCTTCCACTATAGATGGCAAACACCCATGTGGAAGGCTAAGACAAAGATGTCACAATACAATAAATATGGACATGGCCAGTTAGACAGTAATAATAATAATAATAATAATAATAATAATAATAATAATAATAATAATAATAATAATAATAATAATAATAATAATAATAATAATAATAATAATAATAATAATAATAATAATAATAATAATAATAAAAGGACCTTGGAGGTCATCTAGTCCAACCCCCCCTCTTCTTAAAGACTTCCAGCATTGGAGCATTCACAGCTTCTGGAGGCAGGTTGTTCCATTGATTAATTGTTATAACTGTCAGGAAGTTTCTCCTTAGTTCTAGGTTGCTTCTCTCTCTGGTTAGTTTCCATCCATTGCTTCTTGTCTTGCCTTCAGGTGCTTTGGAGAATAGCTTAACTCCCTCTTCTTTGTGGCAACCCCTGAGATATTGGAACACTGCTATCATGTCCTCCCTCGTCCTTCTCTTCATTAAACTAGACATACCCAATTCCAGCAACCGTTCCTTATATGTTTTAGCCTCCAGTCCCCTAATCATCTTTGTTGCTCTTCTCTGTACTCTTCCTAGAGCATGGGTCGGCCATCCGAAACGTCGGATGAGCCGCAAGGACCCGTTTGGCCTAAAAAAAAAAAAAAACCCTGGGAGCACCCCCCGCACGCGCACCCCCCGCACCCGCCCGCGCATGCGCGCATGCGCTCGCCAAAATGGCGGAGGAGGCTCCGGAGCCGCAGGTAAGGCCTCAAAGAGCCGCATGCGGCTCCGGAGCCGCGGGTTGCCGACCCGTGTCCTAGAGTCTCAACATCTTTTTTACATTGTGGTGACCAAACTGGATGCAGTATTCCAAGTGTGGCCTTACCAAGGCATTGTAAAGTGGTATTAACACTTCACGTGATCTTCATTCTATCCCTCTATTAATGCAGCCTAGCACTGTGTTGGCTTTTTTGGCAGCTGCAGCATACTGCTGGCTCATATTTAAGTGATTGTCCACTAGGACTCTGAGATCTCTCTCACAGTTACTACTATTGACCAAGGTTCCCCCTATACTATACCTGTGCATTTGGTTTTTCTTGCCTAAATGTAGAACCTTTCTTTTTTCACCATTGAATTTCATTTTGTTAGATAGTGCCCAATGTTCAAGTCTGTCAAGATCCTTCTGTATCTTAAGTCTATCTTTTGGAGTGTTGGCTATTCCTGCCAGCTTGGTGTCATCTGCAAATTTGATAAGTTCCCCATCTATCCCCTCATCCAAATCGTTGATGAAGATGTTGAATAGTACTGGGCCCAGAACAGAGCCCTGGGGCACCCCACTACTCACTACCCTCTGTGGGAAAAATTCTAGGATGATGATCATGATGAATAAAAGTACTTAAAAGTATTTTAAATACTTAAAGATCACTTTTGTCAAAAAAGCAAGCACTTGTATTTGTATTGTATTAGATTTTCTTCCCTAATTTGCAATCTAGGCCTTGATTATGATCCAATTGATCTCAAGCCATTTTAAATTCCATTTGTATCATTAGTATCATAAGAAGGCCTAAAGGCTACTCAGATGTTGACCAACTTTCCAATCTCTCTCTTGCTAAATCCTGTTTAGCAATGAAAGTGATAAAGGCCACAATTATATTACATACATGACAATTGCAATAGTTGCAGTGCAATGGAAATAAGATCTTAGCACTGGTGATTTATAATTAATTTGTTACTTTGTCCCATGGCTTGAAGTAAGCTGGCAGATGTTTTTATTGAGTCTTACCACTGAGGAGTAAGTTCTCACTATAAAAATAGAAGCTATTGTAACAAATAAGCATACTTATGGGGTAAATCTTTTTCCTCCAGTACCTTGTAGTTTAGCTTTTAACATAGAACTTGATATGAAAGTGGCTTTGAGCCCAATCTAGCACACAAAACTATTTTTTTAGGCTACTATGAGGAGAAATTGCTATGTAATTCACCTCTAACTCCTTTAATAAAGCTAGACTATAAACCTAACCTAAAAAGAAAATATTGTGCTATATTGAGTGGCAGCTCTATATACTATTTATAGCAGAGAATATATATATATACAGCTTAGGATTGTATTTATTTAGTTTAGGGAATATATGTAGCTCAGGGTCAGAGTACATAGTTCTGCTTACTTTTAGATGAACGTGATGACAATCCTTTTTTGTCATCACACACATAATAAAGCTTAATAAAGTTCTGTGATCACAAGAGTTCCTTTTGATCCAAATAAACTAGAACTCTTATTGCTACTTATATCTGAAAACCCTTGCAAATGCTCAAAGAGAAAGGATCAGCATGCATGCCCCCATGACTCAATGTATTTTTAAGGTTTTACAATTTTTAAGGTTTGACCAACTTTCTCTTTGAAGATGAAAAGTGACCCAAGATTCTTGCTTCTCAGTTCGCAGAACTGTTGAGACTCTTGTAATAAGTAAAAAGAGAATAATCTCTGCTTTCCTATATCATAGGGTAGTATACTCAATTTGTCTTTTGTGAGGAATGGCATTTTGACCTAATCAAATTGTAGGAAACCTTAAGTAACAATCTCATGATTGAACTGACCTTCAAATGTTAATTTTGGCAAAATGTTCTTAACATCTTCTTTAATTTTGGAATAGCTAGATCATTCAATTTAATCACGAACAGCTGAAGGGTGTGTTTAGTATTTTATTAGCTACTTGGAATGGCTTTTGGGATGTTAGGCTTCTGTAAAAGAAAAGAAGCAATTTTCTTCTGTTTGCTTTTTATGATCTCGAGATATGAGGGCTTTTTCCTCATTTTGAAGTTTTCTGTTGTGAATAAACACATGATAAGATTATGATAAATCAGGTTTGTATGTGGGTACTTTCAATTTATTAACCTATTTTCTAGGTTTTAATTTGTTTGAAATTTGTACAGTACAGGAATCCTTATACATTTGTAACTGAGGGTTTACTAATATTATTTATTTATTTTATTTTAATCTGAAGGGGAAAAAATCCCAAAATTTGTCATGAAATTATTGCCATTATTCAATTCATTTGTATTAAATGTAAACATTTTAAATATATTAGAATAAAAGAGATTAACACAATTTAAGACCATCAAATATAACAATAATCTGCAAATTCCTCTTCACTGTAGTTTTCTGAATTTCCTGAGAAGTCTTCAGAAAAAAAACTAAAAAAACCTTAGGAAAGTGTTTTATAGTTCAAGGGGAAATGAATGAAAGACGACAGTTGCTTTTTCTAATTCTAAATAGCAGAAGCTATTTCTAAATCTTGGTCCTTTTTGGATCAGGAGCTCTTCAGTTTATGAGAATGATACTCAGAAGGCAAATCAGATTTTAAATTCAAATTCCACTTAGAAATGTTCAATACCAGAAGAGATAATGGACTTGGCAAAAAACATGAAGTGTTTATAAATAAGGAATATATAAATGAAGAGTGTGAAATGAAAAATTAAAAGAGTATATAACAAGACAGAAAAAAAATCAGATTTCATCAATTAAGCTTGAGTGCCTTGTTTACAGGAAGAACAAAATGTCAATATCATATCTTTGATTTCCCCCTTTTTTTCTTTCTAGCCTGACATCATAAAACAGATGTGTAATGGATATAAGGAGACTGAAACATGAATATTATTACATTTAGAGTTTTATTGACAGTTTTTAAAGACTTTAAAAGTGATACAATGCTAAATTGATAAGTTTTGATTCTTAGTAAATATGACTAGAAGATAATTGATAATGAAAATATTATGTGATAAAATTATCTGCTCACTGAAAAACATTGGAAAGAGATCTAGTGACAAGAAATAATGCTTTTGTGTCTCAAGGACTGATTAATTACTTTGTAGCTATCACATAAATTAGAAAATACAGTTAGGACTAAATGTAATAGTTCAGTTCTTGAGAGGTCAAATACAGAGATATATGAATCCTTTTATATATTGTCTATTTTAGTATCACAGCAAATTATCATAAGGTATTTTGTTTATATTATATGGATAGTTTGCTAATATATGCAGGCTATACTATACATACATCTGTTTAATGCAGGTTACTTCATTTTATTTCTATGCTTTAATGCAGGGGTGTCAAACTCGCAATGTCACGTGACGTGTCATGACTTATCGCGACTTTTTTGCCATTGCCGGCAATGGGGTGGGCGCGGTTTCGCTATGATACATCCGGCCTGCAGGCCAGTAGTTTGACACCCCTGCTTTAATGAATTTGACAATATTTAAAGACATTTTCAATAAAAGATAATATATGTAGCTCAAGGATGAACTGTGAAGTCCTTTGTGATCCCTGAGCTTGGTTGTTTTCTTTCAAACATTTCATTACCCAAGTAGGTAACATCATCAGTGCTAGTGTGTGTGAGGTTTACTCCCTGTTTATGAACTGTAGCGTGACCTGCCAGTTTTACTGGGAGTGTGGTTTTTCTCCTTGGTAGTTCCTTGATTAGGTCATTGTTTTCTGCTTGATAGTTTTTCTGATGTTAATCCCTACTTATATGGATGTAGGCTGTTTTCTTTTTGTATTCTTTTTGTTTCCTTCTTCGTTTTTTTTTTTTAATTGTTCTTTTAGACAGTATGCATTTGGCTTGGTCTAGGATGCTCACAGTTTCCCAGCTAAAATTATTATTTTTATTTATTATTTTTTTATGCTGCCCATCTCCCCTATAAGGTGACTCTGGAAAGTTGACAAGTTAAATTATTAAATTATGGTTGAGTGTGTCCATGTGTGTGAGATTAAGGAGTTATAATTATGTCTTCTGACTGGTAGTTGATATTCATAAATGTGCTCTGCTAGTATTCTGTCTGTTACAGTTTGTACACTATGTTTTGTAGATGACTTCTTCCTTTCTTCTTGGGTTATTGGTTCTTTTGGTTTAAGATTTTTTGGGGAGCTTTAGTTGATTAATGTGCTATGTGGTTATAATAGTCTGTTCAAACGTTCTGAGATGTTTTTAATGTATGATAGTTTATTCTTCTTATACTTTGTGTTCATTGTGCTACAGTGGGCTGAATGATCAGGTATGTTTTGACACATAGAGATATGTCAAAATACCGAAACCAAGCCAAATCCATAACTCTAGGGAATTCTAGGAAACAAGACAAGTCAATCCTCAATAAATACATAGAGAGAAACCACATTTACACACCAGTTAAAAGAGACAATTTGAGAGACAAAGATATATATCTCTGGATTCTGATATTTAATGACCTTTTGTACAGTAATGAATTCTTTTTAATGGATCATATTAAATCAGTAATAGTTGTCTCTGATAACCTTATGTAGTGTGCTAAACTCATACTATAAAAACTGTCTTTCAAAAAGTACATTGCTGTCTATTGGATTCCTCTGTTTTGACCAATAAGAGTCTTGCCATATGAAATATTATATATGCAATCTTTTTCCTTGAATGATGCCTTTGTTTTGGATTCCTATTAATGCTACTGATTGCATCATATATAATTTTCAATTAAATGGAGTCTATAGACTTTGGGTCTCCCTTTTGTGAAGAGAGGCAACTGTACCAAGATGATATGTTTGAAGGCAGAGAATAGCTGTACAATTTTGAATGATGGAACTATGTGTATTTGTAAAACCTTTATGTGCTCTGTCAGAAAAAAACTTAGAGGGCTTTATTATATTAACAATATTCTTTTCCTTTGCTTCAAACAACAAGCTCTCTAGGATCAGTCCTTTGTAATTTGGCAAGATAACACAGTACAAGCCTTTTAGAAATAATTAGAATGAATACTCACATTTATTTAAACAGGCATTAGTTTACCAAGCTTACTATTATTATAATAACATCATTTTACTTTGAATGTTCATATTTTATTACTGAACAATGAATTTCAAATGTTATAAGGTGCTTTGATGTGTCATAAGGTAGAATAATTTTAGTCAAGAGCAAGTATGGGAAAGAAATACATTATGACAATGCATAGGCAAATAAAGGTATTTTTTCTTAAAATTCTATGATTAATTGATTAGATCTTTGATTTATCCCCCCCCCAATCTCAATTTTCAGTTCCCAAGAATAAATCAGTGTAGGCAATTTTACACATACATACATACATATATACATACATACAGACACACACACACACACACACACTCACACACAGAGTATATAGAATTGCAATAAGTGGGTATTAGGTTTTCTACCTAGTCTCTGTAAGACAAAGTTTTATTATTAGAGCATGTTGTTTGGGATGTCACAGTGGAATTTGTCAATATTTCCATTAACTCAGTTTCAGGGCAATCTTAGCTTAAGGGTTGTGTTCTGAATAAAAGTGGACAAGATGTGACAGCTGGAAGCTAATGTCAACTATGTCATTCCTTGATATAGCAAGTGAAAAGAAGTACCTATTAAAAAAAGTAAAACCCAAATTCCCCAAACAAATCATTAAATTTATGCAGGCTAATTACAACATGTCTTATAGTCAACATCTTGATAATTTTCTCTTTGAAAGTCCAAATGGTACTATTGAATGGGCTTAATTTGACAGGAATTATTTTAAAAGGAGGAACCAAAAACAAGAAAATATATATGTAAACAGACAGCTAGCTTCTATGTCTGATGTTAGAAGGGTTTTTTTTTCCCTTATGAAAACAACATTACCACTAATCTAAACATTACCATCCTTAAAGTATGTGATGAATTCACCTTGTTGCAGTTTCTCAGCACTGGATACTGTGTGTGAAGTTTTATAGTGTTAAATTTGAAAGTGGACGGTGGACAACTGACTGGAATTACTATCTCCACATTAAGGTATCTGTTTTTTTCTTCAGATCATCTGCATGTTTAAAAGTATAAATACATGAATCAACTAGAGTATGGGGTTGTTGCTGCAAGTCAACTGCTGGAACACTTTACTTAGAAAAACATAGCTGCTTCAATATAAATTTGAGGGAAAGCTTACTGATTGATTGTGCCTAGTTTCATCAGAAGATTGTTTTTCAAATGATAACTAAACTATTGTACATTAAGAGAGGTAATTCTAGAAGAGTCCTTTATTCTTCAATTTTTTTATCAAATTAGTCATCTCTTTTTATGGGCCAACCGGACATATCATATAAAATCCATTAAAGTATTGTTTTAAGAAACAAGGAAATTAATTTGGACCTGTATTGTGACACACACATCACCACACAGTGGCAAGATATGCATAAAGATGAAAGAGGGTCAAGGAAAGATAGAAAGCAGAATTAACAGTGGTAATAGTATCAGATCATTGCCTTTTTGATCCCAGTGAAATACTAGGGAAGACCAACAGATGGTTCATGATACACCACTGATGACTACATCATCAATGATAAAAACAGAGCAATTATTGTACAGTGGTGATCTATGTTCCCATCACTACTAGGTAGGATGGTGACTGCCCCTGATGTTGAGATTGAGAAGGTATAGAACAGACCTACAAGATACATACTTTTTTTAGGTAGAATAACGAGTACATGTATATCCTTAAAAAAAAAAGCTTCCTGTCTTCTTAACTCAATGAGCTCTATTCAGTGTGTACTTGGTTCAACACTTTCATTATAACAACATGTTCACATACAGAATTAAACATGGCAGATTTTGTATTTGATAATATATCATTCTTAAAGTGCATCCTTCTTTCTAATATATTGTATATTACCAAATTGGGAAAAAAGCACAAGAGGAAATCCTTCCAATCATAAAAATAAAATAACATTCCATTAAGCAATAACAAACTGGATGTCAACGCTGTGACAATGGATGTCGTCACTCTGATAACTGAGAACCAGCAGCCATTTTTACTTCTGCTTTTAATGTGCCTTTCTATTCTTTTAGAGTTGAGCTGTAGAAGGGGGGATGGGGTAAATACCTGAGGGTTTAGCTAGCCATAACAATGTAGAAGTATGGGGACTCAAGGACATGTTCTGATAAGGTTTTGGCAGACTGATGGGCCGGAGAGAAAAGCCTGCGTTCTGTGCTAATTGGGGAATGTGATTTATGACAGCTTTTGTGGGGTGGGAATTGCAATTTGTTACTTTGTATCTGGGAGGAAGGAATCTCATTCTTGGGTTCAACTATGTAAGTGCCGATACTTTGTTTCCTAAATAAAATGTTCTTTAAGGAAGAATTCTTGTCTTGAAGTTCTTTTACTGTTTCATCTATCGGAACCATGACACTGTAGATGAATGAGCAGAGTTTTCCAGCTAACTTGTTCCAGTATAAGATATTCCCATTCACTACATATTGCTGGATTTTCATCATATACTTTAAATGTGTTAGGATACCCTAACTCTCTGGAACATATCTGGAGTAGAGAGAGGAATAAAAATATGTTTCATGGGAATGGAAAAGATAGCTATTGGATACAACCCATGATATGCACAGTTTCCTCATGAATGTTGTTCATATGAATTTTAAAATAGATGAACAGAAAATTGGCATAACTTATCTGAAAGAAATAACAGATGGGTGCTAATTATATCTCTTTCAAAGGTGAACTAATGGACCATTTGAAGGGAGAATTAAGCTAACCTCATTCCAATATTCATCCAGCTAATTTTATTAGAGCAAGGTACAAAGCTATAAATTACATTTTTTTGTCAGCATATATTCCTACTTTTGTTACATATTCTTTAATAAAAAGATTACTTTCAAGGGAAAAGATAACATTTCCTTTCATGGTCTCAAATTTATTTGACCTGAAACTGAAACAGTTTCATTTTGGAGCTTTAGAGCAATCTTGTACTACAGTTCTGATCCGACTGCTATGTATTAGTTTTCATTCATTCATTTTAATATGAAAATAAATAAACTATATCTCTTTCCTGTTTTGGCAGAATTGGGTAAGTATTGGATTTCAAGGGAAGCAATGGCAGGATGAAGATAGCACCGCTTTCAGCAGAGCCAATGTCTACAGGTAGGACAAACACCTGGCAAGTGGATCAGAGCCTCAAATCCCTTTATGAATAAAAGAAAGGACCTGAGATCACCCACAAGTGCTGCATATGAAGGTTACCCATGAGGAGACCAGGAAACAATGGTCTCCAGAAGCTTTTATAGCTTTGGGAACTGAAGAGAATTCAGCTTTGCACTAGTCATCATTCGGCTCATTCAAACGGATACAAACGGTTTGGCAACTTCCTTTCTTAATCACTTCTAGAATTTGCTTGTTAATTGTCTTTTGCATATTAAGAACCTTTAGAATGACAATTTTAATTGCACCAGGTTCCTCTCCTGTGGACAAAATAGATGGAAGAAAGAGTTGCAGCCACATTTTTGAAAACAGACAAAATGACTTCTTAAATTTTTGTGATTAATGTTTTTATAAGTCATTTGGTGTACATTGTAAGAAAATGTGGCATTTAGAAATGTAATGACTTAACTCATCTTAGAAACTAAGGAAATGTGAAACAGATGTTCCTGTTCAATACAGTTGTATATATAACAGGTCACTAAATATGTCTGTCTAAAAACAAGTTGTTTAATTAGAGGAAAGCTAAGGCTCAAAATGAACTAAGGCTTGCAACAAAAGTAAAAAAAAAAAGCTTCTTTCAACATGTAAAAAACAAGAAAAAAGTGAAGGAAATGATTGGTCCATTAGTGGGTGAAAGTGGCAAGAAGGTGACAAGCAACAGGGAGAAAGCAGAACTATTTAACTCGGTTTTTTGCATCTGTCTTTACACAAAGGGAAAAAACAGACCAACCTATCAAAAATAGTGCCATAAAAAACAGAATAGAAACACAAGTTAAGATAGGCAAGAAAATAGTAAATGAGCAGCTGTCCAGCCTAGACGAGTTCAAATCACCAGGACCAGATTGATTACACCCCAAGGTTCTCAAGGAACTGGCAGGTGTGATCTCAGAACAACTGAACTATATTTTTCAAAGATCCTGGAGCACTGGGGAACTACCAGAGGACTGGAAAAGAGCTGATGTAGTTCCCATCTACAAAAAAGGAAAAAATACGGATCCAGGAAATTACAGACCTATCAGCCTGACCTCAATACCTGGGAAGATTCTGGAAAAGATAATCAAACAACGAATCAGCGAACACCTAGAGGCAAACAAAATCATTACTAAAAGCCAACATGGGTTTGTCAAAAACAGATCATGCCAGACAAATCTTATTGCATTCTTTGACCAAGTGACAAAATTAGTGGACCAGAGGAATGCTGTGGATATAATTTACTTGGACTTCAGTAAGGCATTTGATAAAGTAGATCACAACCTGGATTCGTAGCTGGCTGACTGGCCATACTCAGCATGTGGTCCTCAATGGAACCGCATCTACATGGAGGGAAGTGTGTAGTGAGGTGCCTCAGGGCTCTGTTCTGGGCCCAGTGATCTTCAACATCTTCATCAACGATTTGAATGAGGGGATAGATGGGGAACTCATCAAATTTGCAGACGACACCAAGCTGGCAGGAATAGCCAACACTCCAGAAGACAGGCTTAAGATACAGAAGGATCTGGACAGACTTGAACACTGGGTGCTATCTAACAAAATGAAATTCAATGGTGAAAAAAGTAAGGTTCTACATTTAGGCAAGAAAAACCAAATGTACAGGTATAGTATAGGGAGTACCTTGCTCAATAGTAGTAACTGTGAGAGGGATCTCAGAGTCCTAGTGGACAATCACTTAAATATGAGCCAGCAGTATGCTGCAGCTGCCAAAAAAGCCAACACAGTGCTAGGCTGCATTAACAGAGGGATAGAATGAAGATCACGTGAAATATTAATACCACTTTACAATGCCTTGATAAGGCCACACTTGGAATACTGCATCCAGTTTTGGTCACCACGATGTAAAAAAGATGTTGAGACTCTAGAAAGAGTACAGAGAAGAGCAACAAAGATGATTAGGGGACTGGAGGCTAAAACATATAAGGAACGGCTGCTGGAATTGGGTATGTCTAGTTTAATGAAGAGAAGGACGAGGAGGGACATGATAGCAGTGTTCCAATATCTCAGGGGCTGCCACAAAGAAGAGGGAGTCAAGCTATTTTCCAAAACGCCTGAAGGCAGGACAAGAAGCAATGGATGGAAACTAATCAAGGAGAGAAGCAACCTAGAACTAAGGAGAAACAAGATGACCTCCAAGGTCCCTTCCAACTTTATTATTATTATTAAATGTCAGATCCTGGGGAAAACAAGTTTTAAAATACAAAATTCAAACCCCAGCATTTTTGCCTAAATATTTATTGTAAATCCATCTGCTTGCACCCTAAAATAGCCTACTTCTTAGATGACAATTTCACCTAATACATTTAATAGATAACATTATATCATTTAATCTGGTAGGCCTTGAGTTACCCATCCAATGAGTTTTATAGCATGTATATTTTTTTGCATAATACATATATAATATGTAGAAGTGGGCTGTTGGTATAATAATAATGATAATGATAATGATAATGATAATGATAATGATAATGATAATGATAATAATGATAAAAAATAAATAATAAAAATAAAATAAAAATAATAATAAAAAAAATAAAAATAATAAAAAATAAATAAAAAATAAAAATAAAATAAAAAATAGAAATAAAAATAATAAATAAAAATAAAAATAAAAATAAAAATAAAAATAAAAATAAAAATAAAAATAAAAATAAAAATAAAAATAAAAATAAAATAAAATAAAATAAAATAAAAATAAAAATAGAAATAGAAATAAAAATAAAAATAAAAATAAAAATAAAAATAAAAATAAAAATAAATAAAAATAAAAATAAAAATAAAAATAAAAATAAAAATAAAAATAAAAATAAATAAAAATAAAAATAAAAATAAAAATAAAAATAAAAATAAAAATAAAAATAAAAATAAAAATAAATAAAATAAAAATAATAAATAGAAATAGAAATAAAAATAAAAATAAAAATAAAAATAAAAATAAATAAAAATAAAAATAAAAATAAAAATAAAAATAAAATAAATAAAAATAAATAAAAATAAATAAAAATAAAAATAAAAATAAAAATAAAAATAAAAATAAAAATAAAAATAAAAATAAAAATAAAAATAAAAATAATAAATAGAAATAGAAATAAAAATAAAAATAAAAATAAAAATAAAAATAAAAATAAAAATAAATAAAAATAAAAATAAAAATAAAATAAATAAAAATAAATAAAAATAAATAAAAATAAATAAAAATAAATAAAAATAAATAAAAATAAATAAAAATAAATAAAAATAAATAAAAATAAAAATAAAAATAAAAATTGGAAGGGACCTTGTAGGTCATCTAGTCCAACCCTCAGCTCAGGCAAGAAACCCTATACCATTTCAGACAAATGGCTGTCCAGTCTCTTCTTAAAAACTTCCAGTGTTGGAACATTCACAGCTTCTGGAGGAAGGTTGTTCCACTAATTAATTGTTCTAACTGTCAGAAAATTTCTCCTTAGTTCTAGGTTGCTTCTCTCTTTGGTTAGTTTCCATCCATTGCTTCTTGTCCTGCCTTCAGGTGCTTTGGAGAATAGCTTGACTCCCTCTTCTTTGTGGCAGCCCATGAGATATTGGAACACTGCTATCATATCACTCCTCTTCATTAGGCTAGACCACAGGTCGGCAACCCGCGGCTCTGGAGCCACATGCGGCTCTTTCAGACTTCTATTGTGGCTCCAGTCCTCGTCCGCCATTTGCAGAGAGACAGACACAGAGAGAGGCACTTGTGCTTCGCTTCCCTCTTTTCTCTCTCTCTCTTTCCTCTCTCTCTCTCTCTCTCTCTCTTTCTTCTCCCTCCCTCTCTCTCTCTTTCTCCTTCTCTCTTTCCTCTCTCTCTCTCTCTCTCTCTCTCTGGGCTCCTGATTGGCCCTGCGCCCGGGTGCCCCACCCCCTGGAAGAAGCACGGCCAGGAAGTCCCTTTCCTGGGCTGGCCCCGTCCGAGGCGCACATGGCCACGGAGAAATGTGGGGTAGCCCTGGGATCCCCCCTGGGAGCATCCCACCGGAGCGTCCGCTGAGCGGGCCAGCCCTCCCGCAAGCTGCGGCCCCATGGGAGCGCAGCCCCTGAGATCCCCAGCTGGTGCTACCATTGGCCCCACTGGCCAGGAAGGCGCGCTGGAGTCCCGGCTGCCGGGAAGGTGATTGGCCCACTCCTCTCCCATCGCCCGGAAGAGATAAACAATTAGTCCCCAGTGCTGGGTTTTCCCAGCATGCAGGGCTTACATTGGTGGTGGAGATGCAGCAAAGGAGGGAGGGAGAGTGAGAGATAGAGAAAGAGAGAGAGGAAAGAGAGAGAGAGAGAGAAAGAGAGAGAGAGAGGAAAGAGAGAGAGAGAGAAAGAGCGAGAGAGGAGAGGAAAGAGAGAGAGAGAGAAAGAGAGAGAGAGAGAGGGAGGGAGAGAAAGAGAGAGAGAGGGAGAAGAAAGAGAGAGAGAGAGAATATGAATATATGTTGTCCTCCTGGACTTTTAGTAAAGAACGTTTAATGAAATATTTTGATTTTTTTTAATTAAGAGATGAGGTATGGGGATAATTATGCTGTATTTAAAGATGGTAGATAAGCTACTAAAATTGTTTTCACCTGTTGGGATGAAGGAGAAAGTTGTTTTCCCCTCTTTCTCCTGCATAATTTTTTTTTCTTTGTAGCAGTTCATTGATTTCATAAATGCAACACATTTATAGTTTTTTTATACATAGCATAAAGGTAAAAAAGGATATATGCAGATGTCAAAATGGTTTTGGGGCTCCCAGTGTTTTCTTTTCTGTGAGAAACGGGTCCAAGTGGCTCTTTGAGTGTTTAAGGTTGCCGACCCCTGGACTAGACATTCCCAATTCCAGCAACCATTCCTTATATGTTTTAGCCTCCAGTCCCCTTTGTTGCTCTTCTCTGTACTCTTTCTAGAGTCTTAACATCTTTTTTACATCATGGTGACCAAAACTGGATGCAGTATTCCAAGTGTGGCTTACCAAGGCATTGTAAAGTGGTATTAACACTTCACGTGATCTTGATTCTATCCCTCTGTTAATGCAGCCTAGCACTGTGTTGGCTTTTTTGGCAGCTGCAGCACACTGCTAGCTCATATTTAAGTGATTGTCAACTAGGACTCCAAAATCCCTCTCACAGTTACTACTATTGAGCAAGATGCCACCTATACTATACCTGTACATTTGGTTTTTCTTGCCTAAATGTAGAACCTTACTTTTTTCACCATTGAATTTCATTTTGTTAGATAGAGCCCAGTGTTCAAGTCTATCAAGATCCTCCTGTATCTTAAGCCTGTCTTCTGGAGTGTTGGCTATTCTTGCCAGCTTGGTGTCGTCTGCAAATTTGATGAGTTCCCCATCTATCCCCTCGTCCAAATCGTTGATGAAGATGTTGAAGAGCACTGGGCACAGAACAGAGCCCTGGGGCACCCCACTACACACTTCTCTCCATGTAGATGCGGTTCCATTGAGGACCACATGCTGAGTACGGCCAGTCAGCCAGCTACAAATCCATCTGGTGGTGATGCTGTCTAAACCACATTTTTCTATCTTATCAAGTAGTAGGTTGTGGTCTACTTTATCAAATGCCTTACTGAAGTCCAAGTAAATTATATCCACAGCATTCCTCTGATCCACTAATTTTGTCACTTGATCAAAGAATGCAATAAGATTTGTCTGGTATGATCTGTTTTTGACAAACCCATGTTGGCTTTTAGTAATGACTTTGTTTCCCTTAGGTGTTCGCTGATTCGTTGTTTGATTATCTTTTCCAGAATCTTCCCAGGTATTGAGGTCAGGCTGATAGGTCTGTAATTTCCTGGATCCATTTTTTTTCCTTTTTTGAAGATGGGAACTACATCAGCTCTTTTCCAGTGCTCCAGGATCTTTGAAAAATATAGTTCAGTGGTTCTGAGATCACATCTGCCAGTTCCTTCAGAACCTTGGGGTGTAATCCATCTGCTCCTGGTGATTTGAATTCGTCTAGGCTGGACAGGTGCTCACTTATCATTTTCTTGCCTATCTTAACTTGTGTTTCTATTCTGTTTTTTATGGCACTATTTTTGATAGGTTGGGCTGTTTTTTCCCTTTGTGTAAAGACAGATGCAAAAAAATGAGTTAAATAGTTCTGCTCTCTCCCTGTTGCTTGTCACCTTCTTGCCACTTTCCCCCACTAATGGACCAATAATTTCCTTAACTTCTTTCTTGTTTTTTACATGTTGAAAGAAGCTTTTTTGTGTTATTTTTGACTTTTGTTGCAAGCCTTAGTTCATTTTGAGCCTTAGCTTTCCTCACTTCATCTTTGCAGGCTCAGGCTATTTGCTGATATTCTGCCTTAGTTATGTGCCCCTCTTTCCACTTTTTATACTTGTCCTTTTTGTCTTTCAGTTTATCAGAGAGTTCTTTATGGAACCATGCTGGTTTCTTTTAGGAGCTGTTATTTTTCTTTTTCGTTGGCATTGTGCTAGACTGGGCTTTTATAATCTCACTTTTCAAAATTTCCCAAGCTTCTTCAGTTGTTTTCCTCTTGAGGATTCTCATCCATGGAATCCTTCCCATGCTCTCTCTAAGTTTGTTGAAATTAGCTCTCTTAAAGTCCAAGAGTCTAGTTTGACTGTGTTCTATTGCTTGTGCTTGCATAATGTTGAATTCTAATATTGCATGATCACTCCCCCCCCAAGGTTGCTGTGGTTCCACACCTTCTATCATTTCATCTCTGTTAGTGAGAATTGAGTTCAATATGGCTAATCTCCTAGTTCCCTTCTCTACTTTTTGGGAGACAAAGTTGTCTGCTAGGTTTGTCAGGAATCTGTTTGATGTTGATGTTTATTTCTTATATAGAGAGCAACTTCACCTCCACTTTTATTTGTCTGTTTCTTTTAAATAATTTAAATCCCTCTAGCTGTGTGTTCCATTTGTGGGTTTCATCCCATCAAGTTCCTGTAATGGCAACAATATCATATCTGCCCTCATTTACCTGAATTTCTAATTCATCCTGTTTATTGCTCATACTCTATGCTCTGGTGTATAGACATTTGAGTCCTTTATGACTGACTCTGTGTTTACTTTCTACATAACCTGTGTGGTGCCTGAGTTCCCCTATTTTCTTACCACCTGTTTGATTAGTGCACTTGGTGTCGCACTCACTATTAAAAGCTTGATTTTGCTTGACAGCTAGTTTGATATTCTTGTCCACACACACCTCTATGTTACATGCACTGATAACCCTATAGTTTTTAGATTGCAGGGTACAAGAATGTTCTGTACCAATTAACTCACTGTCCCCATTGTTCAGTTTAAATATGTCTCCAGAAAATCTGTGAATTTATTGCCAAGTAACTCAGTCCCTTTCTTTGATGGAATGCAAACCATTTCTTTTGTGCAATTTTTTCATTGGACCAGCTGCAGACTTTTTGACTAATATACCCAAAGTCTCCCCCTTTACACCACTCCTTTAGCCACATACTGAATTCTGCTATATGCTGGCCTTTTCCATTTTGTTTCTTATACACTGGTAAAACCTCTGAAAAAGTACACCTATAGCCTATGCAGCTAAATTCCTGCCCAAGTTCTGGAAATCATTCTGCACAGAAAGTACATCTTTTTGGGACAGATCGTTAGTGCCAAGATGTACAATAGCATCCACATCACAGTCCTTGCTGGCATTCTTGACTATCTTCTTGTCCCTACTGGCAGTAGCCCCTGGAAGACACCTGACCTCTTTCAAAACCACTGTATCCTTTCCTAAATTTACATCCCTTATAATTGAATCACCAACCAGAAGGTGGCTTCTCTTTTTGTATGTCTTGCTGTTCTTGCATGACTGATGTGTAATACCTGATTCACACTTTCCCCTGTCCAAAACAAGTTCTTCATTTCGGACCATGATCCCTTACTTATTTGAGTTATCATCACAACTACCTTGACCTGTCTCCTTAGTGTCCCTATTAAGGTCAGCAAGAGCACTATATCTGTTATGCAGGGACACAGCAAAAACTTTGTGTTTATGGTTCACAGCTCTCACCCTGCCAGATCCCATAGTTGTTTGATCTCTGAGCTTGGCGATTTGGCTGAAAATATTTCGTCTCCATTCGGGGACATCTTCAGTGTGCTTTGAATTGTGCTCATCTGTCAAAACACAATTCAAAGCACACTGAAGATGTCCCCCCAAATGGAAATGAAATGTTTTCAGCCAAATCACCAAGCTCGAAGATCAAACCAACAGCCCAACTACCAACAGGAGCTACTAATATTCAAACACATATGTAGAAATGTTTAATTTTCCCCCAATTTTAAGTATGACTGTGGTTTATACATCAGTTTGGAATTAAAAATATATACAGTATACTGTTACTCAATTATACATTACCTCTAGCAAATTAAGCAATCATGTGGCGATTCTATCCTCGTGTCTGGAGGCTAAGAGGATCTAAATGAGGAACAACAGGCTTCAACTGATCCCTGGCAAGACTGAATGACTGGTTTTTGTGCCAGAAGTAGCCTGGTAGTGGGCAAAGTTAGCCTGCAATACTGCATTCTAACCACTGTGCCACCAAGATGTAGTGAGTTTTCCTAAAGAACATGGCTCAAGGTTGACTCAATCTTCCATACTTCCGAGGTCGGTAAAATGAGGGCCCAGATGGTTGAAAGTACTAACTATACTGACTCTGTAAACTGCTTAGAGAGCACTAGGAAGCAGTATATATCTCTAACTGCTATTGCTATTGCTATCTTTGACAAATATTGTTATGTGTAGAATTGCTTTCAATAGTCAATCATATGGGAAAACCGGTATATAGCAAATGAGGCTCATAGGATTGTGAATATGCCGTTTTCATGTGCTTGTGATCATAGCATATTATGAAATTGGATACTGACATGGACTACAGCTATTGGCTGGCTGCTTTGTCATTGCTACTTACAATTCCACTTAAAATTTGCCTAATAATGATTCTTCTGTCCTACCATCCATTAATATATCATTCTTCCATGTGTTTTAAGCTACAATTTGTCATAGAAATTCTGCTTGAGAACAAATTGTAAAGCTATACACATAACAGACTGCTTCATTAATTCAAAATATATTTCCTTAACTTGTTTTCTTCCATAGTAAATTGATTTCCAGCTGTCTATAGACAAGAATAATGAAATGAGTTGCATTGATCCTACAAACTGCATTGATCTTACAGCTAGTTTATCTGTATAAACCATGTACAGCCATACTCTACATCCTAATGGTGAATGTGTTCAGATTTCTGTGATTTCTGACATTTTCTAATAAAAATATTCTTCTAAACTTTTTAAAGGTTAAAGTGTAAATGAAAGAAAGCCACTTGAATCAGATTTGAATAGTTCACTGAGTGTTCATTCTTATTTCTTTGAATTCAGAAAAGTTTGATTAAATTGCATGGATTATAATTTGCTAAACAACAATAACAACTTGTTGCATGGATAAACTAGTTAAATTATCAATCTATATGTGTTAAAAAGACAATATGTTTTGATAATCTTTTGAAAAGTCATTTCTATCACAAATATGCAATGCTGTGCAGATTGGGTCAGATCCAGATTTCTTGAATTAGATTTGATTCACTAAGCACTGTGTTTGTGTGTGCATATATGCATGTATGTATGAGTATGTGTCCCTGGTGGATTATTATCAGTTTGATTTCTGAATTGTTATCAGATTAATTAGGGTTCAATTCACAAAGTTTATCTGATATGGATAACTATATTTATGCATGGAGAAACTAATTCAAATTTTCCTACATTCTTTTTCTTAAAAGTCTAGACCAGATGGACAAGACTAATGCAATATAGTTGCAATACTTACATTGATCATCATCCTGATGTGATGTAAATAATTTTATTCTATGCAGCCCATTAAACTGAATGACATTATTCTTTTGTACTATTTAAGTTTAGACCTACACTAATTTTTGAGTATGCTTCAAGATGAGCATGAATCAGAACATTTTTAAATACTTGAGTGATGTAAATACCAACTGAAATGAATGTGGAACTTATGCTGAAGTCAAGGATTACTTTTAATATTGTTTGTGCCAGAAGCAAAATGGTAGCAAATTACAAAATCAGACATGCTACAAAAAAGGTCCCAGAGTGTTTGTTTAACTGTTCTTTCTATTTCTTTTTTTATTGTCAGTACAAATACTTGGCTGTTGAAGGCAGCACGATAATAGGATTTAATTTGATTTGCTGTTGGCTGAAAAATGTAAGCCACTAAGGATATAACATGCTTGGCCACAATTCTGAGTGCAAAGTGTTGCTTTTGTTGGTTTAGTTTTGGCAAAGATATTTATTCATTTTGAGTAGAATTACACTACTTATGGACCATCACCAAACCAATATTGTGGCTTGTTATTTCCTTATTTTTTCCACTTTCATTTTTGCCATAACAGGTATGAATAAAAAAGATATGTGTCATATTGCAGGCTACTGTACCAAATTGTGTTTATGAAAGTGCAGAGACAGTTAACACACATGCTTGATTTTGATTCTCATTCCATCTCATCTTTCTACATATATTTTGTCTCTCCCCAGTTTCCATTTCTTTTCTTTGTATATCACCTACTTTATGATCCATGAATGTGCATTTCCCTGATTTCATAGGAAGCACATTCAGCTATAGTAGAACATTCATTATATTGGAGCTTAGATGGAATTACAGCTATTTCTATTCAATGAATAGAGTAACTAAAGCAAAAACAAAAACACCACCTACTTAATCTCTTGTCTCCATTCAAAGGTGCCACATATTAGAAAAAATAAATAAAATGGGGGTGTTCACACAAATCTTAAACCATTATGTGGTTTATTTGGTTTTGGCTAAGTGTATTGTCTGAAGCCAGTCAATTGTGGGATTTTCAATAAGGTATACCAGGTTTATCTCAATGCACAAAACCAGTAATAACCTTTTTTAACACAAACAAGAAGTGCAAAATATTCCACGAGGGAATAAACTGGAATGTTAATTCTTCTCTTGGAAAAGACCAATTTGTATATTTCAATCTGTTAATTTCTGGAAATTGAATCCCAAAAGAGGAAAAGGTTAATGTCTTCTAGATATAGTAGACCTTTTCTGGAGGAATTTTTTGTGTTATAGATTATTCCCATGTGGAATATTTACAAAATTAATATAAACTGTAGACTTTTCCACTTTATTTAATATCTAACTTTATGATATTTCATAACTTAAATGTCACAAACTTATTTCATTGTTTCTGAATGGGCTAGTTTAATAAAAAAACCTGAATATTTAGGTTAGATTGGAAGAAGTAGAAATATTATGGATTTTAAAAATGTTTGCCACCATATAAAGATCTGACAAATAATGATCCACCCACTAAAATTGTTCTGCAGCTATTTGGATTACATCTTTTAGCATATACACAAAACAAAAGTTAATGTTATTTTGGGGGAATGTTTTTCCTTTAATATACAATAAAGTCAGTCTTATTTTATTTAGAAAATAATTTTTGCTTTCTATTAAAGTATTAGGGTAAAGTGCTAAAATGATACAAAAAAACAATTGAAACATTTGTTCCAATGTTCCCAATGTGTTAATCTGTCAATCTATATGTCTGTGTATTGGAATAACTTTTCCCTCTTTTGAGAATCGCTACATACTGTTGCTCCCTATCTGTATTAAAATATATCTAGAAATATCAATATTAAACAGTCGTTTAGTATGTGCCTTTATTAGTCAACGAGTTTTTGTATTAAAGATGGTTATTAAGTGAATAGGTTTTATTCACAGCAGGGATCAGGGCATATTTCATATAGTTGCAGTTCTTGTACAGAAAGGAGGCATGTAAGTTGATGGCTTAAGCATTTTTGCCAGTGTATACATATCATGTCAAATGATAAAAGAAATATTGTGACTCTTACATTTCTCTAGAAAGAAGTGAATGAATCATTCACCCACCAAAGCATGGAAGGGCTTTTTTTTTTTTTTTTTGCAGCTGGGACCACTTTTATTTTCTAAAATGTTCTGGCTGCAGACTTTGATCAGTGACAAAAAGGACATATTTGGATTGGGTTAAAGAGTGAAATTAATGCATTAAGCATTGAAGGTGTTTAATAAGAATGTACCCATTTCACTCCTTCATTTTAGCCTGCCCCCCCCCAAAAGCCAAATGGGAGTGAAGGCAGCAAAGCAGATATCGAAAATCTGCACATATAGAGATATAGATAGAAAGACTTTTACACCAATTTGTTTCTCAGCAAGTTCTATGTGCAGGAATCTACTAAGTTCAATAGCTCTGTGTTGTAAGTTATTTTTGTAGTTATGTTGGACTGTCTATATATCTGCAGTTTTCTTTATTACAAATATTAACATTTCTATTTTTGAAAAATGGGTTTTGCAAGGAAGTGAAGAGAATAATAAGTCACTTAGAATCGACTCCACTGTTTGGAGATTCAGAACCAAACTTTGTTTAAAATGAATTGCAAATGACCTGTAGAGTAAGGTTTCCCAACCTTTCTGGCTTTGCAGACCAGTGGTGGGGGGAAGGGGATGATTCTGTGTGAATAGCAGGCAAGTGGCATACATGCGAGCAGCTCCATTTGTGCAAGCGCACAAACCCACCAATCGCACAAATGGAGTGCATGCACACTTGCTCGCCCACTGCTCATGCAAGTGGGGATGCATGCATGCATGCCTGCACTCGCCCACCACTTCTGTGGCCCAGTCCCAAATCGCTCAAGGCACAGGAGTGTGCCGTGGTCCAGGGGTTGGAGACCCTTGCTGTAGAGAATTCATTTGGAGATTTGGAGTGACCAGCTTCACAATTCTAGAACAGTTTCTATGTTAAATCAGTGGTTGAATGCTGCACTTATGTAAGAATAGTTTATCAATATTTTCAGGTACATCTGAAGCTGAAGACTCGCACATTACTGATAAATTTCCCCAAATATAGACTATTTGAACCAAGTTTACAATTATACAGATTTCCTGACTCAGATAATGTTTCCTAAGCAGGGATCAAATATTTGTCTCCTTAAGGTGGGGAGGGGTTTCACGTAGGGGAAATCTTGTTTCTGCACATCTTGTTCAGTTCTGGGATAAGAAAGTAATGTAATGTTCAGTAACGTAAATGATTATGGGCTGTATATATTTCTTAAGGCATTGACAGTAATATCTCAGAAATTCCTCAAATAGGAAACTGCAATTTTGTCAGACACCTGAGTGGGCTATTTTATTCTGTTTTCTACTATTGCAAAGATGTGAACTGCCATCAGTTTAAAACTTACCAATATAAATATGGCTAAAACCAAATGGAAAATTTTGAGATGATTTGCCTGTTGAAAGCCCCTAGCACCAAGATCCTGTAGTAACCCAATGCCATGGCTGAAACCATGCTAGTATAGCTAGAACCACATGAAACATAATTAGGCAGCAGGTTGAACAGTTCACAAGTAACCAAACACAGCAGCATTTATTCGACATAAACAGAATGTAGGAAGATTCAGTCAGCAAAATCAAATTCTGATAGACCATGGCCACTCCACCTATATGCTCTTAAATATTAATATACTATTCCACAGAATAGCCCATTGAATAAAATTGTGAGTGGTGTATTATCCCTTTTCTATTAGCCAGATCTCCATTTTCTATTTCATTTAAAAAAGGAGAGTGAGGAATAAGAGTGAGTCCTTGCTGTTTTAGCACAATTAGGGCTTATATTTTTTTTTCAAATCACTGTTAATTAAAAAGAAAAGTCTGATAGATCTGTTTGTGAATTGATTTATGATACATACTGAAGTTAGGAGACATGCTGAATTAATTTAAATAAATATATTCAGTCTTAAAAATATTCTACCATAAAGACTATGACTTGATTGACAATTATTTACTGAATTTCTAGATCACCAAGTAACCAGAATTCTTTCTACAATTAAGATGAAAACATACCAATAAAACATTATACATTATACATAAACATAGCTAATACAATAACAAACTCAACACATAAAAATCAACAATTTCACCAATAGTTTCTTCTGTTCATGCAACAATTTTATACGCCATTTTTTATCTTGTGAGTTATGAAGAATTGTAAAATTAACCCTGACTAATTTAGTATTTGATAAGCCATATATACACTTTCAGGAAAAAATATTACAGTATACCAAAGGTGCATATGATTCATATTTAATGAACAGTAGTTAGCTTGCATTTGCATATATGTATTTTTTATATTTAGAAACTCAACAATATGGAAAATTTTTGAAATCATTGCAAACCAATAATGTATTGAAACTATTTTCTTAGCCCATCTCACAAACATTTCTTATTGATGACCAAAGGTTGTGTTTGAAGACCACCACAGCTGGAAGATATCTTGCTAAATTAATAATTTAATGTGGTTTCTTACTAGCTTGTTTTTCAAATCCATGAAGATTTTATATTGGAAAAAATGATGGCAGATTTCCCCTCTATCTCTTTGTTCCTAGTGCTAAACACTTACTGTAGCTAAGAGATCCTGACAATATTTTTCTTTATGTAATGAATTTTGTTGAAACTACTAATTTCCTTTCATAAATTACATATGGAATCTTTCTCCTTTGCTCTTAGCAGAGGTCAATAAACAGTTTCTCTGTCACTTTTTTAACTGTTAAAACTGAGCACATACTTGCTCATTATCTTTTGAAACAACAAGTGATAGTTTCATGATTATACAATTTATTTAAAAATAGAACATTATAAATACAAACTCATTTAATTATAAAGTGGGCAATTTACCAAATACAGGAATATTGACTTAAATTTTGTTCCAAGGATTTAAATATAGTAAATATATATTTATAAATATTTAATATATACATATATTAAATATAGTATACCAAGAAAAGCTAAATCTTGTTATTTTTTTTCTATGACATCAATAGGACTTATCATTGAATCCTATCCAAAGGGAGAAACTGCAAACTGTCACTCTCAGCATAAATGACAAATACAGGTCTCCCTGAAGTCAATAAGAAATGCAGGCATATGTAGTTATGGAATATGCTTAATATTAGCTTGCCAAAGAGACTCAATTATGGGGTCTTCTGAGGATAATTTGTTTCTGGTTAGAATAAATCTCTTAACCTTGATTTCCCCAAACCCTCCAAAATAATATATATATATAAATAGCCCAACATCATCAAATTTCAGAAAAAGTAAGTCAGGACCAGACATGGAATTATCTATTTAGATTTATATACTAAGCAAAATGTTGCTTAATATCATTTTTTTTCATTTTACAAAAGTATGGTCTGCTGTGACCAAGCCAAAATTCAGTGGTACATCCTATGCACAGGTCACAATTTTACTGACTCTGATCTAAGGGAATAACAAAAATCCCAACCCACCCACCCCCTTTAAAATAACCATAGTTTTTACTGGAACATCCTCTAAAAGACTCCTAGAAATGTTAATTATGTACACTGATTGACTGTCATATTATTTTAAATTGCATTCATTATCAGAGCCCAGAAGTGACAACCCATCAGAGGAAATTAATGTTCCCAAAATCTTCATGAGTTCACTTTTCCACATAGGGTTGAATTAAACTGGATTTTTCTGCAAAGTGGAATAGATCCCTTGTGGAATTTTGCTCTCAGCCAGAAAGCATCTAACAAACATCCTACTTATTTTTTTTTTAGCTAATGAGACTTTAATAGAGGACCACATGTCTATCTCAGTAGCAACACACAAGATGGATATCTGCATTATAATCTGTAGGATTTTTATAAATAAATAAATAAATAATAAATAAATAAATAGATAAATAAATAAATAAATAAATAGATAAATAAATAAATAAATAAATGGATAAATGAATGAATAAATGAATAAATGAATAAATGAATGAATGAATGAATGAATGAATGAATGAATGAATAAATAAATAAATAAATAAATAAATAAATAAATAAATAAATAAATAAATAAATAATAGCAAAACTGTTTCTTTGGTTGTGTTTGTCTTTCTATCTAAATGCATCAATTCGATTCTTTTTGTCACTCTACTATATATTAAAGGCATAACTTCAGTAGTAATACAACAAATTTCATACATAAAAGAAATATAACAAATGAGCAATAATACTGTTTAATGAAAGAGGAAATGTCAAAATGCTATATAGCAATAACCAAAAGTGTTCTTCTTGCATCTATTCATGCATTTTGTCTGAATTTTATACTGATATTGTCATAAAAACCTTTAAATATTGTATTTGGTAACAATAAGAAGGATTGGAACAGATTAGGAAAGAGAACCAGGGGAAAGAGAGAAAGGACAGTTCTTCATTCTGCTGCAAATGATAGCTCTGCTGAACTAAATATTACCATGCACTGTAGCTGGGAATGCAAGCCCTAAATTTGTCTTTCTCTGAAATGTGTCATAATTCCATATTAGGCAGTAAATGTCAATGTATATGAGCAGTTAAGTAGTAACACTGCAGAGAGACTGTAGAGGTAATAAAATACATGTCTGTCTTGAAAGGGTAAAGGCCAAGTGATTTCATAAGGTAAGAAGGATTATTGTGTGCATGCCAGGGAATGTTTTATCACAGCTATATTTTATAAATAAGTAAGCTAGACTAAAATATGCATTTTATATCAATGCTAGATTTTAAGCATCATACTTGCATAAATTGTGTATCTATTCCAAACTGAACTAAATATCAGTGATCCACATATTAGCCCTTTTCAGACAATCAGACAGGACTGGTCCCATATTTTGTTGCATCTAAAAGAAATGGAGCAGAATAATATTTGTCTCATTTTGTTTCTCTAAATCAATACTGTATTTCTTTAATTTAAGAATATTCTAGTATAACTATTCTTAAATTAATCTGGTCTCTCCATCTGTATCAGACTATAAATTTCAGATTCATAGATCAATATATTCGAAGGACTCAGATTAAACAAGGCTGGTATATAATGTGACACTGTAAGTACATATTAACCTACATATGACTCAGGTCAGACTCAATGAATATGATGAAAATTATGAATATTTGAATGTGTCTAGGATTATACTTCCATCTTAATTTCATAGTTACTAGGCAAGTGAGAATAGATATGATTCAGAAAATAAATTTGATTTGAAAATTCAAATTGATTCATCAGATTAAATCTGGATTTATCAGATTTAATATAATTTTGATCAGTTAAAATGATCAAAAAGGACTTATTCCATTTGCATTTTTACTTACGGGTTAGCATCTACTTCAATTTGATTTTCTAATTAAATATACTACTTCCTCTTCTTTTTTGTTTAAAATTTCTTTACTCTTACAGTTGACTACTGTATCACTGTGATACAGCAGAAGATAAAATATATACAACCATTCCAGGACAGAAAAGGATTTTCTTCATAATACTAATGGTATAATGGAATTACTATGGATTCTTGATTTGAACATTTGACCAAATGATTCTTATAGTATGCATGGAATGTTAATGCTGAGAAGCACGGAAGTTTATTGGTATGCTTATTTCTTCTGTCCAAATCTCTTCTCTTGACCTTAGATACAGAGCATCCAACGTACTGTGGTATGATTTCAATATGTCAGTATTTTTAAGGGTATAAAAGGTATAAAATCCATACGAAGGTGACAAATGTTAATTCTTTGCTCCTAGCAGTCTTCATTCCAGTTCAATCACAACTAGACATTTGAAAGCCTTTACCACACACATATACCAAGTCCTCAGCCTATAATGCAATGTTGATTTTTATTTATATATTGATTTATTTATTTAACATGCTTGTATATTCCAACTTTAAGATTTCAGAAGGGTACTCAAGAAGAAATAATACAGAGAACCTTTTATAATATAGTGTAGTATAAAAAAAAGCATGGTTGGTCAAGAATCATACCATGGGCCAAAGTCCTCTTGGAACAAACTAGTCTGCAATGATTTTCTAAATAAGAGTCAAAAACAGCCATACTTCTGGGGACCAAATATTCCAGAGTCTGGCTAGTGTTAATGAAAAAGCCTGTCATTTTGTCCCTACCCCATGAATGTATTTGTGGGTGGCATCTTCAAATCACCTTTCCTGATAAACAGAGTGAACAGGCAGAATCATGTTTTGGTAAGTTTCTGATACATCCGAGTGTTTTGATATATGATCCTCATTTGAATTGAAGCCATTAACCTTGTGGTGCTCACATTATCTACAAAGGCAGCCACATATAAAACTTGTTCCAATAATCTAGTCATGTGGGTCTCAAGGCATAAATTACTAGTGCCACAGTAACAAACAGCAAGTCCATTTAATTTGAACTTGTTTCTCCCATCCAGATATTTAGAGTTTATAACAATGATTTAAGAATTCTTCAGCATCTCGAGCTAAGCCCAGGGTGGTAATTTATAGTTCAATATCAGCATATTACAATAGATAAACAGATAAATGACCATGATGATAGATAAATGGATAGGTAATCTCTCCCACTAGTTTTATATAGATGTTACTAACATAGGGGATAGGATCAAATGCTGTGGTACACACAGGACCAGTTCAACTAACCATCCACATGACTATTGACTGGAACTATTCCCTGAGCTAAGATTACAACCACCATAGTCCACTGAGTTTAGACAGAACCACCACCATTCCAACCACTCCCAACCTGTGTATTAGTTCAGCAGGATGCCATGGACAATGACATTAAATGCTATCCAACAAAGATCATGTACTAGAGATATCAGTATTGTTTCTGTACCATGAACAGCAGATTATCTGCTTTCTCTAGGATCCTCTATAACTGATTCACTAACTTTTCAAAACCTTTCTTCCAAAAGTGAAAATTGGAGATAGGGTGAAAGTTGTCAAATATAGTTGGATTGAAATATGGCATATTCAAGAGAGGTGAAAAACTCTTACTTTCGAAAGCAATAGCAAAATACCCTTCTAGTGAAAAAATTAACCATCTCCTGAACCCAGACCACCCATGCCCTATCTGATGTGATATGAGCCAGCAGTGTGCTGCAGCTACCAAAAAAGCCAACACAGTGTTAGGCTGCATTAACAGAGGGATAGAATCAAGATCACGTGAAGTATTAATACCACTTTACAATGCCTTGGTACGGCCATACTTGGAATACTGCATCCAGTTTTGGTCACCACGATGTAAAAAAGATGTTGAGACTCTAGAAAGAGTACAGAGAAGAGCAACAAAAATGATTAGAGGTCTGGAGGCTAAAACATATAAGGAACGGTTGCTGGAATCGGGTATGTCTAGTTTAATGAAGAGAAGGACGAGGGGGGACATGATAACAGTGTTCCAATATCTCAGTGGCTGCCACAAAGAAAAGCGAGTCAAGCTATTCTCCAAAGCGCCTGAAGGCAGGACAAGAAGCAACGGATGGAAACTAATCAAGGAGAAAAGCAACCTAGAACTAAGGAGAAACTTGCTGACAGTTAGAACAATTAACCAGTGGAACAACCTGCCTCCAGAAGCGGTGACTGCTCCAACACTGGAAGTTTTTAAGAAGAGACTGGACAGCCATTTGTCTAAAATGGTATAGGGTTTCCTGCCTGAGCAGGGGGTTGGACTAGATGACCTCCAAGGTCCCTTCCAACTTTATTATTATTGTTATTGTTATTGTTATTGTTATTGTTATTATTCATTAAACATGAACCTCAGTCAACTGAACATTCAAATTGGCTGGCGCTGATGGCCGACACGGGTTGCTACCAGCATCCTAGGTGTCAACCAGGTACCTTCTCAAAATATAAGATGTTCCGAGTAGCGCAGTTCTTTGCAACATTGCTGGAGTTATTGCAGGAAGCTGCAATTTTTTGATGTATTTTGCAAAGTTTTTGGACATAGTTCCCAGTGCCCCGATGACAATGGGTACCACTGTTACACGTTTCATCCATAATCGCGCAGTTTCGATGGCCAGGTCGCGATATTTTGTAATTTTTCCTAGTTCTTTTTCTTCGACTCTGGCATCTCCTGGTACAGCGATATCAATCAGCTGTACACTTCGGTTCTCTACAACTGCGATATCTGGCGTATTGTGTTCCAAATGGCGATCTGTCTGTATTCGAAAGTCCCACAAGATCTTCACCCTCTCATTCTCAACAACTTTTTCCACCCTGTGTTATTATATTTATTATTATTATTATTATTATTATTATTATTATTATTATTATTATTATTATTATTATTATTATTATTATTATTATTATTATTATTATTATTATTATTATTATTATTATTATTATTATTATTATTATTATTTCTAAATAAGTCAGGAAGACACAGCTCAAGCCTATAGGTGGCAGAGATTCAAACCACTCCTATCAAATTCTGTGTTTCCCAGAAGTTTAAAATAACTACCCCACTCATTTTTACTGGACTTATCCAACTGGCACCAAAACCAGAGTGAATATGAATAATTTTATGTCCAAGAAAAACAAAAAATATCAGGTTCCTTCTTTTACCCATTCTTCTCCAAAGGACTCCAGTCATCCAGAGCAATGCCACTAATTTGAAGTTTAATAACTAAACAAGAACCAAGTTGTATTGATACTTTCTGATATTTTTGGTGCCACTAAATAGGCTAGAATCTGACTGTTGTTTTTCTTCCATTGTTGCTTTTTGTATCTTTTTAATTTCTTCTTCTGTCACAACTCCTCAAAAAAGTTGAAGCTGCCTGGGACAGGCATTTGAAAAGAGGAAATTTCACATAGAAATTTCATGTTCCATAGACCTACCACTGCTTCCCGAATTGTCACGAAAAGCCCTATTACCTTTTGGAAGACTTCAGATGCTTGGATCATTCTGATAGAATGTAGAGTTCAGAGATACCACAGTCTGCTGTTTGGCAATAAAATGTAAGCATAAATCTCTAGCAAAGAACAGATGTTAATATCTTCCACATGCAGTTCATATCTCGTATGTCTAAGAGTAAAGGCCAGATCAAATGTTTTTTTTGTCTATCTGCATCAGATGTGGAATTATTTGAGACAAATGTGAGACCTTAAACTCATGAAGCATTCTGATATTCTCTTGTAGCATAATGGTTGACATTACTCATAACATAAGTCTTGTGAAGTCTACCTACTGTGTTTCCCCGAAAATAAGACCTGGTCTTTTTTTTTTTTTTTGCCTCCAAAAGGCACCAGGTCTTATTTTGGGGAGATATATTTATCACTCACCTCCGGCACTGCCAGCTGGCCAACTTCTTCTGTGGCTGAAGGAGCAGCTTCATTCTGTAGCTGAGAATGGAGCACTGGCCTGCATTTCGCAGTCAAAGGCCTTTTTGAAATGCCACTGCAGCTGAGAACAAAGCTATGGATTGAATTGCAGTGGCCTTCCAGAAAGGCCTCTGACTGCAAAATACAGGCCTGGGGACACCACAGAAGAAGTGGGCCGGAGAGGAGAGGACTGGATGTAAGGTAAGCGGGTGCGAGGCATGTGGGGCAGCTCCATAACTCCACCCCCGCCTGAGTTTGATTTTTAGGTGTGCACCTCACCCCAAAACTAGAGCTTATTTTGGGGGTTGGGCTTATATTAGGCCCACCCCCAAAAATCAAGCTAGGTCTTATTTTCGGGGTAGGTCTTATTTTCGGGGAAATACAGTAGTAGTTCGTACAAGACCACTGCTTAATAACTAACTAGTTGGTACATCAACAGTTCCCCCGCATTGTTTCTTTAGCACAATTTAACATGCAGGTGCTCACAACCAGTCATCTTCAGAACATCTTCATCTTTTATGATTTTTTTGTACTACATACAATTATTAATTGTATGAATGACATAATATCTATTGTTTCCATTAGCAAACATAAGTAGTAATGAAGCCTACTCTAGCTAAATCCCTGATATTTTATACTATACATGGCCTTGGTATGTTTTGAAGTAGATCAGGTCTGTGAAGGTACCTGCTTCCTCATCCTAGTAACAATAATGTGTATGTGAATCATCTTTACTCAAGTCATTTAATTGCATGATTTAGCCATTAAAAGCTTAATCAATTTTAGGCAGCATACACATTTAAGATCAGTATACCTTTAGGCCTACTAGTAACAGTTTAGTTGTGATTTACTGATATTTTATAATGTCCACACCATGTATCAGTACTTGTCCCTATATTAGTAGACTTCCAAAAGTCTTTAGTGCTTCAAATGTAACTTGGGGAAAAATACATAGGAACACAAAACCAAAAACACTCAAATATTAAATTCACATTTTGTCTGTAATCATACCTCCTCAGATTTCTGTTCAGATACATATATGCCCTTAGTGCTGGATAGAATAAGATAGCTGCCTCAGGGAGCAATTGCTTGGATACAATAGCAAAATCAAGGGTTACAAAGCTTGGATGGCAAAGGGCCAAAGTTAACCATTTGAAGGAACTCTGTTATCAAAACTTTATAATGTAAGAAAATGAAACAGTTTTATTTATGATATTATGATGTTCCTTGACAAAACATTGTACATCTCTCTGGACTTGCATGACATACAATTTTTCAACCCAAGGACAAATCAGTGTATCACAAGAAATTTTCCTCACTTAACTGAGTTCATATCTGAAAAGTGAAAAAGCAATTTTAACTAAATATATTCTTTCCCAACTCATTCAATAGGACAGCATATAAGAGTAATTGCATAATGTCAATTATGTGTTTATATTAGGCACATAAACATGATATCAATATGTATTTGTTTTGTCTTTCCAGGTGACTCCATCCTCTATGTTTTTTGCAAGCAATCAGCTGCAGCAGTTGAAATGATAGCTCAGTTTTCTCCTTTCAGAATAGCAGCACTGAAGCCTATCTGGAATATCTTGAGAGTACTGCTGTGGAATATTTTTTTTTATGGCACCATGAAGTTTGTTGTTTGTTTCTAATTCATTTAGAAAGTGACATATATCCTGCCCCTGTTGTAGGGATTTTCTGTTGCTGAGCCTCTAGCAATGGAATGCCAGCTTGCTGAATTTTTTCCCCCAAAGAGTAAATGCAATTCATCTTAGCCTTTTATCCGAAATATTTTATTTTTATATTGTTACAATTGGGCTGCCATTTTAGGGATGGAATTGGTCTTACAGATAAACAATATTTCTTTTTACAAACAAAATTTAATCAGCACCATATATTCATTGCAGATTACAGGAGAGAAAACATTAATAGAAATATTGTGACTGCAAAATATTTAGCTTCCCCTTATGAAACATTCACCCAAAATTAGCTCCATGATAAAACAAATAAAACAGATATGGCTGCTGTCTATATAGTTTGGTCTTAGCCTTGGTGATATTGATGTTCCAATTATGACATTTTGATCATGAGTTTAATTTTACCTTAGCAGATAATCTTTTTTTCCTCAAAAGCTGAATTACATTTCAATAATTGTTGGAAATTTGCTCATTTTATTAGTAGTTTTAACACATAAGAATTTGTAACAATATAGGTAGTCCTCAACTTACGATAACAATTGAGCCCCAAATTTATGTTGCTAAGTGAGAAATTTGTTATGTGAATTTTGCCCCATTTTACGACTTTTCTTGCCACATTTGTTAAGTGAATCACTGCAGTTGTTCAATTAGTAACATGATTGTTAAGTGAATCTGGTTTCCCCATTGACTTTGCTTGTCAGAAGGTTGCAAAAAACAATCACATGACTTTGGGACACTGCAACCGTCAGAAATGTGAGTCAATTGTCAAACATCCAAATGTAAATCACGTGACCCTGGAGATGCTGCAACAGTCATAAGTGTGTAAAATGGTCATAAATCACTTTTTTCAGTGCTGTTGTAACTTTGAACAGTCCCTAAGTGAACTGTTGTAAGTTGAGGATTACCTATACTAACTTGGATTTTATTTAGGATCCAAGTTGCAAATGTAGTGAAGCACTATGAAAGACAGGATAAATTTCAATTTTACAGTATATTTTATTCATTTGTTTGCAGAGAGAGAAGAGCTTTTTTTAGAAGTAAATTTGTGTAATAAAACCAAAGTACTACTTTGTACATTTATGGGTCCCTGAAGAATATTACTCTTCTCAACATTCAACACACAGTTATCCAAAGCAAAAATTAAAACTAAATTTTATGGGAGGAATCTTACTGCTCCCTAAGCCAACTCCCACTGACTTTTGAATTCCCAGTCAGTATACAAATGAGGTTCTCCTGATGGTAGATTGTGCCAATAACGTAGGTTTTTCTCTAGGTAGCTGCTACAAATATAATGAATAGATTAATTAAATAATGCTCAGTCTGTTTCTTCCCTGAAAGATTTACACTTGAGCAAATATTGAAATATTGATGGAAAAGGTGGAACTCTAGAGATTTTTCTAAATAAATTTATGACTATGGTGTTAAAAAGATTCATGTGTTATGTTAACCTCATCAGTTCTTGCTATCCTTTACACTTTTTCCTAACCAAGAATAATCTAATAATCAGAGCCCAATATTTTAGATTCATATATATTGGGATGCAAAACCAGTCCTGTTCAAACTATTCATTTTGGTTGTTTATTTCACTTTCTCTTACAGTACTTTTCCCCATAAAGTGCATTCAGAGCAACAAACAATAAATAAGATGGCCAAGAATGAACAGAGGAATTACAAAGACTACTTTCATAATGAAATAGTGAGCTGGAATTTATTAGGACCCTTAACTTTATACACAGGATTAAGTACAAACCTTGTTTATTATCACACTATATGTGTAAAATTGCCGACCAATACAAAAATATCTTCAGATTTGCAATTTTTCATTATCTACTGCTAATTATATCTATCTATATGTCTTGTATTTTATTTCATTATGATTCTCCTTTTATTATTCCATCCACTGATGGCCGGAAGAAGAATACTTCTTTCTCAGGATAATATTCAGTCTGTCTAATAAGGTGGACTGGTAATGCAGCCAACGTATACCATAATAAATCTGTTTTTATATAAAATATCATAAGACTCCTCAATATTTGCTTGCAACATACTGGCAAGGTTATTATTTACATAATAAATATGATCATGTTGAAACAGCTAACAAAATAACAAAATGTCAATAATAAAATGACTTTGGTATATCATTCATTAAAACACAAGAAAAAATATTTTAATAAATGATTATCTGAATAAAAAAGTTTCTCTTTGGGGAGATTATTTGATGATCATAGGGCCACCATTGAGAAAGTGTTGTTCCTCGTCATATTTCTTATAGAACTGAACAAGAAAACGGAATTTCTTTGATGAAGTTTAATCTTAGACTGGTACATAAAAATTAAAAAGAAAATAATAAAAAGAATCAAGTCATTAAGGGCTATAAAATTCAATATCAGCACTCATTAAAGATGTATACAGTATGTAGTATGAATATTATATGATATTTTACTAGAAGCATGTACATTAATAAATCGCTTAAAATAATATTCTATCTATCTATCTATCTATCTATCTATCTATCTATCTATCTATCTATCTATCTATCTATCTATCTATCTATCTATCTATCTATCTATCAACTACCTACCTACCTATCTATCATCTACCTATCTCATGTTTTCAGACACATAGAAGTTTAAATAATGGCAGGATAGTTACAATAATTTTGGAACTTGTTTTATTTTTAATGAGCTGAAATTATATACAGTTTATGTGGGATAAATCTTATAACATCCATCCGGTGAGGCTTTCTGAATAGTATTGCCTTTCTTCATTATTGCCTTTCTTATTTATATCCATGTGGGTATAAATGCACCTAAAAAGTCTTGCCTTTAATAAATCTTAGCCAAAAGATTTTAGCCAAAAAAGCTTCCAGTTTGATCAGAATCCATTATCAGCTTATCCTGAAACATTATTTCCCTTAAAATGCCAATACTGCACAATTTTAGGCACATATATGAGAAATACCTTCAAAATACTGAAGCTATTGGAGAATTATTACAGGGCAATGTTTATGAGCAGCGCTCATTCCCTTATTACCATTTCTCTCTATCCAGATGTGATTTTGCACAGATTTATTTCCAATCTGCCTGTAAGGATAAAACTGAAGATAAGAAATAAGACACAAATGATCTTACTGAACTACAAGTTGTAACTCCCATCCATAGCAATATTTAAAGACTCTTAAAAATAAAAAAGAAATAAAAAAAGAAATAAGTAACAGAGACCATAAAATTAGGAACACTCTGTTAGATCAACCGAGAGTCCATTTAGAATCAGGTATCACATAGTTACAAAATATACAGACATCTCCTGCTTAAATATCTTAGCCATTGGCACTCAGAGACATGCAATGACATATTTTAGAGGTTAGGGTTAGGGTTAGGGTTAGGGTTAGGTCTTCATCATCATCATCATCATCATCATCATCATCATCATCTCTCTCTCTCTCTCTCTCTCTCTCTCTCTCTCTCTCTCTCTCTCTCTCTCTCTCTCTCTCTCTCTCTCTCTCAACTTGATGACTTGTTAGAATGAAAATTAGCATCTTACCTAAAGCATGCTTCAGGCTATAATTTTATTATAGTTTTACTCAGACACTGGTACCAGTAAAAAGACTTGTAGATAATAACGGATGATAAAATAGATTGCTTGACTGTAGGTGAAAAGTCATTGCTATCATTTATAATAATAATCAGCAGGAAATCATATGCCTTCACTGTATGCAGAAAATACATTTGAAGTATGTCCTACTGTGTCATCTAGAAGCCAAGAAAAATAGATTTGCAGAGTTACTAAAATGGTGAAGAGAGATATAAAATGGTTTGTAGCATTGTAGTTTGATTTCAGAAAGACTTTGATGAAACATTCACTCCTAAAAGGAGTTAGCAAACTCTAAAGAAGGCATCCTTGCCACCCAAGCTAAAGTGATTATTGCCTACTTTCAACTTAAAAAGTCAGACAGAAGAACTTGTGCCAGATTAAAACATAACATCTTTAATATAGACTTGTACTCTAATAAGCAATTAGTTTAATATTGTGGACAAAATGATCTACTAATTTGTCCCATATACTCTCATGTCTAACAATTACAAATCATAATTGAAATGAAAAAATGTCCTTTAATGGGAGCAGAACTTCAAGTATTTGTAATTTGGCTTCTGCCAAAATTCTTGGGTTACAGCTATTATTGGCATTTAATTTGCAGCTCTCTTGCAATCATTTAGGATGAAAATAATAGTTTATATAATATATACAGTTTACATATTATATAAATTGTACGCAGACTGTGATCCATCCAGGGCCCAAAAGTTGGAGTAGCTATGCTGCCGGCAGTGATGAATTCCTCCAAATTATTTATTCTTTTCATGGCTTCAGATGATTTCTCTTATATTTTTTTAGAGACAGGGCTGTAGTATGTCACACAGAAAATTAACATCTCTGCATTAGGACACCAAATTAAAACAAAATGTTACTCATGAAGAAGGCAAATATTACTGTTACTGAATTGTTACTGTTATTGAAACATCAGGTTTCAAACAGGTTTAAAATATATGGCACACCATAGTTTTCTCTATGTGTGAATGTTCAAGTCTTTTACTTACAGGAAAAAGATAGATGGACATTTTACAATGTTTAAAGGAATCTTAAAAGATGACTTAAAAAAAATACTGATATTTTTGCCTAGCCATAATTAAAAACAAATTGGGGAACAGTAAGATCTACAAGGTTGGTCCTTTCATTACTAGGCTGTTACTGGATTTCATCAGAAAAAGCCACAATGAAAGTCAACCTGAAACTTGAATATTTTCTTTTGAAAAAACAAAAAATTGTTTGAGAAGCATGGTAGAATTTCACACAAGACTATGGATTGCACATTCTTATTGTTTAAACTACTACTAACACTTCTTACGTATTCCATTGGAACTATGCAGGATTTTCAGATTATTAGTTCCATTTACTGAGTTATCACTTTTAAAATTATGATGTATTGAAATTTGTACAGGTTTCCTTGCATGGAACCACTGTCTACAGAAGGATTCTTCATGATCAGATAATAATTACTCTAATTGTTTTCTTCCATTCAATTGTATTCATTATTGGAAACTGCCTGGCCAAGTCCCTATAGTTTTCTTGACAATGTTTTCAGAAATTTTCCATTGCTTCCTTCCTAGAGTTGAGGGAAAGTGACTGGTCCAAGGTTAGCCAGCTATCTTTGTGCTGAAGGTTTGACTAGAGATTTCCCCAGTTTGTTGCCTTACAACTATATCAATCTGGCTCTTTGTCTCAGAATACACTAACCCAGAATGTTGTCCACCCCAAGGATAAAACACCCAGACACAAACTGAGCAATGTGGTATATGCAGTACAATGCAGTGAGACATGTGCAGATCTGTACATTGGGGAAACAAAACAACCACTTCACAAATGCATGGTACAATGTAGGAGAACAAACACATCAGGGCAAGAGTCAGCATTTAAAAGACAAAGGCCACTCTTTTGAAGACAGCAAAGTCCACATTTTGGACAGAAAGAACCGCTAGTTTGAAAGAGGGGTCAAAGAGGCCATTTATGTCAAAATTGAACAGCCCTCTCTCAACAGAGGGGGAGGGATATGACATCTTCTATCTCCTGTCAACAACAGTCCTTTCAGCTGTTCCAAGAAGGCGCCACACCCATTTGCACTATTCAGATGATCCTGGGGACACAGATAAACCTCCAAGTGGTCTCATTGACTCTCTAAAAGAATGCAAATGACCAGCTGTCTGTAAAGAATATAAATCTTTCCATTCCCCACTATCCAGTCAGAGTTGAAGAAGCTTCTTGGATGAGAAGTGAATCGTCTTCAAAGAAAAACAAGAAAGTCCATTGCCTCTTTGAAAAGCACCTTTAAGATATCTATGCAATTTATTATCACAATCCCCCTCACTGCTGCCACTAAATGTTTAAAGAACCATACCTGTTGATTTCTGTTTAATTTCATGGACAAGTTTCAATGTGTTCTTCATCTTGAAAATAAGTTTATCACACAAAAATATTCTGCAACATTATCTTTTATGTGTTCTCTCAATTAGTAATATGTCATTAGTTTACTAATTTTCTTAATTTCTAGCTCCTGGTAGCTGTTGAACTGTATGCCAGATGGAACTGAACTGATGTCAAAATCCCAAAGTAACTTCTTAGAAAGCTTTCATCAATATGGTTTCAATTGTCCATTGTCCATCAAATTAGAGGTTACAAGCTGCCAAGTTTTTCACTATAGCAATAATATTGGATTGCCATACATTATATTCAGTATAATACATTGTTATATATTATATTATATTTTCTATTTAAATTATAGAAACATAAGTTCCTTTCTAAAAGTTTGTAGGTGACATAAAGCAGAGCAATTGGCCTGTAACTTTGGGGAAGGTTTGGATCCTTCTCTGGTTTTAAAATTGTGATAATTTTAGTCTTCTTGAATATAAGAGGCAGCCATCCTAAGTATAGTATGGAATTAAAAAAGGAAGCAGGCCAATGTTTAGTTGCTCGTCCACAGTTCTTCAGTTGTTCTGGGTACATGCCTTCAAGACTTGCAGCTTTACCATTTTGTAAAGAATCTAGCCCCCTCTGCACTTCTTTTGGTATAAATGGGATTGAGTATAAAGCATGTGGTGGAAGATCATGCTTCAACAGTCTAAGTTCAGATTTACTCTGTCTGGCAAATTTCTTATATGTTGTCCTTGAAGTAGAGATGAGATGGTTAGCTATGGATTCCATACAGACAGTAGAACATTCTCTTGATGGTATGCATGATGAATCCAATTTTCAAATAAGGGATCAGGTTTTCTTGCTAGAATGGGTAAAGATTAGATTTTCTATAGTCCTACTGAGGTCATAAACCAGTAAATATGATAAACAAAATAAAGTTTAAAACAGAAATAAAATACATTTGTAAAACCAGTGCTTTTTTTGTAAAAAAATAAATAAATAAAAGGTGCTGGAACCCACACACGTCATACAACCCGCCTTGCCTACCCTACAAGGTTCCATCCAAAAAAGGTGCCGGAACTCCGTTCTGGGCATTCTATGACAAAAAAAGCCCTGTGTAAAACAACCTAATATCTACAAGTGAGGTGCAGGATATATCCTATATTAAATTATAATGTAAATACAGAAATTATATTAAATATGATAACATCTAAAATTACAACAAAGTAATAGTATCTAAAATTGGCATCAACAAAGTAATAATATCTAAAATTTAAATAAAATATCGTTACAAAGAATGCACTTCAGAAGATGGACCATCAGGATCTGACAGATACTCTGTGCTGTTGCCCCTACATAGGGGTACTTTATCTATGAGCAGCACCTGAGCATAAGCTGAATTTGGGGAAATAATAGGATATCTATAGTAGTATGAATCTGGTTTGTATGCCTCTGTAAAAGGAGCAATGAAGACAAACATGTCCTGCAGTTTTCAACTCTCTGAAATCAAAGGGGCAAAGAGAAGGTGACAAAGAACACTGCAATGAAAGCAAGGTTTGTATTATAATTAACTAAGCGGTGCGGTATTGGGGGTTTGAAAAGAAGAAAATGTTTTGGAATGCAAAGTGGCACCTGTGAATAACTTCCTAAAACAGATGAAATTTATTGTTCATAAATATAACAAAAATACCATTTGGATGATTGCTATCCCAAGTATTAAATATTGGACTGAAAAAATTGTTTATTCTGGGCCCATGAACAGGAGCTCTATTGATTTCATAGAAAGAGGCGCCGATATTATTTCCTATGGTCAGTTTTAATGTGCTGTTTAAAAATCAGTTACCTTTCTGTAATTAATTTGTATTATGTATTATTTCATTTTTATATATTCTGTCTTACAATCTTTTATATTTGGGGACTTTAAAATATTATTTTTAATATTTTTAAATAACTGTATGTTATTATGTTTAAGGATCTACATTTTTTTTCTAGAATAGTACAAAACTAGGCACAACATAGTCTCAGAGAAAGATCCAGCTGCTTAAAACATGTGAGTGGCCCCTGGTATTCTGAAGAACATTTTTAATTCAAATACAAAGGATTGAACTGCTCTAAATATTACCACATAGTAGTATGCCAGCTAATGTCATCAATCTGTTGTCACTGAATGTCAATACATCTGTCATCAAAAGAACAAAGTCTGTGTGCACCTTCCTTCAGATTAAAAGTTTGCATGCAACTTCCTTCAAATTAAAAGAATATGACACATTTTAAAGTAATCGTGATAGCCAGGTCTGCTTAATATCACATATATTATAGATAGCTGCATCAGCTGACTTTGCAGGAAGTAAAAAAAAAAGGTAAAATAGAAAAAAAAAACCTCTAACACTCTACTAATCTCCCTTTGAAAGGATTTCCAGAAGTTAGATACAACTAGTTCAGTGGTGGGATTCAAATATGTGAACAACCGGTTGGATGCCGCTTCCGGAAGTCCATTCTGGACCTGGGCAACAAAAAATTAGCTACCAGTTCTGCCAAAGTGGTGCGAACTGGTGGAATCCCACCACTGAACTAGATGAAAGTTTATCCTTAATAATAATAATAATAATAATAATAATAATAATAATAATAATAATAATAATAATAATAATAATAATAATAATAATAATAATAATAATAATAATAATAATAATAATAATAATAATAATAATGATGATGATGATGATGATGATGTTGGAAGGGACCTTGGAGGTCATCTAGTCCACCCCCTGCTCAGGCAGGAAACCCTATACCATTTCGGACAAATGGCTGTCCAGTTTCTTCTTAAAAACTTCCAGTATTGGAGCATTCACCGCTTCTGGAGGCAGGTTGTTCCACTGGTTAATTGTTCTAACTGTCAGGAAGTTTCTCCTTAGTTCTAGGTTGCTTCTCTCCTTGATTAGTTTCCATCCATTGCTTCTTGTCCTGCCTTCAGGCGCTATGGAAAATAGCTTGACTCCCTCTTCGTGGCAGCCACTGAGGTATTGGAACACTGCTATCATGTCGTCCTTCTCTTCATTAAACTAGACATACCCAATTCCAGAAACCGTTCCTTATATGTTTTAGCCTCCAGTCCCCTAATCATCTTTGTTGCTCTTATCTGTACTCTTTCTAGAGTCTCAACATCTTTTTTACATCGTGGTGACCAAAACTGCATGCAGTATTCCAAGTATGGCCTTACCAAGAATAGATGTACCAAAACGTCTTGCAACTTATTCAGCAATCCAAGAAAAATGACGTTGTAAAATTGTTTTTTCTTTCTACATACTTTAAACACTTGTACAGTAAAAAATGAAGGAATGCACCGATTGAGGAACTAGAATTTTATGTATATTCTACAATCTAGACTGTAGAAATAGCATCTCATCTGAAGTGCGTAAAAATAATTCTTCCCCTTCTTTCAATGAAAAAATATTTTTGAATGCTGAAACAGAAACAAGTGTTCTCCTGAGAACTAAGAAAAACATTCATGGATAGTTTGTTTTGACTTTATTGTTCTTTTTCATATTTTTTCTTATGAGCACATTTATGTTTATGATTCATTAATTATTTTCATGTATTTTTCTTCATTCTTCTTTGCAAGTAAATATTGCAATAGGCCTTCTTCTCACTCTTTATTCTCTTGACACCTATGTTTATTATTTCACATTTATTTATTTATGGATTTTGTTAACTTCTTTATTATTGTTTTTGTTTCTTACTTCCTCAGTGAAAATTGCCTTCTTTTCTTCTGCATGTTTTACTATTTCCTGTTTCCTTTTTAAAGTTGTTACCGGTAGATAACTTAAGCTGTAGCCAAAGAACACTTTATATTAGAAACAAGGCAATCACTAAAAAAGTCTACTTTGCTATAAATATTATAACATATTATACAGCTCTTCCCTATTCTTCTGTCACACAGTTTTAAAATCATGTTAGTGTTGAACACCTATGTTCTTATGAGTCATATATTGTTTTCTACAAGTTGATCAAAAACCTTGTGGGATGGGGTGCTCGGTTAAAATCAAAAGCAAAGCATAAAGAAAAAAAGCAAAGCATAAAGAAAGCAAAAGCATAAAGTCAAAAGCAAAGCATAAAGAAAAAGATATTTATAAATGATTGCTTCCCTGGTTTTAGCCACAGAGCAAACCAATATATCAATTATATAAATATTGTGTTGGCAGCTTTGAGGTTATGCTTTCATCCCAGCTCCACCAAGGAAATGGTGATGTGCTCACAGATGCTTCTAAGGAAGCCTTGGAGGAGGGGAACTTCATTGCTAATCTACATCAGCTGAACAGCAGCTGTGACACCCAGCAGCTTTTGGTTTGTTTTTTTTTACTGACATTTCTTCCATGTCCTGAAGGATCATTCCAATCCCAAGGGCATTGATCATATCGCCCTCAGAACAAAGCATGCACCTTCTCCTTTATGTACAGCTAACTGTGAACTTTCTGTTCTTCAATAACTTAAATCCACTTTATCTATGCTACAAAGTTCTGGATGACTAGATGCTGCTGGTTGGCAGCAAAGGGTTAGTTTTATGTTCTCCTTTCTGTTATGCATTCGAGGTTGTAATTAAGTTAAAAATTAAAGTTAAAAAGTTAAAAACATTAGAAAATTAGTGGAAAAGATGACTTTATTTACATGACCTTCCTTTTTTATTTCATACATATGGAAAATAGGATAAATTCAGACATGCTATAATCTCAAGAATTGGATATGACTGCCCACAGTCCTAGGACATAGTGTGAGATTGGTATGTATACATAATTTTTTATCTTTGTTGCTTTCAGGTTTTTTTATGGTTTTTATTCTATCAACAGAATTAAATTGCTTAGTGAAATAAGACAAATTGTTTCATAGAATTCCTATGATCAGTTATGAGAAAGTATAGGTTTTGTTGATGATTAAAAAATGAATTGTGAAGGAAAATAAAAATAAACTTCAGTTGAAAAACAAGGTTTTGAATTCTGCATTTCTCCACTGCTTTGGTTAGCCAGTCCTATTTGCCCATTCTTACCTATCCTCGTGGGTTGCCTGAAAGAGATGCGTTTACAAGGAAAGAGAGAAGTTGGGGGAAAATTGATATATGAAAGAAACTATATTGCAATATACTGTTTCAGAACAGTAATCTCTGTTAAATTTCCAAATGTTTATTAAAAGTAATATTCTTGATGTGCTGTGTATAATTCAAGAAAAGATCCTGTCTTCAAGCTTTGAGCCAAATTTTCACAAGCTTTGAGCCTGCGAAAGTGTTACCATCCTATGACAACTTCATGACTCTAAACAAAAAAAGAAAGAAATGCATGCTGCATTATGCTGGTTCTTTGCCTCTCATTATTACAATAGACCAACTGTCAGGATTTTTTTTTTATTGTAGCAAGTATGTATACAACAAAGTGTTTCTCTCTGAATGCATAAGTGTGATGACTTGTTTCTAAGAGTGGGTTTTTCTTTTACACCTTTTTGACAATTAAGTTTTACCCTCCTCTTGGTTAAAGTAACTTTCACTCCCACTGAGTTCTCAATTCAGCACTTGATAATCTGTAGCAGGATTAATTTGCTCTAAGCTCATTTAGCTGATTATGGGATGTGGAAACTACATTTTATAAACTTTCCACTATCTCTAACACTTGTCTAATACTTGTAGTGGCCTTATCTATTACTGTCCAACTGCTGTCAAATTGGTCTTGCCTGCTGCTCTGGGCCTGAAACTGGAGGATCTCTTTCTATTCTCATCCCACACATCCTCATTTGGAATTACTTCTTTGGTGTGGGTACTAGAAATAGTCTTGATTATATTATTGGGATTCTTTTTATCTGCTGGCAGAATTCTGCTGTCACTCAGGTCAAGCAATCCACTCAGTTCCTGCTGCTTGGTTCTATGCCCTTCCCCTCTTGGCTTCAGTTTCCTCCAGAAGACCTGTCTTTGGCTTAGCTGGTTTATGCTTTTGGCTCTTTCATTCCCAGCTACACTACCTCACTGATTCTCCATGGGTTAAATATCCATCTGACTTTTCTGGTTTACTGTTTCTATTCAATGCCTGTGTCCTTTTCCCCATTATCATCTTGTCCCCACATCATGGGTTTCCTTCTCTCAGATCTAAAATCTAACTATTTTATTTAGGCCCTATGGTATAATGCAGGCCAAACATCGATTGTCGAATAGTACATCATAGAGCCTCAGCAAATATATTTCAACCATATTCATCTTCTTTTACCCATTGTGTTTTGCTGCCACTGAAGGAGGCAATGGCAAACCACCTTTGAAAAAGCTTGCCAAGGAAATTGCAGGGACTGCAGACATGATTGAACAGAAGAAGAAAAAGACATAGCAGTGTGAATGATTGTTTAGAATATTGCATCCACTTTCAATGGGTCTTTAAAATGAAGACTGAGCAGGAATATGATGCTATTGACCTCATTACAATCCCTGCCTACATTAAAACTCAATAAAACATTTGTCTTAACATTTCATAGACTATTTTGTTAACAAGGTTAATCGATTGGTTTTTAAGATAACAAATCTTATGAGTGATATATTGCAACTGATGATTTTTTCACAGTGTTTCTTAATTCTGTATATTATTTTTCTACAGACATAGCAAGGAAAAACAGAAGAGACTTTTATTAGTCACCAGTTTCAGCTCAGTCCACCAGGTAATCAAATCTTTTGAGAGAGTTTCCTGCCACATAATCAGATCTTATGAATTGAGAACAGGTATGGGATCTTTTTGATATGCAGTAATTATATTTTTGTTGCACACAATTTCTTCTTTTCTATCACAAAACTCCAATTCTTTGAAAAATTATAAAATGGACTTTGGCACTTGATAGTTTATCCATTATTTGGCAGAGAATTAAAAAAAATTCTAATCCCAGTATAATAAGTATGTTTGTTGGATTAGGATAGTTAATTAAGAAAACAATGCAAGTGTATAAAACAAAAAGTTTCAGAGTTATTTCCATTTCCATGTAACTTCAGTTGCAGCTTTGTAGGTTGAACTGAAAAGGCTGCTGAACACTTTGTAAATCTTTTATTTACTTCAAGGCATGTCTTGATTTTTTCCCCATAAGGTTCACTCTATTGATTAGAATGACTAAGTCCAAAATCAATTCTTAACCACTCTGTGGAGAATATGGTTGATTCGCCACTAATAAAAAAAAATGGGCACTGCACAAACATTCACAGCTGGTTAAAAAAAAAACCTATGTGTTCTCTTAGGAACTGAAATAGAAGACAAGCCAAATTGCTAGAAATGTAGATATTCCCCACAGAAAATAGATGGGGAAAGTTTTAAAACATTGCTTAATGGTATGCCCTTCAGTTGCTCATGTGTCTGTATTAATCAGCTGAAAACAAAATATGTACGGGTGAGCATAATACATACAGACTTGTAGTAGCTTTTATACAGTATCCTATTTGCATGTATAAAGTAGAAAATGAGCATTCAGTGTTTTTCTCCAATTAAGCAGGGAATTGTGGTTTATCACTGACAAGGAAATAGTTACCTGGTTTACTTGGACAGTTTTCCATTATAACCTAGACTGTAGGGAAATCTCAAGTGGATCCACATTTCTTTTGTAAATGAAACCTTTCTACAGTATGTTTGCATTATAAAATGATATCATCTGAGACACTTCTAAATAAATTTATAGATAAAATTATCTAGGATTTGATAGATTCATAGAAATGGGTTTCTTATGGGTACAATGGGAATATCATTATTTCAGGGCAATATTATCTGACACAGATAATATTCAACCATGCACATATATCATTTACAGCTTGATACAAGCTGACTTGCATCTGTTTTTTATACAAATTTGCCAAGCTGAGGTCAGTCCATCTTCAGCATTTAATCTTAATGCTTAATTCATTTATGGAAAATAGTACTGGATTTGGGTGAGACAAGCAGACAGTGAGGAATTATGGAACTTGTACTCTGGAACTAGTGGGCAGCAGGCTGGGGAAGTCTGCCTTTTCCAAATCAGTATCTTCTGCAGATTTGTTTTTAGGAATGTTGGCTTGGAAGATACCAAACAAAGCAGTTCAGCTTCCAAGAAATGGTTTTGAAATATTTTTTTCAATTTATGATTAAGAACTAGGACCAAATTTTGTAAGAAAAAGAACCATTAGATAGGTAGGTTTCCAAGCTGCTATCTCAGACTTGAACTTCTATAGTTCATGCATCAGAGTCCAGACCCATGGGGCTGGGGCTTACGAAAATTAAAGTCCAAAACAACTTGAGGTATCAGTAATAAAATATTTTTTTTTAAAAAAATCAATCTATTTCAAGTCTATATTATTTTTTTTTAATTACACATTAATTTTAATTCCACATTTTTTTTAAAAAAAATCTATTTATGTATGCGTATAATGTCATTAGCTTTCCCAGGCAAATCAGGCAGGAAATATGACCAGATGAGCTGGTTACATGAATGCTACATGCTACATGAATAGAATCTTGCAAGTGTGAAAATGCAAAACTCCCACTATCTTGTTTAACAGCTGGGTTACTTAGGGAGAACCCTTTCTGAGTTTCTTTCTGTTGCTATTACGCAGCTGAGCCCACCCTCCCCACCTTTTAATGTGATCATTCCTAAGTAGCATCTTTTCCTCTCAACTCCCAAGGTCATCCTCTCATACCATTACAACTACCTTTTTTCAGGCCATTAGGATTATGCAATATTTTTTATGTTTACTTCTTAAAATGACAAGAAAAACATAAAGGATGGCAAATTTAATTGCTGATAATGCTTTGTAGATGGTATATTATGAATGAAATATAGTTAGGAAGTGGATCCCCATGAAAGAAGGAGTGCATTCCAGAGGAGCAAGAGGCAACTCTGTTACAAATCATGTGTTGGAGAAAGAGGATAAAAACATTTCTTTATGAATTGTTCACAGAATCAACCTGGAAGAACTTCCACATGTCATTCTTGGGTTTGGGTCTGACATTTATAATTTTATTGACATGACTCCCACAGAGAGGAGGGAAGGGAGGAGAGGGAGGGAGGGAGGGAGAGAGGGAGGGAGGGAGGGAGGAAGGAAGGAAGGAAGGAAGGAAGGAAGGAAGGAAGGAAGGAAGGAAGGAAGGAAGGAAGGAAGGAAGGAAGGAAGGAAGGAAGGAAGGAAGGAGGGACAATCCACCATGGGCTGATCAGGATGTTAGATATATAAGGTATAGACAATGAGAAGAGAACCCATATGTGCATGCACTGAAGCATCATTCTTTTCTTATCAACAGAATTATTTGTCAAAATTAATTGATCAATACAAATTGGTCAACTGGATTGAGTAATCAAGCCACGTTTTACCAGCTCTAGTTGTCAATGACTTTATAAGCTTATGCCATCCATCCTACATGGCATGCTGTGGTTGATAAATTGTTAGTCTGGTATATTGACCTTTCGGAATCAATAGATTTAGAGACCAAGAAAAAAAGTGCTCAGTGGCTTCATTTTTCTTGAGCAGGTCTGTCAGTATGTTATAAATATGTGCTTACACTCCTCTTCAAAGGAGAGGTGAAACTGAAGAAAAGACTTTTGTCTTGGGAGGATCAAATGCTCCTAACCAAACCAGTGGAGAATGGGTTTCAGGCTTTTTTTTTAAGGGGGGGTTATGATACATGTAATTACTATATTGGATATTGAGATATATGTGTCCTATTATATTTAAAACTGAGATGAAATAGGCAGCATTATATCATCATAAAACACACATTTATTTAAATGAATTTGTAGGGAAAGCTGACAAATAATGCAATGATTTCACCAATGAAGAAAGAGAGCAAGATTCACTGCTTTAAATCTGAGTGTTACATCATATTGTAAAGGGCTAATCCATATGGTCAAATTCTCTTTGCTATGTGTGGTATTGTCAGGATGCACATTCTGAGTAATGATAATTATTCTACCTCACATTGAGTTTGGCTTTGTGACATTGTTGTATAGCTGAAATGGTGAAGGTATCTCAAGTCATATACAGAAGTAAAGCTGAAAGATTTCTGAAAATCATATCAAATGAAGGATGGAGTTTAAAATCTCTGACATCATTCTATTACTAAAATTAAAATACTGGGCAAATGCATCTTTCTCAAAATTCAATTTCTAATCATTCTCTTATATTTTACTCACTGTGTAAAAGAAGCAGTAGAATCAGTGATGATAATACAAAGAGTATCTATTTAGTATCCTGAAGAAAATATTCCCTAAATAATGTTTCTATTGCTTGCTACTTGACCATATCATCATCATTTCCTGGTGTAGAGTTTCATGAATAGGCCTTTTTTTCTCTTTCCCAAACCCTCAACATTTTTTTTTAATTTTCCAGTTCTCATCAAATTAAACCACCATTTCTTCAGGGCAGAAAAGCTTTATTTTACCCAGCCAAGAGTTAATACACGTTATAGCAGAGTGGACTATTTCCCCCTTATTTCTCTTGGCACTGATTCAGCAAGTGTTGATCTAGCATTTTGTCCCTTTTTCTCACTTCTTCCATTACTTTGCCACAGACCAGATAGGGTTTCATGGGGTTTTATGAGAGATATGGGGGTGTTCTTTTATGGAGTACAATAATATTAATTTTTTTCTATATAAATGTAACAGTTTGCAAGTACATGCTGCTTTCTTCGTCAATTCCCAGGATTTATTTTTAGAGAATTCCTCCTAACTGGAATGTAAGCTGCTGATATGTAATTTGTGGCTTTTTTTACCAGTTGCTTTGTGAACTGTTTTTTTTCTTTTGCTGAACTTTGTATCAGCAGTCTCATTCTAGTTTTTGTGCAGAACGGGGGAGCAATGCTGAGTTCCATACTCTCAGTTTGGCAGTAGCCCCTGTTTACTCTCTTTCCAGAGGAAAAAGAACAATACCAAACTTTGTGCACTTCCATATTTACCTCTCCAAATGCATTACTTCAATTTCTTAATTGAGATGGTTCAAGGGCAGGAAAAGTAAATTTCAAACTTATTCAGATTAAAACAATACAAAATCATTAGTATCCATATTCCATCCATCAGTGCAGATAACATATATTGGATTTAACTTGCAGTGAATTCAGTCACAATATTCCAAAAGGCCAGTTTTAGTTCCAGATGCATTAAGCATTACTATATTTCTAAGGATATTTCTATATTTTTGAGGACAATATAGAAAAAATGCATCTGGGCTTTTAATACATTTTTCTACTCTTTGAGATATGTTTGTGTATGTTTTGGTGTTAGCTGGATGGATTTTCCATGTTATTCATTTATTTTATTATTTTATTATTATTCATTTACTTTTATTATTTTTTACATATATTTTGACCCACCTAGAATGATTTGGAGTTGTATGGTGCCAAAATCAAATTAAACAAACAAACAAATACTTATATGACTGCAGTGCTGAGAGTTTGAAGGCATCATCTGTAGAGAAACACTAACAGGGAAAATCTATATTGTTCATTTAGTAGTGATAATGATTTCAATCATAGAAGCAGATATATGAAAATATTTATGAAACAAAATCAAGGTAATATTTTCTCTGAAAGAAATACAGTACAAAAGATGCAGAATACCACAATTGCATCAAGCACTTTTCTAATGTGTGTAAGTATGTATTTAACACCCATTGTTCTGAAATTTTCTAGGTAATTTATACCAAGTAGTCACAACAATCGTTTATGAGCAGTACAAACACTGAGACTTCTTATACACAAAAATGTATATGTTCATTGTCTAAAATGTGGAAGACTTCTTGAAAGGTGCAACTCTACTGCAACATCACATGACTTTAATTATGCAATCTGGTGTGAAAATGCAAAATATAATAACAATGTGTTGATTTTTCCTTTACAATTAATTCGAATAAACATAGACTTCAGAATTTCTAAAAGGCTATCCTAAAACAGCTGGCTTTCAATATCAGCTTCCTTCAGTGCATACCCTTTCTCTGAATACAATTATCAGCTGGCATTCAAGATCATGTAAGCTAATAAATGTTGGCTCGATGTTTAATGTTTAAATTCTTGTCTAAAATGTTGCCAAAAATGCTTGTTACTATATTTCTGAAAAGCGGTTAAATGTATACAGATTTCAGGATCACTTTTTGTCTTGTTACACTTAGAAATATAACCTGAATAAAGATCAAGCTGTATCAAGATGAATAAATTCAGGTAATAATGTTGACACCCTGTCTTGTTGACAGATGGAAATGTATCATCCCATTGTGGTGTCTGATTAGAGTTTTATCTAGGGATGACAGAATAAAGGAAAAGGTGCATACCCTTTCATATTAAATATTTTTATTCTTGAAATTGTGTAAATGAGGTGAAAGACAGCAACACAAAAAATATGCACATTACAATGTTTATGAGAAATAGATATTCCAACAGGGTTGCAGATGAGTCACACTGATATACCTTCAAACATTACAACAAAACTAAATTAAAAAAAAGAATTCATGCAGGAGAGTTGACTTTGCTGATAAACTTTCCCTACTAAAACAATACGTGAAACCATGCCTTGGCAAAATGATTGTGCAAGCAAGCAGATATAAATATCTTTGATTGCTCTTTATACCAGAGCTTTTAATTGCCCTTTGGGGTCATGAAATTAATTAAGAAATATCTTATGGCTTCCTATCACTTAAAATAAAATATTGATTTAGCTAATTGAATGGCTGCTACTTGTGAGAACATCAGCAATAGTTATCATTTCTGAAATCTGGAAGCTGAGGCTTTGCTTTTAGCCTTATTTCCAGTTATGGTGACCTTCCAAGCATAACATTGCTGAGTGATGTGGAAAGGAGGAAAGGCTCTTTACTGTTTCCAGTGTAGGTGTATTCTAAATTGTATTAACCTTTACAGAATTTTTTTTGAACATTTCTGGAAATTAACCTGTAAACACTTTTTCCCTTCCTCTCCACTTCTGCATTTGTAAATTAAGTAAGGTTCTTATTTGTTTTTAATCACCCCAATGCCCTATACATTCATTTAATCGTATATTATATCCTTTGTACTGCCAAAGAACACTTGTAAGCAGAGACCATTCATACTATCTCTTTGATAGTAGAACTATACTCCCTGGATGTTTGATCTGCCTCAGACCATAGATATTTATTGGTGTGCAGAAGTGCTTGCTTATGTTATGTGGCCCTTATTTGTACTATTACCTCTAGGCTGCAAAGATCTGAATGGCCAGATAATGAAAAATAATTACGTGCTACCATCTAGTCTTCAATTTTATCCTTTTTTTTATATATTATGTTAATTCAATTGAAATTGAGATATATTCAAATATAAATGCCATTTAATAAAAAGTTAGGGAAAGAGAGCAAACTTGAAAGACAAAAAAAATCTATCTTTATTTCTCTTTTAAGATTTATAAGAGTAACTCTTGAGGATTGTGTGTTTTGTGTTTCCAGGTATAGAAGGGCCATATTATTGGAGGTATAACATGGCTGTATGAAGGTGCTCCCATAACTACCTGGATCATTGCATTTTTAGCAGTTGAAGCTTTTAGATGGTTTTCAATGGCATCCCCAGATAATTGTGAAGTTAAAGCATTTGTGATCGATCATGAAAGGTGCTTCCCAATCCAGGAACAAGCACAACTGGCACACAAAGCAAAGATGTGCAAAAGTTCTCTCCTAACCATGGCTACTACTTGCTTTACCAACAGAAGACATGATTCCAGGATGTCCTACAGATTGTGCGCTAATTGACAACTGATTCTGTTTGACATAGAATAACTATCCAGAATAAAAAATGTAAGAACCCTGTATGAAGAGACCCCTAAAACTTTGTCTTGCTATGGTTGAGCTGAAGCCTGTTTTTTCTCTTTCAGACTCCTACAGCCTCAAGATGTTGATACAAAATCTCCAATGCTTCAGTTGCAACTTAGACTGTACAGAGATGTAGAGCTGAGTATCATCAATTTACTGGTGATAACTTCCTCTGTGCTGTCAGGTGGTTTCATCCAGCAGTTTCAATACCGATGTTAAATAAGAGCGGAGAGTATTGTGGTACCACCCAGAGAAAGGGTTACAACCAAGATCTCACTCTGTCATTAACATTGGCTGGAATTGATCCTGAAGAAAGGAAAAACAGTTCAAAACCTTTATTTTAGAAATAGAAACAGGATGCATATTTATAGTTGGTACCAGCTTCAAAAAGATTAACAGCAAATTTCTTTTGTTCCTGAAATGTACTTTGGAATTTCAATAATTTTCTTAAATTTTAAGGTTTTGTTGTGTGTGTGTACACACAGACACACATACATACATATATCACTGGGACCATTTTAGCCTTTACTTCTCATATTCTTTCTAGTTCCTCATCACACCTGGTATTTCTCCATCTTCTCATTCTCCTTTTTCCTGATGTTGCTGTCACTTGGTATTATTACTTTTATCACCACTGCTATTATCTGGTCCTTGTTTACTACTATGATAACTAATTATTGTCCAGTACTGCCTATCTGTCTGGATCTGGAAAGCCCACAGAATCTTCACCTTCTTTTTTCCCCACAAATGTGTATGGAATCTTTCATCTGGACTTGGGAGGCTCTGGTCCATCAACTGTGCAGATGCACTGTACCTGAACCTCAGAACTCCCCAACCTTTCCGACTTTGCGGACTGGCGGGGGGGTAGAAGGGATGATTCTGCATGAGCGGCTGGCAAGTGCATGCTTATGCAGCTCCATTTGTGCAAGAGGTGGGCACACGCACCTGCTGCTTGTGCAAATGGAACACACACATGCGCGCTTGCCCGCTGTCCCACAAGTGGGGATGTGCATGTGTGCCCAACCACAGCTTTCACAGCCCAGTTCTAAACTGCTCATGGCCCAGTAGTGGCCCACAGCCCAGGGGGAGGGGTTGGGGATCCTGCCGTACACAATGCCAGCTATTTGTTCAATGCATGCTGTTTCTGCCTCTATCATACCTGCCCTTGCCACTATGTGTTGGTATGTTTCTGAGGCATTACATCTTGGATCTTGTCTTGTGTGGTGGACTACTTCTTCTATAGATCTGGTAGTCAGTGCTTATGCTGCATACAGACACACAGACACAGACACACACACACACACACACACACACACACCTTCCTAGCATTTTCCCACAAGTGCAGGATCCATTTTTTTCAGATCTACTGAATGCTGTGACAGAAATTGACTGACAATGTGGATTGAAAATGAGTGACTGGGTCAAAGTCAACCAGCTGACTTTTATACTTAAGGCAGTACTAGAACTCATACTCTCCTGGTTTCTAGTTTGGTATCTTAACCACTAGACCAAACATATTTTCCTTTTCCCTTGTATATAGTGGCTTACCTACAGATTCTGTCAAAAGAAAATAAATGTTTATTAAAGATATCAACTCACTAATTTTATTTATTCCTATATAATTAAAATTCCTTTCCCAGTAAGATTAGAAGAAATCATCAAAAAGGAGGACATCAAAGCACACTGTTTTCCTTGTTATAGTTTCTTGTTATACAATCTCTTACTCCAGAGGTCAATATAGTAATCTACCCTAGTCTGTATAAACAGTCCTTGACCTTGATAATATGACCTTCATTCACATGCCCTTAATTCGGGAATGCAAAATGCAACCCAGACCTGCAATTTGACCTACTAGTAAGCCTTTTCTGATCTCAAAATTCCTCATAGTGTTGGGCCCAAAATTTAGGAAACTTATGTATTTCAGTGTGAGGAGTGTTAAGAAACATGGAGTTTAATTAATTTCATATTTTCTGCATCCGGAAATCTGTTCCTTCAGGTCCTGGTGCAGTCCACTATTAGAGAATAGCCCATAAGCTGATGTAAGTTGTATATTCATAATGTACTGAGCTGCTTCCTTTTTAACAGTCTGAATTTCACTTCCATAAAATCCATCTGGACTAGTTCTGTGCTTAAAATGCATGGAGGTACCACTATCACATCTAATTTGGGCTTAATATTAGATTTTTTTAAAGAAGACTATTTGGGGGAGAAAAAGTGGTCTGGAACCTATCTGTTCAGTGCAATACTTCTGCATAAAGGTTATAAATATGCCTTTATCAGTGTGCTATAAGGGTAGAACAGCTAGTATATCCCTTTGAGATAACTAGACACAGATACAGCTGCGTCTCTAAGCACCCAATGGGCAGTTATCAAGATAAAAATACTACTGAGTTATCCTACTATTACCTTAAAATGACCTGCATTTCTTTTTGTGCTTGTATAACATAGCATTTATGAATATTATTTTGACCATAGGAAATTGCTAATTAATACCACAATAGTTAAGCAATTTATATCCTGAAACTACTGCAAAAACTATTAACATGCATAATACTCAGTAGTGATCTTAGGTGTATCCTCAGTAAATGTGGAAAATCTTTGCATGATGTACTTCGCACATTGAAAAGAACAGAGCAAGAGAGTGATTTACATTTATGACTTACATGATTCAGGAACTGAGAAATAGCCATTGGGATAATTTGACACTTTATAAAGTAGTCTCTTCTTTGTAGTTCTCTGATATGAATTTCCATGCACAAGGTATATAATTTAAGGACACAGTATGATATCCAATAATGAATTAGTTGAACATTTCATCATTTTGTAACATTTCATCATTTTTTGCAAGAACCTTTAGATACAGTATAAGGATTTTAAATATGATGGATGAGTGCCCGGATAACATATGTTTAGGAAACAGTTGAATTTATAACTCTGAACCTGGTGGTTTTGAAGAGAAGGATAAAGTTTGTCATTACGTGAGATCTACATTTTTTAATTTTAATTTTTTTTTAAAAAACTATAAGGAAGCTCTAATATAAGAAATAAACATTTATAGACACATTACTGCATATGTTTCAAATCCCTAAAAATGATCAAATGAGTAATAAAATAAGCTCAGATGGATTTTACCTGAATTGTAATGAAAATTTCAAAGGACAGAAACCACTATTTATTATTTTATCATATTTTAAAACAGAGGTCCCCAACCTTTTGGGCACCAGGGACCGATTATATGGAGAGAGGTTTTCCCGTGGACCGGAGAGTGCATGGTTTTGTGTGCTGCCTGCATCCTGCGGATGGGGCTTTCCTTGTTTGTGCGGACCAGTTGCTGGCATGCTACGGCCTAGTACTGTTTCACAGACCGGGGGTTGGGGACCGCTGTTTTAAAGGATGTGAATGCATATGATAATAATAATAATAATAATAATAATAATAATAATAATAATAATAATAATAATAATAATAATAATAATAATAATAATAATAATAATAATAATAATAATAATAATAATAATAATAATAATAATAATAATAAGTTGGAAGGGACCTTGGAGGTCATCAAGTCCAACCCCCTGCTCAGGCAGGTAACCCTATACCATTTCGGACAAATGGCTGTCCAGTTTTTTCTTAAAAACTTCCAGTGTTGGAGCATTCACCGCTTCTGGAGGCAGGTTGTTCCACTGGTTAATTGTTCTAACTGTCAGGAAGTTTCTCCTTAGTTCTAGGTTGCTTCTCTCCTTGATTAGTTTCCATCCGTTGCTTCTGGTCCTGCCTTCAGGCGCTTTGGAAAATAGCTTGACTCCCTCTTCTCTGTGGCAGCCCCTGAGATATTGGAACACTGCTATCATGTCCCCCCTCGTCCTTCTCTTCATTAAACTAGACATACCCAATTCCAGCAACCTTTCCGTATATGTTTTTTTTTTTTTTAATATATTTTATTAGATTTTTATAAGGGTAAAAGGGTTACATCAGAGTGCTTAGGAACCACCGTGGAGGTGGGTATATTGAACATCCAAAAAAAAAGAAAAACAATCACAAATATATAGCCCAAATCAATTCATTTAAAATTCCCTCTCTAATTCCCTCATTTAGTCTTGCATATTCAAATTAATACATTTCTACATAAGCTTCAAACAATCCTATCAAATATCACTCACATTTCAATTCTAAAGATCCAGGTCCTGTTTTTAAGCTTTACTAACTTACAATTACCATATTCCAATTAGCCTTAGATAGACATATTATTAACACTTCGGGTGTCCTTTTTTTTTTTTTACATAGTAATTATATCTGGTATATTATTCCCGCAGTAATATTCTTATATTTTCTTCATTAATACCATTTCTTCTCTTGTCACCCATCCCTCTTATTCTCCTTCTATTTCAAAATAATTATCTTATTTAGAGTAAAAATATCAAACCAACAAATAGATTTCTATCTAATTTAAGTATATATTCTATCAATTCATCTATATCTATGAAAATCTTTTAAAACCAGTAAATAAAGTTTACCTCTCCAGTAATTATCATATCTAAAACAAAGTATTGTTACAAAGGGTATCCTCTTAGAAATTTCACGTGCTCCATTAGTTATTAACTCAGTCAAAAAATCAAAGCCTTTTTAAACCCATTAAATAAAACTTTAAAATACATTTTTAAATCTAACTCTAGGTTTCTTTCTGTGCCATATCGGTTTCCATAATAAAATTCCTGCATCATCAAACCACAATATTAAAAGGTCCATGTTCTTTAACGCTTCAAATTGGTCAAAGTTCTCTTTCCTTTCTTCTAGTAGCCTTTGGATGGTAAAAGCCGTTTTATTCCATGTTATATTTGCCAGTTGTTTATCCACCTTATCACAATTTTCAATAACTTGTATCTGAGTGTCAGTCTCTGTTGATGTTAATGCTTCAGACATCTCCGTTAAAGTTATTCTTTGATCGTCAAGCTTCTCCATAGATTGCGTTTGGAGTTGTATAAAGTTAATTTGTTCTTTGGTTTCCACAGTTTCTCTCAGTGTAGTTTCATAGTTGAGTTGTTAACGTGGTTCCTCTTTAGGTTGTACATATTGTTCACTAATCTCTTTAGCGCCAATCTGCTTCTTCTGCGCTGTTTTTTGGTCTATAATTTGATCTGTCAAAGTTTGAAAGTAAGAGTTCATATCCTCTGTGGCTTCCAGAATTTTTTCCAATATGAGCTCATAGTCCAGCTGTGTGTTAGGTTCCATATCAGTAGTAAAAAGATTTTTTAATCTTTTAGAGAAGGCTCTATTTCGTAGAAATCGAACAAATGTTCACCTCCAATTTTCAATAGACCAGATCACTACACAGCTGTTTCAGTTATCTTATGCTTATCATCTTTTGAAGGTCAAAGCCATCCCCAGCCATAAAAAAAATATACAGTTGCAGTACCACTTTTCGTCACAAGATGTCCTCAGCAGACCATAAAATCTTTTTTTTCTTTCCAAGTTAATAGATTTTTTATTTTTCATGTTGAAAGAGATGAAGAAAGGCCTCTCCAAAGTAATAGATGCATAGTTATAACAATAATAATCAAGAATAAAATGTTTTCAGGTCCCCTCAGTATTCCAAAATTTAAATAGTCCATAAAAATTAACTGGTTTATTTATTTATTTATTTATTTTTTTCAAAGCTGTTTTTCCCGAATGCCCAAACGCTGCTCCCTCATAGCAGGGAAGTAATTCAAGCACAAAAGCTTTTGACAGAAGAGTGATTAGGGAAAAAAGGGGTAGGAAAGGTCTCACCCGGGTTCTCCACGGGGGTTCTTTATGCTTAGTTGTTCTTCTGGCTTTCAGCTGGTGCGGCGAAGTGATCGTCCATTTTGCTGGCCGATCTTTCCTCCGACGGCCCTAAGGAGATAGCTCGAACTAAGGAGAGCTGCCGCCCTTCCCCAGTCAAGCAGGAGCCTCCTCAAGCGGTGGTCGCCTCTACGGGGCGACTTTCGACCCGGTTAAGGGTCTACCGACAGAGGGAAAGCAGCCGGTAGGAGAGACGGCTCTCTCCGTGCGACTGCGCGTGCCACGATCCGGAACCGGAAGCCCCTTTCCGTATATGTTTTAACCTCCAGTCCCCTAATCATCTTTGTTGCTCTTCTCTGTACTCTTTCTAAAGTCTCAACATCTTTTTTACATCGTGGTGACCAAAACTGGATGCAGTATTCCAAGTGTGGCCTTACCAAGGCATTGTAGAGTAGTATTAATACTTCGCGTGATCTTGATTCTATCCCTCTGTTAATGCAGCCTAGCACTGTGTTGGCTTTTTTGGCAGCTGCAGCACACTGCTGGCTCATATTTAAATGATTGTCCACTAGGACTCCGAGATCCCTCTCACAGTTACTACTATTGAGCAAGGTACCCCCTATACTATACCTATACATTTGGTTTTTCTTGCCTAAATGTAGAACTTTACTTTTTTCACCATTGAATTTCATTTTGTTAGATAGTGCCAAGTTTTCAAGTCTGTCCAGATCCTCCTGTATCCTAAGCCTATCTTCTGGAGTGTTGGCTATTCCTGCCAGCTTGGTGTCGTCTGCAAATTTGATGAGTTCCCCATCTATCCCCTCGTCCAAATCATTGATGAAGATGTGGAAGAGCACTGGGCCCAGAACAGAGCCCTGGGGCACCCCACTACACACTTCCCTCCATGTAGATGTGGTTCCATTGAGGACCACACGCTGAGTACAGTCAGTCAGCCAGCTACAGATCCATCTGGTGGTGATGCTGTCTAACACGCATTTTTCTATCTTATCAAGTAGTAGGTTGTGATCTACTTTGTCAAATGCCTTACTGAAGTCCAAGTAAATTATATCCACAGCATTCCTCTGGTCCATTAATTTTGGGAAGGTGAGTCTGTGAACAAGAACTTCACTGTATTCAAACTTCACTGTATTCACTGTATTCAAAAGAGCACCTTATGTACAAACTTTAAAGTTTCTAATTTCAATTGCTTTATTTCAACTTTACATCTCAATTTCATTTGGAAATATGACGTTTCATTGTGTGCATGATTATAGAAATTACCATCATGTCTATTGTCATGGTGAGACAATTCCATAAATATATTTTGATATTATACTAAATGGAGCTATGAGATTATAACTGTGCTGCTGAAATTCAAGAGTTTTGTGGGTCCAAAATATTCAGTGCTCTTCCCCAAGTTCCTCATATAATTGATACTGGGGAAATTATTAAGTGTGTGACTATGGCTTGGATGTGAAAAAAGAGTATGGCAGTTGTGTATTGTTATTAAAAAGTACAAGGCTACATCAGTGGTGGGATTCAGCCGGTTCGCACCACTTTGGCAGAACCAGTAGCTACTTTTTTGCCCAGGTCCAGAATGGACTTCCAGAAGCAGCATCCACACAGAGAACTGGTTGTGCACATATTTAAATCCCACCACTGGGCTACATCAATGAAGTTACCAGGAATGAGGCTTCACTCTAGGAGGCCATTCTAATATCTTAATGCATTAATTATAATTAAACAGATCTAATTTGTTCTAGGATTTATCCAAAGTCAGTGCTCTACAATTTACTTAATTTATTAAAATAATAGAAGGTGTAAGGCATCTTGGGCCACAATTTGGTCTGTTTAGACACAGACACAGGGACACAGGGGCTGAATGTGTCTGTTCCACCATTTGAAATTAGTCATCTCAGTGGGATTTAAATAGGACCAGAAACAATTAAATGGTAATCTATACTTTAATAAACCGATTTCTTAATTGTACAAAGAAAGCCAAGGACAATAAGATAGAGCAAAAGGGGCTAAATAAATCACAAATCAGCCAAGGACCCAATGATTGTTTTTTTTTTCTACTGTTAGAATAATGAGAGAAGAGCCCCATTCACCAGAATTAGAAGAGAGAGATTGATCTCCCCAGTTCTTCTTTCCTATAAAGAGCAAAATCATACTGTTCAGAAGACCATCAGCAGGTACAGATCTCTGAAGGGGTTTGCAATAGTCAATCCATTGCACTCAATAACTCTGTAGTACCCTAGAGTCATATTTTATTGTTGTCTCCTGCAGTCAATCTTTTAGTTTCTAATAAAAAAAACCTCATAAATGGACAGTTGATAGTTCAATAAATTAAAAAGTGTACCTAATCATTGAAAGATACTTGAAATGATAATATTCTATATACAAGTCTATTACATATTTATTTAGTTGCAGCACTTCTATACTGAAACTCCACAAAGGTTCCAGGTACAAACAACTGAATACAAATTCATAAAATATCATCATCCCTCCAGAAAACTGGTTATCCATTGGTAACTGGTCTTATTCATTATGTATTAAAAGCTAGGAACACTATTTTAACAGACTTCAAAAACCAAATAGAGATCTTTACAAGATAAGATGCTTCATAATGCTGGAGTGTATTCAGAAAAGTATTAAGCTCTAGTTCCTCCACTCTTTATTCTTACTTATTGATATCTCTCAGCATCCCTTTGTGTTTATTATTAATAATTTATTCAGGACATTTGCAGCCCACCCACTTGAAATGACACAGGGAAATATATAGATTAATATATATATTAAACATAATCAAATAACAATCAAAACCATTAAAAAGAAAAGGCAGCCACACAGAAAGAAAATAAACACTATAGCAATCAAACCAATACACATTGAACCTGTTGTGTTGTCTGTTCGGCATTGAAGAGGCAGCAGGTGAAAAACTACTTTCTTTATTAAAGTCAAAAACAGAAACTAACAAGCGCATGCTCCACCCATACTTATACTCTCAGCCTAAAGGTGGCAGCCAATAGGAGCACAGTATTCTCCCACTTAAATGCATAACAAGTAGTCTGCAGACAGGAAGTCTGGCCTGCTGGCCACGTGGTCTGCTAACCGTTATTGCACAGTTTTAAGCAACTCAATTTTCAGATTTTAACTCAATACATTTCACCCCTTCCCCCTGGATCATTTACACTTACAAACTTGTTTGTCTGTGCAACATCACAGAATTTCAAAAAGCATACAATGGTACATAAGCATAACATTACACTGTTCCAGTAGCAAGAACACCTAAGCATTCCAGTTTGCAAGAAAACACATAAACATTCAAGATTGCAAGGAAAATACATATGCATTCAAGTTTGCAATGAAAATACATAAGCATTCAAGTTTGCAATGACAAAAACCTTATGTAGTCTTTTAAGTATTTTGGTGGCCCTTTTGCCCACTCCGAACATCTCGGAGCTGCTGCCAGTTCCCAATCTGCAAGCTCACCTGCCAGGCTCGGCAGACCAGGGCTTTGTGACCCGTCCGATGCAGGTAGAGCCGATTCTTGAAGGCTGGTCTGTTCCGGTAGACCCAAGCCTGTGTCTATTTCTCTGTGGCTGGCCTGTTCTGGTAGGCCTGAGCCAGTGTTCCTCAGTGGGGTAGAACCCACTGGCTCGGCATGAAGAGCCAATTGAAGAGCCGATTGTTGGCATTGTCCTGTAGACGCAGTGCCTGAGTTAGGAGCAGCCTCATTTGCGAAACCCCCGATCGGCAATCGCAAAGTCTCTCTTTCACTGGGAGACTCAGATTCATGATCGCAATCGTGTTCCTCCTCCTCCCCCCGAGCAGAGTCATAAGTGGAAGGGTGGTTGGGTAGCCTCTGTCGCAGCTGGTCAATGTGCCTGCGAAGCATTCGACAGTCTTCCAGGGCCACTTCGTAGGAAAGCGGCCCTGACACCTTGCAAACCACAGCTACCACCCACAGTGCCCCTTGCCCGTAGTTGCGCGCCCACACCGGGTCGTCAACTTGCAAGTGCCTCGGAGCCTTGTGCTTGTGAAGCAACCCTGTCTGGATGTAAGCGATCCAGCTTTGTGATCAAACGCCGCCCCCATCTTAATTCAGCTGGGCTTTTGCCTGTAGAAGTACAGGGTGTTGTGTGTTGGCAAAGTAAGAAATCTGCCAGTCTATGGTGCCAGTTGCCAGTTGCAATCCTCTTCAAGGATTCCTTGGTCGTTCTGACCATGCGCTCAGCTTGGCCGTTAGAGGCCGGGTGAAACGGAGCTGAAGTGGCATGCCTAATCATATTAGCCCTTAAAAAGGACTGAAATTCTGCAGAAGTAAATTAAGCCCCATTGTCAGACATCAGGGAGCCCATGCGATGCAAAGATGTTGCGTAGAACCTGGATGGTCCTAGCAGTAGTCATAGTGGATACTGGAATGATCTCTAACCACTTGGAGTGGCTGTCCATGACTATGAGGAAGAGTTGCCCCTGAAAGGGGTCTGCAAAATCAATATGGATTCGTGACCATGGGGCTTGGGTAGTTTCCCCTCTGTGGACCGGGGCATGTGGCATTTCTGGCCTTGACTGCTGGCAAATACTGCAGCTGTGGACCTGGGCCTCGATATCTTTATCGAGCCCAGGCCACTAAAGGTAGCTACGCATGAGTGTCTTCATCCGGACTATTCCCGGATGTCCCTCATGCAGAGAATCAAGGATTCTAGCCCTCAGTGAGGTCGGGATTACAACCCGGCTGCCCCACAAAATGTAACCCTTATGAGCGGATAACTCAGTCTTTTTTCTCCAAAAACTCTGAAAGTTAGGCTCCGGACATGTTTCCAACCATCCTGTGAGCACCCAGTTTAACACGTGACTCAGCATGTTGTCTGAAGCTGTTTCAGCAGTCACGTCCCCTGCGTTAAGGGGAGACTCTGGCAAATCCTGAATAGCCAGGATGCGGTTAGCCGGAGAGGGGTCTGGCTCTAATTGTGGCAGGGGCAATCTGCTAAGGCTGTCTGCGTGGCCCATTTCTTTGCCCGGTTTATGAACTAGACAGTAACTATAAGCGGAGAGGAATATTGACCACCTCAACATCCTAGGAGAAATAATCTGGGGTATCTGCTTGTTCATAGTGAACAGACCCAGAAGTGGCTTGTGGTATGTAAAGACCATAAATGGGCGACCATACAGATAGCCATGGAACTTTTTTATGCCCGCTACGATGGCCAATGCCTCCCTATCGATCTGGGCATAATTGCATTCTGCTGAAGACAGGGTCCTAGAGTAGTAGGCTATGGGAACTTGTGTCTCATCAGCCTGAAGATGGCTTAACACAGCTCCGATCCCGTACGGGGATGCATCACAGGCAATGCTGATTGGTAGCTGCTCATTGAAATGGGTCAACACTGAATTTGAAGACAATATGATTTGACTGCTGGAAAACTTCGCTCGTGGACGCTCATCCACTTCCATTGAGCCTTCTTGTCCAATAGCTGGTGTAATGGCTCTGCCACTGCGGCCTTGTGGGGAAGGAAGGCATGATAAAAATTAAGGAGTCCCAAGAAGGCCTGAAGTTCTCCTTTTGTCTTGGGACTGGGTGCCTGCTGAATTGCTTTGAGCTTGGATTCAGCAGGGTGAATGCCTTCGGCATCAATATGGAACCCAAGGAACTCTGTGGAAGTAACCCCAATTTTACATTTTTCCTGCTTTAGTTTCAGGCCTGCTTTGCGGAAACGTTGCAAGACGGCCCTAAGCCTTTCAGTTAGGATATCGACTGATTCCCCAGCTATGAAGACATCATTGAAATATGGGCACACACCTGGAATGTTGCGGAGCATGCGCTCCATTACGCTCTGAAAAATCCCCGGGGCTAAACTAACCCCGAACTGTAACCGCCGCACCTTGAAAGCTCCCCTGTGGGTTACTATGGTCTGGGCCTCAGCTGTGGTGTCGTCCACCAGCAGCTGCTGATAGGCCTGTGCCAAATCTAATTGGGCAAAAATGCGACCTCCCTGTAGAGATGCCAAAATATGGCTGACTACAGGCACCGGGTACGAGTGCTGCTGGAGGGCTTTATTTAGCGTGCATTTATAGTCGGCACAAATGCGGACCTCTCCATTGGCCTTAAGTGGTGTTACAATGGGGGTTTCCCATGGACTGCTATCCATTGGCTCTAAAATGCCTTGTTGCAACATCTTGTCCAGCTCTGCATTGATTCTTTGCTTGAGGGCGAAAGGTACTCGACGAGGTTTGATCCTTATCATTGCAATAGTAAGATCAAGCCAGAGGGCTATTGGGGGGCCTTTGTATTCCCCTAAGTCAGGGCTGAAGACGTCAGCAAACTCTTTGCAAATGGCCGAAAGGCCCGATGTTTGCACACTGTTTAAACCAGTCACTTGGATGCCTAATGCATCAAACCAATCAAGTCCGATGAGGCTAGTGTGGTTGCCCTCAACAACTACAACTTCTAGGGGACCCTCAAACCCCCTGAACTGCACCCTTAGAGTAGGTTCTCCCTTGACTGCTATGCGGGAGTTTTGGAAGTCTGTTAAAACAAGATTGGACGGCTTGAGCTTAACTCGCTTGCCGCTATGACTACAAATTTGCTGGAGGGTCTTTTGGGAAATTATTGATAAAGCTGATGCCGTGTCCAACTCCATGTCACAAGGAACTCCTTGCAACTTGACTTTGAGATGCAATTTCTTCTTGAGTGGGCGATGGGCACCTGTCCTAAACACGCTCCTTTGACTAGCGCAAAAACATACCCTGTTTTGTCCGGGAACCCCGGTACCTTTACGAGGCAACTCTTCTGATGAGCGTTCTCTCCTGCGACCCCTACAAACAACGTCGATGTGGCCTTGCTTGCCACACGCCCGGCAGGTTGCCATGCGGAACCGACATTCCACCCATTTGTGTCGGCCTCCACACCCAACGCATTGAGCAAAGGGAACTGTCTTGTCAAGTGGTCAATGATGCCTTTTTTCAGGTGGTTGCTGTAACCGATCGACTTTGTGGTCCGATTCGGAGTCTTTGACTCTCTCGGTGTCCTCCTGGTGGATGGCCTCCACACACGGAGGGCTCTTGGAGAGCCGTAGGGCCTTGATGGCTCTGCCAGCTGCTTCTTCGGCCGTGATCTCCTGCAATGCATCTTGGAATGAGATAGTCTCTTTCGTGAATATCTTTTGTTGCAGCTCTTGACTCCTTAACCCACAAACTAAATGGTCCCTCAGTCTTTCCTCGAGGTCTTTGAATTCGCACAGTCGGGCCGCTTGATGAAGAGCAGCTATGATGTTGGTCTTGCTGTTCGAAGGCGTGCCACCAGGCAATGACCGATAGCTTGGGCTCAAAGTGTTCTTTGAGCATCTTCTTAAGTTCTGAGTATGCAATGGACTCGAGCGGGTATCAAAAGCGATATCAAAAGTCGCCTGGCCATACACACACAGCAGAGTCGCGGCCTTCAAACCGTCATCTTGAACTTGGTTTACCCGCAGGTAGTTTTCAACTCTCGCGACACAGGAGCTCCACCTCTCTGGCTGAGTGACGTCGAATTTGGAGAGTTTTCCGATCTTCGCCATGGTGAGTTTTTCGTGGGCCTTTCAATGCCTCATGCTGCACAGGCTTCTGTGGGACTTCCAGGGCAGATCCTTGGAAGCACTCTCCTCCAGCGTTTCCGTACTGGCAGGATAGAGTGAGGGGGAGAAATGCCATTCTGACCAGGCGTCTGCTAGGCCTAACCCCTGTAGTGACTCAGCTCTTTGGATTGAAGGCAGCACGATCCCACCTTCGTCCCCAATGTTGTGTTCTCTGTTTGATGCGGCATTGAAGAGGCAGCAGGTGAAAAACTACTTTCTTTATTAAAGTCAAAACCAGAAACTAACAAGCGCATGCTCCACCCATACTTATACTCTCAGCCTAAAGGTGGCAGCCAATAGGAGCACAGTATTCTCCGGCTTAAATGCATAACAAGTAGTCTGTAGACAGGAAGTCTGGCCTGCTGGCCACGTGGTCTGCTAACTGTTATTGCACAGTTTTAAGCAACTCAATTTTCAGATTTTAACTCAATACATTACAGAACCCATGCTGTGTCTTTCCCAATGCCAGGTGTTTAAGGTTCATGTAAAAGAGACCAAGGTCATGGCTTTTTGGAACTCTGAGAGAATGATGTATTAGGCTGAATGAATTGCACAGGTCACTTTTTCTAGAAGTTGCTAGCTCTGCAAATATGAGTAGAAAATGCTTGATAAAGACCAAGCTTAAGGATTGAAATAGTGTAAGAGATCTATTTTTAAATAGCTAGAGCAAGGGTGTCAAACTGCCGGCCCACAGGCTGGATGCGTTATGCAGAAACCGCGCCCACCCCAGCTCCAGCAAGGGGGGAAAAGTCACAATACATCACAACACGTCATGTGATGCGGTGAGTTTGACACCCCTGAGCTAGAGTATCTCATGTTGTCAGTCCTACTAGGTTGTGTGGACCAGGAAACTGAATCCCAGGAAGACTAGAATAACTTGTTATCAAGGTAGGCTGAGGTTACAGAATCTTACAAGTATTTTAGTTCTTTCTTTCTCTCTTATGTGAGTGGGAGATTAGTCAAGCTAGTCTCAATGCTATCTCTCTTCCCAGAATTTAAAGAATGCTTCTGACTTCTTTGGTTACCTAAGGGATTCTAAATATTTGCTTTAAGGCCATCTTTCTGGCTGTCTCTATATAAAGCATTTATCTTGAAGAAAAGGATTTCTAAACATGTTGGATACAATCTTGAACAAGCTATTATGCGCTTCTCATTTTTTTTAATCTAGGCGTTCTATATCCCATTGAAGTTAATTGAAGTTAAAGTCTAATATTCATAAATAATGTTCATTATTTATAAGAAGTTGCAAGGTGATTTTGGTGGAGTTTAAAACTAGACAGATCTGTGTGTTTATACTTGTTCAGATATAAAAAGAGTATAGGCATCTTCTGTCTTTAACAGTTGTACCTGTTCTGAAATTCCATCTTCTGCATTACTTTTAACAATATAAGATACTTTCTTTGGTAGCCAGCCTACCTGTTGTCATAACAGATGAAGTACTGCATTTCATTTAAAGAGTCTGAAATTATGTGGATTTTGCTTTTTGTATCTTTGTCAAATGAAAAACTTATTAAAATTATTTTAATACAAGCAATAATGGATAATCATTAAATATTCTGGGTTGTAGTTTTAATTGCTTATACATTTGCAATGTCTTTTTTACACCAGTTAAGTGGATTAAGTGTGTCATATTCAAAAACATTTGATATTGTTGTTTTTATTTTGAAATCTTAATTGTATTGTTTTAATTTTAATAATTGCTTTTTAATTGTATTGCAAATATTTAAGCTTTTATGTTTAAATCTTCTATGGAGGACATTCTGCTATAAAATAAACATAGAGGAAACAATTAACCATGCATAAATCAGCTTATTCTGTCATGGATAGACTATGTGGTTTGCATCTAAAAAGCAAAATAATTGACAGAATTAATTATTCAGATTATTTATTAAAATAAATAGACAATACTCCAGAATTAATACTGAAGAAGAAAGAAAGACAAAAAATAACAACAACAACAACAACAAAACTGGACAGTGGACAGTTGTCTTCAAGTATTGCCAGGTCCAGTATCTTTCTTGGACTTGACACAGACTCTCATAAAAGCAATCCAATTTGAGGTAGTAATTGGAAGGATGAAGTCCCTCTGTCTCAACATCTCAAATCAAAATGGAATTACTTGATTCAGTCAGCAAGTAATTCACTTTTAGTAGAAAAGGGCCCCTAAGCAAGTTTCACGCCTATAGAATGGAAGGAAGGTTCTGCTATAATCTGGCTTGCCACTTCAAAGGGTGATTTGAAGGTTTAACTAGTTAACTGAAATCAAAGCTTCACAAAGTCATCTGAAATAGGTCTGTAAACTTAATAGTTTCATGGTTAATAGCAAATCAAGTTTGAAGTATCTCTATCTTCATCTTAGTATTTCACAGAATCAAAATTCTCGACTGATTTCCATTTCTAAAGTTCTGTTATAGTTTACTCTTACTGCTCTCACTACCATTCAAATAATTTTAAAGTGGATGAAGAGAGAATTTGAGGGGATAATTTCTGCAACATGCAAGTAAACCAGGAAATTTTGTAATTAACAGCACTTGCCCATTTAAGCTTATGCAGATATAAGTTATTTAATTGCTATTTTACTAGCTGTGCATAGATTGGATGCTTTCTAATGGCATCTGTACATTTTGTGCTTCACTAACATTATAGGACCCATCTATATAGAAAAGTATATTGCCTCAGTTTGTGATGGCAGAAAATTACATACTAAATACTTAATAGAAAGGTTTCTTTCTCTTTTTTAAAGTATTATAATTAGTTTTAAAATGCTTTACTGGAATCTTTCTCTTTTTTATAATTAGTTATATAGCCCCAACCAATTTGATATTGGCTCATTAGAAATAAAAAGATTTTAACTATAGTAAATGAAAACTTGGAATCAATTAAATATCTAGGTCTGCAATTATATTTCCCTTTAAATCACTCTAATTCATGATAACAAAGAAAAAATCAAAATCATTTTCTCTACTCTTATAAGTGGAAAAGTAAAAATTGTTAAACATTTGTAATAGTGGCTCTAATGACTATCTCATAGTAAAAACTTGCCTCCCCTTTTAACTTTGAAACATACTGTTTTCTTACTTTTTTTTGTCTACATCCAGAAAGCAGGACTACTGTATTTTGTATAGCATCAGATGGAAGGATATTTGTCCTAGTTCATCTGGGCAATTTAATCTGGTTCATTACTAACTGCAAAGCTGTGTAAACCATCAGATGATGGCAGCTCCCTTAATACCAATATCATATAATCCTTGGAAGGTACTGATGTTTTGTTCATGATATAGAATCAATGCTCTCTCATGATCATTTTATTTTAATGATTCATTATATTTAATCCATTAGTAATCATAAGCATGCATCTATTTTACCAGTTGCAACAGTAGCAGGGAAGTAGTGACTCTCCTGCTTCCTTTCTCCCATCTGCTCTTAAACACACCAGCCTGAAGAGGCTCAACAGCATGGGACCCCAGAGAACTCTACTTATGCAATTTGCCCAACATAATAGTCTTTTTTTTTGTTTGCCTTTTGCCTTTATGTGAAACTGAATATAGCCATCCACCAGCTGGAGAAAGCTGTTATGAGATCACTCAAAGATGCATGCATGGTGAGGATGACAACAGTGAAGTGATTCATAAGACAATGAGAAACTATTCAGATGTTTGGGGGATTAAATCAGTGCTTTTTATGCCTCCATGTCTCTCACATTCTATGCTTATAGTAACTAAAATGCACATTCTATAGAATAAGTCAGGATCAACAACGTAAGGTTCCAGTAAGCATTTTCCCCAGAAAATAAAAAAAATATTTCTCTTTTCCCTTTGGAACATTAGACTCCTTCAAGGCATTGAGTCATGATTTCCCTATAGGCATAAAGAAAAAAGGAAACCTATGCAATTTGGCCTTTGAGCAAAAGGATATTTCTGACAAGAAATGAAATTAGATTACATTTAGGATCTTTAGGCTTGGCAATCCTGTGATTTCAGAAACTGTGCCAAGACCATATTTTTGCTTTTTTTTTTTTTTTAATTGCCAAAAGCAATTTATTGGTCACACAATCACCTGCAAAACAATATTTCTCAATAATGTTTAGTGTATGTGTGTGTGTGTGTTTGTTGTGTGTGTATATACATAAATTTTATACAATATAAGATTCCCATTTCAAAAAATACTTGTGTGAGCAGTATTTTGTGATGCCAGGTATTTATTTCAGGGCGATTATGCTTTCACATATATTAAAGCACTAGTTTGGGGTATTTTTATGCAGTTCTCATTCACAGAAAATTCAAGGAAATAAATCTTTCCAGACTTGAAGTCAATGCAACTATGTTGGCACATATACAATCAGGAATCATGCTGCAGGGGATGGAGTCCATAAGGAGAAACATTTTGATCATTTTGGGGTATTTGTCTATAGATAACTATATATAAATGTATGTTTTTATGGGCATATTCTTCTGGACAATTTGTAAATCAGTCTTTCATTTTTTTTCTACATGAAAAAATCTAAATGAAGAAAAGAACATATTGATATGGCAAACGTTGATCTTTCTAAATGCCAATGAATACTAATGTTTTCTTGATGGATGAAACACCTAAAGTCTACATTCTATTTAGCTCCTGCTGAGTACAGGGAAAGGGAGCTGACAACGGGATGCAGAGTTTTCTAATGACTTTACTAAACATTTAGGTTGTGATGAAAGAGAGATTGAAAGGTACATCTCTACTCTAGGTTTCAGAGTTGTTATTAATCCCAAAATACTTTTTTTTAAATTAAAATGCCTATGACATTAACTTTATTCATTTACTAATGTAATCTTAAGACCACAAAATACTATGTAAATTAGAAAGTAGAAATTTTCCCTCTTTTGCAGCCCCAGGAACTGTCTTCAAAATTCCAATATAATTGCTTACAATAGGCAAAACAGTTTCCAGCCTTTTGAGATATTATTTATGTTTTCCTCTGCCAGATAGTAATATGAGCAATGCTTTGTTTTTCTAAATCTTCCTTCAAACGTCAAAGTGATCCCATTGTTTACAGTTCAGTTTGGCTAACTAGACCACAGGTTCCCAACCTTTTTGGTTTGGAAGCCCGGAAAGGGAGACAGACACTGTTACCCGTGCAACATTTATGTTTTATGAAAAACATAAATGGAAAAGGATAGAAATTAAAAATGGGAGAGGATTATGGGAACAATAAGAATTTTCTGAAACCAGCTTTTTTAAAGTAGAAAATAACAGAAAGGAGTTAACACAAAACGTCTACTAATATTGGAGAAGCTGTTTGGCTAATGTAGCAAGTTATTATTTTGCAAAAAAACCACACTTTAGTCCAGTCTTCCTCAGATCAGGTTTTATATCTGATCTGAGAAAGGAATGTGTGGAGTGATTAAGATACCTCAACAAAAATGAAGTTCTGTATCATATGGGGTAAACATACATTCTTTGAACAATATAATATAAGCTTCAGTCTTATTTCACATATCCTATACTACAAAAGGGATTATCTCTTTGGAACTGAGAATAAAAATGGCAGCAGTGATTTTTATTACTTATTTTTTTCTGAACACTTTATTCAGTTTAGAGAAGAAGTGAGAAAAATTAGAAAGCAGAAGAACCTTAAACTTGTCAAACAATGCCTATCTTCTGTAATATTTTGGAAAAAATATATTCTACTTTCTGAACAAATCAGTTTGCATCTTTTATGTAACATTCCCAGGATACCAGCCAAGTAGAGAGACCAAGAAAGAGCAATGAATTGATTTATAGAATTTAATCGCATTTGTTGTTCCTGACTGTATTTCTGGTAGAATAGTCAAACAATTGTTTTATTTGCTTTAGAAACTTATATTTGTATTAATAATCTGATTTTATGTCTGAAATATTATAAAAATAATCATATTTGAATGAACTGGATTTATGAAAAACTTTAATATAATAAATATAATCTTAGGAGAAAAATTCTTATGCAATCATCATGTAGTTTATTTGTCGCCAGCATAAATATATCAAATGAAATGATATTGGCTACCTTCTGTTACCTGTAGACCTCTTTCTTCATTTGTTTAGAATTTATCTCCTTCTGATATTTGCTACATTGCAAATAGATCGAAATTCATATGGATTATATGATCTGGTTGGAATGACTAGTGTGATACATAGAATAAGGAATTGGACAAAGCAATTTTCTTAGTGATTTTTTTTTAAAAAAATAAGTCAATGTTATATTAATTTTATTGATTGTGTTTTACTAATTTTCCTAGACTAATTATGAAATTCTAACTATAGTCAATCAAAATAGGTATAGATTTGATGTAACAAGGTGATAACTGCCAAAGACCTTATTTAAGGCAGCATCTATGTTAAGCAGTGTAGTATCACATACAACTTCCCCAATACTTTGGTGCTGCCTATGGTGGCTGGGTCTGGTAGAAGATGAAATCCAAGTAGATCTACCCCACTTGTGCATCCAAGCTTTTCTTCCTTGCTTATTAAAAATAATGTTTGGATTCACATAGCCATTCTGTTTCTACTCACACAATAGTTTAAAGCCTCTTTGCCTGATCACTAGTCTTTTTAAAGTGAAAGTATCTTGAGGATATCAATCTGAATCACTTTTAGGCAGCTTACTGTTGAGAATTGTAAAAGTTACTCACCAGACTTGAGAGAGTATTGCTGAACAGGATAGCTTTAATATTAATCTTCATGCATTGTTTTTTGGTACTTATATATCCACCCTGTTTATTTTATATTTAATGTTGAATTTGGGATTATATTTTGTATTTGTCATTATAATTGCAATACAGTCAATAATATGTACTTTCTGAAATAGAAATAATAATGAGGAATATAAAAAGTATAAATAAAATTCATTGTGGATTTGGGATATAATTTTATTCAGGCTTTATGTGCTAAAATGCCACAGTTTGCCTTTTCTTGGTAATTAAATGTTATAACATATTACACAGAAGTAAAAGAAGCTTGCCCTGAATCATGTATCAGTTATAGATTTCTAGTTCCTTGACGTAAATAATTCTTCCTGTAAACCAAAATATATATTTTTTCTGTTGCCTTACAATTAAGCTTAGTAATCTGTTTTAATAAAATCTAGGTTCCTAGTTCCAAGTGATTTCTTGATTCAGGTTTTTCCTCTTTAGCAGACTAACCACTGCCATCATCTACTGAGAGCAGTTGGACTTAATGTATAGGATTTAGTCAAAGCTGAGATACTAATGTGGAATACAAGTTTTGCTTACCTGGGATTTTCATTTTCCAGATGGAGCAGATGGCCTGAACCGGTTTCATTTTATTTCTAGCTATCAATAAAGCTCTGGTTGTAATCATTTTATCCATGCTTGTGGTATACTGGAAATAATAGCGCTGTTATTCTAAAGAAACAAAAACTATGTCATTTGCATAGCCAGAAGACCAATGGAATACATAGAACACAGAATAACAGATTTGGAAGGGACATTGGAAGTCATCTAGTCCAGCCCCCTGCTCGAACAGGAAACCTTATACCATTTCAGACAAATGACTGTCCAGTCTCTTCTTGAAAGCCTCAAGTGATGGAGCACCCACAACCTCTGAAGGCAAGCTATTCCACTGAGTGATTGTTCTCAATGTTAGGAAAATTTTCCTTAGTTCTAGGATGCTTCTCTCTTTGATTAGTCTCTATCCCAGGAGTTCCCAATCAGGGGTGTGAGATGATATTCCAGGGGGTGTGAAAACTTGGGTTTTCGAAATTATAGTGTATATGCATAATTCGTTGCCATTATTTTGAACTTTTGTTTGTGTGTTTTGCAAATTTTATTGGTTTTCTAATATTACATTCACATATTTGAAAAGCAATGTGGCGGTTGGGTAGTAGTAATTCAATTACATACAAATATCATTAGTACAGATTTCAAATTGCTACCATAAACATTTCCTCTCTTTTTCCCTTCATATATACTGTCTATTTGTAGATTTAAAACAAGTTTTATTCTATTAATCACATAAAAAATAACTTTCTTACATATATCAATAGTTTTTAGTTTATATATATTCTAGTTGTTTTGCATACAATCTTTTAGACAATCAATGACCTAATAAATTTTTCCAGTTTTAATTTCCACTAACATTTAAATTTAACGTTTAATATTTATCATTCCCAAGATTTTTAATATACCTCCAATTCCTCTATCACCATTCCTCACAAGATCTAATGTTCAAAATACACATCTTATCTGTTTAACTTCTCACCCTCTATATCAACAAATTTATAATACAATATAATATCCTTCCTTTCTGCTAGTTTTCAATTTTTTAAGTAGTAATCATAATTTCTTTTTATTTCAGTATTTAATGCTTCCTCTCTTCCTCTTTGTGTCTGCTATCTCATGCTTAAACTAATAATTTTTGTTACTGACGTTCCATATAGGCCTGTTTATTACTTTCATCAATAGGTTTTTAGCTTATCTACATCCTATTCACCTTTACATAACCTTTATACATAAATTCAAATTCAAATTTAGCTATTAGTATTTATACTGCTAAGTTTTAATGACCAAAAACATTTTCTTATGTTCAACATATACATCTTATCTATTTAAGTATAGTCTGTTTTAAATTTCGATAAGATGGTCGAAACTCCATTCTTCTTCAGTCTTATTCTAGCTTTTTTCCTTTGCCAAATCATCTTCCATGTCCTTGTTTTTGGGTCATCAAGCCAATCTTCTTGTAATGTCATATATATTATTTGGTGTTGGCAAATCTGTCCGGTCACCATTTTTTTGAGAGGACTTGTAGATCTGGTGGGTCGTCTCCTTATTCTTCCGTATCGACGTGGTTGTTCTGAGTTGTTTATCTTCTCATCTAACTGTTCTTTTTCTGGATCCTCCAGTTCCTTCTGATTTATATAGGAAACCTTTTCCTTTTTCCAAGTTGTCGGTGTCTTTTCTGGATTTTCAAGTGTCAATATTTGTTGAATAGTTGATTCTTCTGTCATGGTATTTGAATGTTTCATTTTTTCTATTGTATTTTGTATAGATGATTCTTTAGTTGTGGTCAAAATTTGGGCTTCATATCTGGGCTGTCTTTTTGTTTCTTCCCATAGCTTCTTAATTTTTCATTGGCTGTGGTGAGAGTTTGAATTATTGTTTTCAACATAAAGAGAATTTGTTGATCTTTATCCATAAGGAGATTTTGTTCCTGATCCTCTTCCATATTGGCATTTTAGACTAAAGGCTTTACAATTAGGAAGTCCAAAAGAAAAGAAAAGTTTTTTTTCTGGGTAAGGAACACAAAGCCTTTCATAGCTGTTGTTTCAAAATTTTCAAGGTTATGTGTCTTATCTATTTCTCTGGGCTGTCAGCCAAGCCCCTGAAAAATAACAGATTAAAATACCAAATTTGACCACACGGTGTGGCCTCTACCTTTTAAAGTCTCCCTTTGAGTCCCAGAGTTATTTTAATCTTTTCAGCTTTTCTTCTTATTTATAAGGAAAAAAAAACCAGATTTTCAACAGAAATAGATAATAAAAAATAAAAAGTAAAAGGTCTTTCAGTCCATAAGCTTTAGGAAATAAAGTTCCAATTGGGATCCAATTATTTTTTCAACTTTTCAAAAAAAACCTCCCCTATATATAATCGCCGCTGTTTCTGGAGGGAGGGCTAAAATCCCCCTTCCCTCACCACAGCGGGGAAAGTACTTTAGCAGCTTATGCAGGTAATTAAATAATTAGGATGTAAGAGAGGCAGACCTCACCCAGTCCTGTCCACGCTGCTTTGAAGTTGCCAGATGGTGATGTGACTTCAGCTGTTAGCAGCCTAGGGATGAGCCATATTTCTATGGCCAGTCCTTTCATCCGCCGGTTTAGAGGGATTGCCAGCTCTAGCGGGAGAGTTGCTGCTCTCCCGTGATCCAGCAAATGCCCCTCCTTGCTGGTCGCCTCTTTGGGGTGACTTTCGGCCCTTTTCAGGGCCCCTCAGTGATGCAAAACTGGACGGGGGAGAGAGAGCAAGTCTCCCAGCCATCCATGGTGGCCGCGTGATGAACCCAAAGCCCATTATTTTGAACTTTTGTAAGGGGTGTGAGAATATATCAGAAGCATTGTAGGAGTGCAGGGTATAGAAAAGGTTGGGAACCACTGCGTATCCATTGTTTCTTGTATTGTGTTCTGGTTCTTTGGAAAATAGTTTGACCCCCTCATCTTTGTGGTAGCCCCTCACATATTGGAACACTGTTATCATGTCTCTCCTAATGTCAGACCTGCCTCAACTTGGGCTTCTAAGTAAAATCGATCCTTGAGTGGCTTCCCACTCAAGTACAGCTCATACTTTTTCTGGGTCCATTTCCATCCCCTTCTTTGAGATACAGTATCCCAAGTGGCCCAACTTAGTTTTGTGAAACTCACATTTGGAGAGTTTTGTATATAATTGATCAGCATGGAGTTTTGTCAAGACTGTTCTCCCAATTTCACATGCTCATCCATAGTTTTATATAGATTAGAACATTGTCCAGGTAAACTACAACCCCTTTGCACAAATGTTGATGCAGGACCTCATTTATCAGTTGCATGAAAACTCCCGGGGCTCCTTGTAACCTAAAGGGAAGGACCTGGAATTGAAAGTAGCCCAACAAGCAGTTGAAAGTAGTTTTCCACTCACTCACTCCTTTTTTTTTTTAAAAAAAAAACAAGTTTTATTAATTTTTCAATTTTTACATCAAGGTGCTTAGGAAACAACGTGGTGATGGGGTAATCAATTATCAAAAACAAAGTCATACATGTATAGCTCAGGTTAACTCCTTAAAAGTTCCCTCTCTATTTCCCTCAATTAATATAGCATATTCAAATTAATACATTTCTAAATAAAATTCAATCAATCAATAGAATTATCAATAACGTTTTACCTATACAAGTCCAAATCCTGTTTTTAAGCTTTACTAAATTCCAATTACCATATTCCAATTTAGCCTTAAATAAGCATATTGTTTACACTTTGGGTATCCCTAATTTCCCTCATTTCATAACATAATAATTATAATGTCTAAAATAAGCATATTATTCCAACAGTTACATTCTTAGATTTCCCAAATATATTATATTTCTTATTCTAATAACTCCTCATTTACTAATACCATGTCTTCCATTGTCACAATCCATTTCCTTGTTCTCATTCCATTACAAAGTGATTATCATACCTAAAATAAACATATTATTCCAAAAAATACATTCTTACACTATTTCATATATATATTCTATTTCTTATCCTAATAACTCCTCATCTAAAACCTTTTCCATATTACAATTCCAATCTATAATCTGACCAATAATTTTCATCTCGGTTATAGGTCTAAATCCTAAACATTAAATCAGTCCATATTTCTAAAAAGCCTTTTTAACCCATTAAGTAAAATTTTAAATCCCATTTTTAAGTCTTACTCTGGCTTTCTTTTTGTGCCAAGCAGGTTTCCATAACAGAGCCTCTATATCATCAGATAGGTCTCTCTTCATTCCTCGACATATCATTTGAATCAAGGGAGAGCATCCCATTATCAATTTTAGGGAACTGGCTCCTTTGTAATTATTCCGTTGTTGCCCTAAAAAGTCAAATCTCAATATTTGGTTAAGCTGAGTAGCACAATCGGTTATGTCCAATGTTGTAATTAGTAATTGGTTATCAAAGTTGTCACAGTTCTCAATAAATCATATTTGAACATCAATTCTTGTTGCTTTTGAAGTTGCATATGGTTTAATTGAAGTCACTCTTTGATCATCAAAAATCTCAGTGGATTGTATATAGAATAGTGTAAAGTCCTCTTTGGTGTTGGTTTGTTCCTCTTCTGTTGTTTTTTGGCTTGTAGAATAGTCAATTGGAGTCTGGAAATCAGTTTGAAGTTTTGGAGCAACATCTTTGGCTTCCATTCTGGAATTCATTTGCTCAGTAACTTCATAATTTTTTTCCAGTATAAGTTTATAATTAAGATGTGGATAAGGTTCCTCCATCTCATTAAGTTGTACGTAGTGTTGCATACAGGCCTCTTGGATATTGGTCTGTTCCTCCTCTGCTATTCCTTGGCCTGTAGATTGATCAGTTAAAGTTTGAGATTTAATTTGTAGTTCTGTCATTCTGGAGTCCATTTGCTCAGTGGCTTCAAGAATTTTTTCCAATATGAGATTGTAGTTAAGTGGTGGGTAAAGTTCCTCCATTTCAGTGGTGATTAAAGATAGTCCTTTAATCTTTTAGTGGAGGCTATATTTAATAACAGTCAGCCAGTATCCACCTCCACAATTTCTTTTTTATCATAACAAGTTTTATTAGTTTTTGTTTGTTTTACAGCCAAGTGCTTGTAACACATCGTGGAGATAGGGCACTCCAGGGAACACAACAAAAAATACAGTCATACATATACAATTTAAACTACTACTTTAAAAGTTCCCTCTTATGGTATACAATTCGAGCATTCCTAAAATATAAATTGTTTCTCACCTCTATTATTCCAATTTCAATTTATATTTCTCAATCAAATTATATCTCTTATTATATTTCACATACATATTATGTAAATAAACATGAATTTATATATTTTAAAACTATTTCAATAGACATAGTAATATAATAACATTATAATAATAATAATAGGACAATAATTATTTCTATCATAAACAAGTAATATAACTATTATATCTTAATATTTCTCAACTATATTCTATTTCATATATTCTATCCAATATTTTCATAGATCAGTCCACGTCCCTAAAAGATTCCTCAATTGTTTCAGTTTAATCCATTTAATATCTCACTAATTACCATTCAATTCTTATAAATAAAAATATCAATAATATTTCACCAGTCTCAATCTCAATCTAACTCCTTTAATTATAAATTTTCCAATTATTCTTATTGCCATTCCAAATCATACTCAAATCCATAATTTAAATCTAGTGTTGACTCATACCAAAGTGACCTTAAAGATCTCAAAAATATTAGTTCAATCAATGTCCAGAAGCCCCTTTTACCCATCAAATAAAATTTTAACTCTTATTTTTAAATCTAATTCTAGCTTTCTTTTTGTGCCAGGTAGGTTTCCACAACAGGGCTTCTAAGTCCTCCCATCTTAGTAACTGGCTAAAGGCCTTTTCCCACCATTGAGTCCAATCATATTCTTTTTCTCTTTTATCCAGTGTTGTCTGTACTGTCATGTTGTCAACGTTTTTTGTGCCTCGTATTTGGAAGTCCAATCCTGTTGCCTTTAAAGTTGTAAATGTTTTAGTTGAGTTCTGCCTTTGATCATCAAAGAAATCCATCATGTAGGATGTGTCCTCTTCCTCTTCAATAAATTCAGTAGATTCAATAGATTGTAAATGTATTCCATCCATCTCATTAAGTTGTAGATCTGATTGTCTATCATAGTCAATCAAAGGTTGAGCTTCAATTTTTAATTCTGAGTCCTCCTTGAATCTAAACGATCTAATATGTTCTTTAAGTTCCAGTCTTGCTTCTAAGATTTTTTCTAATATAAGTCCATAATTAATCTGTGAGTAGGATTCCATCTTCTTCTTCTTCTTTTTTTTTAGAGAAGTTCAGCTTAAAAAATAGATTGCAGCGTTATAAAATATAAAATGCAGACAGAAATATATTTCCAAAGAAAGATAGAGGAAAAAAACAACCAATAGTCAAGACCAGCACAGAGATAAAAACTGGCAGTCAGTTGTTATATTGTAATCCAGTCTGGGCATCAGGCCAAAATCAGGAAGTGGGAGTTCAAAGAGCAAGTTACATTGTATCAGTCTGTTTCTGGGCTTCAAGCCAAGTCCCAGGATGCATTGTATCCAAAATAATCTACATAAGTCCGCCCAGAGAGCAAAAAGGTTTTTAGGCAGTACTGTTCAGGAGGGGGGGGGGAACAAAGAACATTCCACCCCCTCCCTAAGGATTTTCGCCTAAACTGAAGATAAACAAGCCAAAAGAGAAAGTCACAATAATCCGGATGCTCGAGTTCCAACTGCTTATGTAGACAAAATAAAATAGTAAAAAAAAAAAACAATAATTGTTTTTCCAAAGCCCGTTTTCCCCAGTAATCAAACGCTGCTTTCTCAAAATAGGGAAATAGTTCTTAAAGCTGTTAGCAGGGAAAAAGGTAAATTAACAAGAGGGAAGGAAAGGTCTCACCCGGATCTTCCACGGTGGTTCTTTTCGCTTAGATGTTGCTGTGACTTTCGGCTGGAGCAGCTGAGTGATCGGCCATGTTACTGGCCGATCTTTTCCCCGTCGGCCCAAAGGTGGTTTTCTAGGACCGCAGAGGGAGCCGCCGCTCCCTCCGCGATCAACGAGTGCCCTCCTCTACGGTGGTCGCCCCTACAGGGCGACTTTCGACCCTATCCAGGGTCTACCGGCGGGGGGAAACCGGACGGCCAAGAGAACGAGTTCTCTGCACGTCCGCGGGCGCTGCGACCGGAACCGGAAGTCCCACCTCCACAATTTCTAACAGTTAGTTTCACCACCTAGCTGTTTCAGCTTCTTTATCTTTTCCATTTTATGATAAGTTGAAGGTCAAAGCCAGCCTCAAAATCAAAGAAAAAAAGTAATTGCAGTATCAGTTTTTGCCACAATATGTCCCCAGTAGGTTATAGAATCTTTTTCCAGACGCCTATACAGTTTTTTTTCCAGTTAAAAAGATAAAAGAAACAATATTCTCCAAGTAAATAAAATAATAAAATTCTATAATAGGGGTTTTTTTGGGACACTCCTCTGCGTGTGCGGCCCCACCACCTTTGACATTGCAGAGAACCTGGTCGCCCCGGCGCCGCTCGAGTCAGTCACCTACGCGGACTCGAAAAAAAAGCTCCGAGACCACTTCGAGCCCAAGTTATCCATTATAGTGTGGAAGCACACTTTTGAGCAGCGGGAGCAACAACCCGGTGAGTCTGCAACAGAATTTATCACCGCTCTTTGTCAAGTGTCCCGACTCTGCAATTTCACGGATTTGGAGGAGAGACTACGAGACCGCTTAGTCTGCGGAAACCGGAATCGAGAACTCCAACAAAAACTGTTTGCTAAGGAGACTCTCTCGCTACAAGAGGCCTTGAAGGAGGTCATGGCGGACGAAGCCACCAGGGGGGCCGTAAAAGTCTGCGGCCCTCCAAAAGCACGCCAAGCACTGAAGCCGTCCACCACAAGGACGCCGAGTGGACAGAAGACACCGACTCAGACTACGAAGTCGACCAGCTACGAAAGCACCCAGAGAAGGGACCACAGCCAGCTGGGAAGGCAGTTCCGTTCCTTAAATGCATGGGCTGTGGAGGCCGCCATCAACACATGGATTGCCGATCCAAACTGCAACATGCCGGGACTGCGGCAAACCAGGCCACATTGCCACCGTCTGCCGAGGTCATCAGAGGGACCGCCCGAAAGAAGACGCATTCAGGAAAGGTACCGGGGCCCCGGGTCAACACCGAGTAGGGTTCTGCTCCAGCCGAAGGAGCGTATGCTGCACTGGTGCCCATCGCCCCCTAAAGCAGAAGCTTAGACTACAGGTCAAGCTTCAGGGAGTTCCGTGCAAGATGGAACTGGACTTGGGCTCAGCCATGTCCATCATTTCACAAGGAACATTCAGGCACATATGCCATTGTAGCAACAGATGGGCCAAGCTCTGGCCATCTAATCTGCTACTCACAGACTTCCAAAACTCCTGAATGGTGGTCAAAGGCGAAGCCACACTTCTGGTGGAATTCAAGGGGTTCAAGGGGCCACTAGATGTCATAGTGGTGGAAGGCCAACACACGAGCCTCATAGGGCTTGATTGGTTTGATGCATTGGGCATTCAAGTAACCGGCATTCACCGAACACAAATGGCAGATATGCAGTCTGCCAAGAGTTCACCGATGTTTTCAGTTCTAGTCTAGAGGAGTACAAGGGTCCTCCGATTGCCCTCAAGCTTGATCCTATGGTAACTCCAATACGGATGAAGCCTCGTAGAGTGCCTTCCGCGTTAAAACCCAAAATCGATGCAGAGCTGGATAAGCTAGTGGAACAAGGGGTATTGCAGCCCGTAGACAGTGGGGTGTGGGAGACCCCCATAGTAACGCCATTAAAGGCCAACTGGGAAGTGCGAATATGCGCTGACTATAAGTGCACCCTCAACAGGGCACTTCAACAGCACACGTACCCTGTGCCAGTTGTCAACCATATTTTGGCGTCATTGCAAGGAGGCCACGTGTTCGCCAAATTAGATTTGGCACAGGCCTATCAACAACTGCCCGTGGACGAGGCCACGGCGGTAGCCCAGACCATTGTCACCCATAGGGGGGCTTTTAAGGTTAAGCACCTACAGTTTGGGGTGAGTGTAGCCCCAGGGCTGTTCCAGGGAGTGATGGAGCGCACACTCAAGGGAATTCCAGGGGTTTGCTCCTACTTCGCTGATGTCCTCATTGCTGGGGAATCGGTTGAGATTCTGGCTGAACGGCTTAAGGCCGTCCTTCAGTTTAAGTTCCGCGATGCGGGACTTAAACTAAAAAAAGAAAAGTGCAAGATTGGGGTAAAGTCAACCAAGTTCCTTGATTTCCGCATTGATGCCGAAGGCATTCATCCAGCAGAATCCAAATTAAAAGCAATCCAGCAGGCCCTAAGGCCGAAGTTAAAGGGAGAGCTTCAGGCTTTCCTAGGCCTTTTGAATTTTTACCATGCCTTCCTCCCAAACAAGGCCGCAGTGGCAGAGCCGTTACACCGGCTGTTGGATAGACAAGCTCAGTGGCAGTGGACCAGTGTCCATGAGAGTAGCTTCCAAGCAGTCAAATCACTGCTGTCGTTGAACTCAGTTCTCACTCATTTCAATGAGCAGCTGCCTGTCTGCATTGCGTGTGATGCATTTCCGTATGGGGTTGGGGCTCTGTTAAGCCACTTAATGGCTGATGGGAGGCAGAAGCCCATCGCATATTACTCCAGGACCCTATCGTCCACAGAGCGCAACTACACGCAAATTGACAAGGAGGCTCTGGCCATTGTGGCCGGAGTTAAAAAGTTCCATGACTACTTGTATGGCCGCCAGTTCACAGTCTTCACGGACCACAAGCCACTCCTAGGGTTGTTCATCACAAACAAACAGACACCTCAGATTCTGTCTCCTCAATGCTGAGGTGGTCTATCTTCCCGTCAGCCTACAGCTACAGGATGATTCACAAACCGGGCAAGGAAATGGGCCATGCAGACGGCCTGAGCAGGTTGCCCCTGCCACATGTGGAGCCAGATCCAGCTCCGGCTGCTATCCTGGCTATCCAGGATTTGCCGGAATCTTCCCTTCACGCTGACAAAACACTGAGTCGTGTGCTAAACTGGGTACACACAGGATGGCTGGACAAATGTCCAGGGCCAGAATTTCAGAGTTTCTTCATGAGAAAAGATGAGCTTTCAGCTCATAAGGGGTGCATCCTTTGGGGAAGTAGGGTCATAGTCCCGTGCTCTTTAAGGCCCAGGGTCCTAGAGTCTCTGCACGAGGGTCATCCGGGAATAGTCCGGATGAAGGCACTTGCGAGGAGCTACCTTTGGTGGCCAGGGCTAGATAAAGCCATTGAGGCCCAAGTACATGGTTGCTACATGTGCCAGCAATCCAGACCAGAGATGCCGCAAGCCCCTGTCCACCGATGGGAGGACACACACACCGTAGTCAAGAATCCACATCGATTTTGCCGGACCCTTTCAGGGACAGATGTTTTTAATAGTGGTAGATAGCCATTCTAAATGGTTAGAAGTTGCACCAGTCCCTACTATGACTACTGCCAGGACCATCCAGGAACTGCGCAGAATCTTTGCAATAAACGGACTTCCAGATGTGTTAGTCTCTGACAGTTTACCACTTCTGAATTCCAGTCTTTCCTCAGGGCAAATCTAATACGGCACACCATGTCGGCTCCCTTTCACCCGGCCTCAAACGGCCAAGCAGAACGCATGGTCCGCACAACCAAGGAATCACTAAAATGGATTGTCACAGGGGATTGGCACCACAGACTGGCAGATTTTCTACTCTGCCAATGCACACCTCCCTGTACCGCCACGGGCAGAAGCCCTGCCGAACTCAGATGGGGCCGATATTTGATCACCAAGCTGGACAGGCTGCACCCCGACCGGGTTGCCTCGGACTCTGCTCAGCCAAAGGCACGTCGGAATTTGCAAGTGGGTAACCGGGTTTGGACCCAGAATTACGGGCAAGGGTCTTTGTGGGTGGCAGCTGTGGTTGTTAAGGTGTTGGGACCACTCTCTTATGAGGTGGTCCTGGAAGATGGGAGAGTAATTCGCTGGCACATTGACCAGCTGTGTCGGAGGCTAGCGAGCCAGTCGCTGGCTCAGGACTCTCAAGAGGACTGCACACAAGGGCCATGCGACAGTGGCCCAACAGAGGAGCTTGCATGCTCCAACAGAACTGTTACTCAAGGAGATGGGGAAAAGGCCATAGGAGAGCTTCCCCTGGACAGACAGACAGTATCCGTGGAACAGGACCAGCAAACTGCGCTGAGGGACAACCCTGCAGACTTTGCTGCATGATTGGACTTTGGTTTGGGCCGACCGGGACTGGCCAGCCAAAGGGACCTGAGTTCACTGGATCTCAGAGTCCTGGCCTACCTAGCTGGGCAGGTGAGCGGGTAGACCGGGAGACCCCTGCAACCCCTAGACATTCAGAATGGTCTAGAAGGCTGCCTAAATATCTGCAGGACTATGTCCAGCAATTGAGAGTTTGAGCCATCTAGGGGGACGGGGTGTAATGTATTGGCCACAACTGTTTTAAATCACTTGCTTAATGTCTGACCTACATTGCTGTATTGTTTAACAGTTGCTGTTACTGAAAGCCAGACTGGCTGTCTCCAAGCTCATAATGAGGTTTGGGGTGGGAAACTGTTACTTTAAATCTATTGGTTGCCACCTAGAGGCTAACTGTATAAATAGCTGTGCAGCAGCCTTTAGAGCTGCTTCTGTTCTGAGTTAATAAACTTGTTGTTGTTTCAACACTCTGCTTCATTCAATGCCTAAAGAACCGAAGATATAACACCCTAGATGACCTCTTCTGACTTCTTTCTCCCTTCACGGGGTGGCAAGAACACACTTGCTGGACTATGACTGTGCTTTGCCCCAGAACTGCACCATGCCAAGAAGCCCCTTTGCACCACATTGCTGGACTCAGTTAGGGCTGGGCTTTGTGCTGTGGTGCAGGGGTTTCTTGCATCACACTGCTAGGGCTTCCCAGGTGTGGTGGCTTTGTGCCATACTGTTAGAACTTCCTGGGCCAAGGCAGCTTTGCACCATGTTGCTGGACCAAGCTAGACAGCTGAGGCTTCTAGGGACAGCTGTGGTTTCATACTGCACTGCAGCACCCTCCAACTCATATATGACCTGCATTGGGCCTCACCAACCCCCCTGTGGCACCCCCACATTCCTTACCTGAGACTTCTTCTGCTTCCTGCTTAATCACCTAAGCATCTGAAGTTAAGACAGCAATCAGGACTGCCAGGGTTTCTATAACCAAGTGAAGTCATGTGACATTGCGCTTCATGACTTTTGCATAGTGATGGAAATTCTGGTACTATTTGTGGTCATAGGTTAAGGACTACCTGTATTTCATATCATGGCTCACATTCTTCAAAAGGTTAACATCTATTTGTATATGTGTGTCCTATGATAGTGCTATCCTTTTTTCCGAAAAGAAATATATACAAAGATTTCTGTCATTTAATAATACATACATTTGTGCTAATATGTTCAGTGGTGTACTACTGTGTTCCAGCATTATCAAAGTCAGATAATGGAAGGTAAGTATGTCAAGCTTGGCTTTTCAGCAGTTGATTATGGAAAGGTAAGTTTTCAAAAATATAATTGAGCTTATACTTTGTCAGCCATCTATATGGAATAGCCACTAAGTAGAGCATCAACCTTTCTAGAGTCTATGGAAAGTTTTTATGCATTTCCATTAAAGAATGACCAATTGATAGGGTAGAGATAGTGAAGATAATATATAGTAGACAATGATTTTATTTCTTTTTTTAACAAGTTTTATTGATTTTTTGGTTTTACAACAAAGTGTTTGAGGCTCATCGTGGGGATAGGGTACTCCATAGAAAAAAGTAAGAAACATAATCATACATATATAATTCAAATTAATTCTTTAAAGGTTCCCTCTCTATTTTGTCAATCAAAAAAAAGAAAACTATCAATAATATTTCACCTATGATCAATTCCTGTTTTCAGGCTTAACTAACTTACAATTACCATATTCCAATTTAGCCTTAAATAAACATATAGTTTACATTTTGGGTATCCAATTTCCCTTATTTCGTAAAATATAAATTGTTTCTAAAATATACATATTATTCCAACCATTCTATTTATACTTCTCAATTAACTTCTATCTCTTATTCTATTCTATTTCAAATACATATTTTATAAATGAACATACCTTTAAAACCCCTTTTTAACTCCTTATCTAAAATTTAATCTTATCAAAGTCATTATACCTTAAAAAGAAAACATATTATTTCACTAGACACCTTATTTCATTTCTAGTCTATATTCTATTTCTTCATCTATTAACTTTTTGTTTACCATCTTTTCCGTATTACATTTCCCAACCATAATCAAATTACATCCCAACCATAGTCAAATCAATAATTTTCATCTCAGTAGTATTAACTCAGTCAAAATCTCTAAAAGCCTTTTTAACCCATCAGGTAGGATTTTAACTCTCATTTTTAAACCTAATTCTAGCTTTCTTTTTATGCCAAGCAGGTTTCCACAAAAGAGCCTCTAATTCATCAAATCTTATTTGATTGTACATATTTCTCCACAGTTGAATCTGATCATAGTCCTCTTCTCTTTTTTCCAATGTTGTCTGCACTACATAATCAGTCTTATTCAATATGGTAGTTATTCGTTGTTTATCCATGTTGTCAACGTTTTCGATGCCTCGTATTTGGAAAGTTCCTGTTGCTTTTGGGATTATAAGTATTTTAGTTAAAATCCGCCTTTGGTCATCGAGATTCTCCATAACTTGTATATAAGATGTAGTATCTTCCTCTATGTTGTTTGGATCTTCATCTGGTGTTGTTTGAATTGTAAAGTCGTCAGTTGAAATCTGAAAATCAATTTGAAGCTTTGTAATAAAAGCATTTATTCTAGCATTCACACGTTCATTAAATTCATGTATTCTTCCCAACATCCGATCACCAATAGATTGTAAATATATTTCCTCCATCTTGTTAAGTTGTGGATATAGTCACATGCTGGCCTCATTAGAGTTGATTTGTTCTTCCTCTGTTGTTCCTTGATCTATAAATTGGTCAGTCAAAGTTTGAGATTCAATTTTTAACTCTGGAGCATCCTCTTTCATATTCATTCTAAATTGTTCTTTAAGTTCCAAAAAATTTTCTAGTAAAAGTCCATAGTCAAGCTGTGGGTAAAATTCCATTTCAGTAGTAGAATAGTCTTAATTTTTTAGTGAAGATTCAGCTTAGAAAGTAAATAGAACACTAAAAATTCTAAAGTAGAGATATTATTATAAGGTATAAGATCCAAAAAAAATAATAAAAATCAAAAAAGTCAGGCCAGACAGGAAGAAAAAAGCCAACAAAAACCAAAGTGGATATGAAAAAAAAAAATCCAATTTGTAGTCCAAAATAGTAATAAAATCTTTAAGTTCCAAAGAATTTTTTCTAGTGTGAGTCCATAGCCAAGTTGTAGGTAAAATTCCAATTCAATAATAAAATAATCTTAATTTTTTGTTAAAAATTCAGCCTGGAAGATAAATACAGCAATAAAAATTCTATAGTAGAGCTATTATAAAATGTAACATCCAAACAAAAATAAAAACAAAGCCAAAAGATCAAGCCAAACAAAAAGGAAAAAGCAGAAAAAACCAAAATCAGTATTATAAAATATCCAATTTATAATCCAGAGTAGTAATAAAAAAGGTGCCTTGTAAGTCAATTATTATATTAATAATCCAAAAAAGAAAGAAAATCCATATGTCAAAAATATATAATTTGTACTGTAAAATCCAACTAAACTAATAGGAGAAAGGGGGGGAAAAGGAAGCCTTCTTTCAGCTGGTTTCAATCAGATAGGAATGTCTGGGCGTAGAGCCAAGTGTCTGGGCTTCACGCCAAGTTTAGTCTGAATACACATCCAGCTAAAGACAGTGAAAGTCTCGGCTTGCTACAGCTTCAAACCGGAAAGAGCCACCCAGACTGCAGAAAAAAAAGTTTTAAAATAAGCAATAATGTTCAGAAGGGGGGGGAGAGAAAAAAAATGCTCCACCCCCTCCCTAAATGCTTCTACTTAAATTAAAGACAAGCAGGCAAAGAGAAAGAAAATCCATCTTCACAGTAAAGATTTTTTCAGGATCCCCGAACTCCAACAGCTCAAATAATCAGTAAAAATTCATTATTTTTCTCAAGGCTTGTTTTCCCAAATATCCGAACGCTGCTTTCTTAAAATAGGGAAGTAATTCCGGAAGCTTTTCACAGGGAGGTAAATAGAGTACCAAGAGGGAAGGAAAGGTCTCACCCGGATCACCCACGGTGGTTCTTTTCGCTTAGATGTTGTTGTGACTTTCGGCTGGAGCAGCTAGATGATCGGCCATGTTAATGGCCGATCTTTTCCCCGTCAGCTCAAAGGAGCTGTCTCAGACTGCAGAGGGAGCTGCCGCTCCCTCCGCCATCAACGAGTATCCTCCTCAGCGGTGGTCGCCCCTCAGGGCGACTTTAGACCCTGTCCAGGGTCTACCGGCGGGGGGAAACCAGCCAGCAAAGAGAGCAGACTCTTTGCACGACTGCCTGCACTGCAACTGGAAACAGAAGTCTCAGTGGTTTTATTTCTGTATATACAAGCAACCAAACATATTTGGGCTTTGTTGGATTATAGGTTGGGTTTTAATGTTGAGTCCCACGAATTTTTAACTTTTTTGAAAAAGATTTAATGTAAAAATAGAAAGCAACATGCTGTATTGGAAACTGTGGGCAGAACCTTCTTAAAATATTTTAATAATCTTTTAAAAGTTTAAGAGGTTTTTAAGAAGTATTCTTCAATACCTTCATAAATGACTCAGATGAGGGAATAGAAGGGGAACTCATCAAATTTGTAGATGACACTAAGCTGGCAGGAATAGCCAACACCCCAGAAGGCAAAAAGATCCAAAAAGATCTTGACAGACTTGACCAATGGGCCCTATCCAACAACATGAAATTTAATGTGGGGGAAAGCAAGGCTTTATACTTAGGCAGGAAAAACCAAGGGTACAAGTACAGATTAGGTGAAACCTGGCTCAAAAACAGTAACTGTGAGGGGATCTTGGAGTCCTAGTGGAAGATCATTTAAATATGGACCAGCAATGTGTGGCAGCAGCCAAAAGGCTAATACAACCCTTGTATAAACAGAGGCATAAAATCAAAATCATGTGAAGTATTAGTACCACTTTATAAAACCACTTAGTAAGACTACACCTGGAATACTGCATCCAGTTTTGGTCACCACATTACAAAAAATATGTTGAGACTTTGGAAAAAGTGCAGAGAAGAGCAGCTAGTATGCTTAAAGGCCTGAAGACTAAAACATATAAAGAATGATTGCAGGAATTGGGTATGCCTAGTCTAGAGAAAAGAAGGACTAAGAGTGATAGCAGTATTCCAGTATTTGAGAGGCTGCCACAAAGAAGAGGGGGTCAACTTAATTTCAAAAGCACCAAAAAGCAAGACAAGAAACAATGGATAGAAACTAATCAAGGAGAGAAGTAACTTGGAATTAAGGAGAAAATTCCTAACAGTGGAACAACTTGCCTTCAGAAATTGTGGGTTTTTAAGAAGAGACTGGACAGCCACTTGTCTCAGATTGTATAGGGTCTCTTGAATGAGCAGGTGTTTGGACTAGAAGACCTCCAAGGTCCCTTTCAGCTCTATTCTGATTTAACCTGGGATACAAATTTTAAATTACTTTGTAACAACTATTTTAAAGATTTTTCTTGACTTCATGTGGAATGTTGTGTTTCAAATTCACAGCAGTGGTGATATTATTTATTTATTTATTTAAATTTGTTATAACTGCCAAATCTAATGGAGTCAATACAAGTATGTTTTAATGCCTCTTTATGTACTGGATATATTGGTTGCATCTGAAAAACCTGCAGTGTTGATAACATTTGAAATTAAATTTGTACCTTTTTTGTCTCAAAACCTGAAGAACATTTTTAAAGTTGACATTTAGGATATATATGGTTGTTGGATTATAAAATTGGAACACCCAATTACAGAATATTAATGGCTGTAGGTTTTCAAAATGTTAAATTTGCTTTGGTGGATTTGAGATTAAAACAGATTCATTAAAAATCTAATTTTGAATATAGTGGACTTCCCAATGAATACATTTGTCAGGATGAATGCCAGTTTTTCTCTGATGGTGATGTAAAAAATTTGAGGGGCCATTAATTTCTATGATTTGATCTGGTGAAAATGACATTCTTTTGGAATAATATTTTAATGTACATAAATAGATTTATGAGGACATTTTTGTTAAAAGATGTTAATCTTGTGTCCAAAACTTTGGAATTTAGTTATTTAAAGGAATTATGATTGTTTTGGGGTACTGTTAAAAGAATTGAGAAATTGAAAAAAGTTATTAGTGTTATTTTTAATATTATTAGTAATAAATATTAAGGATTAAATTCAAGAAGTTTCTGACATTTGTTTTTGAAAAAGCAAGTTACTTTCTCCCTTCCTCCACTGCCCTTCCCTCTCCTCTTTCTTTCTTTCTTTCTTTCTTTCTTTCTTTCTTTCTTTCTTTCTTTCTTTCTTTCTTTCTTTCTTTCTTTCTTTCTTTCTTTCTTTCTTTCTTTCTTTCTTTCTTTCTTTCTTTCTTTCTTTCTTACAATAGGTAATAATAAATTGCCAATAGAAGAGATTATTTGTAGCTCTTGTTTGAATTTGGCGTCCTTGATGCCTTCTGCACTTGGCTGTTTTCTTGATCATGTTACCTAATTGGGTAATGAAATGTCTGCAAGAAAAGCTCAGAGAACACCAGGATTCCACAATAATGAATTATATTAATATTTTCCAAAAAAGAAGATATGGAAAAGTAAGTGCTTGTATTTTACAAAATTAAAATCCAAAAATATAATGAAGTTTTTATCAAGATGAATTAATTGCCACATTCACTTGTTCAGAAACATGGAAGCTCTATTATATTAAGTCAGATTACTGATTTATGTAGTACAACATGGTCAAAGTTGAGCATCACAACAATTCAAGTGTTTAAACCAGAATTGTTCAGGCCTTATATGAAAAAACAAACAATTAAACTTGGGACATTCTTCATACAGGGTACATGTCATACCATTTAATTATGTGTCCCCCAAATTCTCTTTAGTGAAATGTGCTTGCAGTTTCTTTATTATGTCATAATTAATAGAATTCAAATGTATGAGATGAAACAAAAATATTTTGAAATACATTTTGCATATCTGTGCAATTAACCATTCATTGTATTCTGCTTAGAATTGTTTCCCTATTTTTAACATGTAACATATCATAATAATCATCATAACAGCACATCTGTGATTAATTTTAAGTGATAATAAATATCATAACGTTCATTAAAATAGACACTGAAAAGCATAATTATATTTAATACTTTCCTATTAGGCCACAGTTTTTTTTTACTAAAGTTAACATGGAAAAGTTCAAATAAACCTGGAAAATGCTTATAAGACAATGTAAGCATATACATAAAATACATATAAAATGCAAGTTTTTGTGGCACAAAATCTGATTATACAGAATTAGCATGCAAGGAGTTTTGTTTGCTATTAAAAGAAAATGCAAGTGGTAAATAAGGTGCAGTGAAAAGCAATAAATGTGTTAGCAGTGAAGGAAATCCTTTTTTATTGACTCAGGAGCTTCTTCCTGATTTTTGAAGGCAATTACAACTGTGCAAAAGACTTCCATTGAAGCTCCTGTGACTGCTTTTAAATTATTTACATGTGAATCTCACAAAATCCAGACATCCTATTTTCTTCTTACTTTTTTGTGTCTTTTGGGAGTTCTTAGCAAAATTTATGACAATAATATTATCATCAGTATTTAAACATTTAGTGATCTATGCTATATTGAGATGGTGGTGGTACTTTTGTTGTCTCTCTTATATTTTGTGAAATATAAATGATAGGAGTAATTAAATAAATTTTGTATTATATTATTGTATTTTTTTAACTTTAGAATAATAAGTTGCTCCCATTTTCCAAATTATAAAATAAGGAAGTCAATAGACACAAGAGTTTTGCGAATGCTGTGTTAATTAGCCACCTGATGAGTTAAAAGCCAATCTGAGACTAGCAATTTCTCAATTAACATTCAGGTTGAACTTCTGTACTGTAACTTTGGCTGTTAAAAAAAGTCCAAGCTCCTTGCTGTAAAATGTGATAGAAACAAATTTCTACTGTAATTATTCTTGTAAGCAATAGGATCTACATAGTTGCAAATGAAGAATTACACTTCTTGTATGAAGTTGAGAGCTCTTCAATCTTCTTTCTTTTACACGTAAACTTCTCTGAGAGATTCAGTCTTCATCAACTGCTTATGGATGACCCAGATGTCACAGGACACATAAGCAAGAAATCCTGCCAGAAACCTGTATCAGGAAAAGGCCCACTTCTGTAACAGCCACAATAGCCTTTGCATGACGACTTATGTATTGAAGCTTGTAGTGATTGTGTGTCAGCATTCAATCTCTATAGCCAACAATATTTTGGCACCCTTTTTGACATGATCTGGAGAACAGCTTGAAGAAATATTATCTGATGATGAAAGGTTCTCACTTGCCAATCACAATGTCAGAGTTTAAACAAATCATGCTATGTTTTATAAGAGTGAGTCATACTGTTTAACTTGGCAGCCTTCAACTGAAGATCAAAACAAAATAACCAGAAGTTTTTTAAACATTTCTCAATTAGCTTCATGAGTTTTAAAATCTTTGTATTCTTGAAATTGTACCCCAGGTGTCAGTCTGTATTAGCTTAAAATCTAGCACTGATATTTCACATACATTTGAAATAGTTATATGAATAGGTTAATATAATTTATATGGATCAAACAGAAATACCAACTTGTTTGCCTGCCTTGAACCTTTAAAATCCATTCCTCCAGATTATTATGAACCTTCTATTCCCTGCTATTGAGTTTCTCCAGATCCAAATGGGGAAATTAACTTTGGTTGTCAAACTCATCTTAAGTTTTTCATTCTTTCCTAGTCACACAAAAGGTCTCTTTCTACCAATTTCTCTGTCATTCAAGGAAGCTTACTTGAGGTAAATGGAAAGGCTATATTGGTTAAAATGGGGAATCTAACTTTTATAATCTTACTGAGGGTAAAAAGAAATAAATTGGAATAAATTCATGGAATAGTAATTTAAAATTATGTGAATCATGGTTACTTAGACATTTCGAGTTCAATCAAAATCATAACTCCCCATTATAAACAGAATAGAATAGAATAGAATAGAATAGAATAGAATAGAATAGAATAGAATAGAATAGAATAGAATAGAATAGAATAGAATAGAATAGAATAGCTTTATTTGGCCATGTGTAATTAGACACAGAAGGAATTTGTCTCTAGTACAGAAGCACTCAGTGTACTTGCAAAACAACAAAAATAATAATAATAATAATACTTAAGGTGTGCAAACAATAGAAGGTGAAATAAAAGGTAATAAAAGGATAAAAAAAATACTACAGCCATACTCTATGGCTTAATATACATATACATTAGACAGAACTTAGTAGTCACCATGTTTTGCAACTGTGAGAATTACTTGTTCAGCAAAATTAAGGCATGAGGGGAAAAACTATCCTTGTGTCTAGTTGTCTTGGCATACAATACTCTATAGCACTATCCCAAGAGAAGGAGCTGATACAGTTTGTGTCCAAGATGTGAAGGGTCTGCAAATATCTTATCAACCCTCCTTCTGACCCATGTAATACACTGGTCTTCTGTGGAAGGCAGGCTGGTTTGAATTGTACTTTCTGCTGTCCTAACTATCCATTGGAGTCTGTACCTGTCCTGTTTGGTTGCTATACCAAACCATATAGTTATAGAAGTACAAATTACAAACTCAATAATTCCTCTGTAAAACTTTATCAGCAGATCCTGGGCAGTTTGAACTTCCTGAGTTAACACAGGTTACATCAACTTGAACTAATGAACACGTGCATATTTTGTACCCAATGCAATATGCACTGACCATCACATATTGATTAGCACAAACTGTTTTTTAACATCACTGTTTATTATCTTGAATATGATGATTTTAATTGGAAATATTTCACATATTAACTTTTGATTCAATTGATGTCACTCGGTGATATTATGTATCTAAGTGATAAGGAAATTATGTTCATGTACATGATAGGGAGAAACTACTATTGGTACTGCAGATGCTGTTGGCTATAACTCTTGGTGTCATTCATTACTGGTTGCACTTGTTAGGGAGCTAGGAACTGTAGTTCAGCAATATCAGGAGCATCACATGTTGTATCCACTTTCTGCTAACATCTGACACTATTCCACAATATGCAGTGCTGAATTCTTTTTATGCTTATGTATAAAAGTGATGCACAGTGATATGTGTAGAATTCCAGACACCCTCTATTGGTTTTCTCCCATATTTTGTGCCACACTCTGCTGTTTATTACCTAAACCTTTGCCAGGCAGCTGTAATTCATCTCAATTTTGTAGTACAGAAACCGTGCTAGAACGCATGGCTGTGGAGGCATGTAGATGTAAAATAAAGCAAAGGAGAACTTTCACTTTACACCTTGAAAAGGCATAGCAGCTCTGAAGGAGTTGTTTTGCTTGGAGTGTAATTGAAGCAAAGCACCTTTTCACTATTTGCACTGTTTGTACTATTTGTACCATTAATACTTCTCCTATTTCCCACAAAAAGGGCTGCTTTGGGGCAATGGAAGATACAAATGGCTTGGTTGAAAGGACCATGGATGGATTTAGAGTCTTCAGTCAAAAGAGTTTACACTTTAAGCATTTCCTTCTCTGCTTTCCTTCTTTCCCTACCAAAGGTGAGCAAACCTGTTTTCCATTGCATATTTCAAAATTACAAGCCTAGAAAGTGCTGGTTGTGTTTTTATTCTTGTAATTTACAAAAGTAAAGAAGAAATGTTAGCTTTTACTAATGTTAACTATCAATTTAGACAGTTGTCCTGTTTATTTTTTAAAAAATCAGAAAAAAGTTGCTTTTTGTCTCTATATTGAACAGTTTTCTAAAATAAGTCCAAGTTTCCAGAACAAGCAACTCAAGACTTTTGCTTTAACCTTCTTAGTTCTTAAGTAATACTACAACCAATTCTTGGAAGAATTGTTTAAAATGCTATTCTAAACCCATCTTTCATGTCATGGCAAAAGTTCTTGAAAATACTGACTTTTGTTATTGTTGTGGAAATGAGTATTGTAGCATTTTTGGTCTCTAAACTTCGGCTTGACACCTTGCTGGCATCCTGCCATCAAATGCTAGAGGGAGAGGGGGCAAACCAACAAATGGGAAATAAATGTGTATTGGGCAAAAATGGGAAAATAGGGAGGGGGGATGACAACTGACAGAGACCAGAGGTGCACAGAATCAGCCTATGCCGGTCTTCAAGGACACGAGCCCTGAGAATGGAATGTGGATTGCTCCAAACATCCAAGCAATTCTCAAATCACCTATGCAGCTCTCCATTGGCCGAAGAGGAACTGATGATGATGGGAAAAGTTTGTAACCTTTTGCACAGGAACTTTAGTTCCGGTGACTGACCCAGATTGGATCCTGCAACTTTAGTTCTAGCCTGATTTTACAGCAACCTTTAGTAAAAGAACCTAACACTTCAACCAAATGGAATCGAGGGTCTTTCTTTCTTAAGGGATCTGACTGAGGCAGGTCTCAAAGTTAATCTCATAAATGTCTTGGTTCCTTAAGAGAAAATTTCTTAAAAGTTACTAATAAGGTGATTATCTGTGAGTAACTAGAACAAAAAGACATCGCCAGATAGCTAATTTTAAAAATGGGTCGTAGTGAAGGAATTAATAATATGAGATTAGGGACTAGAAGAAGCAACCAGAAATAAGAAAGTTAAGTGCCATGCAGCATATCAGATTGACTCAAAAACCTAACAGGTCAACAAAAGGATATGGTGATGTAGAAAGCAATATGTGATAGATGTTACTGGCAAAGGATACAAGAATAAGCGGCACAAAGACTCCAATGTCTGGACACTAAACCCATGTCTTCCCCTACAACCCAGGTTGGACTTGACCAATGCAACTGTGGCTAGATATGAAGATAATTATGAGTGAATAAATGTTTGAACTTTATTTTAGGTATATTTAAAATACATATATTTGCTGAATCTCAGTTCTTGTGTTGCTGTTTGGTTCTTTCCTTGTTGAGGGATTTGTTTAAATCATACCATGGATATCTCATTATTATCTGTATAATCATGGTAACTCTAATCAAGTTAATGAAAATGATAAAAAGTGAAATATTCTTATATAGAAACCCTTTCAGTACAGATTGCTGAAGGATGTATTAATTCCATGCACAACAAGTAGGATTGAGCACAAAAATAGGCAATCAATAACCTTACTTTAGAGGTGGCCTTAGCCTGATATATAGGAAAGGAAAGGAAAGGAAAGGAAAGGAAAGGAAAGGAAAGGAAAGGAAAGGAAAGGAAAGGAAAGGAAAGGAAAGGAAAGGAAAGGAAAGGAAAGGAAAGGAAAGGAAAGGAAAGGCAGATGGATATGGATATGGATATGGATATGGAGAGGGAGAGGGAGAGGGAGAGGGAGAGGGAGAGGGAGATAGAAACAAAGAAGCAGTAGTAAGAAAGAAGACAGCTTGTTAATGGTGAACTCATCCTCTTTTTGTCTCTCATCCTGCTCATCATTGGTATTCAACACAGCCTCCAGTAGCACAGCTGCTATGGAAATGTGGCCTTCAACACTCCTGATATGAAATGAGATCACTGGAAATTGATTTATATTCAGTGGCTATTCATCCACATAACCAAGTGCTATCTACCTAAGCAGGCAGCAATTTTCCTGGATTTTGCAGAGAAAGATCTTTCATAACATCTGTTGCTTGATCTTTTATTTTATTTTATTTTTACTGGACATGCTAGAATATGGGTACTTTCTGTCAGCAATCCTTGGTTTGAAAAAGGAATCTCCCCCTTAATCATTGTGTTTCATTTGTGAAAGTCTGACATTTGAAACACATTTGAATTTGTTTTCTAGATTTTCTTTGAACTATAAAAGTACACATTATGAACATATTATCTTCAAAAATAAAAATAATTTTGCCAGCAGAACTTTTAATTAAAGCAGCCAAAGCAAAAGAATAAGTCCTTTTTGTGAGTAGGTAGGGAAATATAAATTTTACATTGAACAGAAGTGTGATTACAGATGAATGATTTGGGACTAATTTGCATTTGTTGTTTACAAAGTTAGCTATTAGCCTGGTGTGATAAGCTTGTCCCCAGGTGTCATAATTCTATTTTCATGCTGCCCATTTCCCCCCTTTTGTCTTTAAATAGATGTTTGCCAAATGCCCCAGCAACTGTTGGTATCCCATGGCACTATTGTAATTCACCCAATGCTTACTAAATGTGACTAACTTAGTTGGGAAGACACACACACACACACTAAACACACAAACACACATGCATACACACACCTACATTGATTCACATACACACAGTATTTCAAGTTTATCATCCATTTTTCCCAAGTTTTATATAACATCACACTCATTTGTTTTTTCTTTCAAGCGTAACTATTTTTTCTGTAACCCTGACCACTATGATCTTATTTTAGAAGGAGGAAGAACAATTGGCACCATGGAGATCAAGTCTATCTGCACCCATGGAAATGATGTTGGGCTAGTCATTCATTCTCAATCCAACTTACTCCACAAGGCTGATAGTGTAGAAAAAATGTATTTCATCTTGAGCTCCTGAATAAAAAATGGGATATCTTAAAAAAAATACAATAATTAAAAAAATATATACAAAAACTGATGACAAAAGTTTTGCATCATGACATTTTGATATTAAGACTCATAGTCAGAACATATTCTAAGTCAACTCTTCACAGTGAAAAAATAAGTGGATCAATGTGAAGAGGTTGGCTCCTGGTACAGCGAACCTTACACCTATGCTATCATTGCTTGCCAGTTTATTTTTGGGTCCAATTTAAGGTTCTAGTGTTGACCTTTAAAGCCCTACATGGCATTGGACTGGGATATTTTCATCTGACTGTGCCACCAGATTTAATAGAACAGGTATGCTATGCTATGCTAGGGAGAGACATTTGGTGGTGCCTAGGAGGGTGGGCCTTTTATTCGGTGACACCATATTGTAGAATCTTTTCCCTAGAGATGAGGTCAGCCACATCACCTGAGTTTTTGAAAGTCCCTTAAGAGCTGCTTATACCAGCAGACCTGGGGATCCCAGGGTATGGGTAAACTCATGAGATGGCTTTATTGTTATTAATATCCCCCCATCTATTATTTTCCTTTTCTTATGGTTTTTAACATTTCTTAATAATTTTATAATGGTTTTATGCATTCATTATTTTATATTTATTGTTTACTGGATTATTGTATGCTGCCCAGAGTCACTTTTAGTGAGATAGACAGCCATATAAATTTGATAAAGAAATAAACAAATGAACAAACAAACAAACAAGAAATTTTCCCTTATACATACGAGGCATTATTTCAAAAATAAACCACACCAATACATAATTTTTATGAAGCATATCACCCAGAGACATAAATTTTTTTATATGATTTTCCCCCAAAAGACACCATTTTCTGGATGCTTTATTTCCACTGTTTATTTTGCACATTTTAGATGAAGGCGTTTTATTAAATTCTCTTCATTTGCAATCCATCACTGTCATGAAAGGAATACATTTTGGCAGATCACTTCATTTACTTTCCAATGAAAGCCATGGCAGATTTCTTTTATATCTTCATAATTGTGTATGGACCATTAAATGAATGCTACTTGGGGCCTGACTGCCTTATCTAACAAGGTTTAATGCTACAGCTCAGCCCTTGCTCAAAATTACCATGATTATCTCCCTCTCTCCCACTCCTGTTTTATAAGAAACATAATGTTTCTGGAAATAACAAAATACATTATGTCCAAACTTCTCAAACTGCAGGCACCAAATTTCATAGCACATCTGGTGTGATAGGTGCAAGTAGCCCTTTACTAAGAATATTTATGGCAAGAGTATTAAATAAAGCTGTGGTTGATATTTGAATTTTAAAATTTCAGTATCAAAACAAATGGGCCAAAAATAGAACATTTTTTCTTATTAGGAATTCCTCTCTTGGAAATTCAGTAAGATTCAGTAACAAAATTCAGCCATTTTGCTGTAAGAATATTATTTTCATATACATATATAATTTATGTCTTGGCACTGCTAAAAGAACTTTATGGATCTGGAATTTGTTGTGTTTGGATGGCATTTAGCATATCAATTTCTCTCTGCTTTTTCTGTTTTTTTATAGGAGCAGCCATGTCAGTAACCTTTACCATTTCCTGAGACACTATCTGTGTTTTTATTGAATCTGACCTAAAAAATCACTTTTCATTTTCAGAGAAGAATTAAATGTATATTAGATATATAAATAATGCATAAGTCATGTAATGGAAGAGTTAACTTGCATATGAATTTCATTTTATGCATAAGAGATGTAATTTGTGCACTGAGGAAATATTTAAATAAATTGGCACTTCATTCCACTGTGGGAGTTAGACTTCCTTTCTCAATCACAGTTTTTCACAAGAATTAAGCAAATTAGGGAAATAAAGGTCATTAGCTAAAATTAGATTGTTCACTTTTTAACAGGTGTTTGGTCTATTTTACCCTAAGGGTAGATCACAATGCTGTCCAAGAAGTTAATTGTGTAATAATTGTACAGTTTGCACATTAATTTCTGACAATTTAGACTCTGCTGTAGCTTTATTGAACTTATTGGCAGTTGCTTTCTTTACATGTGAGCAAGGGTAATGACTGTTTAGATAGATTCAGTCCCTGTCTCAAGATTACTTACCAATTTATTAGTCTAATTTTGAATAGAATAATAATTTTTAAAAAATCAGAGGAACAAACTAGATTTTGTAGTTTAGTATTAAGCAATTTCTATTAATATATATATATATATATATATATATATATATATATATATATATATATATATATATATATATATATATATATATGTAGGTCTTTGGTAATTCGGGTTTTCTCCCGCGTAAAATTGAAAGTGTCTTGGCAACGTTTCGACGAAGTCCCATTCGTCATCTTCAGGCTGGTGTCTTCGGCTTCGTGCTTCTAGGAGCAAGCCGAAGACACCAGCCTGAAGATGACGAATGGGACTTCGTCGAAACGTTGCCAAGACACTTTCAATTTTACGCGGGAGAAAACCCGAATTACCAAAGACCTACATACAAACACTGTGAAAACCTCAGAAAAAATATATATATATATATATATATATATATATATATATATATATATATATATATATATATATATATATATATATATATATATATATATATATATATATATATATATCACACACACACACCAATCAACCAAGGTTTTGCTTAATACTAAACTGCAAAATCTAGTTTTGTTCCCTTGATTTTTTAAACCATAGATATCCAAAATCTTAAAAATAGAAGTTGCTAGTCCTTTTGAAACTCTTGTGGTTCTTCCAGGAATTTTGGTATATCAATATTTCATTTAAATGTGTCCTAGGGGAGAAGTATTCTTAATTACAAATTGATTTTAGAAAATTCAATGGAAAATTGTTTATCTAAATGGTCCCCTTGCAGTTTAAGCAATGATTCAAATGTTTTATATGATCAGGTACCAGCAAATTTGTCTTGACTTCTACATTAACCAAACATTTGATGTCAGTCTCTATACCATGCAAATTCATCAAAGATTATACAACAGCAGCAGCAGTTATTATCACTGATAAAGAGCTTCCCATTAGTCTGACATAGAATGTTGAGTTCTCTGCCTACACTAATGAATCACAAAGGATGATGCCCAGATCATGAGATTTGGTTGGAACAGATTATAAAATGTAATATATTGCAAGATGATTCATTGTGCCAAGTAGAAGTTTAGCTACATTTTCCCATTTCAGAAGCAAACTATGTCTTGAAATTTAGATGCAGGAACATACACACTGTATGCTACAGAAATGAAGAAAGACAAAACAAGAAAAACTGATTTTGTTTGTTTGTTTCAGATTTAACTGTGGATTTCAAACATGTGGTTTCTTCTTCAAGGGAATTGTTCTATTATTTTGAGTTTATAATAAAGGAAATGGTTTCTCAACAAAGCAGGAAGCTGATGTTGATATGCGATAGCTGTTCCTGCTGTTTTCTGGAGTCCTTCATGAGAAAAGAATGTATACAAGCCATGATAAGAAGTTTAGACTGTGAGTAATTCAGGTATAACTGTACTTGTGGCCCACAAAGTCAATGTTGTTATCATTGTTTAAATGAACCATATATTAATTATTGTTGTGGCCAAGACATGACATTTTCTGCATCATCAGCAAGCTACATTGATAAGACAATGTGGTACCAGATTAAAAGCCATTTTTCAAATTATTAAATTACCTATGTCTTTTTACAAGCTTGGATATATGCTCCAGAAGCTGATTGTAGCTGGGCCCATGCACAAAGTTACATGCACAGTAACTTTGATATCAAGATCACGTGAAGTGCTAATAGCACGTTATAACTCCTTGGTAAGGCCATGCTTGGAATACTGCATCCTGTTTTGCTCACCACGATGTAAAAAAGATGTTGAGACTCTAGAACAGGGGTATCAAACTGCCGGTCTGTGGGCCGGATGCGTCATGTGGAAGCCGCACCCATCCCAGCTCCAGCAAGGGGAAAAAAGTTGTAATACATCGTGACACATCAGGTGACACAGCGAGTTTGACCCCTGCTCTAGAAAGAGTACAGAGAAGAGCAACAAAGATGATTAGGGGACTGGAGGCTAAAACATATAAAGAACGGTTGCTGGAATTGGGTATGTCTAGTTTAATGAAGAGAAGGACGAGGGGGGACATGATAGCAGTGTTCCAATATCTCAGGGGTTGCCACAAAGAAGAGGGAGTCAAGCTATTCTCCAAAGCACCTGAACGCAGGACAAGAAGCAATGGATGGAAACTAATCAAAGAGAGAAGCAACCTAGAACTAAGGAGAACAATTAATTAGTGGAACAACCTGCCTCCAGAAGTTGTGAATACTTCAACACTGGAAGTTTTTAAGAAGAGACTGGACAACCATTTGTCTGAAATGGTATAGGGTTTCCTGCCTGAGCAGGTGGTTGAACTAAATGACCTCAAAGGTCCTTCCAACTTTATTATTGTTATTGTGTTGTTTTGAAGGATTTGCATGGCCATAATGTAAAGATACAGGGGTGGGACTAGTATTGTAAACATGATAAATATTGGAGACCCAGCAATATCTGGTTTGGAAAATGGGAACTCTTAAGTTAGGATTTCTCTTTGTTGCAATTTTACTATGTGACTCCATTAGCTGATAATAGATAAAAACTCAGATTTTGCAAAAATTCTTTTGCAAAAAGAATTTAGGGAGACTAGTTGGCAAAAATATCTTCTATATTGAATAGGTAAACCTGCAGGAAATATCAAATGATGATATGTATTATCATCACACAAATCACACGAATTATGGATCTTTCTGCTCCAAATCACATGACATGATGATTTCATTTGTTTATTAAACACATTTATATAGATGCCCAACTATCATAAATACTCTGAACAGCAAACAAAGATGAAAATAAAAATGAAATCCATAAAAAAAAGGAAAATAAGTTGAGCTCACAGAATATCAACCTTCTACACCCATACCCTTTCCAGAGCTCCACTAACATTCTGGCCCCAATGCCTTGGGAGTATCCTGGACTTCACAACACTCTGGGAGACCAATATGGTAGAGGTTGTCTATGCTGATCTTGTGGAATTGGCAGAAACCATTGGAGAGTTGATGAATCCAGAACTTGACATTAAATAAATGTTAGAAATAAACACCAGTAGGCATAGTCATTCAGTGTGTTCAAGTAGGTAATTTACAGTTATCCAGAAGTAAAATGTATTAAGTCAAAAGAGATTTAGTCTCAAATATGTCTGAATAACATAACAATCCCACAAGTTTCAAGGGGTACTTCATCCAAAATGAAACCTTTCTATAGATCATTATCTATTAGCCAATGAGACAATGTAATAAATGCAAAAGGGACATTTGGTTTTATCTGTCCAGCAGTGATTATAAGCGGTTTGAATTTACATTCTAATTCCCTGTGTCTGTATTTGATTAAATATGATCTTGTAAATAATAAGTGAACCCAATATGGGATATTTTGGTATGGCAATCCATCAAGGAGCTTAGCATGCTACTGATACTAAGCTCCTGAGTTAACTGATAGAAGTCTTTCAAGCCACGTGGAAGTTATATTTTCAAATCGTTTTATTTAAAAAAACTTTAAGAAATACTATCTAGTTTTGTAACAGTTTTATATTCTCAAATGTTTTAATTAGAGGACATGAAACTGTTCTCTGAAACTTCAAAAGTATCTTTTTTTTAAAAGAGCTTCATTAAGCTCCTTAATATTATCAAGGAATAGAAACACAGCTATACTTTCATATTCATTCAAAAAGCTTTTTCAAATGGAGCTCAGGCAAAACTGGGCATTTAAATACATTCTAACGATTATGTTTTAAGGCCTAACACTCAATCGTCCCAAGATGTAATAGCTGGAATTAATGAGGAAAACTTTCCATTAGGGACACTGTAAAACTTTAATTGATCAAAGTTGCTTCGTTTTCTCTTGAACACCATTCAACAATAATAGGATTCCATCATCAGTATGGTGCAGCTTCTCTTTTTGATATTTACCTTTCATGAAGTTTTAATACCAGCATGTTATGAAAGCCTGTGAGCTTAAAAGAATGGCATAAGGCAGAAAATGGCTTTTGAACTACAATGGACATCAGAGGACTATTTTGATTGCAGCAGACCAGTGTCCAATTTTTCCAATATTACCAAGGGAATGCAGTATTATGGCCTTTTCTTTTTCTTTTAATATAATTTTTATTTCATATCTCTACCAAGATATCCACACACACAAACACAAGGCACATACATATAATATATGACAAAGTTCCAGGATCTTTGGCAGAAAGCTTTGTAGTGAAAGTGTTCAATACTCTGAACAGGTAAGGACTCTCTATATTTGTTTGCTATGTTAACACAGTGAATCTCATTAGTGTACTTTTTTTTTTAAGTAAAATGCTCTCTTGTCCTTTTAAGGAGGTAAGGTCATTAGTGCCTTATGTTCTTATTTTAGGAAACTCCTCTGCCTGTGAAACAAAATTCTGCATAATCCTTATTTAACAGTAAGTAGCACACAGAGAACAACATTACCACTAACAGCTTGTGTTATTGGCAAGAGTACAAAAAACAATGTGCAATGTATTTGCTTTGTTAATTTCTTATGCATCATGAGTTTAGTAGCTGTGAATACCAAAGGAGGAAAAGGCATTTTATAGGCTGATAATATATCTATTTGTCCTACCATTTGGTCCTTAATATATGAAAATAATTTACGGGTAAATTGTTGGATCATATGAATTTAAACACGGCCTAAATTTGAATTGATAGCATTCAAATGTAATTTATGTTTTAATGTTTTCAATTGTAGATGTATCCAGATGTACTCAGATGAAAATGGTTTAAAAAGGTCATTCACATTATTTCTCACTTTAACTAATTTCTTAGACTGGTATTTCCTGATGGCTTCCCATCTGGTTATCAACTGACTCGGCTTAGATTTTTCTAGCTCAACTTAAGATTTCTCAGCCTGCCAGCTGGTTTGGCCTAAACCACTTAGGGATTTATAAAAATGTGAAAAATGTGTGGGTTGGAGCACATTTAAGGGTCTATATGTAATCACAAAGACTAGAAATTAACTCTATGAAGCTATATATTTTTTACAAAGTAGTTACAAAGATGCTATAAAACAATAAAATCAATAAAAATACTAAAAGTATTATTGGACCATAGTGGCTGGAAAATAAATATTGTCCCCTAGGATAGACACTTCTGTCAGTGATCATACTGAAAACAGCTTTCTGTATGTATAATGCAGGATAATTTCTGTACAAATTTTTACAAAAGAATTCCAGGCATCTTGTTGAGCAGTGATTACTTGCACTGCTGCCAAGCCAATTCCTTTCAATCTTGTGGAATGAATCTACACAGATGAAAGACTTTCATTTGTCATTGCTGAACATCATCCTGTTGAGTTTGTCCCAATGTTCAAGTTTGCCAAGTCATTTTAAATTGCCATTTCCACAAATTTGGACATTCACCAAAGTTTGATTTCATTTTTACATTTGATAAACACCCTTTCAATCCCATCTTTTAGGTAACTTAAATATTTTTAACAGCATTAGGCTGAAGGCAAGCCCCAAATGACTATACTTTACATTAACCATACTTCATGTTAATTCAGAATCATAAACACTGTTTGAGTGAGGTTGCTCAATCAGTTGCAAATTCATTTAGTTAACCAAACCCATCACTTTATCATAAAATGCACTAAGGATAGCCTGATATGACTTGTTCTTGACCAAATAAGTTCCATTTGTTCCTTTTCTCAGTTATGTGGGCAAGTGCTGTCTTCAGTTTCTGGGAAATGACATTAATATATAATATAATACTGCTTTATTCCTTTCTTTTCCATGCAACAAACCAACCATTTCACTGACCCTTCTTTCATTTGTGATATATCCAAATATCTATTTTATGATGGTTGCTGTCCTTCCCAGTCTTATCTCATTTCAGGCTTTAGGTTTTCCATTTCCATCAGGGATCAGATTACCTTTTCTGCTTCTTCTTCTTAGTAGTTAATCCATGTTTCTACTTCCTAACCCATCTCTCGTTGCTTCTCAATTTGTCAGTGAGCTTATTATTCATTGATACAGCGATCTTCAAGCTTCTCCATTTTTTCTTTTCTTTGTTTCATGGCATGTTTCAGTTCAGTTCTCTAGATGTTTGGCACAGTGCTGTTTCTATACAATACAAGCAAAGTGGCTCCTGTTTCTCCTTGAATTGAATCTGCTGTTCCATATGATATCAATCACTTTGCTGTACATGGGTGCAGAAGTTAATTGACCAGGCAAATCCATAAGAAGTCCACTTCACTGAAAGTGAATCACTACAGAGTAAGTGGTGTCTTTGGAGTCCAGGCTATCCTACAAAATGAAGCAGCAACACTTTATGTAACCTACTCTTTAGAGTCACTAAATCTTCATTTTTAAGGTCTGGATGGTTAAAACAAATAAAGAACATAGTTTACAATCCTTCCTGGGTCATTTAATCAAATTTAATGATATTGTAATTAAATTTCCATCATCTGCTAAGATAGCGGATGCTCCTGAAAGTATTTCAGAACAGCCATTGAAGTAAACCTGAAACAGTGGTAAGAATTAGTTAGAACAGTATTTGATGTTCCTGTCTCTGTCATTTTACTCCTCATTTATGGACAAGGGGCAAGGGCAATTGGGAGAATGGGAGAAGTATCATATGCATGCCTGGCTCTGATTTATGAAACTAGAAAGAGCGAGGTAGACCAAATTAGAGTGATATCCTAGAAAAGAAAAGATAAAATCAGATTAAAATTTCAATGGGAATATTATGCATGCATTGCTAGAAAGGGTAGAAAAGATATATTTGTCAAAATGTCCTCCATTTTTCAAGTTTTAAAAGACATAAGATCTTATTTATCTAGCCATGGGTTTTTTGTTTCACAATTTAGCCACCAGCGTATTTCCCAGTGCTACAACAATATATATTGATTTAACCCCACCCTGCCACCCTTTATTTAATTTTAAGACCAAACCAGAAGAGAAATTGGGACACTCTGTAACTGAACATCTTCTGCCAGCACTAAATAAAAGCTTTCGTGGTAACATTTATCTCTAAGTAAGGCTTAGCATCAGTGGGAAGCTATTTGCCACTCTACCAAAATTAAGGAGAATAAAATAAGGCCCTGTGACTTTTAGCATCTGCATTAACTTCTTAATTGAATGAAGGGACTTCTACTCAGCTAAAATTGCAAGCAAGCATATAGCAATCCTACTACATGCAGATGCTATAGCAATCTGCTCTAGGAGAGAAACAGGTTTGAGGCAATCACTGCAAGACTTTGCTAAATGGAGCATTTTATCTCTGATGGAATCAATTAAAAGAAAACACAGTCTTGGTTTTACAAAAAAGAAGAAAAAAGACTAAAAATGCCTAATTGGAGTTGAGAGTAAACAGGGCTGAAGCTTTCCATTATACTGGATCTCACAAACAGCAAGACAAGATCATAGCCAAGTGCTGCACACAGAGTTGGTCTATTCTTTTGAATTTTTTATCCAGAAGCTCCCATTTTATCCCAGTATACCTTCAGTTGTTTTTAAATAACACTGTCTCACAAATATTATATGGAGCTTAACATGGGTCACTTTTCAATTTACAAATCTGGAAATAATCCAATCAAAATTTTTAAGGTGATTGTTCTGAATGTTACTTCAATACCATTTAGTGATTCTAAACTGGATTTTTGAAAGTGGAAAGAAAAATTTGAATTGCAGTGTTAATTTTGGTTAAACTTTGAATAAAAATCCTTGTTTCTGACTAACTTGGAGTTGCTTTTTGGAGGCTAGTTTCTAATTATACAGCTCTTCTGATGGCACTCTTGCCACTATAGTTAGAGAATGTCAGAAACAAAAAACAAAGAACAAGAGAAATGGATCACAAATTAAATGGATAATTATTTTCAAGTACAGGGAATACATTATCCTCAGAAAATCTATTGGGAAATCAAATTTTAAAATAATTTATCTTTGGAAACTTTTATTTTTTGCAGTTGTAAATTTTATAAAGACATAAGGTGCTACTATGTTGTGTTGCAATCCACTTTTATACTTGCCATTTCATACCCATAAATATACATAAAACTGGCCAAATTAAGGATGAATAGGTGTTGCTGTTCCTTGATGTAGAGTTCATTTTAATAGCCTAATTGAGAGGTGAGTAAGTGGGTGAGTGCGTGAAAGTCCATTTGCTTAAGTGGCAGGCGCGCACCCTTATGTGCAAAGCTTGCACAGAACCATCCCCTCTCCCTAATGAATCTGCATTAGGCACATGTGTTACTTCAGGAACACATGTAACTCAACAGCAACTTTTATGTGACTACAGACCTGTTATAATGTCTGTACTATAAGGGAAAAGGTAAAGGATTTACTCTCTAAATATATCTGTAGAAAAATAGCAAATTGAACTTTTTAATTATAGATGAGGTGACAGCAACCTTGGTGATCTACTACTCTCTGAATTCTACCATTAACATTTATGAAGTTTTGTGTAAATAAACCCATTCAAATTATTCTGGTCTAGAGACTGTCTTGAACTGTATAGTGCCGAAGTGTCCAGGGCACCATGTGGAAATATGTGTTGAAATTGGTGCTATTGTCTAAAATAAATAAAGTTATTGTGCCTCTTCAACTATTTATCTGTTGGCATATCTTTCTCTTTATAACAACCTCCAAGGAATCTTTACTGCCAGTAGCTTTTGAGATTATTAATGTCTCTCTTGAGTAGAAAGTGCTTCCTACTACTTTAAAGGAAGCAGTACTAGAGTCTTGCTTAAAAGGCTTTGAACAGCTATAATTTGGTGTTTATGCTGCGGCTCCAGGAACTCTTAACAAGAAATGGATTATCTGGCTTCAGGTTTGCAATCGCAGCGTTGGCGGACGTGTGAGACGATCGCTCTCTCCACCGTCTGGTTTTCTTCTGCCGGGGGACCCTGAAGAGGGTTGGAAGTCGCCCTGTAGGGACAACGAGCAAGAAGAGGACCCCCAAGTGATTGTGGAAGGGCAGCAGCCCTCCCGTTTGATCCGGGGCAGCTTTTCAAACTGATGGGGAAAAGATCGGCCATCAACATGGCCCATTACTAAGCTGCTGACAGCCGACAAATTCACCAACAAGCACTTTGAAAGCAACGTGTAGGAATTGGGTGAAACCTTACCTTCTCTGTACCCCAAGTACTTTCCTATAAAAAGCCTCTTGAAATCTCTTCCCCCTGTGAGGAGAGAGGGAAGGGAACTTTTTCCTTCCACCCTCTAAAATGGCGGCGTCTGACTACCCAGGGGAAATAAAGCATTGAAAAGAACAACTTAATATAAGTGGACCTACAACTTTTTGGAATTTGGGGATCCAAAAAGTTCCTACTCTTACTGGGACTTGCTATTTTATTCTATTTGCAAAAAAGAATTTAAATTGGATAAGAATCTAGCCCGGGATTTGAAAAAGACTTTAAATGCTATCGGGGACATCTTGTGGCAAAGCTTGGTACAGCAATTTATTATTTTTGACAAAGAGACTTGCTCACAGCCCAGATCTGACCTTGGTATTATCTATGAGAGATTTAACATTGAGAGAGCAGCTGGGCAGTGAAATTGGTCTCTAGGAACTGTGGAGGTGAACATTTACTGTCTCTTGTTTAATAAATAGCCTTCACTAGAAAGACCATCTACAACTATGCCAGAAATGGAGGAGGGTCAGCAAAAAATCTTGGCTATGCTAAAATCTATACTTGAAACTACTCTTACAGCCAGCGAGACAATGAGATCTAATCTGAAAGACCAAGGTGCCAGCCCAGATGTACAAAGCAAAACCTCGATTGCAACTAAAGAACTAACAATCCAAAAAACAACAGAAGTGGAAGAAGTGAATACCAAGACAGAGGACTTGAAAGATTAACAAGTACAGTTCACCGAAAATCCAGACAATGAAACAACAACTTTAAAAATGGAAATGACATTCTACACAAACCAGAAGAAATCTGAGAAAGAAGAAAACCAGATCGAATTGAAGACAACTATACCAGAGCAAATATGGGGATATGGGCCACCAGGGCGACAACTTAATGATTATAAATGGGCCAGTTCCTCCAGAAAATTGGCAACTAGATGGTCTCCTTTAATTCAAGTAACATACACAAGAATGAAGGGAGATCTATTCGATGACTTAAAAGCATTGGTATGGAAGCCTGGTTGGCATAAGAAGAAAACTAGAATTAGGTTGAAAAACTGGGGTTTTTTGATTTACTAGAGAGGATCCTAAACTGCCAACCAGTGGGCTAAAGGGAGATTTTGAGACAAGGGAAAATTTGATTATTAGATTTAAAATAGTTGGAAAATAGTAAAAAATAAGGGATTAATCTGTTTAATACTGAGGACTTAGACTTACAAGGGAAATGAAACTAACTATTAGGAAATAGGTTTGAACTATTGATTAGCCCAGATAGTATAGATGATGGACTTGAGCTAACAAAGGATACTCTATTATTAAGGTGGTGATGTACTAGGGTGAGAAATAGAAAACGTTTATGAAATAGAAATAAGAATATATTTAAGTAAGTAATATGTGCATTTTAGACATTATAATTTTTATGAAGTGAGACAAAGTAAATTTGGGTTACCTGAAACTCAAATACTATGGATATTAAAGGTTAAATTGGAGTACTGTAATTAAAAACTAAAAATTAGGTAAAACTTAATAACAGGACATGGATTGTTTATGAAAATCTATTAAGATATGTATAAGCAAAAAATGTATTGATAAATGTGATAATGAAGCTTTCACTGAGTTTGATACAATTAGAAATTTACTAGTTTAAATATGATATAGCAAATGTTAAGGGAAACAGAGAAGAAACATTTGATGATGTAACCTGAGATATGTACTAAAGATTTAGTTATTGAACTATTGATTAACCCAATCACCACGTTGCCTTCCAAATACTCAAATGTAAAACTGGAAAACCAATAAAATATTATAAAAAAAAAGAAATCGATTATCTAGGGCCTTTATCTAAAGCTGGGTAGAGACATATCTGGCAAAGAACTGGACTTGGGGATTCTGACAAACTATCTGTACTGAGAAATGTGCTAGTAAAATCTGCATATTACCATATCAAAATTTTAAGCAGCTTTAACACTTGCACATTTCAATGGCTTATAAACTGCAGTTTTGCAAGGGAGATTCCGGAAAATCCATACAATGTATGATTTTGTCACTGAGAGTCAGGAGCAATTGAAACAACATCCCACATACTTTATTGTCAGTCTTTCTTCACACTGTGGTACCTTTATTCCCTCAAATTTCAACTTGCATTGACTCTTATTTTCTAAGCTAGCTTTTAGCTCACAGGTGTCAAACTCGATCGCGTCACGTGACATATCATGACGTATCACGACATTTGTTGCCTTTGCGGAGCTGGGGTGGGCGTGGTCTGCACATGATGCATCCGGCCCGCAGGCTGCCAGTTTGACACCCCTGTGCTAGCTGCTCTGAATAATGTATTCTTTTACAATGCCAGAAATTTTGTTTAAAGTTGGTAAGATCCATCAGGAACTAGGACCAGTGCAACCTGATTATATTTTTTATTTATCTTTGTTCGACATATTTTATTTCTAACCCTATTTTATCTCTATGTTTGCTAGTCTGGTCAATGATCAAAATAAACTACTTCAACTTTGACTTTTGGCATATTGAGAGTTCTTCCTGTGAACTATAAGAAGAGAGATTCAGATGTGACCATTTTCTGCCAGAATTACTCTCAAGTGGAATATGTTAGCCCCAGAAGTAACACAGGCATCACCATTCAAAGCATTTGGAAAGCTTGTTAAAATCTGTCTGTTTTGTGGAGTACTGCAAAATGGCTTTCGAAGGAGTTGAAGAGAGATTGTTACTGGGATGTATAATAATGCTAGGAGTAATTAAAGAAGCTTTAAAGCATACATGCATAGCATTATTGGAGAACCAGTAGGTATTGCATAGGAAAACATTCATGGCTATCCTGATGAGCTCATGGTAACAATCATTTTGTTTTGCTTCCATGAATCTGTAACATTTGTTTCTGTTTTGTAAGACAAAAATATTGCTTATACACATCCTTTTAAACTGGAAAATTTCAAAATAGCAATTAATAAACAAATTATTACAGGTAGATGACCCAGGCTAAATAAAACAGAGTGGGGCTACAAAAGATAACATATAAAAATAAAATAAAGTAACAACTAAAAAAAAGATAACCTGGTCTTCTTTTAAAAAGAAAGAAACATGAAATGAATCACCACCTGAAATTATGCTAGGTTTAGCATTTTAAAGGATTACTTCTGAAAAGATATATTTAAGTGGAGCTAGCTTGACGTGAGTCAAATATGGAGATATGATTGGATGAATTTGAAGAAAACTGTCAAGTCCTTAATGATGGTAGACAATAGAAGAAATCTCTTTTGAACAAGAATGTAGTCATTAATATTTCTTCTTTTTTTGTGCATGTTTATTTATGATAATTTATTCCAAATAAGGTCAGTTAACACTGACTTAAATAATATCCAGCTTGGCTTTTTCAACTTGGCAACCTGGCTTCCCTAATTCCCAGTCAACATGACCAATGGTGTGCGAGGAACTATAGTCCTAATAAAAACAGATGGCACAACATTGGGAAATGTAGTGTAAGTGAATGGAAATCCAGCTGCCAATATCTCCTGATTTTTACTTATTGCTCCATAAACATGCTTTATTCTGAAATAATTTCTGGTTTATTATATGTATCTGGAAAATGAGGGGTTGTGTCTATAAGCAGTGGAAGGTATTATGTTTCTTTGCATTAGACAACAGCCTCTTACAAATCAGTAGCAAATGATGCACAAAAATCCCTTGGTATCTTAAAGAGGAAAACATTACACAGATAATAAAATATATCTTGAGTACATTTGTCTTTATAGGAACAGTTTCTGTTGTTGGTCTCTAACCTGTAGGGAATTATTCTTCTCTAAAATGCCAAAATCATCCCACAGTACTGTGATAAATAGAAATCACAGGATTCTAACACAGACAATGCTTTTTCAAAAGGCAACTGGACTGTTTTTCCTTGAAGATGTTTCACTTCTCACCCAAGAAGCTTCTTCAGTTCTGACCAAATGGTGGAGGATGGAAGGATTTATATTCCTTGCAGTCATCTGGTTGTTAGTACTCTTTCTCATTGAGGCCACTAGGAGGCTTATCCGTGCCCTTAGGGTCACCTGGATAATAAAAATGGGTGTGGAGCCTTCTTGGAACTGCTGAAAGGACTGTGTTGTAGACTGGAGATAGATGAGGTTGTATCCCTCCCCCTCTGTGGAGAGAGGGCTGTTCAATTTTAATATAGATGGCCTCTTTGACCCCTTTTTTCAAACCAGCAGTCCTCTCTGTCCAGAATGTGGGCTTCAAAAGAGTGGCCTTTGTCTTTCAAATGCAGATGGACTGCTGAATCTTGTCCTGATGGGTTTGTTCTCCTATGTTGTGCCATGCGTTTATGAAGTGGTTGTTTTGTTTCTCTAATGTACAAATCTGTATATGTCTCACTGCATTGTACTGCATATATTATATTGCTCAGTTTCTGCCTGGGTGTTTTACTCTTGGTGGACAAGCTTCTGCCTTAGTGTATTTTGGTGTGTGTGTGTGTGTGTGTGTGTACATACATACATTTGTGCATAAATGTGTATTATTTTTTGCATTCTGTCTCTTTTCCCCTCAAAAGGATTGTATAAAGAGTTATCTTGTTTTAAATCCAAGAACACAGCGAAGCAATTTAAGGAGTCTACTTGTTCAGTAAGGTCCTAGATAAAAATCCCTGCTAAGAGGTGTTTTTTTCCAAAAGGCAACTGGACTTTCTTGGTTTTTTTTCCTTTGAAAAAAAATATCTTCTCTTCCATTCTAACTTAACTTAGAACAGAAGAAGCTTCTTGGATCAGAAGTGAAATGTTTTCAAAGAAACCCCCCCCCCAAGAAAATCCACTTGCCTTTTTGAAAAAGCACCTTTGGGACAACCATGACCTGGATGGTTGAGAATCCCCATAGACCTCCTAGCTGAGATTTAAACATTGTTCAAATCTGAGACGTAAAGCTGTCATACCTTTTCATTTCTTTGATTTTGGTAATAGGTGAAATTACCTGGTGGAAATTTGGAAGATGATTTCTTGTACATTTCTTTGTCTTCAACTTGCAACAGTTCATTTAGTGACCATTCAAAGTTACAATGGCACTGAAAAAAGTGACTTATGATTGTTTTTCACATTTACGTTCTTTGTAGCATCCCCATGATCATGTGATCAAAATTCAGATGCTTGGCAACTGACTCATACTTATGACGGTTGCTATTGTCCTAATCACATTGCTGTGTCCTAATCAACTGATCACCTTTTGTGACCTTTTGATAAGCATAGTCAATCAGGAAGCCAGATTCACTTGACAACCGCGTTGCTAACTTAACAATTGCAGGGATTCACTTAACAACTGTGGCAAGAAAAGTTGTAAAATGGGGCAAAACTCACTTAACAAATGTGTCACTGAACAACAGAAATTTTGGGCTCAATTGTGATCATAAGTTGAGGACTACCTGTATGCCTTTGATTATTAGCCTTTGGTTATATGAACATTTGGGAATTTTGAGCTCAGTGTGAATCAGTGAACCCCTTTCCTTTTGAATGTTTTTTTTCCCTGGTTTAACCTAAAGTAATCCTTAGCTGCCCCCTATACTGAAAATGTAATTCAAAATATTACACAACTGAACTGTTAATGAAAAGTGATCTTATAACTTCTGACATTTAGAATACAAAAGAAATAGATGAAAATAAATTCTTAGCTGAATGTTTGTTCCCGCAGTGTTTGCTGTCAAGGCATGGCTAGTCTGAAGAGCTACCCTATATGAGGTTTGGAGAGCGAAATTGACTGAAAATAAAAGCTGACCTATTAATTTCATTGTCCAAATTTTACTACAAAAAATAAATAAATGGCACAAAGGAAATTAAAGTGGATCCTTGTTGCTTTAAAACCAGGAGCTAAAACATATGAAGAATGGTTACAGGAACTGGGTATGGTTAGTCTGGTGAAGAGAAAGACCAGGGGAGACATGATAGCAGTCTTCCAATATTTGAGGAGGTCTCACAGAGAGGAGGGGGACAACCTATTTTCCAAAGCACCTGAAGGCCAGACAAGGAATAACTGATGGAAACTGATCAAAGAGAGATTCAACCTGGAAATAAGGAGAAATTTTCTGATAGTGAGAACAATCAACCAATGGAACAGACTGCCTTCAGATGTTGTGGGAATTTCATCACTGGAAGCTTTAAAGAAGAAACTGGACTGCCATCTGTCAGAAATGGTGTAGGGCAGTGGTGGTGAACCTATGGCACACGTGCCAGAGGTGGCACTCAGAGCCCTCTCTGTTGGCATGCGCGCCACCGCCATCAGCAGCAGGTCCATCAGGCTGCCACCACTGCCCAGAGCAGGAGCCCCACCCAGCACAAAGGAGGTGAAGCGGCCAACTAGCAAGCTCGAGTAGAGGTGGTAGAGCAGAGGTTACCAACCATTGTCGATTGGTGGACTGGAAGAAAAGGGAGGGGGAAGCATTTTACATGTGTGCATGTGCGCACGGGGCTGTGAGCATGCACGCGCTGCAAATGGGGTGGGGCTAGTGCCTGCGTGATACTCACTGGCCCTGTCCCATTCTTGCATGATGCAGCACCTTGTATCTGCACCCCACGGTGTGGCGGCGGCCGTTTTTGTGCCTTGCAGCATGGTGGTGCATTTTTGCACCCCTGGTTTTTGCGTGCCAGAGGCGGCACTCAGAAGCGCCTCCCTGCCCCCCCCTGAGGGCACCACAATGCTGATGTGGCCCTGGCACTTTGCAATAAATAAGTGGGTTTTGGGTTGCAGTTTGGGCACTCAGTCTCTAAAAGGTTCACCATCACTGGTGTAGGGTCTCCTGCTTGGCGGGGGGGTTGGACTAGATGACCTACAATGTCCCTTCCAATTCTGTTATTCTAATTTTAACAAAACCTTTCAGGCAGTCACCAACCTCTGAGAGCAGAGAGTTAGACACAACATGTTAACTTCAATCAAAATGTACAGTATTTCATTCTACATTTCTGTGGAACAGAACAGTGTATAAGAATAAAAGTGTATAAGAACTCTATGTGAACCCTATGTGTATCTCAATGAAGCCCGGATCTTTTGAATTTCATGAAATTATGCAGGGGATTACAATCTATTTAAATAGGCATCAAAATTCCTTAATTAAGAATGACTGTCACGACTTCTGGTTTGCTGACACGGCCGCTGCGGATGCTTGGAAGGCGACTCCATCTTCCAAGTCTGATTTTCCTTTGCTGGGGGACCCTGGAAAGGGTCGAAAGTCACCCTGTAGGGGCAACAAGCAAGGAGGGGACCCCTGCTTGATCGTGGGAGGGTGGCAGCCCTTCTGCTTGATCTGGGGCAGCCCTCCAAACTGGCGGAGAAAAGACCGGCCATAGCAATATGGCTCATCATTAGGCTGCAGACAGCCGAAGTCAAATCTACTATCAAGCACTCTGAAAGCAATGAGGATGAAACTGGGTGAGATCTGATCTTCTCTTTACCCCAAGTACCTTCTTTTCCTGTAAAGGCTGTTTGAAGTATCTTCCCCCTGTGAGGAGAGAGGGAAGGGAATTTCTATCCCACCCTCTAAGAATAGCAGTGTCTGATTACCCAGGGGAATCAAAGCATTAAAAAGATCATCTTTAATCTAATTGGATTTATATGTTCCTGAAACTTGGGGACCAAAATTTTTCCTATTTCTATTGGAGACTTTTGTTTTTATCTACAAAAAAGAAATAAAATTGGAAAAAGAATTAGAAAAATTCAGGACTTAAAAAACTCTAAATGGCATCGGTGACATCTTGTGGTGAAGCTTGGTATTGCAATTTGTTATTTCCTAAAAAGAGACTTGGCTCAAAACCCAGACCTTAGATAAGACCTTCCTGACCTTGGTACCATCTGTGAAAGACTTAGCTGCAAGAGAACAGCTGGGCAGCAAAATTGGCCTACTTGAACTGTGAATGTAAACCTTTACTGACTTTTGCTTAACAAATAATTTTTACTAGAAAGACTATTTACAAATAAGTGAAAGAGATGGATGAAGACCAGGAAAAGATTCTTTCTATGTTGAAAGCAATACATGAAACCATTCTTTTAGCTTGTGATAAAATAAGACCTAAAATAAAAGATCAAGATGCCAGCTTAGATGCACAAAGCCAAATTTTGACTACAACCAAAGAACCAACAATGCAGAAGATAACAGAAGAAGCGGGACAAC